>CM014271.1:75289921-75374860 GCA_004135705.1 Alloteropsis semialata | reverse complement strand
CTTATACAATACCTTGTGTGGCATACAAACTGAGTCAGAAGAATACTTCATATCTATTTTTGCTAAACTAGCACAACTCTGCTGACTCAAACAACACCATACAAGGCTTTTTTTCCATTGCAGTTGAATACAACTACAATTTTGCCATGAAGGACCATGCAAAATCTATTTAATTGTTTCAGCAGAACATGAATGTAACCATTAAAGTTCATGGCAATAAATGTTAAGGATCTAAACTGAAACAGCATAAATACATTTATAATTTAAACTGAAATAAGGAACCACTACCAACCAAACACAATATATGAGAGATACAGAATTAAAATACCACAGGTATCACAATACAAGCACATCTTGAACAAATAGGTACCTGATTTGTTATTGGTGCACCCCCATATGCAACCACAGCTCTAACACCAGTCTGATATGCAAACTTCCTTGCTTCTTCATGGATCTAAATAAAGCATCAAATGTGAGAACCAAAACCAACGAAAATTTGAAACGAGATCTACAAATATTACTACTGACAAAACAATCAATGTTTGACATACTTGGACTGATAGCTCACGAGTGGGAGATAAGATCAGAGCCAGAGGACAAGCGGTCCTTGAGCCACGCGACCTCTGGGGTGGCCTTGACTTCAGGATGCCACTGATGATTGGGAAACAGAAGGCTGCAGTCTTTCCAGACCCAGTCTGTGCACAGGCCATCAGATCCCGCCCAGCAATGGAGATTGGGATGGCGTAACGCTGCACCGGTGTTGGTTTCACATACTTGCACCTCCGGATATTCTCATTCAGCGCATCACCCAAATCAATCTCTGCAAATGTGTTGACTGGTGCGGGTACATCGTGGCCACTGGTCTCGACAGGGATGTCTTCATAGGCATCAAAATTGATGCCAGTGTTCTGGCCCTCGAAGTCAACTTCTTCTGCCTCAGCCTTGGCAAAAGGATCCGGCTCACGGTCCCTGCGGTCCCAACCGCCAGGACGGGAGTTCCAGGCACCACCGCCCCCACCACCACGGCTACCACCGCCATAACCCTGGCGAGGAGCACCCACACTGCCACTGCTACCACCATTAACAATGCCAGCCCAGCGAGGGCCACCAACAGCAGCAGCCTGAGGCTCTGCGGCAGCCGAGGGCAGCGGCGCGCCTTGTGCCGGGGCTACTGGGCCTGCTTGGGAGTCAACGCCACCACCAGCAGGACGGCCACGGAGGTGAGGAGGCACGTAGGAGCTGCGCGTGGGGCGCAGGTTGCCGTGATTAGCAACGGATCCGTTAGCAGCACCAGTCGCGGGCGCCGATTCCTCGGCGTTCGCAACTGAGTCAGCCCATGAAGATCGCATAATTAGCACAGGTCACTTGATGGAGTTGCCCCGCTGGTCACTGAAACGTAGTAATGAAGCGAGTTAGCTAAAGGGTAAAGTGAACGGCAGAAAATAAATGAGCATAAAGCAGAATCAACCAATTAAAAAGCACAGGAATCTGTATGATTGGCCAACAAAGCCTCAACCAACCGAGCCACAGAACTGCACTAAGCATGAACATATTCTGCTACAAGATTTAGCTGCTCTCCCGAGACCTTACCCTAAACTGAGAACAAATCTAGGGACATAACACCAAAACTAGAAAAGTGAAGAAAATTTCGAAAAAAAAACTTCAAACAAGTTGCAGCGCTGCAGATCATAGAGTACTAATCATCAGAGCTCCCATATCGTAACCGACAACACGCTCGCCAAAATCCAGACATCCCAGCCAACCGCAAAGCTGTAACCAAGCCAAACAAATCCAACCTGAGCGCTAAATCTAAAATCGGCGTCGAAGCGGCAGCCGCGCCGCCCCAATTGCAGCCCGCGAGGCACCGCACCTGAATTCCCCCACCTGCCCCCGCTCCTCCCACCTTAAAACCCTACGAATCTGAGACCGCAAAAGACGGCAGCGCCGCCGCGACGCAAGCAGCAACCGCAAGCAAAACAGCCGGTACGGCCGCGGAGATTCGGGAGCCGAAGAAGGCGAGTATGGGGAGGTCCACCAACCTTGCTCGGGAGCGCGGGTTTCGAATCCGGCGGCGTGGAAACCCTAGAGACGCGGGGGAGAGGAGAAGGGAGCGGAGAGAAAGGAAGCGGCGGAGATCAAGTGCAGAGCGAGATTGGGTTGTTTTGTTGCGGGGAAGAGAAGAAAAGAAGGGGCGGATTCTTTTTATCTGAGCCTTTTTCTGAGCTGGCCCGCATGCAGTGACGGCGTGGCGGGGTAGGTGGGGACGGCAGGGTTGGGGTCGGCTGCGAGGCGGGCGCGGGTGCGTGGGCCATCGGATGGGCAACGGAGGAACCGGATCGTGTGGAGGGGAGGCCGGGTCCAGATCTGAAACCTCGTGCGCTCCGACGACAACAGATCGGGCTACGCCACGTGAGGTCGTCACCAGGAGGAACGAAGAAACGTGACAGCGTGTGGCCTGAAGATACACCGTCAGGAATGTTCCAGGGTGACGCTAAGCAAGTACTACCCATGCGCCATTGTTACGTGAATGCACTGTTATGTCACGTTCACACGTAGTACTCCTTGCCATTCTTCATCACAGGGCATTGAAACAATGCAACTGACAAGATCATGATGCAGCAATAAGACGATGTTGATGGTTTACAGTGAAAACACAGAACGTGCGTGACAGCGAGAACACGATGTCCTACTGGACTCCTTGGCACAGGGGAGGTAGTCCAGGGATCAGTCTGGCACCCAGTTACACAATATCCTTGAGCATTGGTTCCAAGGAGACTCATGCGTCAGTTCAGGGACCAGTCTCAAATCATGCTCATGCTCCTCAGCATCTGTTTCAAGATGACCCATACGCCTCTGGTAGAACTAACAAGCGAAGTTTATAGTCAGATCTCTAGCGCCGTGGATTTAGAACCCCTGCTTTGCCCTTTCCTCGAACCTGGTCTTCTCATCCTGAAAACACAATGCACAGAACGTCAGTACCATATATAGGTACAATCCGACTCAGCAATCAGCATACAGGTATAACAAATCTCAAGACACTGATGTTCAGTGTTCAAAAGGAATATGCATTGCCAAAAAGCAATTTGAATTAAACTTGCAAAGACTATGAACTGCGGATACAAAATTTTAGCATGACAGAGCCGACCTAGCTAAATCACTAGCACCAGCGCTTCATGGTTTTGTACAATGGCAAAGAATTAAAGGCACAACACAAAATATGCCAGGTAATCAACAAGCAGCAGGTAGACATACGTTACTCTAGTTAATTCCTACTAGTCGCAGGACCTGAGCGATAGCTCAGTGGATGGGTTTGGTGGTTACGAACCCATCGGTCCTGGGTTCGAGTTTTGAGCGACCCAGGATTTCCTATCTTGGGGTACTTTCCCCGGTATTTTCTGTAGGTCCTGGATATCCGCGTGGCGCCACAATGGGACTACGACGTGCCCGTCGTCTTCGAAGTTGCGGCTTCGGTGATCTCCAGAAGGACGCGAGAGGTGTATAGGTTGTAGTTCTAGGGGTGTGCGTGCGTGCGGTGTGAGTGTGTTGAGTAGAGTTCAGATACTACAGCTTGTATACTAGGATTCCAGGCTCAAAAAAAAAATCCTACTAGTCGCAACAGGTCTAATTAACAGGAACATCACCACTTTGCTAGCGTCCTGAAAACTAAAGTAACATCAAAAGTTCTGGCTTCTATCTTTCAACTACACTTCAAATCTCCATAGGCTCCTTACAAATAAAGTTCCATAGGCTGTTACTTAATAAAAGCTTTGTTAGAAGGTATAAAGCTGTTATTTTATACCTAGCAGAAGATGCATAAAAAACAGAACAAATAAGACATGCCCTATAGTCCATGCTTCCTGATGCTTTTAATGTAATCATGTATTCACGTGCTTCAACACCAATAACCAAATGCATGTTCAGCCATCTACATCTTGAAAAAGAAAGACAAATGGCTCTTCCGAAATAACATGAATACTACCCAAATACTTCAAAATGGCAAAGCTGCATCAAATTTATATCAGATCAACCATTTCCTACTTCCATATCAATTACCCAACCCAAAAAAAAATATTCTCAAACAAAACTTCTCCACACACTCTTACTTGCTATGCATCATGACTTAGTGCAAATTAAAATTTCACCTATACACAATTGCTGGGAAAAATAAGCTAATACCAAAATTTGCAGTGAAACCTGCAAAGAATCTCTCATAACGTTCCAATGACTAACTTAAAACTTGTACCTGAGTAGCATATGATCCTTTCAAAAGATTAAGAATGTCAGAATGACTCAAGGCTATAAACAGAGTTTGGAGGTAGGAAGGATATGCAAATTTTATCAAATGCAAGAAGGTGGCATAAGTATGTATCATCAGTTCATCACACAGTCAAATTTTGTCACTTTTTAATATCATAAAGCAAAAAAAAAATGGGGTCCATGATAATCTCAATAGCAGTAATGTCAAATGGACAACATGGATAGGAGTATGCAGTCAAAAATACGAGAAATGTAAAGGCCCAAATTATTTCTTCAGTATTTCAGGCATGCTTTTTCTGTGACAGTGAATATTTATAGCATGTAAACTACAACATAAAAATCCAGTGGTATGGTGGCTTCCAAGTTGAGCATTTCAATCTCAATTGGGCAGGTAAAAGAGAATGCATTAATATTTATTAAGCTTGCCAGATCAGACAACACCACATCTAAAAATATCATAAGAAAAGAACTTCCCATCAAGATGTAATCGCAACAGAAAAGGAGGCATTTTCTTTTATATAGTAGAAATCAAGTTAAATTGATCCTTCTCATTTTTTTCCCTTTACCATTCCATGACATGACAGCAAACTGGGGAAGTAATTAAGAGCTTGAGTGAACATATCAGTAATAGACCTCAAAAGCTTGCTTAAGGTACTCAAGCTCCTTGTCTAGATCATTGATAGCCTGGGTGTAGGCCTGTGTCGGGGAGGACTGGCTCGTGGTATGGATCTGTCCACACAATAAAAATAAGAGACAAAGCTGAATAAACCTTAAAAGAAAAGTACTAGAAAAAAACAGAATTTGCATCATACCCGAACAATGATCTTGTACTGAAGAGGGTGAGGGAGCTTATAGCCAGCAAAGAGCACATTTGGGTCTCTGTGCAGCTGCCTGCATTATATTGGTGCATGTGCGCATCATAAAACATAAAAGAAGAGGAGGATGAGAAATGCTACAAGAATAATTGTGCTTACATGCGAACAATATTGCCAACAGTGTGGTCCTCACGCTCGATGGTGAACGACGCAGCATTCACAATCTTTGTATCCCTCTCATACGACACCCTGCACAGATGGTTATCAGTATCACAACTGAATGATTGTGCAATATGAAAAGGAAACTAAAGTCACAATTGAACCCCTAGCTGCAAAAGAGTTAAATTAAGAGAAGCAACAGACAAACATCAAACATTCAGAACTTTCTGGTTTATGCCAAAATGAATCGCTTTACATAGACTGGCAGATATTGCTACTGATATAAGCAAGTGCTGTAGAATTGCCTGAAATATGCACCTCACTCCTTTCTACCGAAACAACTAAACAAGCCATACTGAGGACCCAACAAAGATGAACTAAAACCAAGTGAGGGGTCTGCGGAAAAAAGACTCACTTCTTGGTGCCCTCAGGCACAACGAAGCGCTCATAGCGATCCGGGGCATTCATCTCCGCTTACCTCCTGCCGCCACACCCTTCAATCAATGCAAGTACGCGATTCATCAGACCACAAGAACATAATTGTACAATATCAGAAGTGAGACTCTGGTTCCAAAAATTTTGTTGAGTACACCCAATACTGGTTGGTCCATACGATTTCAAATGTTTGACCGCGTTCTCATGTCAGAGACGAATCCATGGGTGGGAAAACATGGTTAGGGCGACTTTGGCAGCAAGGGGAGCGGAACCCAGGGTAGGAGAGCCCCCACCGGGAAAATTTGATTATTAAAATTTCCCCCTCCACCACAGGGAGAGAAATCCCATTAGTGGAAAATTTCCCTGCTGCTGTTTGGGAGGCCTAGGCCTAGAAACCCCATGCACCAAAAAATAGCTAAAAAAAATCAGAAAAAATAAAAAAATAGAAAAAATAAAAAAAATCATGGATTTGCACTCCACTGCAAATACATCCGAGGAACAGCTCAACAAATATAAATGCCAACCTCACGTTTCTTAAGTTTCAGAACAGTTTTCACATAAAAAATTGCTTTAATTCACTTGCCACCTTCATCCAACAGCGTTTACCATCGCACAGATTAACAGATTGTACATTGTATCACTTTCAACTAATAATTTAGATTCCAGCTCATAACTTTTACACTGAATATGCCGATAAAGTACCAACAATGAAAATCCAAAAAAGAGATGACAAAACCATGCAAGATCAGAAAGCTGAGTCCCTCAGAAATCCCATCGCTGCTTATCCTAAGACATCTGCAATTGCAAATTAGATCATAAGCAAGCAGTAAAGCACCCATATATACCTAAGCTGTTAGCTGGAATCCACCACAATTTGGATGACCAGTAGGAAATAGTAACTATATTGCGTCTACAGCTTAAGAAGGCTGAATATGTACTCTTTAGAGCATCCTAGCCCCAAATACGTCCTATGGTCCTAGTCCAAGGTAGGGTGTCCTGCCCACTTTTGAAATAGAAGCAAACTCACCCTGCTACCAGCAATAATGTTGTGTTACACAGAGAGGGGGGGGGGTGCAAATGATTGAAAACGCTCAACTCAAAGCAAGGGCATCATCCCTCTTGCCTGCATATGCATCCAAACAAAGCCAAACCTTGCCTCGCATGCCCTTGTCCCCCAACCATGGGAGCACCAGCAAAGACATTTTTTGTTCCCCAAAAAAAGAAGAGAAAAAACCAGCAAAGACACACGCATGGTAACACACAAGCTACACATGCACCATTTCTACCCAGTACACCATGTCAGAAGCCACATTTTCAAGCCAAAGAGTACTGGTACTAAGTTGGATGCAATTGCAAATTGATGGATATTGAAACAACAGGCTACATAATTCTGGTCTCAGCATATATCAGCATATGTTTTCAAGACAAAAAAATGTAACAACCCAGACTGTTTGCTCCCACATTAACCAAGAAAAACAAAAAGATATGGAAGGAAAGCAAGACATAAGTTAAGAAAAACATCATGGCTGTGGCTTACTGAAGTCATCAATAAACAAAAAAGTAACACCAAGCATATAACTTTGAATTGAAGCTGCCAGCATGATCAGCTGGACAACCTTTGGGCTCTATGTACTTTGGAATATTTGGAAGAACAGAAACACAAAAGTCACAAATCATGGATGCACTAGAGAACATTTCATCCTTAATTTAAGTGACAAAGTTCAGGTTGGCAGAAATAAAAGCTTAAAGGCAGCCATAAATAAAACATTTGAAGCTGGAATTCTAAGAGTCACTAAAATGTAAGCACATTGCACAATCTTTGAGCACAATCTTTATATACTGATTCAAACATCAGGTTTAATTTGAGTAAAATCTTTATATAGACATTGTAAACCTGAGGAATTGAACTTGCAACACATCTTATCTTTTCAAGTTGTGGACATTTAAAACAGAAGCTATGCAAGTTACATAAACTTATTCTCTGTTCTAGTGGAGAGTTTAATTTCCATAAGGTCATTTTCAGCATTTAGACATTGCAAACATGATCTCATTTGTATACATGTGCAGAGAAAATGCATCACAACTTCACAAGAAAGATAGATGGCAATTAGCAACGCATTGCAGATCTAACTAATCAGCTCTGGGGGATAGCATCTAATTTATCTTGTACTTCATAAACATGCTTCAGCATAGTTGAAATCATTCTCTGGGCATTCAGAGATCACAAAGTCACGACCGCACATATCATCTTGGATTCAGGGGAAGAAATGCGAAGCTACGGACCATAGGTGGCAATTTACATAAACTGGTTCTCTATGTTTAATTCCAAAAAAAACACAGCAGATAGACAGTAGCACTAAACACATCTGGTCACAAATTGGTATACAACAGCTAGATTGGGGTTGCCGTCGCTGAGCAAGCTCAGCATTGCTCAAGACTCGAGATGGGAGAGGGAACGGACTCACCTGCGGAAGAGGAGGCGGAGCTGGAAGGGGCGCGGTGGCGGTCGAGCCGACGAGGAGGTGCGGCGGAGCGGAGAGATCCACGGTGGAGCGGGAAGACAGCAGCGCCTCGCGTGTCCCTCGCGCGTCGTCGTCTCCCCCTCGGCGTTCGTCGAGGGCTACAAGAACGATGTGAGGATCCGAGAGGAGAAACCCTAGCGGCGCAGGTAGATGGGAGAGGGCGGACTGACCGGTGGAAGCGGGGGCGGAGGTGGAAGGGGCGCGGTGGGGGACCGAGCCGACGAGGAGATGCGGCGGAGGGGAGAGACCGACGACGCAGCAACACGGGAGAACGGAAGGGAGGTACTGGGTCGCGCGGCGGAGGTCGGCGGTGTCTGGTGGGCGGAGGGAGGTCGGGGTTGACCGGTGTCTGGGACGGGATGGACACCAGCGAGCTCCACGCCAACGGGCCAGGAGCCCAAGATGAAGTAGCCCTTCCACCTCTTTACGGGGCAAAGCCCAAGCCCAAAAGGGCAGTGCAGGGCCCAGATCGAGGGGAGTGCAGGGTGCGGATCTGAAACTTTGCGTCCGTCGTGTGACAACCCAACGTGACAGTCACAGAGGTGTTGCGACGCAACGCATCCTGTGAAACTAATTGCTAAGTTTGTACTGTTCTATTGCACACTCATACGAATACTATAATTTCTCATCACAGTTGAAGGCGTTGCAAGTTGCAACAGACACGGTCATGTGATCATGTGGGCGGATGGCAGATTAGCCTACAGAAAGAAGAGGTCGACCGATCTTGGAACCGGTACTGGTTCTGGTCTAACTAGTCGGGCCGGTTCCGTCCCAGTTCGAGAAGGCTCGTATCTTGTGTATAATCTACTATTTCTAATGTGAACACATTTGAGAAAGTCATCAGCGCAGGTGAGTTTCAGTCCACTGTTGGGACGCTTCGCCCAAAGCGATCTCCAGGAGCAATGGCGTGTTATGATTGACCATGTTCTTATTGAGATGTCTGCAGGAATGGGGACTTCGCGTACCTTCGGGACTGGCAGGGGACACGGTGGCGCCTCGCAGGCGGTACAAGCGGCGCCGGAGAGGGGCCAAAGTCCAGCGAAGTCCTTCGATGAACTTCGGTCCTCGGCTGGGGCGCGGGGGAGCGAATGGTCGCATGTGCCCATCACTTTCACTGAGCAGGACCTTCGGCTCAAGCATTACCCCCATGAAGACCCGATGGTCATCAGAGCCATTGTGGGAAAGAATGAAAAGCATCTCTATGGCACTGACCTCGGAGGTATTCTGGTTGACAACGGCAGCTCTGCAGACATCATTTTCCTCAGAGTAATCTTGCAAATGGGTTTCGAGGAGCGCAGCTTATCGCCGTCGGAGACACCATTATTCGGCTTCAGGGGAAAGCGGATTGAGGCCATTTGGGAAAATGGACATTAATGTTACATTTGGTGAGGGTCACCAAACCCGGACGGAGGTCATAACCTTCGATATTGTTGACATCCCATATCCTTACATGGTGATCTTTGGCAGAGGGATAATCAATAAATTCGCGGTGGTCATTCACAGCGCTTATCTGTGCATGAAGTTACCCACCTTGGGCGGAGTGGTAACTGTGTTCGGCGATCAGGAAGATGGATGACGAAGAGAGCAAAATACGGCGGTGCGGCAGAAAACAATTCATGTGATCGAAGACGCAAGCCAAGCAGACTTCGCCAAGGGCACGGAGGTGGCTGGCAGAGTGCAACCTCAGGGGGACACCACGAAAGTGCCGCTCCCCGGTGCGGCTGCGGGGGCAAGCGTATGCATTGGTGCTGATCAGACTCAATCACTTCAGGAGGAAATCTTAGCTTGCTTAAGGCAAAATCAAGACGTCTTCGCATGGTCTAAGCGGGACCTCACAAGAGTTCCCAGGGAGGTGATTGAGCACGAGCTTAATGCGGACCCAAGTGCAAGGCTGAGAAAGCAAAAGCTTCGAGTGCTCTTCGATGAGCGTAGAAAGACAGCAGAGGCTGAAGTGCAAAAGTTGCTGGAGGCACGAGTCATTTGAGAGGTAAAATATTCGAAGTGGCTGGCCAACATCGTCATGGTACCAAAGAAGAACGGGAGCTGGTGTATGTGCATCGACTTCAGAGATCTCAATAAAGCATGTCCGAACGACGATTACCCACTGCCAAGAATCGATGCTCTTGTTGACTCTGCAGCAGGTTGCGAGCTGATTTCGCTGTTAGATTGCTTCTCCGGCTATCATCAGGTCTGGATGAAGCAATCTGACGAAGAGAAGACAAGTTTCACCACGCCGTTCGGGCTATTCTGCTTCGTGCACATGCCAGAAGGCTTAAAGAACGCAGGTCCAACCTTCAACAGAATGATCAGGACAGTGCTGGGAACTCAGTTTGACACTAATGTCTCGGCTTACGTCGACGATGTAGTCGTCCGGAGCAAACGGGCGGAGCATCATGTAAGGGACCTCGCCGAAACTTTCGCAAATCTCAAGAGATATGGGCTGCCACTGAATCCAGAAAAGTGTGTCTTCGGAGTCTCAGCTGGGAAGTTGTTGGGATGCATGATTTCGAAGACCGGAATTCAAACAAATCCGGAGAAGATTATGGCACTCAGAAATATGAGGTCGCCAAGGTCCAAGAAAGAGCTGCAGAAATTAACAGGAAGGTTGGTATCGTTGGGTCGTTTTATTTCAAAATCAGCGGAACGGAGCCTTCCTTTCTTCGAGGCGCTCCGGGTCACTTCTACATTCTTCTGGGGCCAGAGCAGCAACGAGCCTTCGACGATCTCAAGGCCTACATCGAACACATAGCAGTATTAACCAGTCCAACTCCAAGAGCAGACCTCCTCTTATACATCGCGGCATCTGACTCCGCTCTCAGCGCGGTCCTAGTCGAAGAGAGAGTCAAGAACGGGCACAATTTTCAGGCTCCACTTTACTTCGTGTCCGAAGCTTTGTCGGGAGCAAAGAGATTTTATTCGGAGGTGGAGAAGATGGCTTATGCAGTCGTCATGGCAGCTTGCAAGCTTCATCATTACTTCCAAAGTCATAGCATCACAGTGCCGATGTCATTTCCGTTGCGGAATGTCTTTGAGAACAGGGAAGCTTCAGGCCGTATTGCGAAGTGGTCTGCCGAGCTCGCAGAATATGTTGTGAACTTCATCTCCAGAAAAGCAATCAAGTCTCAGGTGCTAGCAGATTTCGTCGCGGATTAGACATCGAAAGCCGAAGAAGAGCGTGAGGTCGTCGTGGATCACTGGGAGGTTCATTGCGACGGGGCCTACTGCGCAGACGGAGCTGGTGCTTCCGCAATCTTAACTTCACCTTCGGGCATCAAGCTCCGATACGCAGTACGATTAAACTTTGATTCAGCAACAAACAATGTGGCAGAATACGAAGGTCTACTATTGGCTCTCAGAAAGGCCAGGGCTTTGGGAACCCGGAGGCTAATCATCAAAACAGACTCCGACCTCATTCAGGGTCACATCGCGAAGAGCAACAAAGCCAGGGATCCGGAAATGGTAAAGTACTTGGCGGCCGTCGGCGCAATGGAAAAATACTTCGTTGGATTCATGGTCAAGTCAATCTGCAGAAATCTGAATGGGGAGGCCGACGCTTTGGCTAAAGCAGCAGCTCAAAAAACTCAGAGGCCGCCCGATGTTTTTTACGAAGTGCAGCACCACAAATCGGTGGACACTGATGAGGCCCCTGCAAAGTTCGTTAATGCCATCTTCAGAGAAGATTGGAGATCCTCAATAATTGCATTCCTCAATGGGTACTTCGAACCCGAAGACCAAAAGGAACGAAGCAGGATGCAGCACCGGGCGAGAAATTATCTCCTGGTTGACGGAGTGCTGTGCAAAAGAGGGGTGTGTTCACCACTGCTGAAGTGCATTTCCAGAGAACAGGGAATTCAGCTGCTCGAAGACATCCACAGCGGCATGTGCTCTTTGCACTTGGGCACCAGGAAGTGGTGGCAAAAGCTTTCAGGCAGGGCTTTTATTGGCCGACGGCCTTACGAGATGCCGAGGATACTCTCAGAAAGTGCAGCAATTGCCAGCTCCATGCTCCGATCAGCCGAACCTCAGCCCACGACGTGCTGCTAATACCTCCTATCTGGCCATTGGCACGGTGGGGTATGGACATTGTTGGCCCTTTGCCACCGGCGCCAGGAAATTACAAATTTGCATTGGTCGCAGTCGAATACTTCTCCAAATGGATAGAGTCCAAGCCAGTCCAGCGCATAACTTCGGTGGTCGTAACAAAGTTCTTCTGGAAGAACATCGTATGCCGTTTCAGAGTTCCAAGGGAGTTGACAGTGGACAATAGAAAATAGTTTGATAGTGCCAGCTTTCGAAGGTTCTGTTTCCAAATGGGCACCAGGTTGTGCTTCGCTTCCATGTATCACCCCCAATCCAATGGTGCAGTTGAAAAGGCAAACAGTATCATCTTCGCTAGTGTCAAAAAGAACATCACAGATCAGCCGCGGGGTAAGTGGGTGGAGGAGCTGTCGCGGGTCACATGGGCGCATAACACTTCCGTGTCGCGCGCAACGAACTTCACTCCATTCAAGCTGCTTTGCGGCGAAGAAGCAATGATGCCAGAGGAGTTGAATCTCAAGTCTTTCAGATCTACCGCAACACATGATGACGAAGATGAGGAAGTCTCCAAGGAAATCGTTGAGTCAGGCAGGCTGGTTGCGGCGCATAATCTCGATGAGTATCAGCAGGAGACTCGCAGGTGGAAGAACAAGCGCATCAGATACAAGGACATCTCCACAGGGGACTTGGTATTGCGAAGGTCCGAGGCCGCCGGGAAATTTGAGCCAAAATGGGAAGGGCCGTTCTTGGCTTTGCAATCAGATAGGCCGGCTTCCTTCACTCTGCAGAGGCTGGATGGCTCAGACGAACCGTACACTTGGAACAAGGACAGGCTGAAGAAGTACTTCGTCTAGACCGGGTCTGTTGCGGCCTCGTCACTTGTTTTGTTTTTTCTCTTCGTTTTCATACCTCTTTTTGTACTCTAGTGTCATACTCTTTTCCTTGCGGGGGAACTCCTGTGTCACTTAGCAGTGCTCGGGGGCGTAAGGGTTTTAACGAGGCGACACCTCAATGTAATCACATTGTGGAATAAAAGCAATGTATCCCCAGAAACGGTGGAAAAGGCTCGATGTTAAAACCTTCGAACCTTACGAAGGATTAACTTCGAGGTTAGCACAGCCTCGGGCTAAGGTAAGTGAGGGGCTGAAGAAACGGCATCTTTGGAGCATTTCTTCACCTTCCCTCACTTATCGAATTTCGAGCTTAGAGCATGGCAGAAACGCTGCGAGGTCAGCCACCTCAGAGAAATCGCACGGTGCAATGCTGCCGCGTCTTCGGTGCGGATATGCGCGAAGTAAAACAAAAAATTCGCGCAGAAAAATGTTGTCGCGTCTTCGACGCAGATATGCGCGAAGTAAAACAAAAATTCCCGTAGTAAAATGCTGTCGCGTCTTCGACGCTAGTATGCGCAAAGTAAAATAAAGTTTTGTACAGTAAAAACACTGTTGCGACTTTGGCGCGGGCATGCGCGATGTAAATAAAAAGCTACGCAGTCGGGCAGGGGCATCTTCGCAACAATCATGCATGAAGTAAAATAAAAATGAGGCTTGGTGCAAAAGACGCGCAAGACAGATCCCCGCTACACTGAGTAATTGCTGTAACAAATTCAATGATCTCAATTTACATTTATGGCATTACACAATGAGCAATCGCATCAATGAGTTCAGTTACAACACCATCAAGAATGCTGTTAGCCATCGCTCGAGGGCTTCAAACGGAGGAACCTTCGCATCGGTCCAGTCTTCATCTCCGCGCGGCCCTATGCAGAATTGTTCACCGCTTAGACCGGGGAAGCAGAGACATTGTAAGGGGTCGTGCGGAAGATCGAAGATATTGATATTCAGGAAATTCATAACTATCCGGTTCCTCTGTTTTCACGACGCTGGGCCCAGCAAGCGCAGCTTCGAGCGATGCTCTCGAATGAACTACGGACGCCCGTTCAACAGAACGTGCGTGGAGCTCCACAAATTTGCGTTTCGCCACGTTGTTGCGACGAACGTAAGTTTCTACTTTCGAGTTCCAGAAAATTGGAAAAGGAACTCGAGGAAAACAAAGGTTGAATTTAGTCCAGAGAGACCCCGAGATGAAAAAGTCACCAAAACACATCGTTATCCGGGTTACACCTTCGGTCATCTGCGCAGGCTCCGGCGTAGGGACCTACGCAGGCACCACAAAAATATCAGTCTTTACACAGGCTTTTAAGCCAAACACTTCCGGAGGAAGTACAGCTAGCTACGGCGCCTCACACCTCCGTGTGCGTCAGCTAGCGGATGGCCTTCGGGGTTCTCGCCAGTGGGAGCTGTTGGAGCTGATGTCCCGGTCGTTCCAGGGGCGCGCGAAGAAGACGGTCCAGGGACTTCGACACCGGCATCCTCGAGGCGCTTCGCAGCTTCAGCTGCCAGTCGCACGCGACGCTGGAGGAACAAATGCAAAGGTTAGCACCCACACAAAATCCGAAGACAAATAAAAGAACAGGGAAATCCGAAGTCACCTGTTCAGCAAGACGCTCTCCTTCGGTGACGGCGAAGCGGTAGCCAACCCGGTGAAAGAAGCCAGAAATGAAATTTTTAGCAATGTTCTTTGCCAGCACTGGAAGTTGCTCGGGGGTGAGCTCCGTGGGCCACGGAAAGTCCGCCTGGTGAAGACGGCGTAAGTCGTTCTTTGTCAAATATGGCTCTGATTGACCCGCTGAAGAGTGGGGCTCGCGAAGAAGCTGGCACACACTCATGGCAAGCGTGCGAGCCGCAACCACGGCTCCGAGCTCACCAAAGGCATGACCAGCACCATCCATTTTGCGGGCGCAAGCGCCTAGCCAAGCGAAGATCTCCTCCAGGGTCGCCGTTTCCACATCAAGAGGCTGAGCAAGCCCCAGTACTCCAAAGCTCTGGAGAGTCAGCTCGAATTGCTCTTTCACAAAAGCAAGTCCCGACCGAACTTCGGAGGTTAGCTCGCGAAGGTTCTCCCGAGCATCAGCAGCCTCCTCCTCCAGAGTCTTCGCGCGATCTTGCTGGGCCTCCGCTGTCTTGATAGCTGTTTCATAAGCAGTGCGCTCAACAGCAAAGGCCTCGTTGCGCTCGGTCAGCTCTTCAGCATGCTTAAAGAGAGTGTCAAAGTCTTTCTGCAGCTTGGCCGACTTCGCCCTTTCCTCCTCTAGAGAATGGGTCAGTGCCTCCTTCTCGGATTGCAGGCGCTTAACCAATTCGATTTCCTTGTCCAGGGCACCGCTGTTGCTCATACTTTCGAGCACCAGGGTTTTCTTCTCTGCGCGGTAAGCGCGCTGAGCCACGCGACACGCAATAAGAGATTTCAGAGCAAGATCCTTCGCGCAGTTCAGCGCATGCTCAGTGCCAAGGTTTTGCAGATCGGTTTCCATAATGGGGGCGCAGAAGTGGCCGCTCATCTTCTCGAGCAAAAGTCTCTCGCGTCGGCCGCTCTCGAACTTCAGCACGCCGCGCTTTTGCCCGCCCCAGAGCTGGACAGCGTCCAGAAGGTCCATCTGATTCGTGACATCCTGGACATCCTCAGTGCAGATGAAGTAGGTGCTACTGCTGCTCACGAGGCTATTACCCGAAGGAGTGCCAACACTGCTTGATCCAGAAGAAGTTTTTCCATCGCCGGATCCTTCGGCGTTGCCAGTGTCTGGAGCGGGGGAAGGCTTCCGAGGGCTCAGGTCCACAACTTCTTTCTCGGCCTGAGCAGTAGGGGTCGAAGACACAACTTCAACTCGGCCCGTTTCTTCATCGCTCTCAGCCTCCATGTCACTATACTCGATCTGATAAGGCATGCGAGCAGCGACTGGAGACGAACCCACCTTCGGGACCTCGGAAACAGGGGTTTCGGGTTTGCCCGGCTCGAGAGGAGCGCGGGCGCGAGGGGAGGTCGCCATATCCTCAGCAGTGGCGGGGCTGGGCCTGCTCTTCGACCTGGCATCACCGACGCCTCCCTCTCCAGGGTCGGGCGAGCTATCCTTCTCTCCTATATTTAGCAGCAACTCGGGAATAGAGGAGGTTGAAAGGACCTAGAATGTCAACTAAAGGGGGGTCAATAGTTAAAACTGAAAATTTTCGCTTAAAACAACTGGCAGTTACAGAAAATGCAGAGACTCCAAAGAAAAGTCTGGAGGTTCCGACCAAGTTTGGAACTCCGAAGATTTCTCCGGAGAGTCCGGAAATAATGCTGAATTGAGATATGACAGACCAAACCTCAATGAAAATCAAATCACCAAATTACCATACAACCTTGGGATGTATACAACTCAATTCAAGTGTCACTTGTTGCTGGAACCTTCACAGATGATAGATCGGGACCAAACACTAGAATATATCACAAGAACAAGAACAATCACAAATGGGACACAGGGATTTGTTTCCCGGAGTTCAGTTCCCCACAAGGAACTTACGTCTCCGTTGAGGAGCCTACGAAGGGCGGGTTTATCCACCAAACCATTTTCCTCTTCTCCACTCAACCGAAGGTCAAATGAAGAACTTACTCAGCTGTAGGGGTAATACGAGCCTCTCAAGGCAACCACAGCGGATTGGTTGCTCTTGAGCGACACCTAGCCGTCTAGGAGCTTGAAGCTCCAAGAGTAACAAATGCAAATCACCGGCTTGACGACGTACAAGGTGCTCAATGGATGGGGAATCAGCTCTTTAGCACACTCTCTTGAACTCCACTCAATCCCTAACTCAATCCCTCACCAAATCTCACTTTGAAAGCAAGAGGGAGTGAAAAGGGGCTTTGGAATCGCTTTTGGAAGCTTCAGTTCGAAAGGGAGTCAGAGAGAACAGAAAGGAGGGGACCAGAGGAGTATAAATACCCCTTCAGCCGAACTAGCCGTTAGACATGTTAAGTTCCGGAGTTTCCGGAAAAATCTCTGGAGTCTCCGGAAAAATCTCCGGAGTCTCCGGAAAAATCTCCGGAGTCTCCGAACTTTTTGGAGAGCACCTCTCTCCAGACACCAAAGTCCAGAATTCCGAACAATTCTTCGGAACCTCCGAAACTTTCCAGGTAAAGCACTCTCAATTAGTTCCCAAGTGAAGTGCAAGTGCAGGGTGTCTCTCATGGTTAGGTTAGTTAATATTTGAGCACCTTGTCATCACCAAACTAGTTTTTCGGCATCCCTCTTGATAGTACGGTTTTCCTAAACTCAATATTCAAGAGAATAAAAAATTAATCTTCGTGAAAGCTTCTCTTGATAGTACGGTTTTCCTAAACTCAATATTCAAGAGAATAAAAATTATTCTTCGTGAAAGCTTCATCCATGCTTTCATTTCCCTTTTTGAGTGCTACACTTCTCCATATGTTCTTTATTATTTTCACCTGTCACCTGTGCATATGTTTTATTGCAAACATTAGATACTAAAGTGTGTTGTCATTAATCAACCAAAACCAAAAGGATCATAGATGCACTTTCAATCTCCCCCTTTTTGGTGATTGATGACAACACCCTTTATCAAGATAATCATAATCCATAAGTGAATTCTATAGAATGAACTCCCCCTTAATATGTGCATTGAATCGAATTCAAGAATTGACCATAACAATGTCAATTTGCACGATAAGAGGGTCAAGAGATCAATCTAGATGCTCCAATAGCAATGAATACTCAAGAATGTGCAACAAAAGTATAGAACAATGCATATGACAGTTATGCACATCAATCTAGAACAGAAAATAGGTGGCAGCCAGAAGGTCCGGAGTGTCCGGAGAAAAATCCGGAGTCTCCGAACAGGTCCGGAGACTCCGAAGAATTCTTCGGATACTCTGAAGATTCTGCTGCCAGGCACCAACCAGCACAACAAACATTCACATTTTACCACATAATATCACAATTTAAAGCCTAAAAAGCAGTAGCAGTTCAAGTTCACCACAAAGCACACAAGAAGGTGTTCAGGCCCCAAGTTCTACACACAAGTACTTAGAGTTATTACACAACCGTTGTCCATTACATAAATAGATAGATTTCACTCCCCCATTGGTAGCAAGCACCAAAAAGGGAATGAATGGATGGAGCAGGAGCAGTAGCATCTTTTATTCCTCATCGTCATCATCAGCCCCCTCCTCGCTTGTGTCCTCGTCCTCATCATCATCATTGTGCTCGTAGTAGCCGACAGGTTCCTCCTCAGAAGTATCCTCATAGTCAACAATCTTGGAGGGGCCAGCAGAGGTACTAGGACCAGCAGAGTATGGATCAACAAAAGGAGGACGAGCTGTGAAGGGTGGAGTGGTTGGAGCAGCATCCTCAGCATCCCATTCTTCAAATGGATCAACAAAGTTAGGTGCTTCATGGTAAGGATCAGTGGGCAGCCCCAAGTGACTCTTGATCTCAATAATGTCCCGGCGGTTCTCATTGGTATCTTTGGCAATTTGCTTGCAAATGCCAAAGATGGACTTGAGGACTGTCTTGACCATAGAACCTTTGCGCTGTTTAGAAGAGCTTGGAGCCACATATGAGGCACGAGAGGGAACAGGCTGAGGAGAAGGACCACCACGGGAGGGGGGGCATCACCTTGCCTAGGCCTTAGGTGGAGAGGCTCATGCATCACATCCTTAGGAAAGGTGATCTTGGATACCTTTTCAATCATATACATCACATAAGCAGCATAAGGAAATCCAATCCTCGAGTCCTCCATAGCCCTTTTTTAGCTCAGTCCAAAAGTAATCAAAGATACAAAAAGGAGCATCCAATTGTCCCAAATGATGCAGCAGGTTAGGAGCATAGGAATGAAGGCCTGTAGCATCACCACTCTTGGGATCAATGGTCACCCTGAACATGTTATTTAGGTGATGAAAGTAGGGCAGCAGGTTATTGCTCTTTCCTTCCCTAGCCAAGATGGGGTTGTAGTACATGTAGGACACCTCATAGGTCTTGAGCTTCTTCTCATCATGAATGCATGGCCTCATGTTGTCCTTTGAACCAAGAGCCAAGAGTCTAGAGAAGGTGACATAATCAATGCAATAGTGAATGCCCTCAGCTGTCCAGTGGATAGAGTTGTCCTGGGGCTCATGATAATAGTTGGCATGAAACTGAGCAATGATCTCCTCATTCCAATTATATCTAAAGCCCATCAACTCATACAACCCAAACTCTTTGCACTTGGCCACTAGCTGATCAAAATGCTCATCATGTGCTTGCTCATAGTATTGCCAATCAACCCATTGCATAGGACAGATAGGGGCCTTGTTCTTTCTCTTGAGAACTGCGATATAGAAGTCCCTATGAAACTCATTCCAGAAACGATAATCAAGACTCTCAAGATGCTCATACTGATAAGGATTTATCTTCCTTTGTTGTGTCACTGTCAGCTTTTGACCTTTGTAATCTCTAGGCATTGACACAGCAAACCCGGGGTTTGGTTGGGGGGTTTTCATTCTAGGAAAATAATCTGCCCTTTCCTGATCAGGCCCAAAATTAACATTGATATGCTCTGGGGTGTTGGGACAGACCTGATAGGCAACTCATCGTCTTCTGAAATTCTTTGGAGGTGTAGGAGAAGGAGCTGGCCTTGAATGCATAATTGAAGGAGCCATTCGAGGAGGTGGAGTTGGATGAGGGGCATACTGAGGAGCACTTGATGAGGCTCCGGCAGCAGCAGCTGCAGCAGAAGCAGCCGTAGTCCTCCTGGTTCTAGGTGGAGGAATCACCTCTTGTTCTTCTTCCTCCTCGATCTCATGGGCCCGTGAAGGGTCATGCCTGAGCTTGATGCGGCGGTTGGCATCAGGACCATGGGTGATACGCTTCCTTCCCATAGCCTGAACATAGAAGCATTCCACAAGAATAAGCAAGTGATTTTGGAGCAAAAAGATAGATATCAGAGGGCTTTGGGCTGAGAGTTTTGGAGACTCCGGAGAAAAGTCCGGAGAGTCCGGAATTCTATAGTCCAAACCCTAGAAATTTGGGGATCCAAAGATTTAGCCATGGGAATCCAACAAGACTTTGAGGATACATTGCAGGGGCCTTAGAGAGCCTAATCCTCAAAGGAAATCCAAAACCATGGGCCACATTGATAGATCGGGCAAGAACTTGAAAAAGTACCTTGGATAGAGATGGGGATGAGTTTCAAACGCAAATCCAAGGATTCTTCGGAGTTTCCAAGCCTTGGAGTGGAAGATCCACACCTTCTTTCACCTTTCCCTTGGTTGGATTCACAAATCGCCGATTTTGAGTGAGAGGGGGCGAGAGCAGAGGCGGCAGCGGTGAAAAACACGAGTGGGGGTGAAACTGAACGGTTGACCGACGCCTCCAGGGTTAAATACCCTTCCAGTTCCGGAGACTCTGGAAAAATGTTCGGAGAGTCCGAACATTTCGGCCTCTAGAGAAAAATTCGGAACCTCCGAAGAAAAGTCTGGAAGCCTGCTCCCCCTGAGTCTTTGCTCCCATAGAGATAGATTTGGATAGAGGATTTGAGAGGAAATACTTGTGATAAAGTCCTAAGGGCCTGAGAAGCTATTCACTTGGATTTAGCCAACAATCAATCAATGAGAACAATAAATCCAAGTGAGTAGTTGAGTAAAGAACCAAATTTTTCAAAAGACACACAAACCTATCTAAGAAGAGTTTTCTTTCAAACACCTATCTAATGCACTTTCAATTTTGTGTCCAAGGTTTCAAGCCAAGTTACGAGAATCCAAGATATTTAGTTCACTTCTCAAAGCACAAAACCTTTGCTCATCTAGAGGCTTAGTGAAGATATCGGCAAGTTACCGTTCTGTGCTCACATGTTGTAAAGCAATATCTCCCCTAATCTCATGATCCCGTAAGAAATGATGTCTTATATCTATGTGCTTTGTTCGGGAGTGTTGCACGGGGTTGTTAGCTAGCTTGATTGCACTCTCATTGTCACACAAGAGTGGAATCTTACTAAACTCACAACCAAAGTCACTCAAGGTTTGCCTCATCCATAAGAGTTGAGCACAACACGCTCCTGCCGCAACATATTCAGCCTCGGCGGTGGATAGGGCAACCGAATTTTGTTTCTTAGAACTCCAAGATACTAGAGACCGGCCAAGAAATTGACACGTTCCCGTTGTACTCTTTCAATCCACTTTGCAACGAGCATAATCGGAGTCCGAATAGCCAAGCAAACCGAAAGTGGAGCCTTTGGGATACCACAAGCCAAGGTTAGGAGTGTATACCAAGTATCTCAAGATTCTCTTAACAACCACAAGATGGCATTTCTTAGGATAGGCTTGAAATCTAGCACACATGCACACACTAAGCATCATATCGGGCCTAGATGCACAAAGGTAAAGGAGAGAGCCAATCATGGAGCGATATACCTTTTGATCCACGGCCTTACCATCTTCGTTGAGATCAAGATGTCCATTTGTTGGCATTGGAGTCTTGATGGGCTTGGCGTTCTCCATGTCAAACTTCTTGAGCATATCTTTGGTGTACTTAGTTTGACTTATGAAGGTGCCATCCTTGAGTTGCTTGATTTGAAATCCAAGAAAGAACTTCAACTCGCCCATCATAGACATCTCAAACCTCTTGGTCATTATCCTACTAAATTCCTCGCACCAAGCATTGTTAGTAGAACCTAATATGATGTCATCGACATATATTTGGCATACAAATATATCTTTATCAACTTTGTGAGAAAATAGAGTAGGGTCAGCTTTGCCTATTTCAAAGTTCTTCTTTATGAGAAAATCCTTAAGGCATTCATACTGTAACACCCTAAAAATTTCTTTTCTAATATAGTAATTAAATTGCTAAGTTCTTGTGTGTGCATTCTCAAAAGTTAGGTAAATATAAAACCTTTTTCGAAAATTAAAATCAACCCTAGGTTTAGAAACTTGTTCTGTGCATTTCATGCCGATGCATCGTTTTCTTGTATGAGTGTTTTGTGTGTGCTTAGTCCAAAACCTAGAGCCCAATCTAAATCCAACCCAGGCCTGCTCCTTTCTTCCTCATGGCCCAATCGCAGTCGGCCCAAAACCAGCCCCGCCCATCTCCCTTTTCCCTTTTGGGCCTAGCCTCTTCCCTTGGGCCCAAACAGATCCATTCTCTCCCCCCCTTTTCCCTTTCACGCAGAACCGTCGCCCCCTTCTCTCATCTCACGCACGCACGCAGAAGCTGCAGGATGCCGTCGCCCCCCTTCCCCTCACGCCCCTCCCTTTCCTCTCCCCATCAGAAACTCCAGCCTTTAATTCCTCTTCAATGTTATTCAAGCCATGGCAGTGATTTCCCCTCCCCCTCTCTTCAATTCCTTGACCTGTGTCCTTCTCCCCCCTTCTCCACGCACGCTCCCCCCTCCAGAACCGCGCCTCCCTTAGAACCGTCGCCCTCCTCTTTCTTCTTCGCCAAAACAGAACCGTCGCTCTCTTTTCTCCCTCAAGCAGAACAGCGCCCCCTCTTCCTGGCCCTCACGAACGCAAGCAGAAGCCCCTACCCTGGGTCGCTCTCTCCCCCAGCGAACTTCCCCAAGGTCAGTGCCCTCCCCATCGCTTTTCCTCGCCGGAGTTCACTGGGTAAGAAACGCCGTCGCTGTTTTGTTCTGCTGCTGCGAAGATCGCCATCATCCTCTCCCATCCTTGGTTCATGCGCAGGAACCCCAAGAGCACGACGCGGCCGTCCAGAACTGCGACGAGGAGACCACAACTCCATCTCTCACACGACCATGTGACCTGCTCTGTCCTCTCCAAGACCCGCCTCCTTTGCTGCGTTCCTGCCCAAGGTAAACATCAAGATGAGTTGCCCTCGTCGACCCCGTTCTGTTTTGCCGCTCGGAGTTCGATCCCGTGCACCGCAGCCCCGTCCCCCTTTCTCTCGTGAGGTCTGCTCGCTAGCAATGGCCAGCGCCCCTTTTCTGTCCGTGAAACCACCAAGGCCGATGTCGCCCTCTCCCCTGGACCGAACAGCAGGAGCAGAACACCCTTCGGCCGTCTGATCTCTTTCATGCAGTCCAGATTAAATCAATGGATATCCCTTCGTGTTTATTCTAAAGAGTCCCCGAGAAAGTTAGATATCAACCCGCCATTCATCCCGCAGTTCAGAAAAACTTCCTTGCTACCCCCTGCGATCTAGGGTTAATTGCGTTTGGATCCTTCGTTTATCGCAGCGTAGACCTTCGTCTTGTTTTTAGCGTAGTTTAATCACCGTAAATCCGATTAGAGTGATTTTCGCGTTGTTGTGGTCGTAGAAATGCGTAGATTAGTTTTATAACCTTTTTGCTTCTGTTTATGTTGTATGGTGTACTGTTCTAATAGAAATACTTTTGTATGCATGTACTGGCTTGTGATGGATGTATGTGTGGTGATTGAAATACGTGTTTAGAGTGTGAGCAATTCGAGGCCGGCTTTGATCAAGAATTTGAAGACCAAGATCAGCAGCAATACTTTGAGGAAGGCAAGTGTAACATGATTCATCCTTGATACCTATTCACCTTTTAATCATGATATTCATTCATGCATGTGTCTAAATTTGTTAAACCTTAGGAATGACTAGTCTTGTTTATCCTATATTCCTTGTTTACCCTGGGTTTTGCATATGGGTAGATATGTTAGTTGTCGCTATGCTTGCCAACTGCTAATGTTCGTTATGAAATAATAATCCTGACTAATGTTATACTTGGAACCTTATTAAAATATGCTTTTTAGCAACTTGGTTTAGGGAGCTTGAGCATGTGTTTGGATTGCTCTAAGCGTCTCTTCTTAAGGTTCTGTTCTTAAAGTGGCAACCCAGGAAAACCATACAACCACAGGAATCACATGGCTCTGGTCTTGACTAAGTAAATTGTACGGCTCTAGCTTGCCTTGTGGTTACCGAAAGGCGCAAGTGGGGCTGCCAGGTTTAAGTGTGGACCTCGGTCAGTCTCGTTGGGGTTTGTGTGATGGATTTGTGTGATGTTTTGGCTGGAGCCTGGAGGGGTCCATGCGCCTGTCAGGAAACCTTAGCGGCCACTAACTTGTTAGGGTGTCTTTTGAAAGGTCTCATAGTGATGCCCTGTGCTCGTTTTGGGAGTGCATTGCCTATGGCAAAGGGGTGTCGCGACCGGTGGTGAAAGTGTACAACCTCAGCAGAGTGTAAAACTGTTATAACAGCCTTGCTCACGATCAAGAGCGGCTTGGATCCTTTTTAAGCAGTTCCTTGTTTTTTGGATAAATGGTCTAATATGATGTTGTTCATTTGTATTACTTCACATGTTTTCATAATGTGGGTTGCAACTGGGTTGTCATATAAATGTAGTAATTCAGGTAAATTCTAAAATCAATCAACTAAAAATGCTAACCGTAGTTTAAACCTTGTCTAGCCTTTTGAGCCTCATATATTCATGTTATGCTTGCTAAGTAAGATGGATTACTTACACTTGCTTCACTTCAACAAAATCCCGGATGGGTACTCAGATGAGCCGCCTGTGGATGCTTTTGTCTTCCCCGAGGAGTTCCCGGACTTCTAGGCAGTGCATTCCCCCAGTCAGAGTCCCTGTGGAGATGTCTTGGAGTTAGATTACATCAGGCTTCCGCTACTTTGATAAACTCGTTAATAAATGTAATGCCTGTGATGTAAGACTTGTTATGATTTATGTTATCGAGCACTGTTTTCCCTTTCTTTGATATTCATTTCTGAACTATATGTGTGTAAAGACTTCCTGGGTACACATATAGTAGCATTCGGATTTCCTTCGTAAATCCAGGTGTGACACATACCATGCCCTAGGGGCTTGCTTAAGCCCATAGAACGTCTTATGGAGCTTGAAGACATGGTTAGGGAGCTTTGAGTCTTCGAAGCCGGGTGGTTGCTCAACATATACCAATTTGGAGATTGGCCCATTTAGAAAAGCACTCTTTACGTCCATTTGATATAGCTTGAAATCATGGTGAGTTGCATAGGCAAGTAAAATATGAATTGAATCAAGCCTAGCTACGGGTGCATAAGTCTCACCAAAGTCCAAACCTTCTATTTGTGTGAAGCCTTGAGCAACCAATCTAGCTTTGTTTCTTGTCACCATACCATGTTCATCTTGCTTGTTGCGGAAGACCCATTTAGTGCCAATGACATTATGCTTGGGTCTTTCCACTAAGGACCAGACTTCATTCTGAGTGAAGTTGTTCAACTCTTCTTGCATGGCCACAACCCAGTCCGGATCCTCCAAGGCTTCTTCTACCTTTAGGGGTTCCAAAGAGGAAATAAAAGAGTAGTGTTCACAAAAATTAGCCAATCTAGATCGAGTAGTTACCCCTCTTTGAATACTCCCTAGTATGTTGTCAATGGGGTGATCCCGTTGAACGCATTGGTGCACTCTTGGATGTGGGACTTGAGTGTGGTGCTGAACATTTCCATCTTCTTCTTCTTCTGCTTCAGCTTCAGAGTCTTGGATCAGATTTGGAGTGTTTTCCCCAGAATCTCTGGAGTTTCTGGAGATTTGTCCGGAGTCTCCGGAACTTGCGGAGTCTTTGCAGATTTGTCCGGAGTCTCCGGAACTATCAACATTTCTGGCTCCAGCAGGCTCATTTGTTCCTGTCACTTGATCTTCTTCTTCATCGTTCTCCTGGGGTCTGATCTCACCAATAGCCATCCTTTGAATTGCCCTGTGGGATGGTTCTTCTCGGCCTAAAACATGTGGATCAACTTGCTCTACTTGAGAGCCATTAGATTCATCAAACTTCACATCACTCGCAATTTCAACACAGCCAGTGACCTTGTTGAAAACGCGATAGGCTTGAGAGTTTGAGGCATAACCTAGAAGAAACCTTCACTAGATTTAGGAGCAAATTTAGAACTTCTAGGTTTCTTATCAAGGATATAGCATTTGCAACCAAAAACCTTAAAGTAAGATACATTTGGCTTTTTACCGGTGAGAAGCTCATATGAGGTCTTTTGTAGGATCTTGTGAAGGTAGAGTCGGTTTATGGCATGGCACGCGATGTTGATGGCTTCGGCCCAAAATTGATCCGAAACCTTGTACTCATCTAGCATTGTCCCTTGCCATCTCAATGGGTGTACGATTCTTCCTTTCAACAATTCCATTTTGTTGAGGTGTGTATGGGACCAAGAACTCATGACCAATGCCTTCCTCATTGAGGTAGACTTCAATGTTAGTGTTCTTGAACTCGGTTCCATTGTCGCTTCTCACCCGCTTGATGGTCTTCTCAAACTCATTTTGGGCTCTCTTTGCAAATTTCTTGAATACTTCTTGTACCTCACTTTTGTTATGCAAAAAGAATACCCAAGTGAAACGAGAATAGTCATCAACAATGACAAAACCATATTTGTTACCGCCAATGCTTATGTAGGCCATGGGTCCAAAAAGATCCATGTGTAGTAGTTCAAGTGGTCTTGTCGTCTTCATGATGCTTGTTGATGGATGTGGATTTCCAACTTGCTTTTCGGCTTGACTTGCGCTGCAAAGTCTAGTTTTCTCAAAGGTTACATTTGTTAGTCCAAGAATATGATCACCTTTGAGGAGCTTGTTCAAATTTCTCATGCCCACATGAGCTAGTCGGCGATGCCACAACCATCCCATGCTGACTTTGCCAACAAGCAAGCATCAAGTTGAGCTTTCTCCGATGTGAAATCCACAAGATAAAGCTTTCCCTTGAGTACACCCTTGAAGGCAATGGAGCTATCATTTCTTCTTGAGACTGTCACACCCTCATTAGTGAATAAGCAATTGTAACCCATCTCACAAAGTTGAGGCACAGATAATAGATTATAATCCAAAGACTCAACTAGAAAGACATTTGAAATTGAATGGTCGGTAGAGATAGCAATTTTACCTAACCCCATTACCTTTCCTTGACTACCATCACCAAACACAATGTTGTCACTTGCATTTTCATTTGTTTCAGAGAAAGTGAACATCCTCTTCTCTCCGGTCATATGATTGGTGCAGCCACTATCAAGCACCCATTTTGATCCACCGGAGGAGTAAGCCTACAAAACAATTTAAGCTCTAGTTTTAGGTACCCAATGTTGTTTGGGTCCTAGAGTGTTAGTCACAAGAACCTTGGGCACCCACACATTTCTTTTAATCAATGTGTCCCTAGTGCGATACCCCACATACTTGGCAACCACCTTACCATTGTGGTCCCAAGTCAACACATAATCGGCATAATAAGGACCTTGAGTAGCTGACTTCTTTGTCTTGGTTGGACGGGTTGCTCTCACCTCTTGTGGTGTTGTTGATTTTGCTTGAGGCCTTGCTTTTTGGGGTGTCATTCCATTCAATAGACCACCATACTTACCCACACCGGACTTGCTTTGGTTCTTGATGAAAGGAATGTGTTCAACATTTCCTTGCTCATTCTTACCAATGCCCTTTCCTTTCACAAAACCAAATTTCTGCATGTATTGAGAACCAAAACCTTTGGTATGGTTCTCAAACTTACCAATGTTGTCCTCTTTTGGAGCATAGCCTTGTTGAACAAAAGATGTAAGCCTTGCTATTTCTTTCTTCATAGCATGCATCTCGGCAAGATTAGTAGCATAGGCTTTAACATCAATATTGAAACATTTATCACAACCATTACTAGTGGAGGGAATAGATGGTTGGGTTGCATCCTTAGAGCTAGAAGAGGTACTTTCTCAAAGAGTATTAAATTGAACTTCAAGAGCCGTGTGTTTGGCATTTAAACATGAGAAGTTTTCTTGAAGTTTCTCATTCATACTCTTTAGGTTATTTGATTCATCATTGGCTAAGTCTAGTTTCTTACGCAATTCATCAACCTTTTCTTTCTCTTTAGCATAAGACTTTTCAAGAGCAAGAAGGTTATCAATTTTGACTTTGAGCAAGTCCTTTTGCCTCTTGAAACTCTTCCTTTGTTTGGCAAGAGATTCCTCAAGAGAGACGGTTTTCTCTCGCTCAAGTCTAATCAATTCTTCTTGCTCCTCAAGAGCATCATCCCGGTTATCTATTTCCTCCAAGAACTTAATTATCTTAGATGTGGCCTTTTTATCAAAGTTCATTAAGCTATCATCATCTTCACTATCATGATCACTATCTATAGAAGGAGAGTCGGATATCACCTTGGGTCCTTTTGCCATGAGGCAAGTTGGTGGAGCATCATCTTCATCATCGGTGATGTAGCCAAATAGTGTTGATGAAGTCGAGGATGCTTGTATGGCAATGGTCGCAACTTCTTCATCATCGGAGTCGGTGCTCTCTTCATTTGAGTCCCACTATACCAAGGTGAGCTTCTCCGGTGTGCTTCTTCTTGTAGTGACTCTTGTTTTTGTTATCTTTGTTGTCCTTGTCTTCCTTGTGATCTTCCTTCTCACGTGGACAATCAACAATGAAGTGACCTTTCTTGCCACACCTAAAACAAGCTCTCTTTGAGTTTCTCTTGGTTGTATTCTTCTTGTACTTCCCTTTTACATATCCTTCCTTCTTCATGGCTTTTCTCAATCTTCTCATGAACAAGGCTGCCTCTTTGGAGTCATCGGACTCATCATCATCATTTGAAATCTTTTGAACCTCCTTTTCTTTGCCTTTGTTGCTTGCCTTGAGAGCAACTCCACTTCCCTTCTCAAGTTGCTCATGAAGTTTGGAGAGTTCATGAGAAAGCTTTGCTTCCTTGACGGTCATGAGATGCTCTTCCATTCTTCCAATCACATTTGAGGGAGAGAACTTCTTGAATCCTCTCTTCTCTCTAATCAAGATGGGTAGGTTCACATCTCTAGCCATGTAAGCCGTAAGGATCTTGTCAACAACTTCCCTATCATCCCATTTGGTGCTTCCAAGAGATCTTATCTTGTTGATAATCTTGTTCAATCTATCATATATCTCTTGTGGGCCTTCATTATCCTTGATAGAAAACCGGTTGAGTTCGGCTTCCAACACTCTTATTCTACTTTCCCTTACTTTCCTTGTCCCTTGATGGTTGACTTGAAGTGTGTCCCAAATGTCCTTGGCGGAGCGCAAGCATTCAACCTTGTTGTATTCTTCGGGATTCAATGAACTAAGAAGTAAGGTCATAGCTTGAGCATTGCGTTGGATTTCAAACTCTTGGTCTTGACTCAATGGTCCTCTTCCTTTGGGTATTGTGACACCTACACACACAATCTTCCAAAGGGCCGGATTGACCCCTATCAAGTATGCCTCCATCAAGCGACACCATTGGTTATAACCATTCCCGTCGAAGCGAGGTGGTTTACCAAGGTTCACTGATTGAGACGGAATAGAGTTGCTCAAACGAGAATAATCAAAAGGAACTTGGTTAACGTGATCATTTCTTACGGACTTGAAGGACTTGTCATCATCGTCGGATTCCTCATCATCGGATGATTCTTCATGATCATCACTGTTCTTCTTTGGGAGTGAATGTCCTTGGTAGAACGTTCGCTAGCCTCCCTTCCACCTTGAGGTTCATCTCTTCACCTTCAATGGGAAGCGTTGGTGGAGCTTTTGAAGTTGACATCTTTAATCTCCGAGTGGTAAAGCTCTAATATGGAGAACCTCGCTTTGATACCAATTGAAAGGACCTAGAATGTCAACTAGAGGGGGTGAATAGTTGAAACTGAAAATTTTTGCTTAAAAAAATTGTCAGTTACAGAAAATGCGGAGACTCCGAAGAAAAGTCCGGAGGTTCCGAACAAGTTCGGAACTCCGAAGATTTCTCCGGAGAGTCCGGAAATAATGCTGAATTGAGATATGACAGATCAAACCTCAATGGAAATCAAATCGCCAAATTACCATACAACCTTGGGATGTATACAACTTAGACCTGAGCAAAATAGGCCCGGCCCGGCCCGGCCCGAGCCCGGTGGGTTTTGGCCCGCCCACGATGCTTAATGGGATGGGCTTGGGCAGAGAAAATGAAGCCCGAAAATTTTTTTCTTGGCCCGAGCCCGGCCCGAACTATTTAATTGATTTATTTTCTTATTGAAAAAGAGCGGGAAGCCCGAGCCCGGCCCGGACCCGGCCCGAGCCCGGCCCGAAAAAGAGGCCCGAAGCTGCCCATGGGACGGGCGTGGGCGGGATTTTTTCGGCCCGAAAAACCCGGGCTTTTTTTCGGCCCGGCCCGAGCCCGGCCCGTCCTGAAAAATGCGCAGGTCTAATACAACTCAATTCAAGTGTCACTTGCTGCTGGAACCTTCACAGATGATAGATCGGGACCAAACCCTAGAATATATCACAAGAACAACAAGTAGCACAAGAACAAGAACAATCACAAATGGACACAGGGAGTTGTTTCCCGGAGTTCAGTTATCCACAAGGAACTTACGTCTCCGTTGAGGAGCCCACGAAGGGCGGGTTTATCCACCAAACCACTTTCCTCTTCTCCACTCAACCGAAGGTCAAATGAAGAACTTACTTAGCTACAGGGGTAATACAAACCTCTCAAGGCAACCACTGCGGATTGGTTGCTCTTGAGCGACGTCTAGCCGTCTAGGAGCTTGAAGCTCCAAGAGTAACAAATGCAAATCACCGGTTTGACGATGAACAAGGTGCTCAATGGATGGGAATCAGCTCTTTAGCACACTCTCTTGAACTCCACTCAATTCCTAACTCAATCCCTCACCAAATATCACTTTGAAAGCAAGAGGGAGTGAAAAGGGGCTTTGGAATCGCTTTTGGAAGCTTCAGTTCGAAAGGGAGTCAGAGAGAACAGAAAGGAGGGGACCAGAGGGGTATAAATACCCCTTCAGCCGAACTAGCCGTTAGACATGTTAAGTTCCGGAGTTTCCGGAAAAATCTCCGGAGTCTCCGAACTTTCTGGAGAGCACCTCTCTCCAGACACCAAAGTCTGGAATTCCGAACAATTCTTTGGAACCTCCGAAGCTCTCCAGACACCAAAGTCCGGAATTCCGAACATTTCTTCGGAACCTCCGAAACTTTCCAGGTAAAGCACTCTCAATTAATTCCCAAGTGAAGTGCAAGTGTAAGGTGTCTCTCATGGTTAGGTTAGTTAATATTTGAGCACATTGTCATCATCAAACTAGTTTTTGGCATCCCTCTTGATAGTACGGTTTTCCTAAACTCAGTATTCAAGAGAATAAAAATTATTCTTCGTGAAAGCTTCATCCATGCTTTCATTTCCCTTTTTGAGTGCTACACTTCTCCATATGTTCTTTATTATTTTCACCTGTCACCTGTGCATATGTCTTATTGCAAACATTAGATACTAAAGTGTGTTGTCATTAATCAACCAAAACCAAAAGGATCATAGATGCACTTTCAGAGGTCTTCCGGCCAGAGGCAACCCTTCGGCCGCGAAGTCAAGCGGCGTCGCTTCACCTCAGCATGGGCAGTGGCCTACGGCTCCGTGGGGCCACGCTTGCCCTGGCTCTTGCGGCACTTCTCTGCTTGTTCCAAGTAGGCTGTGACGGCTTCGCACACCGGTGCTTCAATCTTAAAAAAATCGAAACACTCGATTGTCGCACGCGCCGCCAAGGCGAGTTGCGATGTCATTCGTTTCTTTAAGGGACTCTGGTCCCAAGATAGCATTGGCACGATGCTCGGCAGTCAGGGGGCACACATCTGCAAAGCACAACAAAGATGGGGTTATGGACAACCAAAAGGCTTAGGCAGGATAACATGTCATGCAGTCAAGTGCTTACCAGCTTTCTTGAGCCTGAAGCTCTACTCAAAGTCGAGCATCTTCACATCGCTGTCAAAGTCATGCCAGGAAGTAACTTCCCACCCAGTGCGCACGGGGAAGATCCCAGCAAGGCTATACTCCTCAACAAGGTCATGAGTGCCATACTCGGACGCTAGGGCGCGAAGTGCATGAACGAAGAGGCGGGACAGTTCTTCGGCAGGTAGGGCGCGGAAGAAGTCGTCGGCCATCGGCAGGTCGCACAAGACTTTGCAGATTAGCTCGCTAGCGGCACCCTCAGCATCCGGAGCAACCTCGACATAGAACCAGAAGCTGTGCTAGTCATCGGGCCACCTGTTCAGATAGGCCGTCACGGGGCTGATGACGCCGCCTCAGAAGCGGAAGTTGATGCAACCGAATTGCGCATTCTTCTTCACAAGAGTATCAGCTGCTTCGAGCGTTTCGATATACTTTGGCTAGTGGTGCACGGAGAACGCTCGAAAAAAGTTCGCCTTCGTGGGAGTGACGCCCATAGTCTTGCAAATCTACATGAACAGGCATAGGCGAAGTATGCAGTTTAGGGTCAAATGGTGCATGAAGAGGTCGTACTCCCGAAGAATAGAAACTGACACTGGGTCTAGTGGAAAGTGAAGCCCAGCGGTGAATAAATCTCGAAACACAACAACCTTATTGTCTCGAGGGTGAGGAACGGTCTCTGAAGGATCGGGGGCTCTCCCGGCGTTCGCAGCAACAAAGCCGCGCTCGCGGTACGTCTTCAGAACAGCGGGAGTAACACGGCTACACCCGAAGACGGTAGAAGGGGGCACTCCGGGTTCAGGAAGCTCGTCTTCGTCCTCGGCGTGTGTCTTTGGGGGAGCCATCGCGTATGGTGAAGGCGAATACACACCTAAAGCCGAGCGAAGTCCCACATCAGTTCCTCTAGACAAGGCCCTTTACATCCAAACTATTTAAAGAATGCAAATAAAAGGCGAAGTCGGAGGCTTACCAAGGGGGCAGGAGGAGCGAAGTCGCCGAAGACTCGAGAAGATTCCAAGCGAGACTCGAGAGTTTCCAGGCGACCGGGTAAAAGAAATCTTACGGCGGGGGCACTTTTATAGGCGTGGTAAAACCCTAGAAAGGCATGCCTTGATTCCATGACACAAATGATTCCTTTTCAGTTTTTTAGGGGCAAAGATTTGGAATATTCACGTGTTTACCCTTCAACCAGGTGCTTTGCAAATGCCTCCGAATCATAAAAACTGTCCTCAAGGGCAGGAAGGCACGACCGATCGTCGAGATCGGCATTCGCCAAGCTGAAGGGGGCGGGAAGAGATGGAGATCGCTTGGTCTCACCAGCCTCAAGGCTCCCCATCGCGCGGATTAAGCGCGAAGTATAATCGCTAGTTCGGCCCAGCGGATTAGCCCTGACTCTCGCTCGCGGGGGCTACTGTTGGGGACGCTTCGCCCAAGGCGATCTCCAGGAGCAATGGCGTGTTATGATTGACTGTGTTCCTATTGAGATGTCTGCAGGAATAGGGGACTTCGCGTACCTTCGGGACTGGCAGGGGACACGGTGGCGCCTCGCAGGCGGTGCAAGCGGCGCCGGAGAGGGGCCGAAGTCCAGCGAAGTCCTTCGACGAACTTTGGTCCTCGGCTGGGGCACGGGGGAGCCAAGTTCGAAGAGAGCCACGTGGAGTATGGACTTCGAGATAGGGACCACAGTGTGAAATGACCTGAGTAGGGGTGACTTTAGTACGGCCCACGAGGGCATTGTTGTAAACTGGTTCCAAAAGCACCACATGAGGGGTACAGTTGTAATTGTACTTATGCATAGCATGTCTATAAATAAAGGACCCTGGCTACTGCTTGGGGGACGGATCTTTTGGATGAGAAAAAGTACTCTGTTATTTACGTCCTTCCATTAGGATCGGCGGAGTGCGGTTAGCAACTCCTTCTGTTAGGTAGTTCAACACCCAACATCCACCAATGACTAATGCGTGTATTTTAATTTAAAGACTATAGATGACAATGAACACCTGAAATCCGAGTAACCGACGGGTTTTATGCGATAGAGAGCCGGGTATGCAATGATTTCTTCACCTGTGGGGTACGTTAACGTCCGAAAATCTCTACCCTTCTGTTACACGGGTATGGGTATGGCTACATACTATACTACCCGTACCCTCGTACTCGTGGGTAATTTATTCCCGGTTCATCCAAACAATTATTTCTTACTTGTAGTGTTAAATAAGGATGAACCATAAATAATAACTATGAAGAAACTTATTGTCAATATTGTATTTCTTTTTCTACTCATATTTATCGTCTTTGATTTTCATCATATGACACAATTTCTATACATTAATCATGACTTTATAGAGCTAATTCGGGTGTTGCAGCCGGGTTTTGGTTACCCAACGAGTATTTTTACCCGCACGTGTATGGGTAAGGGTAAAATTTTATGCTCGCGTGTGGATGTGGGTCACCCGACGGGTACAAAATTCTCTAGTGGGGTATGACTGTCTGAGTATGGAACAATACTACCCAGTGGGTATGTACCCGTTGCCATCTCTATTTAGGATGATGGTATGCTTTATGCTTAGGAGGTCAAGATTTTGGATCATTGTCTACTAATCGAGTGCATGCATAGCCATTGCAGGCAACTTCCACCTTCGCCAACTAGTGGCTAGGAAGAATGTTGCCAACGAACGGCACAACCTTTGCTCAGTTGATAGTCCGGTCACTTTGGCGTGAGTAGAACAAGAGTGTAGAAATTGGTTCTCTGCCTCTTGTACTCAACGAAAAACATGTAATGCACGGTAAAAAGAAAAAAAAAGCTCAAGATCATTTTGAGAATCAAATCCCATGTCATGTTTAGGATTAAACTGAAAAAACTAAAACACGTGATGTTTTTCCATCGGATCTCCCACACCTCGGAAAACATGATGGCAAGAAGGTTAAAACTCGGTATCAGTTTTTTAAAAGAAAAGAAACATTGTGTGCGAGAGTGGATTCATACCAGAAGCGCACACCTGCGGAGAAGAACCTGCCGCCTCTACCCAGACCATTCGCAAAGGTACAACCGTAGATAATTGGTGGTGTTACTTTTTACTACTGTTTGGTTGATTGGGGACAACAGGTAGCAAAATTGATAATTAGAATGAACTGGGAATTGAATTCTGCATGTTCACCTGACTTTCTGTGCACAACATACATGTTGGATTGATTTTTTAAACATTGCAACTTGCAACTTGCTGAAATTTGCTAATGGAGATGCCAAAGCCCCTGTATGCAAAATCTGTAGAAATAACCATGTGTGTAATGTGTATTGTCTTTTCTCATTCATTTACGCAAACTTTTGACTAAACATGTTAGAAAGAGTGCAACGCAATCTTATTCTCCACCATGTAAGAAGAATCTCATGGAGTACTCTAGAGTTTGTAATAAAATAAAATAGAAAATTGTGTAATATCTAAGAAAATCTCTAGAAAGGGTCACTAGGCTAAATCCTATGGCCTTCCTTGTCCTATACATAGAGCACCCCTCTCTTGCCATGCCATCCATCCATGAGCATGGTAGATGAGAGTAAGGGTGAAGGATATAAGGGTGAGTGCTAGGATAGCCACTAAAGAGGAGGTGTGGTACACTTTGTTGGGTTGTAATAAAGATTTGTTGTTGGAAGTGTTAGTCTCATGTTTATGCCATATAATTTCTAAGTACTTAGTGCAGAAGTTGTGATCTATCGAATGTTGACAATGTTACCCGAGATCACAAAGGTCTGAGCTTCATATGTTGGTAGGCTCTGCCACCCAGAGGCCAGCTTCATCTGTTGGTAGGTTGTGCCACTCGGAGGCTAGCTTCATCTGTTGGTAGGCTCTGCCACGCGGATGTGAGAAGGCAGCTCTGACTTCAAAAGGACCTGGCGCACTAAGTAGCCAGAAATTAAAAGGGAATGAACAAATTTAGAGAGAGTTGATGTGTCTTAAGTGTGGGTTTTCAACTTAGTGGGTATTAGGATCACTCCTTTCCAACATAATATATACAAATTTTGGGGGCTGTAAGTTATTTGGTTGGCACGAGTTTTATCATCATATACTTGCTCTCATCTGTCTCATACCCTCAAGTCATTCCACAAGCAACTAAGTAGCTGACAATGCATGTGTGTGTCCTTGTCTCCTTGATGAGGTGATCCAATTTGATGTAATATGGATTTTAATAACTAGATATATTAGGTTTTAGATTTGTTAAAGTTGTTGCATGGAGTCTACCTTTGTTTGTGTTCTTTGCAAAATCCACTATGATATGCTCAAAAAGTGCATTGTCAAACATTGGAGCTCATAGACATTTAGTCTTGGACTGTTTCCTTTTTTATGTCCACCCTTTCCAATATTTTCATGTATTATAAACATAGAAATGTACATCAAAGTCTGATCAAATAGAAAGAATCAATACTCTCAGTGACATTGTAGACAGATGGTATTAAAAACGGAAAAAAAGGAGCCAAGTTTTTGTATTATGGTTCATATTTATCATTGAATATTATTCATATTGGCAAGTCTTAATTAGACATAGCAATATTAAAGCATGTGTTGTTACAAAGAACATAAATGAAGAAATTTAATTGCTATTTAAGTAATTGATCGAGAATTTACTGCAGAGTGCATTCTTTATATAGATATACTAATGACTACAACTATCAGTCTATTGCAATCATTTTTTTATCCTAACATATGTTGGCAATTGCTCTTTTTTGTCAAAACTGAAGCCAAGTTTCTTCCCTATAATTTGCTTTATCTCAATTATATTTGAATATCCAGAGCTGCTCGTGGAAGGGGTTCTGTTCAACCAGAGCCTCATGTGCCTACGAAAGGCCAGAACACATGGAGAGGCAGAGCGATGATGCCAAAGAGCTTAATGTTGGTGTCCAACAACCTATCTTTGTATAGCACAATGCGAAGGGATGCAAGCCTTACGGACATGGAAAGCTGGAGCAGTTCGCAAGAAAGAAGCGTGCCCACGAGAAGGGCTCATTCAATTGGTAAACATTAGCCAATGTTACAAACTGAAGCCTCTTAGCAGCTAAAATTGTATTATCTTTCTCTCCTGTGGCGTGGGTGTCCTTTTACTGTTTACATGACCATCGCCTAGGCGTACCACGTAAACTTGCCATTCACCAGCCACCTACTGCACCACGTAAGCTCCTGCTACGTTTTTGCATGATGTTTTCCATGAAGAAATGATATATCAGATGGTGACATTTCCACATTTGTGCCCAATATATTTGTTATAGTTAATACTGTCTTAGCATGTCACGGATATGTTGTTGTTCGTGCGGTCGTTTCTCGACATCTTCGGCAACATGCAAATCTCTTGTATCTTTGTTGATCTAAAGATGGAGAGTGATTGGATTGTTTTTTCTGACAAAGTAATTGTCCTTTCAATCAGGTATTCTCGGACTATGCCCCCCTAGTTAAACAAATTTCAGACAAAAAGAAAAGAAAAGGAAGTGTCGGTTTTTATGCTGTCTAGCCTACTATGGGGACTCCCCAAGGTAGTGAGTTGTTTGGTGGGGGATCACCAGACCTGGAACTTGAAGGTAAATGTGGGACACAAGACACGATTTAGACAGGTTCGGACCGCCAAGGCAGCGGACCCTACATCCTGTATGGGGTGTACAGTATTGCGCCCTGCGCTGGTATGTTTTTCGATTGCCCATCTGGGTACCCGGCCCTCCTTTATATAGTCCAGGGGACGAGTTTCTAGTCGGCTACAAGGTAGGAGTCATAGTAGAATTACACAGTATGAGTCCTAGTAGGATTACAGGGGAATTCTAATAGGATTCTGCCCTGCGGATACTGGGGATTCAATCCCTGATAAACCCTCGAGAGCTTCATAGCCATATGTAGCAGTCTTCGAGTACTTTTCAGTTCCTCGCCGAGTAGTTTTGGTGCTCTTCGAGTACTTTGCTGGTTGAATCTTCAAAGTTAATCAAGGCTGCCATGAGGGTATGGTGTGCTCAAAGTCTTAATCATCTTGATATATGGGGTGTAGCGAAAGTCGCACTCCATATGGAGTAGCCCCCGAGCCTTAGGTTGAATCGAAGAATCAGGCTGAGGGTCAAATCTTTGAATCTGCTTCTTCCGTCTTGAAAAAAGTGATTGATGTGTGTCGCTTATCAACCCCTGAGCATTGGAATGGTTGAATAATCAATCCAAGGGTCTTTGAATAGCAATCTTTTTTGAACCTACGACATTTTCCTTTAGAAAATAGACTTCTCATTCGAGTTCTTTCAAGCTTTATCCGAGTTGTTCTTTGTGTTTGCCGAGTTGTTTTCTAACAAATTTAGCATCAGCCGAGTTGTTCTGCAGTGTCCAGCCCCCGAGCTTATGCGTCAGATGAGCTGCTAGAGCTACGTCGAGTAGTTTTGTAGTGTCCAGCCCCCAAGCGTATGCGCAGGTGAGCTGGTGGAGCCACGCCGAGTAGTTTTGCGTCGTCCAGCCCCCGAGCGTATGCGTCAGGTGAGCTGCTGGAGCCACGCCAAGTAGTAATTGGTGTTAAGCGCTCTGAAGAGTTGTCGCCAAGGCTTGACCTGAAAGAAAAGATGCATACATTATGTAGCATATTTGTAAAATGTATAATTTACTAAAATTTATTCAGCGATAAACATAATACAAATATAAGTGTCACGCTCTTTTTAGGCCATATTTTTTCCCGAGTAGTTAGCCTATTACGTTTAAGCACCTGGTCCCTGCATTAGCCATTGCTCACAGCGTGTATTTTACGCATGTAGAGACATTAGGCATGACAGAAAGAGCCGAGGTTTCACGAACTAAGGCGTGTTTTGCTCAAAGAAATTAGTGACCGCCAAGAGAAGACAATAAGTAGTCGGCTTTTACGACAGGGAGTGCGGATTGCACGTAAAGTAGTCGGCATTGTGACAGAGAGCACGGATTGCGCGCAAAGTAGTCGGCGAATGTATCCATAGGGTGTAGCCACTGCGGTGCCTCCAGTACTCAGTACACAAAATTTCGTGGCAAAGCCTCCTAATTCGGTGTACCAAGCATGTGGCGAAGCCCTATGAACTCGATGTACCAAGTGCATGGGCAAAGTGCCTCCAATACTCAGTACACAAAACTTCGTGGCAAAGCCTCCTGATTTGGTGTACCAAGCATGTGGCGACGCCCTACAAATACCAGGTGCGTGGGCTGTCCGTTTAGCAGACCCCAGGAGTAGTCGATCACGGAGTAGCCCCCGAGGGTAATTCCCGTCGAAGAGCATATCCGAAGTAATCGGCGCATGACCAAACATGTAGAAAACATGTTAGAAAAATAATTGAAACAAGTAACTTAGCTTGATTCGTGGACGATTGTTGACGAAGCTGTGCGCGGTCGTCGATGGAGCCGTGACGGTTTGTTGATGAAGAGAACTAGTCAGAGTTGATTCCAACAAGTTTGAAGTAGTCGGCAGCGAGTCGATGCGGCCGAATGTCGAAGTAGTGTCGGTGAGTAGTTGAAATAGTCGCCGACTTGTTGGTGGAGTTGCGCTCGCGTACAACTTCTGTGTACGTGGAGCGGAGGACGGTGAAGCTTCCTGGTGCCTCTCCATGTGCAGGTAGCAATTTTATCATCATTGAATTTTCAACCGCTCATATAGAGACAGCAGCAGCTCAATGCTCTCGGACTCGATTACGGAGTTGATGAATTATTCGTCTCGATCCGTGCACAAGCTGAGGGTTTTCTCGCGTACTGCCGCCGAGTTGCAATTCACCCTGACGGTGCCATCAATTCGAATTTGGTCTTCGACTGGGATGCGATGGTGCTTGCCGGCTCCTTCTCGAACTCGACGAGCAACCAATAGATTGATATTGTCGATGAGGTCCTTCAAGCTCGCCTGATGATCTCGACGATCACCCCTACCTGGCGCGCCAGCTGTCGGTTTTTTATGTCGTCTAGCCTACTGTGGGGAGTCCCCAACACTACAACAATTCATAGTATCTATGACAGTGAAAAACTGTCGGTAAAACACTGAACACTGTCATCTTTGTGTTTTTATGACAGTCGGCTGTCAGCTATCTCTTGTTGGAATTGCGGTGTCAGAAATCAAGTCTGATATATGACATCCTTGACGGTAGTGTTGATCACTGATAGAGCATGCTGTCAGCTATCTTGTGCGTCGGATCTGTCTTGAAACAAGGTGTGTTCTCTTTATTTTTAACATGAATGTCATACATCTTCGTCTAGATCAATGACAATCTTGTTGGAGTTCCAATTAAATACTTGTGACACCACTGTTGCGTAAACTTAAACATGTATATGACAGCCCTCTCACGTGTCACCCATTCTATATAAATGATATACATGTCATGGATATATTGAAATTACCCAACGAGCATGCATCTCTATTTATCACAAGAATGCCAACGAGTTTAGTTCTTTTTGCATATATGTAACATACATGTGCAAAATTGAAACTTAAATTCAAATATAAACAAATTCACATTGAAAGATCACACATATCACATGGATATCTCATACAGGCATATATATGTCCAAGAAGTGGCAGCAAGTAGCAAATAAGGTAAATATCTGTGCACAAATTGTTCAATCTAAATGATGGTGTTCCAACATGACAATACCTAGCAACATTATAGACTAAACTTTTTGATGTTCATGACTAAACAGAAGATAGAGGTAGCTTTCGTAAACAGAATAGCATGCTGCCATCGCATTCCTTATATATTTGGACCAAACCACATCCACATTGTGCTCATTGTCATTCGCTCAACATCATTGCTTCTATGCTCGTCAGAGATTGGACCATCATGTTCTGTGTTGTCACAGTTCCTTGCTGCCTACTGTTCGATTCCTCCATTAGAAATCTTTGATGTTCCATCCTTCAAGCACCAAAAGGAAAAAGGGACATATTAGTGGAAATTTGTATGGTAGAGCTATCAATAGCTCCATCAGCAATGGCAAACTTTCCATGAGGCTATCTTCCTATGGTGTTATACATCACTTGTGGATCAAACTGGCCCCTCACCCATTGAACTTCAGGTCCATAAATTTGTTTCATACCATCACTATAACTATCCTGCAAATTGTTCCTATTACTGGAAAATAAATCATACAGAGACATGACTACCACACCTAGTATACTGCTACACTAGCTTTGTTTATGTTCCCTATGCCTCTGTTTACAATTTGATACCAGAAGTATGCTCTAAGAGCGCAATAGTAAAAATATTCATTTTCAATTCCAAGGCACATGCTGTTACTTGTTAGAACACTAACAAAATTCAAGACATCAAAGGAAATTTCAAGAGAGGATTTCATAGCATGGTTAGAACTGATAACTGCATTGAGCGTCCATTGGTCTTAGAATCTCTTATGACAAGACATCTGAGCATCACACATCTAGTAGAGCAGTATATTAGTATGGACCTTACTGAAGGTGTTCTTGAAGTACTACTAGTAGAGATTTTTACTGGTCCATTTCCCAATTTCCAAATGTTCGAGACACAAATTATTCATGTGTTAAGCAATCTTGTGATTCTAGCAAAATGTTAACCAATCTGAATTCTTAATTTGCAATTCCTTTGTCATGGTTTTCCTGCAGGCTACAGTAATCAGACCCCTTAAATTGTTTTGCATGAAATCAGTGATAATATAGGGACCCCTTAAATTCCTTTGTCATGGTTTGCGTGCATGTATTCATAGGGGCGAGTGTGTGCGCGTATGAGTGTCTGCGTCTGTACTGGCTTTTTGCAAAAAAAAAAGATACTTATGACCAGTAATTACTTGTATGGTATATATGGAAAGCAAATTTACAATACTCTGAAATTAGTCTATAAGACATCTACCCAGACCTTGTACTTCATCCGTCCCAGAAAGAATGCAATTCTTGTTTTCCAAGATATCAATTCATCATAACTTTGACCAAACATATTTAAAAAAATAAAAATAATTTATGGTACCAAATAATAGAAAACAGATTTATCATGAGATACATTTTCATAGCATGCATATATGAAGTAATAAAAGTTAATAAAATTTTCTATAAACTTAATCAAACATAAGCACGTTTGTACTCTTTTTGGGACCGAGGAAGTACAAAACATCAAGTTATGTATAAACCATAAAATAATTATGACAGGAGCTCCGGTAAATAAAACTACAATTATGGAGATGGCCCTCCTGTTGCCCTCTTCCTTGCGATGATTTAACTGATATGTGACCATCCGTTTTACAATTCCCCATTTGTCCTTAAAAAATGTTATTTTTGGTTTCCAAAATACAATCTATTTTAATTTAGACCAAATATATATAAAAGTAAAATTAATTTATGATGCAAAGTAACACTAGATAGATTTACCATGAAATATATTTTCATTGTATGCCACGGGCGGGCTCGTGCCGTAACTTTTGGCCCAGTGTTCATTTCGATATGCTCACTTGTTCTGCTCGTTCTTTGCTGTTGGGCGGCCAGTTGCATCGCTAGGTACAGCTTCAATCCAGAATATTTGTGACGATAGTTCGAGAATAAAATATCAAATACAAAAGGTAGATAAAAAATCAAGGTAGCAAAACTCTAAGGCCCTGTTTGAATCAGCTAAAGATTATGGAAACCAGATAATAAAATCTATAATCCATTCAAACAGCCTAGATTATAGAGTGGATTATAGAATCCAACTACCCAGATTCTTATAATCCCACAATCTCTCTCTACCTAGCTATTTTGAGATTATACACACAACTAACCCTCTAACCACCCCATAATCTAGAAATCCAAATGGCTCAACTATTTATAATCTATAATCCAAATTCTTATAAACTATAACCATTATCTAGATTCTTGATATCTACATGAGATCCATGTATAATATGAAGGCGCGTGCATTGATTTCACCCTGGCCATGCAGGCGCATGTGTGAGCATGTGTATAGTGACAATGGCTGACAAGGCTATCACATATGTAATATTAACTATGACAATAATCTCATTATTTTCATGACTTTTTTACGCATAAAAATTTTGGTTGGCACCCTGGCAACATTCATGACAGGGCTATTACATATGTAACAGTTTCCTGACAAGGCTGTCATTTATGGATATCCTAACAATTACAGTGCTCTCATTAATCCTACCAATGACAACATTGTTACAAATCTAAATTCAATAACCATCAATGCTGTTGCAAATCACTATAGCTGTTGGAGAAAATTGCATATCTTGTAGTGCAAGGTAGTGAGTTGTTCGGTGGGGGATCGCCAGACCTGGAACTTGAAGGTAAATGCGGGACACAAGACACGATTTAGACAGGTTCGGGCCGCCAAGGCAGCGGACCCTACGTCCTGTATGGGGTGCATAGTATTACGCCCTGCGTTGGTGTGTTTTTCAATTGCCCATCTGGGTACCTGGCCCTCCTTTATATAGTCCGGGGGCAGGTTCCTAGTCGGCTACAAGGTAAGAGTCCTAGTAGAATTACATAGTATGAGTCCTAGTAGGATTACAGGGGAATTCTAATAGGATTCTGCCTTGCGGATATTGGGGATTCTATCCCTGACAGGAAGTGTGAATCAACTCATATTCATCAGCGCCGTGATTGCAATGTCGTAAGAAAAATGTCAGCCAAATGTGGAAAACATCTCTAGACAGGTTATTATTTGTATGCAGGAACATTGAACAGGACGACACCTCATAACTGAAACAATACGAGCATCCCAAACCTAAGTTTGTCTATCAAATTATGGATCATCATCTACTAATTGAGTGTGTGCATACCTATCGCACACAATTTCCACCTTCACCGACTAGCAATGTTAGCCTAAACAGTAAACACTAAACAGTCGGTCGCCTATCGTTTAGCTCTTTATTCGGACTAAACGGTCATTCAAACGGATTAAACAGTCATTAAATGGGCTAAGTGGTTGATTAAATGGACATGACACTGTGTAGCATTTAAATGGCGTGTAAATGGGTTAAACGGCCGAGTAAGTGAACAGTGTCGACTAATGGCTAGGAAGAATGTTGCCAAGGAACGACACAACCCTTGCTCGGTTGATAGTCTGGTCGCGAGTAGAACAAGAGCGTAGTAATTGGTTCTCTGTCACGTTGGCCTACATGACATGACGCCGCAGGTAATTTGCTCCTTCATGCACCGGTAGTGGCCATGGAAAATGTCGCAAAGGAACAACCCAAGGACTTCGAACCTCTTTGGAGTCTTTTGTTCGGTTATCCGTTCTCTAGGGATTGAGGGGGTCGAAGGGAATTGAAAGAGATTTTGATTTTTTTTTTGGAATTTATTCCCTACCAATCACATTCAAAGGGATAACCCAACAAGGCCTAATTGATTCATAGCCTGGTCGCTTTGGCACGAGCGAAACAATAGAGTTCACAAGTTGGATAGTATGGATATAATGCTAGCACGGAGATTGTACGAGAGATAGCTTTGGACGCTAGAAAGTTTCTACATGTTCTATTACCTTCATATTTCGTTGTTAACTTTTCTAAAAACGTTTGATATTTTCGTATATATAATGATAAAAGTATCATAAACAAAATAAATGATATATATAAAATATCTTGAGTAAGATTAATGGTCAAATTTGCGATAAAAAGCTAGTGACGACAAATATTTCGATATGGAGAGAGTATTTATGCTTTTATGCTCATGCCTAACCTTTTGGTCGCTTCTTAGTATAGTTCAGTTTTAATGCATAGGGTTTTCGTACGCATATTTGTTTGCTATAGGTCACTCGTTTGATTATTGTTTCTCTCTCGTTGTATTCTCTATACTATTTTGATTCTTTTTACCTAATAAAAAAGTGCATGGCAAAAAAATAGCTCAAGATCAGTTCATGAATCAAATCCTACATCGTGTTTAGGATTCTTAAGCGTTCAGTTTTAATAAGTGGGTATCTAATGCATATTTGGTTCCTATAGGTCGTTATCATCTATTTAATTTCTCACTCGCAATAACCTCTATGCCTTTTGCCTCTTCTACTCAACGCAAAAGGAGTAAAGCGCAGTAAAAAGAAAAACAAGCTCAAGATCATTTCAGGAATCAAATTCCACGTCACGTTTAGGATTCTTGTGCGTTTATTTCACATAGCACCTAGGATTAAACTGAAAACACTAAAACATATGAAGTTTTTCCATTGATCTATTCAGTATCATTTTTTAAAAAAAGAAAAGAACAACATGTGCGAGAGTGGCCAGAGAGCAGGGCGGACCTGACGGACGACGGGTCGGCCAGCCTTTTGTGACTTTGCTGTAAAAGTAGGTGGAACGAGGATTGCCTATCTTAGCTCGTCCTCGGTTGCGTGTTACTTATATAGGGGCAAAACACCCGAGATATACATCAGAGGTTACATGGTTGTTGTGATCACAGCTTTATCTCCAAGAATACAAGATCATATCTAAACTATCTCTAAGGAGATCAGCCGGCCTACAACAACTATCAAGAGAACGTTTACAATACGTTTACATAGAGATATCTACTACTTCTAACAGCTCCTCTCAATCCAAGCTTGTCTTCGGTTCAAGATTGAGATTGCCCTTGAAGTCTTCGAGTTTTAACACAGGCAAAGCCTTAGTAAACCCATCTACTATTTGATCTTTCGAGGGAATCAGTCTGACTTGCAGCAGCTTGTTAATCACACGCTCTCGTACAAAATGAAAATCTATCTCAATATGTTTAGCTCTAGCATGAAACACCGTATTTGCTGACAAATACGTTGCCCCAAGATTATCACACCAAAGACATGGAGGTTGATCAAGCACAATACCTAATTCAGCCAGCAATGATTTTAGCCAAATTATTTCTGCAGTAGCATTGGCCATTGACTTGTACTCTGCCTCTATACTCGACCTGGAAACAGTGGCCTGTTTTCTTGCACTCCATGAAATCAAATTATCTCCAAAATATACAGCAAACCCTCCAGTGGACCGCCGATCATCAACACTTCCTGCCCAGTCAGCATCTGAGAAAGCACTCACTAGAATTGACCTAGATCTCTTAATTCTCAACCCGAGCAAAGTTTCACATACCGAAGAATCCTTTTGACTGCAGACCAGTGAATCGTTGTTGGAGAATGCAAAAATTGACAAACTTTATTCACTAAGAAAGCTAAATCTGGCCGGGTCAGTGTGAGATATTGCAATGCCCCAACAACACTCCTATATCGTGTGCTATCTTCTGCATTCAACAGCTCACCCTCATGCATAGATAGTTTTTCCGAAGCAGACAAGGGGGTCGGAGATGTCTTGCAGTTCAGCATGCCCACACGTGTTAATATATCACGAGCATATCGTTCTTGAGACAGAATAATACCTTCTTTGTCCTTCTGAACCTCTATTCCAAGGAAGTAGTGTAAGTCTCCTAGATCCTTAAGTGCAAAGGCTTGCTTCAGATCCTAGAGCAATACATCGATTGCTTCTCTTGAACTCCCAGTAACAATAATATCATGAACATAGATAAGCATAAATATCGTCACAATCTTCTTGGGATAGATAAACAGTGAGGTATCTGATTTTGAAGCTTTAAAACCTTGATCAATAAGCTTGGAACTTAACCTTGCATACCAGGCCCTTGGAGCTTGCTTGAGCCCGTAGATAGCCTTGTCAAATTTGCACACGAATTGTGTACCATCTTTCTCAAAACCTGGCGGTTGTCTCATATAGACTTCTTCCTCCAGAATACCATGTAAGAACGCATTCTGTACATCTAGCTGTCGAAGACACCATCCTCTGGAAATAGCAACAGATAACACAAGTCTAATAGTAGCAATTTTAACAACTGGGCTAAAAGTCTCCTCGTAGTCTATACCATATCTTTGTTTGAACCCTTTTGCTACTAACCTTGCTTTGAATCTATCAATGGTGCCATCTGATTTTCTCTTAACTTTATAGACCCATTTGCAATCAATTAAAATTTTACCTTCTTGAGGATGGACAAGATGCCATGTCTTGTTTCTTAACCGTGCATCATACTCTTCTTGCATTGCTTGCTTCCACTTTGGATCACCAAAAGCTTCATGTAGATTTTCTGGTTCACCAGTTACAGTGAAATTGCACCAACGTATTCTTCCATCAGTAATTTGTTTGGGCTTGACAATACCTCCTTGCAGACGTGTTCTAGGCCGATGTGAGGTTTCTGGTGCAGGTGAAGTAGTGGCCACTAGATCAGATGCATCAGATTCACCAGATTCCTGCATAGGCACACCCGATCCCAGATTCAGTGTAGAAGATCGCCCAAGAGGCAGCCGCTGCGACACAGGGGTATGTGGCGAGCTCTACGATGCTGCCGTCGGAGCTGTGGCGCCGCGTGCTTCTGTCCCCCCGCGTGGCAGCTCCCGGTTGGTTCCTGACCCCTCGGAGTTGTCGGGAGGTGGTGACGCGCCCGTGGACGAATCGTCCTGGGATCCGCCGCCAGGCGTATCAGCTCCGAATGGCGCACCCGGATCCTCTGCGGTTGGATGCTCCGAGGCCGAAGCCGCTCCCCCTGATTCCTACATAGAATTTTCTCCAGAAAACTGCTATGAGTTAAGTGGAAAATGGTCAGGATGATTATTAGCAGTGTATGAATCAGTACAATTTACATCCCCACAACTTGGATTTAGCAGCTCTTTGGGAAGAAGAACAAGCTCTCAACGAAGCATAGCACCAGCATTCGGATGTAAGTGCTCAAAAGGAAAGACCGATTCATCAAATATAACATCTCTGGAGATGTAGACTCGACCAAAGTTTGGTTCTAAACACTTAAAGCCTTTGTGTAAAGGACTATAGCCAAGGAATACACACCGGATAGACTGAAAGGAGAGCTTCCTTGCATTGTACGGCCTCAAGTTAGGCCAACAAGCGCACCCAAAGATTCTAAGGGAGCTATAATCAGGAGTTTCTCCAAGGAGGCGTTGAGCAGGAGTACCAAAATTAATAACTTTACTTGGAAGAAGGTTTATATGATGGACAGCAGTTAAGAATGCCTCATCCCAAAACTTTAGAGGCATAGATGCGTTTGCAAGCAAGGCAAGGCCTACTTCAACGATATGACGATGCTTCCTTTCCGCCGTTCCATTCTGTTGATGAGCGTGAGGGCAAGAGACTTGGTGGGAAATTCCAATTCGCTGAAAGAAGGAGTTCAACTTTTCATACTCTCCTCCCCAATCACTTTGCACCGTAATGATCTTTTTGTTAAATCTTTTTTCTACTAAACTTTGAAAGTTATGGAATACTTGGAAAACATCAGACTTTTGCTTGAGCATGTAGATCCAAGTAAATTTGCTAAAGTCATCTATAAAGCTCACATAATAGGTGTGTCTTCCAACTGAAGAAGGCGCAGGACCCCAAACATCAGAGAAAATCAACTGCAACGGAGCACTTGACACACTATAAGATTTTGGATAAGGGAGCTGATGACTTTTAGCTCTCAAACATGAATCACAAACCAAACTATTGTTTTGATCACTAGAACAAGGGAGATCATTATTCTTAACGACACGCTCAACAATGGAAAACGATGGGTGACCTAAACGACTATGCCATCTTGATCTAGACGGCTTTATTGCACCAAGGACTTGCTTCTGACTTTGATCTCCTGTGGACTCCGGCTCTAGGGGGTACAATCCATTCTTACATCTTCCTTGATGGATTACCCTCCTCGTGGCTCGATCCTTTATTACAAACAGATTAGGATGAAACTCAATAAGAGCATTGTTATCAGTTGTCAAACAATGAACGGAAGCCAGACTTTTATTTGCACTTGGAACATGGAGAATATTTCAAAGATGAAGTTGTTTGTGTGGGGTGTGTAAAATTGTATGACCAACACTACTAATTTTCATACCTGAGCCATTTGCCGTGTGGACTTGTTCCTGTCCGTGATACCTGTCACGAACAGTGAGCTTTTCAAGCTCGCTTGTCACATGGTCGGTGGCACCGCTGTCCATGTACCAGTTCGTGTCCACCCCATAGCTGGTGGCGGCCGAGCCTGCTGTCTTGGAGCTTCCTTGACCTTGATAGGCTTCATCGTACCTGTGCCAGCAATCCGCAGCCTCATGATTGGGCTTCCTACAGATTTGGCACAGGTTCTTGTTGTTGTTGGAGCCGCCTTGCTGCTGTTGCTTCTGGGCTCCATTGTTCTGTCCACTAGGATTCGTGAAACCACCACGACCACCACGTCCACCACGGTCGCCACAAGGATTGTTCCCTCCACGGCTGCGGAAGTTACCTTGACCACGAAGAGCTGCATTGGCTGAGGATTGGTAGCCTTCTCCACTGTAGTTTTCCTGGAGCATCTCAAGCCTAGAGTCATAAGCCAGGATTTGGGCGTACAGATCGCTCACCGAGATGGGTTCTGGACGACCAACGATGGAGGACACCAGCGGGTTGTAGTCGAAGTCGAGTCCAGCTAGGATCAGAGAGACCATCTCATCATCTTGAATGATCTTGCCGGCAGCAGCGAGTTCATCTCCGAGCTTCTTCATCTTGGAGAAGTATCAGCAGCGGTCATGCCGCCTTTCTTGCAATTTGCAAGCTGCATCCGAAGATTGGTAACACGTGCACGAGATTGTGCCGCGAACATCATCTCCAGCACACTCCAGACGGGCGCCGAAGATGTGAGCGTCGCAACTTGTGCGAGCACATCGGAGGTGAGGGAGTTGAAGATGTACGACAGGAGCTGCTGATCCTGCGCCATCCATCGCTCATACTCCGGGTTAGGGACCTTCGCTTTGGACTTGTCATCCAGGACGACCTCCAGCTGTGGAACCGGTGCACGTGAAGATCCATCAAGGATTGACACGAGATTGGCTCCCCTAATGGCAGGCATGATTTGCGCCTTCCAATAGGAGAAAGTTCTCCCTGTTGAGCTTCTCAGAGACGGGAGCACCAAGGGCCGGGAGGACGCCGGCAGATGACGAAGAGGAGGTCGACATGGGTGAAGGCTAGATGTATTTTGAGGAAGGTTTGGCTCTGATTACCATGTAAAAGTAGATGGAATGAGGATTGCCTATCTTAGCTCGTCCTCGGTTGCGTGTTACTTATATAGGGGCAAAACTCCCGAGATATACATCAGAGGTTACATGGTTGTTGTGATCACAGCTTTATCTCCAAGAATACAAGATCATATCTAAACTATCTCTAAGGAGATCAGCCGGCCTACAACAACTATCAAGAGAACGTTTACAATACGTTTACATAGAGATATCTACGACTTCTAACACTTGCTGCATATAAACTGGCCAGCCCCTCCACATGCACACACCCACCACGCCGACTCCTCTCCGCTGCTGCGCTCGCCGCGTAGCGAGCTCGTCCTCCTCTCTCTCACTCTCGTGCTCGGCGGCGGCGGAAAGCAAGTGACGGCCGGCGACGGCGATGGCGTTGCCGCTGATGCCCGTGCCGGCGCGTTGCGGAAGGAGCCCGCGCCGAGGAGGACCACGGACGACAACTTCTCGCCTTCCACTACGCCCGTCTGGAGCCGCGGCGGCGAGACACTTCTCCTCTTCAAGGGCTACGACAGCACCACGCCAAGCAAGCCAGCAAGGTGTCCAAGCCTCCAAGGCCCCCTCTGCCATTTGCGCCTTCAGTAACTCCCCGCGTGCTCTTCTCACGTCGAAGGCGAAGGCGAAGGGCACGCCGTCCCCGCTGTGGCGAGCATGCATGCGGAAGCAGCCCCCTGCGTGCACTCTGCCCGCGCCGCTTCGGTCTCACGCGCCCATGCCCAAACGGAAGATAAAGCGCTTCTCGACAGTGGATTCATACCAAAAGCACACAACTGCAGAGAAGAACCTGCCGCCTTTACCCAGACAATTCACAAGGTACAACCGTACAAGAGAATTGGTGGTGTTACTTTTTGTCTGTTTGGTTGATTGGGGACATCGGGTAGCAAAATTGATAATTAGAATGGGAATTGAATTTTGCATGTTCACTTGACTTTCTGTGCACAACATACATGTTGGATTGATTTTTTAAACATTGCAACTTGCTGAAATTTGCTAATTGGGATGCCAAAGCCCATACATGCAAAATCTGTAGAAATAACCATGTGCGTAATGTGTATTGTCTTTTCCCATTCATTTATGCAAACTTTTGATTGAACAGGCAGAAAGAGTGCAAGGCAATCTTATTCTCCACCATGTAAAAAAAGATATTTCTCATGAAGTACTCTAGAATTAGTGATAAAATAAAATAGGAAATTGTGTAATATCTAAAAAATCTCTAGAAGGGACACTTGGCTAAATCCTAAGGTCTTCCTTGGCCTATACATAGAGCACTCCTTTCTTTCCATGCCATCCATGAGCATGGTAGATGAAAGTAAGGGTGAAGGATAGAAGGGTGAGTGCTAGGATAGTCACTAAAGAAGAGGTGTTGTACACTTTGTTGTATTGTAATAAAGTTTTGTTGTTGTAAGTGTTAGTCTCACGGTTAGGCCATATAATTTCTAAGTACTTAGTGCAGAAGTTGTGATCTATCGAATGTTGGCTCTATCACCCGGGATCACAAAGGTCTGAGCTTCATCTGTTGGTAGGCTCTGCCACCCGGATGCCAGTTTCATCTATTGGTAGGCTCTGCCACCCGGAAGTGAGAAGGCAGCTCTGACTTTAAAAGGACTTGGTACACTAAGTAGCTAGAAATTAAAAGGGACTGAACAACTTTGGAGAGGGTTGGTGTGTCTTAAGTGGAGGTCCTCAACTTAGTGGGTAGTATGTTCATTCCTTTTTCAACAGAATATATACAAATGAAGCATTTCCAAATTTAGTATCCCTACAAAACTTTACTGTTGCAAACAGTACGCACAATAAATACTCCCAACAAAACTTTACTGCAGGCAGTATACGCACCAGACAAATCTAGTATTCTATACAGAACTTCATTGTTCTCGAACATCTTGGCCTAAAACTTTGATGTTGCCAAGCAGTTTACGTATATAAGAGGGGGTGGTAATGTGTTGGCTGCTTACCACGTCTCCCAAAAAGACACTGTTGGCCTCTCCAGCTCTCCAGACTTTCATGCCGTGCCTGATGCTCATCCTGAAATCAAATGGATTGACATTAGTGTACAATCACCAACAAGACACAAAATAAAAAACATAAGACTCCATCTTCACGGAGTACAATCAAGTTGAACTATTTTGTATTAGACATTGAGGCGTCATTGCATTACAAAGAAAAATTAGCTAAACTATTCTACACTGACAAATGAAAAGACATTGCAATGTAGGAGGGGTAACTAAAGAATTGAGTGCACATATGAGAAACTAACCATTCAAAGACCGTAGGACTGATTTATTCCTCCTTTGGAAGCATTCTGGTTTGCCATCCATGTCACACATAGAGCTCTTTGGACCCTGGACACAGAATTTGATGAATGACATATGGACTTCATGTTCATGGTCAGGACCTTCAGCAAAGAACACCACCTCTCTGTCATTTTCCACAACAAAGAAACCCAAGTAGTTTAAAAATCATTGCACTGGCACAACAACCAAACTAGAATAGTACAGACAAAGTAGTGAGCTCACTCTTCAATCTCCATGTCAGCAGGCTCAAAAAGATTTGGATCTAGCATTGTGCCTTCTTCTTCGAAAATTCAGGAAGAAACAAAAAATTCAGGAATGTGAACTCTCATGGATATCTTGCTTGCCTTGCCGTGTGAATGTCTACTGGGACCACTTATGCATCCATGATGATGAGTATGACGATGACAGGGACTGCAGAGACCTCGAATGGGAGGTGTCGCAAGGTTTGAGGCACCACCATTTGCGGATCGTGCGCGTCAGGGAAGACATCGACGTGAGGAAGCTTGTGAGGTTTGCGAGGCTTGTCATGGAGCAGGCCGTGAACTTGGAGCTGCTCGTGCTGGATGGCAGGGTCGTCTGCGAGGGATGCATCGGTGCCCAACGGACCCGTCCATCGTGGTGTCCAAGTTTCCGGAAGACAAGGAAGACATTGATGCGTTTGTGAAGCAGCAAGTCAAGGGAGGGATAGCTACCTCTGTCGGGTGCTTGTGTATTCCGCATCTAACCAGGAGTTCCAATATTAACATGAAGGCACATATATAGGCTATATATATGTTGGATCTGTGTGTCGCATGACATGGCCAAAGGGCACTATATGATTAATTTCCTCTAATCTTCCAAAGAAAAAAGAAACAATTAATAATATGTTGTCCATCCCAGGATTTCAATGCGCCTCTTCTATGTGCTTGGTCCTTATCACCTGCATGCTCTATCCTCCATGGCTGTCTTTTGTACGGTGTCTCCCCGTGTTATCAAATCTTTCACCACCTCTGCGTATTCCACCATGGGTTGATGCCCTAACAAACCGATGGCACGCCCATACCATGCATCATATTTCTCTACATCTTTTCAGATGTACTAGCGTAGACGCACGTGCGACACGCACGTGGTTATTAAAAAATAGTACTGAGAAATAATATAATATTTTATTGATCAAAATTCAGTAACCAATAATTTTTTAGCATTCAATTACTTTAAAATAGTATTGATCTAGACGTGTAATCCATGATTATACAACATATACACATATTTCCTATATATTTGAAATAATATGTAAACCACAAACCATTACACAAGTTTCTCATTTACCCTCTCCGATTGTGCTAAATTTTCCGATCAGACGCATAGCCAAGCGTAACAGCAATACATCATGATCAAAATAGACCACTTTGTTGATCTCTCAATGCTATCGTCTCTAGACCCCCTGCTTGCATGAATGCGCCACAATGATGCATTTGTGCTGCAACAAGAACGAATCATTGAGGACATCTAAATAACAAAAGGAACGAAGAGATGTCGACCAAGGAGTGTACCAACCTTGCAGTGAAAAGATGGCTGCAAGATTAAATGCTTCATTTGCAACATTTGCAATTTCATCAAGTAACATTGCATAGTGACATTGGCACTCACAAAATCAACTCGAGAAGTACACCATTCAAAAATCCTAGTGGAGCTCCATAATTCCAATATAACTTGTAGCCCCCATCTACATATTGGTTTGTGCTCTGGGGAATACAAAATAATATCAGAACATACAAGAATCATTCCGCAGGATAACAAACAAGTACACATCACAAGAGGGAAAAATGCATATTTTGTTGGCACAATGCACACACATTATAGGATAACAAATGTCTAACCTCGTCACTAAGTAATGTGTAATGCAATATTTCTATTTTATCATGGTTACAAGGAAAACACATGATAAAAAAAAGAAAAAAGAACAATTATGTTCCCAATAATAGAACATTTTCTTTTATATCTAGTCCATATAACTAATCTTTGTTAAATAAGTGATTTGTTAACTAACTAAAAGTATCATCTGCCAATATAGGTGATTGGTCAAATAAGAGAACTTAGCTTTCTGCAAGCTCACCGGATGGGGTACCCAGCAGGCGGATTGGCCCAACCAGCAAGGGGCGGCCCAATCCGAGTGCAACTGGACCGGTTTGACGGACTGGCTGGCCCACCAGTCAGGAGGCCCACCAGTCGGGCGAACCGGATGGGCGCGACGGCGCGCGCGGCAAGGAAAGAAGACGGCGTATCCCGCAAGAAGCTCGGAGATCAAGATAAACTAGCCGGAATTATAGGGAAAGATATCTGTAATCGTTATAGGATCGAATCCTTGTATTTCGGGTAGGTTACGATCTCTAGCCGACTTGTAACTCAAGGCAGCCGGACTATATAAGGCGCCTTGAGACCCCCCCTCCAGAACACGAACAACATCTACGAAAACCCTAGGACAGAACCCAACTACGGAGATCCTTCCAGGAACTTCATACACAGCAATACAATCGCCGCCAACACAGGACGTAGGATATTACGTCATCTCGACGGCCCGAACCTGTTCAATCCTTGCGTCTTGTGTTACCATCGACTTCTGATCCTCGATCTGTCCCCAACAAATCAACCACGTAGGCTACCCTGTGTGGACTGCCGGGTCCAAACATCCGACAGTTGGCGCGCCAGGTAGGGGTTGATCGACGAGATCAATCTACAAGCTCGATGGCAGACTCATCTAGAAGCAAAACTTCATTGGCGGCGTCGGGGGCCGTCGGCATCCGTGCTAGAATCGCCGACTCCTCTGGCTCCGTTGGCTGTTGGCGGCACGTACGGCAGCGGCGCTCCAAGAAACCCAGTCGATGGGACCTGTCAACGGGCGGCGGCTGCTTCCACCGAGCAAATTCCATGGACGGGAGACCTATGCATCCATGCGTACAAGGAACAGGGAGATATTGCTTTCCTTCCTATTTTCTAATTCTTTATTTAATTAGCCGATGCGTACGTAGGCTCCTGATTACTATTTCCATCTACTAATCGACGTGCCCTGTATGCATGCATGCATGAGCATATATCCGAGTTATTTTTGGCCGCAGACTGCAGATCAAATTGTACCGCTTTCTATTCGGACCGAAGGTTGAACCTTCCATGGATGACCATGGCATGTACGTACTGGCTGTCAACCGAGTACGCATGGTTGGAGCGCCATCGCCTTTGCCTGCTTATCCACGAGGACAACGCGACGGATTAACCAGACATGCAAGTTCGGGTGCTTGGCTTCCAATGCACCACAACGCCTACTCTCCGACCACTTCGACCATGCCGAGCGCTGATTCGTCGACAACCTCGTCTGCTCGGACACGACGCCCATGCAAGGGCGATATGCCGATTCTCGAGTTGACACAAATCAAGCTAAGTTACATTTAAATACTTTCCACAATATTTTTCGGTCACTGCGTATCTCCATATACAAGTCTCCATGATCATCGCCGACTACCCTTGGTTTGTTCCCGACTGCTTATACAGCCCGAGCGCTACACGAGCAGTCGGGCTACACCCAACGGATGTATATTGCATTTTTCTCCATCGTTTATTTCTTTTTCCACCCTTATACAAGTCGCTAAAGTACTCGGGGAGCACACGCCTTAATCCGTGAAGCCTCGACTCTTCCGTACGCCAACGCTCCTACGCGTGCATGCGGCCCAGCTCCCTGCGCTACGGACTATGGCTATCGGGGATCAGGTGCATAAACGTAACAGGATAACTACCCGAGGAAATTAATAGACTTAAAGAGTTGGAAGTAGAAATTCTGTTACATACAACGCCAAATGTTTTTCTCCAGAATTAGTATTTGCTACACCATATACTACCTATCCTTCATATCTTCATTGCAGGGCACAGGTTTGGATCCCGAGCTTGCCTGTTACGCTCGGGGGCTGGACCACTCCGGCATCGCCGCCAGCTGAGTACTCGAGTCAGTCAGAACTCGGGCTGGTACTACACTCCACGACGGTCGCTAGCCGAGTGCTTTGCAGCACTCGGGCTGGCGCTACACTCCACAAGGATCGCTAGCTGGGTGCTTTTGAGTACTGGGCTGGCGCTTCCGCATGACGAGGAAGACGAAGACTACTCGGCGTGCCTCGGACGGCTTGACTCGGCCCTCGCGCTCGGGGGCTGGGCGCCGCGACGACTACTCGGCGTGCTCGGCCCTCACGCTCGGGGGCTGGCGCCGGGACGACCACTCGGCGTGCTCAGCCCTCACGCTCGGGGGCTGGCGCCGGGACGACCACTCGGCGTGCTCGGCCCTCACGCTCGGGGGCTGGCGCCGGGACGACCACTCGGCGTGCTCAGCCCTCACGCTCGGGGGCTGGCGCCGGGACAACCACTCGGCGTGCTCAGCCCTCACGCTCGGGGGCTGGCGCCGGGACGACCACTCGGCGTGCTCAGCCCTTACGCTCGGGGGCTGGCGCCGGGACGACTGCTCGGCGTGTCTCGCAGGACCCCGCTGGCCCTCACGCTCGGGGCTGGGCGCCGAAATTAACGCCGGATGATTTAGCCAGATGCTCCTTGACTAACCCTTGGACCGATTCCTTCGGAATCGCTTCAAGGCTCGGGGGCTACGGCCAACGGACGCACCTCGCGGCGCATCCGTTGATCATTCGGTGACCTCAGAAGAAGGCTACTAACCCTTGGACCGATTCCTTCGGAATCGCTTCAAGGCTCGGGGGCTACGGCCAACGGACGCACCTCGCGGCGCATCCGTTGGAAGACGGCTCTTTTCACTCCAGTATTACGCGGTTTCGCTTCCAACTGCAGCAGGCTCGACGCTCATCAGACAGCACGACCTCGCCGACTTGTCTCTCAACCACGTACTACTCGGGGCTTGTCGGGGGTAGACCCCCAGGGGTACCCAGCAGGCGGATTGGCCCAACCAGCAAGGGGCGGCCCAATCCGAGTGCAACTGGACCGGTTTGACGGACTGGCTGGCCCACCAGTCGGAGGGCCCACCAGTCGGGCGAACCGGATGGGCGCGACGGCGCGCGCGGCAAGGAAAGAAGACAGTGTATCCCGCAAGAAGCTCGGAGATCAAGATAAACTAGCCAGAATTATAGGGAAAGATATCTGTAATCGTTATAGGATCGTATCCTTGTATTTCGGGTAGGTTACGATCTCTAGCCGACTTGTAACTCAAGGCAGCCGGACTATATAAGGCGCCTTGAGACCCCCCCTCCAGAACACGATCAACATCTACGAACAACCCTAGGACAGAACCCAACTACGGAGATCCTTCCAGGAACTTCATACACAGCAATACAATCGCCGCCAACACAGGACGTAGGGTATTACGTCATCTCGACGGCCCGAACCTGTTCAATCCTTGCGTCTTGTGTTACCATCGACTTCTGATCCTCGATCTGTCCCTCAACAAATCAACCACGTAGGCTACCCTGTGTGGACTGCCGGGTCCAAACATCCGACACTTGCCTTCTCTCAGTTCCCAGTCTCTTTCTTTTCTTTTCTTTTTCTTTCTTCTGTTCAGTTTCTTTTGTAAGTATTTCCCCTCTCTTTTTTAATAAAATTTCACAGCGGGGGACTCCCTCGCTGTTTTCGGGTCAAAAAAAGAGAGCTTAGCTTTTCTTCCTATTTCTTGAATGAGAAGTTACCACCAGCAATATATAGTTGGAAAAAAAAGCTCGAAGCAGCTTAAAATTTGACGAATTCTACCTTGAAGAACCACTCCATAAGAAAAACTCTGTATATTCACCATAAGGTAAAGGACAAGGAACTTGCACAGGAGATTCAACTGCGAGCAATGAGTTCTATGCTCAAACTTATGTTTTTTAATTCATTAGTTAATTAGTTGATCATTGTGCCATTGCGCTGCCTGACTACAGTTAGGATGTGCCTATCTGTTTCATGTGCAGGAATTTGACTGATTATAATTTTGTCGCAAGGACTTGATGTAGAAGTCAAAACAAGATTGGATATTCTCTCTTACAATTTTCCCTTAAAAGCTAGTGCAAAACTAATATAATCTGGCCCCAAGCAATGTGCAATCAATCGATAACCCATGGCCTATGGCAATGGACAATATTGATCGTCATTCATTCATAAATCAAAATCAAACATCAAACATCAATTCATCAATGAATCTTAAGCTTGTTAGCGTCAAGGGCTTTGGGGTGAGGGCAAAATTCCTACCTCCTCATCTTCCTGACTTCTTCGGTTCTTTTAGCTTTGATCCCTATCGTCTGCTGTTCTTCTAGTCCTGATCGTTGTGACCTGCCTTCCTCGTGTCCTCATGATGCCCGCCTCTGAGAACGCGGCACGTAGGACGCCGTTGCGGCTGGCTTGCTGGGTGCTGGACGGAGAGCATCACGCTCATGGAGCCACGGCAGAGGCGTAGCACGATTGTTCCTCACGTCACGATGGGCTCTCGAGCCATGGATCGGCACGACTGCTAATCAACGGGGTCAAACAGCTAGTCGAATGCTTTTGCTTCGAAGGCAACAGATAAGGCAGCGTAGGGGGCATGTTGTCCACATGGACTACGCCACGATTGATGGGGAAGCTACGCACGGACATGCTGGGTACAGCGGGCGGGTAAAAAACTCGTGGTGAAAAAAAATCTTGTTAATTGGCAGAATCATTCTCCTTCTATCGGTTTTTATGGGTCTCATCCTTCTTCCACCTCCCTCGGCAGAATCATTCTCCTTCTATCGATTTTTATGGGTCTCATCCTCCTTCCACCTCTCTCGGTCCTGATAGACGGGTCCAACATGAGAGATACAGTGAGTCTAAATTGGGTGAGAAACGTTTTCAATTGTTTTCATTCTTTATAGTATAGATAGGTAGATATTCAAGAACTATTGAGTATCTACATAATCCTTGATTAAACACAAATATCAGTCATCCAACATGCACAAGATGTCACATAGGTAAGACAATGGCATATGTAGATGATGAACTCTTGTACGGGTCATCACGGCGTAATAAACACACCGGACGTACGTTATTCTGGTACCTTAATTAGTAGCTTAACTTACGAGTCATTGTTCCATCTCACGCTTATGGATGATTTCTCTCATCTAAAATTGTAAGGCCCTATTTAGTTGACAAAGTTTCCATTTAAATTGTAACTTTTTTCACACCGACAACCGTGCCCCCTCTCACAGAACACGTTTCCCAATGGTAACTTTCTTTCGAAACTTTCTGAAACTTACCGAACATAAGAAATCATATGTATTTACTTCCGGCATTTTTTCATTCTTTATGTATGTTTGCAATAGATGAATTCCTGCGCATAATATCTACATGGTTCTAGCACGCCACCACCTATCAATCATTTGGTTGGTAGGAAATTCAAAACAAGGGAGCTTCACAAAGAAGAGACTAGAAATTGTCTATAAACTCCACTGCTTAATGAACCTCTACTTACGTTTACTACATCTGTTTCAAAATATACATTAGGTAATTTACTTTTGTCCTAAGTCAAATTGCTCTAAATTTAATTAAGGTTATAGAAAAATGCACCAACATCTACATCATTAAATCGTTTTTTATTAGTTCATTATAAAATATGTCGCATTAGTACATTAAATTCTTATTGTATATCCTAGTACATTTTCCATAAACTTTGACAGATTTTTTAACTTAGAACAAAATTAAACCGTAAATAAAATGGAGGGACTTTTTTTTCTGCCATTCTTACGTTTTTGTTCATGTACTCCTACAAATCTTGCTTGGCAGTAGCCAGTACTTAGCACGAAGCTAATCCATTGGTTTCTACATGGGCCAGTTTCCTCGGTATATCTGGCCTAGCAAGAACCGAAAGCCCATTACCAATCCACAACCACAAGACGACCCAGGAAGGGTCCAATCAAGCTCCAAACCCTTCTCCGCTCTCCGCCGGCCTAAGGGCATGTTGTTTGAGCTTCCTGTGAGTTTTTGAACCTCGGCTTTTCGACCTTCTAAAAGCTGGAGCTTTTAGGCTTTTCACTCCCGCAACTTTTTGGCTTTTGGAAGGTCGAAAAGTCGAGATCCAAAAGCTCCCAGAAAACTCAAACAAACAGGGCCTAAACCGCCGCCGAAACGTTCCTCCGCTCCACCTCCTGCTCCGCCGCCCCGCCGCGTCATCCTCCGGCGGCACTCGCGCCCGCTGCGCTCGCTTCCCTCCTCCTTGCCTCCCGGTCCTACACGAAGGCCAAGGGCAGGGGCAAGCCGGCGCCGTCCACGTTGAACCCAAAAAGCTCAAGATCGTTTCAGAAATCGTCACGTTTATGATTAAACGAAAAAACTAAACATGTGACATTTTTTCATCGGATCTCCCACACCTTGAAAAACATGATGGCTAGAAGGAGCATATCCAGCAGTCTCCTAATAAATATTTCTTAATAATCTTCTAATGGGATGTCTCAATATCTTTTTTATGATTATTGGGAGAGTTGCTTTTGTAGTTACTCAATAATTTTGCCCCAATCTAACTACCATATTGGGAGAGTCACAACTCTCCTTTTGGGGAGACTTGGGGTGGATTATTGGTTCATCCCAATAGTTATTGGGAAAATAGAAAGATAAAGAGTTTCTGCTAGAGCACTATTTTTATAATAACTCTGCCAATATGGTAGTGGGATTGATGAATAGAGGACTGCTGGAGATGCTCTAACTCAGGCTACTCCCAATAAGAGTTTTATTCTGGTTAAATAGGGTGTTATGTCATCATTTTTAATGATGTGACAACAAATGAATGAGAAGAGAGACGAAAGGGGTTGCATCTAGATGAAATAATGTGTGCACTTTTTCCAACACACATTGTGTTTTACATGTTTGCCTATGAAACAACAAAAGTAAAATAGTGCATTGTATGAAATGTTTCATTTATTAATTAAATGCCCTTATACTTAGGTGGCAATTTGAAAAGATAAAAAATGAAACTCCTTCTTACCATTACGCTTGTGTGCGAGAGTGGCTGGATTCCGGGCCGGACCCGGCGGGCGACGGGCTGGCCTTTCGTGATCTTGCTGCATATAAACCGGCCAGTCCCACTAGACGCACACACCCACCACGCCGACTCCTCTCCGCTGCTGCGCTCGCCACAGCGAGCTCGTCCTCCTCCTCTCTCTCCCCCTCTCGTGTTTGGCGGCGGCGGGAAGCAAGAAAGGCCCAAAAGCAGGCGACGACGATAACGTTGCCGCTGACCTCCGTGCCGGCGCGCGCTCGTGGCGGCACGTTGCGGAAGGAGCCCGCGTCGAGGTGGACCACCGACGACAATTTCTCGCCTTCCACTACTACCGTCCTGTGAGGAACCGATCAAATTAAACCCATTTAATCAGGTGTCATCCATTGACCAACTCAATTAAAAGAGCCTAGTCACGGTAGTCCTTGAGATGTGTCATAAGCTAGCCCAGGATTTATACACACCTCACAAATCACAACATAGTGAAACATCATCACAATACAATATTCCACATATGAGTTCACATACATAAAAAGTTTCAAGTTATTACATAACCAACTTCAGAGTTTTGTCAGCGGAAAGTTCTAACATCGCACTCATATGATAACCAAAAGCATTATAAGAGAGTCCACACTATATGCCGATAGTGCCTCTCCGCATAAGCCACCGGCCGTCACTCCCTACCCGCGCATCCGTCCGCGGGGTAGAAGAAGCCAAACACGGCCTCCGGCTGCTCATCACCTGCATCAACTTAACGGCAACACCGTGAGTACAAAAGGTACTCCACAGGACTTACCCACATAGGGTATATGTACCCGACTCCAAGGAATATGCATATGGATAAGTAGCAAGGGAGGGTTGGATAATTAATTTTGCATAAAAGCCTCTACTTTTGATGAAGTGATAATAAGCAAAAGACATGGCACTCTAACTACTCTAGATCATTCATCAATACATTTGCATAAATAATAAAGTGTGATCATGTGACATGAGCTCCATCTTCCATGAACTCGTTTTCGGTACCTACATTGAGATTCCAACCTCAAGAGCTTGCTCATGACCGAGAGCGCGGCTATTGCAATAGATTAATACCCTGCAGGGTGTACAACTGGGACCACACGGAACAAGGCTTCCCTCCATACCCTATGCCTAGAGTAAGCGTTGGCTCAAGTCCCTACCTTTCACATACCCACATCCGACAATGATCGAACGGCCGGGAGAGACAAGTGCAACGGATCCGCCGACTACACTCCATCACCACCCGCGCCGAATCCGCCCAAAGCAAGGTGTGACTTATGCTACTTAGCTTCCATTTCCGATTGAACTATGTGGTTTGTACGGATGGTGCTCAAGAAACTCGGCTACAATGATACATCCCTATACCACTCAAGCAAGTCACCATACTTGCTCAAGTCTCGATCATCATTCTCATAGTTACTCATCTTTTACTCATTCACCACTAACTAGTAGTAATTGTTGCCAAACACCCTATAGCTCGCAAGGGTGGTGACCTTGCCACCTCTTGACTTCTACCGAGGCTAAGCATAGCTAAGCATAATAAACGGGACACCTAGCAAGCATACTCATCTAGAAAGGATTGATTCTAATCAAGGAGGATCATGCATCAAATTGATTCTACTCAAGCATAGTATATGTCGGGGTTCTTTACCGCCGGCAAGTAAAATTTCTACGATCGCGTGTCAGGGGCCGGATGGTGACTCAAGAGACAAGGGATTATACTAGTTCAGGCCTCCGGAGAGTAACACCCTACGTCCAGTGAGTGTCGATGTTCTCAAGTCCAAGTCTGTAGTAGGGGGTACAAACTAGTCGGGAGAGGGAGACGGTCCCAAGTCCCTGTGTGGTGTGTGCGTGAGTGTTCTGTAGGTTGATCAGTCGTTCGTCGTCGGATCCCCCTCACTGGTGTCCCCTTGTCCCCTTTTATAGTCTCAAGGGGAGAAGGGAGCGGGGAGGTAAAAAGGAGAAAATTACAATGGGAGTCACTACCCTGAGGCCTTTAACCTATGCTGCATGCCGAGCCGTACACGGAGTAGATATTGACGGGGCAGGCGCTCCGCTTGACCCGGGATCGTACATCCCAGGTGGTTGATGATCGGGGCTTCTCGAGTAAGCCTCCGGGTAGTTTCCGGGTCATGGTTGACCTATTCCGGGTCTTCGGGGACTCCAGGTGTCCTCCTCGGGCTCCAGGTGCCGTCCTTGGGTCCCAAGTGTCCCGCATGCGTATATCCCCAGAACTGTAGGGTTCCTGTTCGGACGAGACGGGTGCTCCTGTGGCTGCCGTGGCAAAGGACGGATGCCCATCATGCCCTGACATGGCGGGTACCAAGTTGGTACGGCACCGGATGGGCCGAAGCAGGACGGAGCCGAGTAGTCTAGTCGGGCGAGGCGGAGACCACTCGGAGGCGGAGACTCCTCGGGCGAATCGGGAGCCAGTCGGAGGCGGAGACTCCTCGGGCGAATCGGGAGCCAGTCGGAGGCGGAGACTCCTCGGGCGAATCGGGAGCCTGTCGGAGGCGGAGACTCCTCGGGCGAATCGGGTGCCTCCTCGGGCGACCTCCGAGTCATCTGGACATGAAGGATCCACTCGATTTGGGTCTTCGGCTTTTGATTTTTGAAGGGTTGATTATCGTCGCGACGTGGATTAAGGGCTTGATCGGGTACCCCTGATCTGGACCCTCGTCAGTATATAACCGTAACAAATGCACAAGCAAGACTCATAGATACAATTTGATCCAAAATAGGGAGAGATATGCTTAGTAAGGTGCCTGCCTTGAGGCTTGGCGGGGATGTCGTCGGAGAAGGCCTCCGGCTCGTGATCCGCCTCTCAACCTCCGGTGCTTCGTCCTCTACACGAATGCAATGATGCTTGATGAATAAACATGCTATGAATGATATGCAATGATGCATGAATGTCATGATAAACAATGCTTAAATATGTATAAAGTATCTCTAAACAAGCTACATATATAACACAAGTGTAGGTGAAGCAACCCTAAAAGTATATGTGCTGGACGAGCAGTGGCGGACCGTCCGCGCCCAGATGGTGGACTGTGCGGCCATAACGGCGGACTGTCCTGCGGACCGTCCGTTGTGCAAGTGCGGACCGTTATGGTGAAAAAGAACCGATTCGGGACATGTTTTGGGGTACAGGGGCGGACCGTCCGCAGTACAAAAATCAGCATTCGCAGAAACGGTCATAACTTCTGTTCCGGGGCTCGAAATGACCTGCGGACTGTCCGCTTGCGAAGGGCGGACCGTCCGCGGTTCAAAGGTGTTGCGCGACACAGAAAAGTGCAGTGGCTTGGGTGGGAATCATTTGTGAACGGCGGCCCGTCCGCGCCCAGTGGACGGACCGTCCGCGGCTGCGGCCGAGGCTCGCCGGCGACTCCGGTGACCATTTGGGGTGGGGTTTGTTGCTATAGGTTCCTGGGAGTGTGGGGAGTAAGGTTTGGCAAGTGTATTTGACATGCACTAAGTTTCCAAAGCTCTAGGTCATCAATGGTGATTCTCTCCAAAAGGTATTCAAGAACTCAATCCTAGGGCAATGTCTATGGATCGGGGGCGGGAAAAGCTCACCGGCGGCGAGAGTGACTCCGGTGAGGTGCCACGAGTTGGAGTAGAGTGGCCTTGGTGAAGCTTGAGCTCGGGCTTGACTTGAAGCTTGGAGAAGAGGATGAAGATGGAGGAAGAAGAGCTTGGGGAAGCTCCTAGCTCCAACTCCGTGGAAGAAGAAGTCGTCGGGGTGGCGTGGCGCGTCTCCGGCGAACTCCGGCGATGCTCCGGCGAAGCTTTTGCGAGGTTGGAGTGGTTCAATGGTGGGAGAACTTCTCCATGGCTTGGGTTAGAGAGAGAGAGCTTTTGGGTGAATGAGGAAGAGAGAGCGTTCAGCTGTCCAGGGAGAGGAGAAGGGCGTGGCTGACATGTGGGGTCGGGCGGGGCGACGTGGCGCAAAGTTCCTGCACCCGCGACATGCACGCGCGAGGCAGTGGCGGACCGTCCGCTCGTGTGGCGCGGACCGTCCGCGGGTGACGTGGCATGGGGCTGACTGTGCTTGAGTTGACCAAGGTGACGTGGACGGGTGGACCGTCCGCATGTGAGGGGCGGACTGTCCGCCATGGAAAATGAAAATGGGCTTAGCCCTATAGTTTAGTGCATAATGATGCTCTTAATGATGCATGCTTAGCTTAAGTAATATTAGGGCCATTACATGTCTGGAGCCATGGCGGCGTGACGCTTCTCCTCTTCAAGGGCTACAACAGCGCCACGCCGAGCAAGGTGTCCAAGGCCCTCTCCACCACCCACGTCTCCATCAACTCCCCTCGTGCTCTTGTCACGGCGAAGGTGAAGGGCACGCCGTCCCCGCTGCGGCAAGCGCGCACGGGGAAGCAACCCCCGCACCACCCACTCCGTCCGCGCCGCCTCCGCCTCCTGCGCCCATGCCCAAACTGAAGATAAAGCGCCTCCCGAGAGTGGATTCGTACCAGAAGCGCACACCTGCGGAGAAGAACCTGTCGCCTCTACCGGACCATTCGCAAGGTACAACCGTAGAGAATTGGTGGTGTTACTTTTTGTCTGCTGTTTGGTTGACTGGGGATAGCGGCCAGCAAAATTGATAGTTAGAATGAATTCGGAATTGAATTCTGCATGTTCACTTGACTTTTTGTGCACAACATATATGTTGGATCGATTTTTTAAACATTGCAACTTGCTGAAATTTGCTAATTGGGATGCCAAAGCCCCTGTATGCAAAATCTGTAGAAATAATCATGTGCGTAATGTGTATTGTCTTTTCTTGTTCATTTGTGCAAACTTTTGACTGAACATGTTAGAAAGAATGCAAGGCAATCTTATTCTCCACCATGTAAGAAGAAGATATTTATCATGTAGTACTCTAGAATTAATAATAAAATAAAATAGAAAATTGTGTAATATCTAAGAAATCTCTAGAAGGAGACACTTGGCTAATCCTATGATCTTACTTGGCCTATACATAGAGCACCCCTCTTTTGTCATGCCATCCATCGATGAGAGTAAGGGTGAAGGATAAAAGGGTGAGTGCTAGGATAGCCACTAAAGAGGAGGTGATGTACACTTTGTTGTGTTGTAATGAAGTGTTGTTGTTGTAAGTTTTAGTCTCACGGTTAGGCCATATAATTTCTAAGTCCTTAGTGCAGAAGTTGTGATCTATCGAATGTTGGTTCTGTCACCCAAGATCACAAAGGTCTGGGTTTTATTTGTTGGTAGGCTCTGCCATCCGGAAGTGAGAAGTCAACTTTGACTTCAAAAGAACTAGGTGCACTAAGTAGCTAGAAATTAAAAGGGACTAAACCTTAGAGAGGGTTGGTGTGTCTTAAGTGTAGAGAGGGTTGGTGTGTCCTAAGTGTAGGTCCTCAACTTAGTGGGTATTAGGGTCACTCCTTTTCCAACAAAATATATACAATTTTTGGGGACCATAAGTTACTTGGTTGGCACGAGTTTATCATCATATACTTGCTCTCATTTGTCTCATACCCTCAAGTCATTCCACAAGTAACTAAGTAGTTGAAAATGTGTGTGTATCCTTGATGAGGTGATCCAATTTGATGCAATAGATATTTTAATAACTAGATATATTAGGTTTATATTTCTTAAAGTTGTTGCATGGGGTCTACCTTTGTTCATTTTCCTTGCAAAATCTGCTATGATATGCTCAAAAACTGCATTGACAAATAAGCTCATAGCCATTTAGTTTTGGATTGTTTTGCTTTCTTCTGTTCTCCCTTTCCAATGTTTTTCTACATTATAAATATATAAGTGTACATAAAAGTCTGATCAAACAGAGAATATGAACCAAAATGGAGTATTACGGTTCATATTTATCATTGAATATTATCCATATTGTCAAGTCTTAATTAGAAATTGCAATATTAAAGTGTGTTTTTACAAAGGACATAAATGAAAAAAATTAATTGTTATTTAAGTAACTGATCCAGAATTTACTACAGAGTGCATTCTTTGTATAGATATACTTATGACTACAACTATCAGTCTATTGCAATCATTCTTTTATCCTAACATATGTCGGCAGTGGTTCTTTCTTTTCAAAACTGAAGTCAAGTTTTTCCTATCATTTCTTATCTCAATTATATTTGAACATTCAAAGCTGCTCGTGGAAGGGATTCTGTCCAACTGGAGTCTCCTCGTCGCAAGGAAAGGTCTTGTGGCTACGCAAGGCCAGAACACATGGAGAGGCAGAGCGATGATGGTAAAGAGCTCAATGTTGGTGTCAGACAACCTGTCTTTGTAAAGCACAATGCAAAATGATGCAAGTCTTACAGACATGGAAAGCTAGAGCGGTTCGCAGGAAAGAAGCGTGCTCACGAGAAGGGCTCGTTCAGTTGGTAAATATTAGCCAATGTTATAAACTGAAGCCTCTTAGCAGCTAAAACTGTATTATCTTTCGCTCTTGCGGCGTGGGTATCATTTTACTGTTTACATGACAATCACCTAGGAGTACCACGTAAACTTGTCATCCACCAGTTACCTATTGTGTTATGTTAGCTCCTTCGTTACTAGCTTTACCACGTAAGCTCCTGCTATGTTTTGGCATAATGTTTTTCATGAAGAAATGATATATCAAATGGTGACATTTCCCACATTTGTGCCCAATATATTTGTTATAGTTAGTACTGCCTCAACATGTCACAGATATGTTATTGTTCGTGCGGTCGTTTCTGGCGCTTGGACATCTTCGGCAACATGCAAATCTCTTGTATCTTTGTCGATCTAAAGATGGAGAGTGATTGGATTGTTCTTTCTGACGAAGTAATTGTCCTTTTAATCAGGTATTCTTGGTTTATGTGCCTCTAGTCAAAAATAATTGAGACAAAAGAAAAGGAAGTGTGAATTAATTCATGTTCATCACCGTTGTGATTGCAGTGTGGTAAGAAAAATGTCAGCCAAATGTGGAAAACATCTTTAGACATGTTATTATTTGTATGCAGGATCATTAAAAAGGATGGCACCTCATAACTGAAACATATGAGCACCCCAAACCTAAGTTTGGCTATCAAATTATTTTTGTGCCTACATGTAGATGATTGTAGTGTATGATATTGGCCAATTAATCTCATATGTTGTTGACAACCAAAATTGGCACCGGTTGGATTTGACAGCCAGACTGGGCGAACCGGTCTAACCGGGGTGCCTAAGTCTGGGCGAACCGGTCTAACCGGGGAGCCTAACCGGTTAGACCGGTCTTGGTAATGTCCTCAAAATATGAATTGGACTTCACCATTGGATAGCTCTCGTCAAGACGGTCAAGATGCATATGTGGAACGCCCAATTTGGATTCCGAATGAGAGAGTTATGGCGCTAGCAAGATTTCAGCTCTACTGCAGGGAAAACCGGTTAGACCTATATTCTAAACCGTTTAGACCGATATGGTCAATTTGACTTGCCCAATGTGAAGATCTCGTCGAGTAGATTAAGATTCATATATAAAACGTCTGATTTGGACTTCGGATGAAGGAGATATGACTTCGGGAGATACTGCATCCAGGAAAGCCGGTTAAACCGGTTTGCCAGGGCGGTTAGACCGGTTTTGGTCTGTGTAATCCGACTAGATCTCTTAGTTTGTGTAGATTACGAGTTGTAAAACCTTTTTCCACGGGTACAGACCTCCCCACCCTATATTTATGAAGGGCCATGGCCAATTGAGAGTATCCCAATCGAATCTAAACAAAACATGTCTTTACTTTTTATCTCCAAACCCTAAATCTCTCTTCCAACCTCTACATGTTGTTCGTCTACTGATCTCCACGATCAAGATGGCGTCCTAAGGCTTGCTGGTCGACCTAGGGCACGTCCGGCGATGTTCATGCCCTGACGGGGTCCCTCCCGGGCGAGAGCTTCGACGGCCTTTGCTAGTTTGCTCATAAACTAGTCGTTCTTCGCTACGTAAGTGCGTTGGTTATCCCTTTGCTGGTTTGCTCGTAAACCTCGCCGTTCTTCACCACGTAAGCGTGATAGTTATCCTCTCGAAACGATCGATCCGGCGAAACCCTAGAAATCCGATATTACCGGTTTGCCTAACCGGTAAAACCGGTTTGCACCGCCTCGCCGCCGTTCGGTCCGTTCGTGACCCGCGCGATCTAGCGCTCTCGTGTGTTGACCTAAATTTGCGTCAACATACTTTTGGCGACTCCGTTGGGGAAGAAAGATCTGGTTGCTCAAACCGTTCTACCAAACCCTAGCCATATACCTAATTGTTCTACTATCTTGATTCGGTACTATAGTTGGATCTGGTCTTTTTCGACCGATTGCATCTATACTTGTGATATTGCATCAGGCTGTTCAAGCCGATTGCATTACACTTGCTTGCTGCTGCATATTCTGAAAATCAAAGAAAGGCAAAGTAGCAAGGATTTTATTGGTCATTGATTGCTTGGATTATCAAGAATATCTGGATTTATTTACTACAAGATCAAAAGCATCAAGACTTATCATGGTGGGTTATTCGTACACTCCACAATAATATCACTACAATGAGCCCGAGATACAAGTTGCAAATATGTTAGATTTTTCTAATAATTATTTTGCAAGTACCACAAAGCCTTATGTTGATGTTGCTAGATACGATACTAGTAGGCATATTGCATTAGCTAGTCATTGTTCAGATGATGCTTTCAATTATGTAAATTATAATTCTGAATGTTACATGCAAAAGCCATTATCGAATAATATGCTTACTTTAGATTTTAATGTTACTAGCAACATGCAACATTATTCTCATACATCGGTAGCGGAACAAGTTCAAATGCCGATTAATGATTATCAAGGCCAAACTAACATTGTGAGTTCAGCCGATCTTTATGAAGCACCATGTCTTAATGATTCTAGTAATATTCAGCAAGGTGTTTCATCTTTTTATTCATCGGCAGCAAATTCACAATATTTGGTTTCACCACAATACATGCCAATGAATGAGGAAATTGGCCATACTAATTTTAGTTATCCGGCCAGTTATTCTCACTTACCATATGTTGCACAACGTGCTACTGGAGTGAAGGTTGCATCTACTTTTTCAGCACCATATTCAAATGCTAATAATCATAATTTGGCTCCAAGTATTATTCATAATCATAGCCAAATTAATGAAAATTCAGCAAGCATGCATTTATCTCCACATGTGCAGAAACATGCAGCAATTGCAAAATCGGGAGGTGCTGTTTTTAAAACCAAAGCATTTGATTTTCTAGATGAAAAGGTCAAGTATGAGGATCTCTCTGAGGAGTATCGCCAGGAACTGGATATGTTTCTTAGACAATCCAGACAGAAATACCTTTCTCAATGGGCAATTAATAAGGGAAATAAAAACGATTCAGATTTGAGCAATAGTTCAGTTATTACGGCAACTGAACGATCTGAATCTGTTCAACTAAAAGAAAAAAGTTTGGCTGCACAAAATGAAGTTAATCATAAGAAAAAGGCCACACTTGGTTTTTCTAAAGCCGAAGGTGTCATGCAGTTTTCTAGTTATTATCATATCATTGAACGACAAGTTCTGGCTAAGAAAGGTCTAATACATCAAACTGGTGAAGATCATGACAAAAGAGATGAGGAGAAGGCATTGGCATGTCAAGACAAGGTGATTTCCAGCTACCCTAAAAAAACCGGTTTAACCGGTTCTGTAATCCGGTCTGACTGGTTTATACAGGGAGCAGCTGTTGTGGGCTGCCATCAAGAGAAGTACGATATTATTCACATCAAGGTTCCTCGCCTCTCCAATATATTTGATAAGGTATGCTTTGCAAGTAATCCCAATCAGATCATGTATTTTCAGTTAGTTCTTCCATTAGTGATTCTGTCATACATAATTGTAAAAGATCGATTGAGGGTAATTTACTTGCTAGCAATAGTATGCCTTCAAATTCTATCAGCCAGTGCATTGTGAAGATTAGAAAGGCTGATCATAGGAATACTTTGGCATTTAAATTTTCTACATCATCATTGCCAAAGTTTTTGTCTTCATGGTTTGCTTGTGATCATTCTGGATTTAAAAGCATGAAACCAAAGGTGATAAACATTGTGAAGTCCGATGATAATATAGTGATCGATTCTAAAACATCGGGTAAGGGAAGCACAAGTAAAGGTACAGCCGAATGGATCGATGATAAATCTAAACCATTCGTTTGCTTAGCCTTGAAACCTTCTCCACAAAATAATCAGCTAAAGAAGATAAAGTACACTTTTGATTTGACTTTGTGTGATGACTTATTTGATATCTTGCTTGAGCATAATGTTATTAAGATATTTGATCACAAAGTCATGCCATCACTTCTGAAACTAAAAGAGCAAGAATATTGTAAGTGGCATAATTCATTTGGTCATAGCACTAGCCATTGCAATATTTTTCGCCAAGTGATCCAATCGGCCATTAATGCAGGACGATTGAGATTTGCTGGAATTTCAGAAGATGACCGGTTGGATTCAATTGGTCTTGGTAGCAATGGATCATCCGATCGGTTAGCATCAGCCGGTTCATGCCAAGATCCAATAGAAATTGATAAGGTGAAAAATTCAATACCCTCAAGTGATAACGAGGACATCGTTCATGATTTGCATACTCTTAAGAATGATGAGCCTACAAAAATCCCAGAAGTCGCTGGGGGCAAGCGAATATTCCTGAATCGGAACAAGAGTCGATTGCTCCTGTTGGGCTGACCAAACAGGTCAGACCGGTTAAACCGGTTGTGCAGACCGGTCAGACCGGTCCTGGTCAGAAGGGTCAAAAAATTCTGGAGCCTGAGTGTTCTGCAGTGCAAGGGGTTAAAGACTATGTCAAGCGCAATGGTAAAAAGCCGAAGCTCACTAAATACCAAAGAGAAAATGAGGCCAAGTGTGCTAATCGGTCAAATGATGTTAAATCATCAAGATCACCTCCTAAACATAATTCTGGAAATTGGAATTGGCAAAGGAGAAACTTCCATTCAGCAGCATCATATTCTCCTTTTGAATTATCAATGCCAATTCCATATGCTCCACATCCCACTTGTTTTAATCCTTATTCATCATGGGAGTGGAACAATCCTTGGACACATATTCCTTCATATTTTAGACCATGCCATGTAGAATATGCAGCTCCAAGAGATCCATCAAGTGTAAGACAGCCTTGCGTTGATGATGACCATTTTGATCAAAAGAATCGGTCCACGCACAAAAATAAGCGTAAGGTGATTAGACAAGTCTATCGTGTCAAAAGGGATGGTAGATTGAATCCAAATTTGGATTTGACATTAGACATAGAAAAGCCGACAATTGAAAAATTATCGGCTAATTCAGTTGATCAAATTGTCCCCAATGATGAGCATGTTTCAAAAAATATAGCTGAGCAACAATCAAGCTCGGCTGGGGGGCACGATGTTCTGAAGGAACCGGTCTAACCGGTGTTCCAACCGGTCTGACCGGTCATGCCAGAAATTCTGGTAGAGCCGAGAGTGTTGCATTAAAAAGCAAGACGGTGAAGAAGAAGCCAAGTTTTAATGAATTGTTACATAAATATCAGAAAATAGCTGAGCAAAAGCAAAATCGGTTAGAAGGTCATCAAAGGAGGAGCTCTTCATCACCAAGAGCAAAGAAGCATCAACGGTCATCACATTGGTCTTCATCATTTATTCCGTTGATGCATGTGCCATGGAGTACATATTCAAGTGTATCTGATCACAATCCATGGTTTTGGTATAATCCTTCGTTCTCATTCTATGAGAATGACCGTTTTGAGCATAAGGATCGGTCTAGAGTTCAAAGCAAGGAAAATGTCGTCAAGCAGATTTATCAAGTGAAAAAGGATGGACGCAAAGATAAAAGTTCAGATCTGAATTCAACTTCTGAAAAGCCGATTAATGTTGAAAGCATTTCAGCTAATGATGGCAAAGAAAAGGGAAAATTCATTGTTGACCCTCCAAGTGCCAAATCTGAACAAAATAAGTTGAGAGCACCAAAAATCAAGGAGAGAGCACTGCTGTCCAAAACTAAAGCAAAGCCAAGTCACCCACTTGGTTTATCTCATTGGCAGAAGAAGAAGTTACAAAAATTTGGTGTTCAAGAACTGAGAAAGATGGGCATGGCATGGGTTCCTAAAGTAAGCATTCAACACAAGGACGATGTTCAAGAAAAAAGGTGCAACACAGTTGAAGAAGAAGAAGATGTGGCTGAAAAAGAAGACCCCTGAAGTTGCAAATAAGAATTCAACACTTGGGGATCAAGATAAAAGTCAAAACACCGGATCTGACAGAACCGGTTTAACCGGTTTGCCTAACCGGTCTAACCGGTTTGCATCTAGAAATTCTGATGGTTTGAAGAAAAAGAGAAAATCTGGGAGACGACCTTCAAGTATGAGGTTTGCACCGAATCATCAAAATTATTGGCCATTACATCGTCCATTTGCTTTACAAATGTCACATATGCCTATGTCTTGGAATTCATCCTTAGATATGTTTGGTTATCCTTCATATAGTTATTTTGATCCTTGGGTTCTACATGGATCTTTATATCAGGGGTGTTATCACCAAATTATTATGCATATTGATTGATAGCAATAAGTGTTGTTATTAATTTTCAAAAGCCGAAATATTCAGTTCTTTGAGATGGTTTAATTTCTAAATTTATATCTCTCTCTACTCTTTTGTTTTGGTTATACATATTCTTATGGATGAATTCCCTATGGATGATATTTCATTATCGTACTTGGTAACATATATGGCCGATGGATCTCTTTGATCGTCGTCCTAAAGTGATAGCTTCCCGACGAGAGATCACTTTTGACCTTATTGGTATCTTAAGTGCTCGGGGGGCAAGGTATTAGCAAAATGAGTGATTTATCACCATGGGCTTTATATTTACACAATCGGCTTGCAAAGTGTTTCAGAACATTTTGATATCCTTATTTCACCAAATGGTATTGTTTTGAGACATTTGGCCGGTTGGAGTGTTTAGCCTCTATGAACAAGCCGAATATGAAGTTTTCTATTCAGGCTAGGAAGTTTTATGATCTTTGGTTGTGAATCTTGCTGAGGCATTTGGTAATTCATTGCTAGAGACATAAGAAATTCAAGAGTGACACTTTGGAATAATAAACATCAGTTTATAATATCCAAAAGGACATTCACATGAGAAAGACCGATGTTTAGCAGATTTCAGGATGCACATCCTTGATAGACCGGTCTAATCGCTATTGAGATCGATCGGATTGGTATGGCTACTTCTTTGGTTATTGAAATTTCAGAACTTGGTGAGGCCAAGGTTAGTAGTTGGAGAAAGCTTGCTGTTGGTTGTTTACATAATCTGAGATGCATCAAAGGACAAGGCAAGATAGAAAAGGAGAGCAAGGAGTTCAAGGTCAGCGGTGGTGACTTCAACAGTAATCAGGTTTTGACATAAGCAAGAAATTGTTCCTGTGCAGTTCTGGTGCTGATAAGTATTTTTCGGTATGCAAGCTTTACCAAGAAACAGGGGGGCATATGTTGACAACCAAAATTGGCACCGGTTGGATCTGACAGCCAGTCTGGGCGAACCGGTCTAACCGGGGTGCCTAACCAGTTAGATCGGTCTTGGTAATGTCCTCAAAATATGAATTGGACTTCACCATTGGATAGCTCTCATCGAGACGGTATGCATATGTGGAACGCCCAATTTGGAGTCCGAATGAGAGAGTTATGACGCCAGCAAGATTTTAGCTCTACTGCAGGGAAAACCGGTTAGACCTATATTCTAAACCAGTTAGACCGGTCTGGTCAAGGTCCTCAAAATGCTAATTTGACTTGCCCAATGCGAAGATCTCGTCGAGTAGATCAAGATTCATATATAAAACGTCTGATTTGGACTTCGGATGAAGGAGATATGACTTCGGGAGATACTGCATCCGGGAAAGCCGGTTAAACCGGTTTTCCAGGGCGGTTAGACCGGTTTTGGTCTGTGTAATCCGACTAGGACTCTTAGTTTGTGTAGATTACGAGTTGTAAAACCTTTTCCCATGGATACAGACCTTCCCACCCTATATTTATGAAGGGCCATGGTCGATTGAGGATATCCCAATCGAATCTAAACAAAACATGTCTTTACTTTTTATCACCAAACCCTAAATCCCTCTTTCAACCTCTACATGTTGTTTGTCTACTGATCTCCACGATTGAGATGGCGTCCTAAGGCTTGCTGGTCGACCTAGGGCACGTCCGGTGACGTTCACGCCCTGACGGGGTCCCTCCCGAGCGAGAGCTTCGACGGTCTCTGCTAGTTTGCTCATAAACTAGTCGTTCTTCGCTATGTAAGTGCGTTGGTTACCCCTTTGCTGGTTTGCTCGTAAACCTCGCCGTTCTTCACCACGTAAGCGTGATAGTTATCCTCTCAAAACGATCGATCCGGTGAAACCCTAGAAATCTGGTATTACCGGTTTGCCTAACCGGCAAAACCGGTTTGCGCCGCCTCGCCGCCGTTCGGTCCGTTCGTGACCCACGCGATCTAGCGCTCTCGTGTGTTGACCTAAATTTGCGTCAACACATGTGAAATATTTTAAAGCCTTTTGATTGTTGTCCATCATTTGAAGGATTCAATTTTACTGAAATGACAAGAACACGATATATATGCATAAAACCAAGCTTGTAGAATAGCAAGGATGTGGAGGATACCAGCAAGGGTGTCCAAGGCAAGATGGATGCCTGGAACTTATCCATTTTAAGTCGCCAAGATGGAGGCCCAAATCAAATCAAGTTTGAGTTCACCTCGGAGTTCAGGAGTAGCCCACATTAAAAAATGACACTCTGGTCACATACATACTCCATTTTTGGTGTTCCACATATGGACAAAACTCTTAGGAGATAAGCTTTGGAATGACACCAGTCTCATGCCCAAATTATATCAAAGTCAATTAATCAAAATAAGCGAATGTCTAGAATCTCCTAAGGCCCCATGCGCCACATCTTTGGTCCATTGGCCCATGTACCGCTTTGGAGTCCAATAAACCTCATGTTCATAGCGATTGCCACATTAGGGTTCGGATTTTCCCTTGTTCTCGATCTTCTCAACCCTAGCAATTAGTCCTTTCATGCAAGATCTTGAACCTCTTTTATCCACTTTTGCTTTATACACATCTCTAATTTCAGATTGCACTTTCATGTTCTTGCTTGTATTCTTTGATTCGCTTGTAAGAAAAGTCTTCATGTAGAGGTCAATCGAGTTGTCCATGGTTGATAACTAGAAGAGACATGGTGCTACAACTGTGGGGTTTGGATCTTATTGATCAGAAGCCAGATTGTGTGTTACCTCTGCATCAAATCGAGAATTATCCCCGCCTGACGGAAGATTGGACCATTTGTGCTGACTTCAGAGCTGCTTCCATGAGCTGAGAGCCTTTTTGTTCTAGTGTGCATATGCGCCTTCATGTGTTAGGTTTCATGTTAATAATGGAACTCCTGGTTAGATGCGGAATACACAAGCACCCGGGCAGAGGTAGCTATCCCTCCTTTGACCTGCTGCCTCACCAACGCATCAATATCTTCCTTGTCCTCCGGAAATTTGGACACCACGATGGATGGGTCCTGTCGCTGGCACCAATGCATCCCTCGCACAAGACCCTGGCATCCAGCACGAGCTGCTCCAAGCTCACGGCCTGCTCCATGACAAGCCTCGCAAACCACACAAGCTTCCTCACGTCGATGTCGTCCCCGACGCGCACCACCCGCAAATGGTTGTGCCTCAAACCTTGCGGCACCTCCCATTCGAGGTCTCTGTCGTGTTGGAGATATGCGAATTATTCTACCAGATATTAATTCGAGGCTTATTTCATAAATAATTGCTACTGCTATGTAATACAAATAACCAGGCATAAAACTCAAGAACGAGGACAGCAGGAACATCATAGACATAGCCAGCATATTTGTGATAAACATGATCAAACGCATCGCTGAACTATCACCCATCTATGGACTTACAAAGTAGCGCTCCGTCCTCATGAAGATTCGATGTAGAGGCAGTGCTCAACGAAGTCGATCAGCTTCGAGCGGTCGCGCAGTTGCGCTGCCCAGAAACCTTATTGCCGCCCCTCGTGCAGGCTTCACGACGGCAAGGGCTCGGAGATACCGCTCCTCTCCTTCTCAGTGCACGCCAAGAAGAAGAGCCGGCGAGATCTGGCAGCTCAGCACCACAGCACACTTCTTCGGGATCAGAGAGAAAATTCAGAGCACGTTCGTGGGGATTTTTCTCGTGTATGTTTGCCTGGACGTCTCCAGGTCTTCTTATAGAGAAAATCGACAGCCTTCTGCTGACCGTTTCGTCTATTATGACGCCCCATTAATTGGCAGTAGTAACCGCCCACATAACTAGGAATAAGGCATTGACAGCGTACTTATCCTATCTAATGACCATTGTCAAAAGATTAATACACAGATGGCAAAAAGATTACACAATCTTGGCTTGGCTGCTCACTGCGTCGCAAGTCACAAGTCACGTGATCATTCACGCGAAAAGGACGCGAATACGCGCGTGCGCGTGCGTGTGTAACCTTAGCCCCATTCTCTCCAAGTGTTCATACTAGTGAGAGAGCTCTCGTATTTAAGTTGGCATGCACCAACTCAAAGCAGCAGTATGGGACAACTCTATGCCATGCATGGGCCTATCCATGGGCCTATTTTCCAACAATCCCCCACCAATGCCAAAGTAAGAAGAAGGAGAATGACAAAGGATCAATGTGGTGTTGTACTGTTAATATACCAGCGTTTCAGTATGAGTCCCGTACGGGTTGAACTTATACCTAGAACAACAAGATTCATCTTTCCGCGACCGAAGAATGGACTACGCCTTGAATTCCCAGCTTTAGTTCAGTCAGATTTCACTCGAAGTCATAACTGATACTAGGCTGCCAAAGTAACCTCGCCTAACCGGAGCGTTAATGGTCTGCTCCCATATCTTTTAGTGAGCTTTTAATGAGAGCGCCCTGTCTCAAGAACTGCGACCTACAGTTAGGCTCACGTAGGTGTTCTCCTTCAATAATATTCTGCAGGCTGATATCTTTTTCAACGGAAAACATTAAGGCTTTATGCCAACCTTCCATGCAGTAAAGAGTACTTTATTAGTCATTTGGACACAAGTATATTTTATTATGTAAATGTACTCTTTGAGTTACACCATCAATTTGTTTTTCCTATTACCTACTTCATGGGATCTCCGATCACATAGGATAGGTTGCCATTGTGGTGCAACATATTCAAGTGGGCCTCATACCCATGTCCTTAGACATCACAGAAATCGCATTCCGTGGTAATCCCTTTGTAAAAGGGTCTGCCAGATTCTTTTCAGTTCGCACGTAGCTCACAGCAATAACTCTGGAGTTTTTCATTTTTCTGACAGTTTTAAGCCTCTGCTTAATATGTTTGTTGGACTTGGAATTATCCTTTGTATTCATAACCTGAGCTAGCATTGATTGGTTATCGCAATACATTAGGATGGGTGGTACCAGCTTCTCAAGCAAGGGCAAGTCCATCAACAGCTCTCTTAGCCATTCAGCCTCATTAGTGGCAGTCTCAAGTGCTACAAGTTCTGCTTCAGCCGTAGACTTTGTCAGGACTGTTTGTTTGCAGGACCTCCACGCAACTGCAGCACCCGCTAGAGTGAATAAATAGCCACTAGTAGCTTTGATCTCATCCGCATCTGAGATCCAATTGGAATCACTATACCCCTCTAACACACGGGGATATCCGGAGTAGTAAATTCCAAACGCTGTAGTGCCTTTCCAATATCGCAGCACTCTCTCTAGTGTTTTCCAATGATCTTCTCCTGGATTAGATGTGAACCGACTCAATTTGCTCATAGCATAGGAGATATCGGGTCTCGTGGCACCAGCTAAATACATAAAGGATCCAACTATTTGAGAATATCTCAGTTGATCTCTTCCCTGTCCTTCGAATTTTTGAAGTTTCACACTCGCATCATAGGGAGTTGGAGAGACTTTACAGTCCTCAAAGCCAAAACGGCTAAGGATCTTCTCTGTATAGTGGGACTGACTCAACATAATCCCATTCTCTGTTTTTATCAACTTAATATTTAAAATAACATCTGCCGGTCCCAGATCTTTCATATCAAAACATCGAGATAAGAAAGTCTTGATCTCATCAATCACGGCAGTGTTGGTCCCAAATATGAGTATGTCATCGACATACAAACACAATATAACTCCTTCACCCCCACCATAACGGTAGTACACACATTTATCTGCCTCGTTCACTCTGAACCCCGCAGATCTCAAAGTGGTGTCAAATTTCTCGTGCCATTGTTTGGGAGCTTGCTTTAGGCCATATAATGATTTTATTAATCTGCACACTTTATTCTCCTCCCCAGGAATTACAAAACCATCTGGCTGCTCCATATGTATTTCTTCCTCCAACTCTCCATAAAGGAAAGCCGATTTCACATCCATTTGATGGACATGTAAACCATGGGACGCAGCCAGCGCAAGGAGAACCCTTATGGCAGTAATTCGTGCAACAGGGGAGTAAGTGTCAAAGAAATCTTCCCCTTATTTTGGGTATAACCCTTGGCCACAAGCCTTGCCTTGTACTTCTCAATTGTACCATCAGGCCTCAATTTCTTTTTAAAGATCCACTTACATCCAACTGGTTTACACCCGCTTGGACATTCAGTGATCTCCCAAGTCCCATTGGACATGATGGAGTCCATCTCACTACGGACTGCCTCCTTCCAATACTCCGCATCAGATGATGCATAAGCCTCTGGAAGAGTTTTTGGCACATCATCCACAAGATAGACGATAAAGTCATCACCAAAAGATCTCGCTATCTTTGGTCTCTTACTTCTGCGTGGAGTCTCATTGACTATATCATCATCTTCGTTGGATGTAGTCGGTTCACTATTTGGTTCAGGTGGAATTAGTGGTTCAGGTGGAGTATAAACCTGATTTTCGCTGCCTGTTATTCTCATAGGATACACATCCTCAAAGAATGAAGCATCTCGTGACTCCATGATTGTATTTATGCTCACATCTGGAGTATCAGATTTTACTACTAAGAATCTATAAGCTTTGCTATTCTGTGCATAGCCCAAAAATACACAATCAACTGTTTTAGGTCCAAGCTTTCTCTTTTTCGGCGCTGGTATATTGACTTTCGCCAAACAACCCCACGTGCGCAGAAAATTGACATTAGGCTTTCGCCCCTTCCATCCCTCATAGGGAGTGACATCTTTGCTCTTTGTCACAACTCTATTTAGGACAAAAGTCGCTGTCAAAATAGCTTCCTCCCACCATTCATAGGACATACCAGCACTCTCTAACATGGCATACACCAAGTCTGTAAGTGTCCGGTTTTTCCTCTCAGCCACCCCATATGATTGTGGCGAATATGGTGGTGTGACCTCATGGATTATACCATGATCAGCACTGAACTGTGAGAAGTCAATGGAGATATATTCTCCTCCACGATCATCACGTAAACGCTTGATCTTTCTCTCAAGTTGGTTCTCAACCACGGCCTTAAAAATCTTAAAGTAGTGAAGAGCTTCATCTTTTGTTTTCAGCAAGTAAACATAGCAATAGAGAGTAGCATCATCTATTAAAGTCATGAAATATCTTTTGCCTCCTCTAGTCAACAATCCATTCATTTCACATAGATCTGAATGAATAAGATCTAATGGTGCCAAATCTCTCTTTTCCTCTAAACTCTTAAAAGGTTTTCGAGGTTGTTTCGCTTGTACACAAGACTGGCACTTTGATCCTTTGACTATTTCCACTTTTGGGATTAACTCTAATATGGACATTCTAGCAATGGTGTCAAAATTAATATGACAGAAATGAGAGTGCCACACATTGGACTCACAAATTTTATTCATGGATGCAACATTTAAATGATAATTCGACTCAACAGTATTTAGGCGGAACAAGCCTCCGCAGTCATAGCCTTTACCAAAAAAGTTCCCGAATTTAGAAATTACAACTTTATTGGACTCAAACACTAACTTATATCCATCTGGACATAACAAGGATCCACTAATGAGATTCCTGTTTATCGACGGAGCATGTTGCACGTTCCTCAAATATACAGTCTTCCCTGAAGATAGCTTCAATTCGACCGTACCAACTCCAAGAACAGGTGCAGCTGATCTGTTCCCCATCAAGACGGAGGAGACTCATGCTCCCTGATAAGAAGAAAATAGAGACATGTCAGAGCACACATGTATATTCGCTCCAGTATCAACCCACCAATCATTAGATTGCAATACTGAGAATACACTTGGTATTTCACCATACCTGGATGAGTCGGCCTCATTGCCATTGCCAATGGTGACATTCACCTTCTTGTTTGGCTTTTCATTATCTCTGTCTTTGCGGTGGCGGCAACTTTTCTCAAGATGCCCTTCTTTGCCACACACATAACAAGCTCTGATTTTATCTTCTTTCTCATATCTCTTCTTGAAGTTAGTGGTTTTCTTGGCCTTACCACCATACTGCATTTTTCCCTTGCCCTTGTTTTTGGGCTTGGTCACTATGATGTTTGCACTTGCACCCTGAGCAGAAGTGCCAGGCGCATCCTTTGCCCTTGCCTTTTCTTCCACATCGAGGGCTACTATGAGATCCTCGGTGGAGATATCTTCTCTTTTGTGCTTCAGGCTAGTGGCAAAATCCCTCCATGTCGCAGGGAGTTTGGCAATAATGCCCGCAGCCACAAACCTGTCCGGCAAGGGACAGCCCAAACTTGCGATCTCCCCAACTAGCAGCAGCATCTCATGTGCCTGTGCAACTATTGACTTTGCAGCGTCAATGCTGTAGTCATAGTACTGTTCACAGGAATAGAGTAAGCGACCGCCTTCAGAGACCGCAAACTTGTGCTCAAGTGCCTCCCACAACTCTGTGGGGTTTGTGTAATTCATGTACACATCGTAGAGCTGATCCAACAACAAAGTCAGAATGCATCCAAGTGCAGTATCACACGCACTAGGAAAACTGTCCTCTTGTTCAACCATGAATGGCATCATTGGATGGATTACCCACCACAATCCCATAGATATGAGCCAAAATTTGAATCTAGTCTGCCATCTACGGAAGTTACCACCAGCAAACCTCTAAGGTTTCATTGCATCCGAAGCACCAGCCATTGCTGAATTAGAATAAACGCATACATAAGGTTTCTGGATTGTTGGAGATATGCGAATTATCCTACCAGATATTAATTTGAGGCTTATTTCGTAAATAATTGCTACTGCTATGTAATACAAATAACCAGGCATAAAACTCAAGAACGAGGACAGCAGGAACATCATAGACATAGCCAGCATATATGTGATAAACATGATCAAACGCATCGCTGAACTATCACCCATCTATGGACTTACAAAGTAGCGCTCCGTCCTCGTAGACTCGATGTAGAGGCAGTGCAAAACGAAGTCGATCAGCTTCGAGCGGTCGCGCAGTTGCGCTGCCCAGAAACCTTATTGCCGCCCCTCGTGCAGGCTTCACTACGGCAAGGGCTCGGAGATGCTCCTCTCCTTCTCAGTGCACGCCAAGAAGAAGAGCCGGCGAGATCCGGCAGCTCAGCACACTTCTCCGGGATCAGAGAGAAAATTCAGAGTGAGTTCGTGGGGATTTTTCTCGTGTATGTTTGCCTGGACGTCTCCAGGTCTTCTTATAGAGAAAATCGGCAGCCTTCTGCTGACCGTTTCGTCTATTATGACGCCCCATTAATTGGCAGTAGTAACCGCCCACATAACTCAGAATTAAGGCATTGACAGCGTACTTATCCTCTCTAATGACCATTGTCAAAAGATTAATACGCAGATGGCAAAAAGATTACACAATCTTGGCTTGGCTGCTCGCTGCGTCGCAAGTCACAAGTCACGCGATCATTCACGTGAAAAGGACGCGAATACGCGCGTGCGCGCGCGTGTGTAACCTTAGCCTCATTCTCTCCAAGTGTTCATACTAGTGAGAGAGCTCTCGTATTTAAATTGGCACGCACCAACTCAAAACAGCAGTATGGGACAACTCTATGCCTGTCGGATGTTTGGACCCGGCAGTCCACACAGGGTAGCCTACGTGGTTGATTTGTTGAGGGACAGATCGAGGATCAGAAGTCGATGGTAACACAAGACGCAAGGATTGAACAGGTTCGGGCCGTCGAGATGACGTAACACCCTACGTCCTGTGTTGGCGGCGATTGTATTGCTGTGTATGAAGTTCCTGGAAGGATCTCCGTAGTTGGGTTCTGTCCTAGGGTTGTATGATCGTGGGTTGTAGCGTAGATGTTCGTGCTCTGGAGGGGGGTCTCAAGGCGCCTTATATAGTCCGGCTGCCTTGAGTTACAAGTCGGCCAGAGATCGTAACCTACCCGAATTACAAGGATTTGATCCTATAACGATTACAGATATCTTTCCCTATAATTCCGGCTAGTTTATCCTGATCTCCGAGCTTCTTGCGGGATACGCCGTGTGCTTTCCTTGCCGCGCGCGTCGTCGCGCCCATCCGGTTCGCCCGACTGGTGGGCCTTCCGACTGGTGGGCCTCCCAGTCCGACAAACCGATCCAGATGCACTCGGATTGGGCCGCCCCTTGCTGGTTGGGCCAATCCGCCTTCTGGGTACCCCTGGGGGTCTACCCCCGACAAGCCCCCGAGTAGTACGTGGTTAAGGGACAAGTCGGCGAGGTCGTGCTGTCCGATGAGCGTCGAGCCTGCTGCAGTTGGAAGCGAAACCGCGTGATACTGGAGAGAAAAAGAGCTGTCTACCAACGGATGCGCCGCGAGGTGCGTCCGTTGGCCGTAGCCCCCGAGCCTTGAAGCGATTCCGAAGGAATCGGTCCAAGGGTTAGTAGCCTTCTTCTGAGGTCGTCAGACAATCAACGGATGCGCCGCGAGGTGCGTCCGTTGGCCGTAGCCCCCGAGCCTTGAAGCGATTCCGAAGGAATCGGTCCAAGGGTTAGTAGCCTTCTTCTGAGGTTGTCAGACAATCAACGGATGCGCCGCGAGGTGCGTCCGTTGGCCGTAGCCCCCGAGCCTTGAAGCGATTCCGTAGGAATCGGTCCAAGGGTTAGTCAAGGAGCAGCTGGCTAAACCATCCGACATTAATTTCGGCGTCCAGCCCCCAAGCGTGAGGGCCAGCGGAGTCCTGCGAGACACGCCGAGTGGTCGTCCCGGCGCCAGCCCCCGAGCGTGAGGGCTGAGCACGCCGAGTAGTCGTCCCGGCGCCAGCCCCCGAGCGTGAGGGCTGAGCACGCCGAGTGGTCGTCTCGGCGCCAGCCCCCGAGCGTGAGGGCTGAGCACGCCGAGTGGTCGTCCCGGCGCCAGCCCCCGAGCGTGAGGGCTGAGCACGCCGAGTAGTCGTCCCGGCGCCAGCCCCCGAGCGTGAGGGCTGAGCACGCCGAGTGGTCGTCCCGGCGCCAGCCCCCGAGCGTGAGGGCTGAGCACGCCGAGTGGTCGTCTGTACCCTGCAACAAAGTAAAAATTCGAGGAGAAAGTGTTCGGCGATACAAATACTAATGAACTCCGCTTCCTGCTTCCAAGTCTTTTAATTTCCTCGGGTAGTTAGCCTGTTACGTTTATGCACCTGGTCCCCGATAGCCGTAGTCCATAGCGCAGGGAGCTGGGCCGCGTGCACGCGTAGGCGGGTAGGCGTACGGAAGAGCCGAGGTTTCACGGATTAAGGCGTGTGCTCCCCGAGTACTTTAGCAACTTGTTTTAAAGCTCGCGGGATTGGCGAAAATAATCAATTGAAACTTATCTTGGCGAGAGGTTCGAGTCCCGGAGGATTCCTTCTTCGTAGGATATGCCAAGGAGAGGCAGGCAAGGCGGCGTCGCTTCTGTGATGCGGCGTCAGGAATAGAGTTCCCGTGACTGCACAGGGCACTCCCGTGGCCGAGTGGAGCCAAAGGAGATAAGGGTGACCTGTGCGCTTCAGGCTGGAGGAGAGACGCGTGGCGCGGAGCCCGC
>CM014271.1:75269876-75288921 GCA_004135705.1 Alloteropsis semialata | reverse complement strand
GGCCGGACCCGGCGGGTGATGGGCCGGCCTTTCGTGATCTTGCTGCATATAAACCGGCCAGTCCCACCAGACGCACACACCCACCATGCCGACTCCTCTCTGCTGCTGCGCTCGCCGTAGCGAGCTCGTCCTCCTCCTCTCTCTCCCCCTCTCGTGTTTGGCGGCGGCGGGAAGCAAGAAAGGCCCAAAAGCAGGCGACGACGATAACGTTGCCGCTGACCTCCGTGCCGGCGCGCGCTCGTGGCGGCACGTTGCGGAAGGAGCCCGCGTCGAGGTGGACCACCGACGACAATTTCTCGCCTTCCACTACTACCGTCCTGTGAGGAACCGATCAAATTAAACCCATTTAATCAGGTGTCATCCATTGACCAACTCAATTAAAAGAGCCTAGTCACGGTAGTCCTTGAGATGTGTCATGAGCTAGCCCAGGATTTATACACACCTCACAAATCACAACATAGTGAAACATCATCACAATACAATATTCCACATATGAGTTCACATACATAAAAAGTTTCAAGTTATTACATAACCAACTTCAGAGTTTTGTCAGCGGAAAGTTCTAACATCGCACTCATATGATAACCAAAAGCATTATAAGAGAGTCCACACTATATGCCGATAGTGCCTCTCTGCATAAGCCACCGGCCGTCACTCCCTACCCGCGCCTCCGTCCGCGGGCTAGAAGAAGCCAAACACGGCCTCCGGCTGCTCATCACCTGCATCAACTTAACGGCAACACTGTGAGTACAAAAGGTACTCCACAGGACTTACCCACATAGGGTATATGTACCCGACTCCAAGGAATATTCATATGGATAAGTAGCAAGGGAGGGTTGGATAATTAATTTTGCATAAAAGCCTCTACTTTTGCTGAAGTGATAATAAGCAAAAGACATGGCACTCTAACTACTCTAGATCATTCATCAATACATTTGCATAAATAATAAAGTGTGATCATGTGACATGAGCTCCATCTTCCATGAACTCGTTTTCGGTACCTACATTGAGATTCCAACCTCAAGAGCTTGCTCATGACCGAGAGCGCGGCTATTGCAATAGATTAATACCCTGCAGGGGTGTACAACTGGGACCACACGGAACAAGGCTTCCCACCATACCCTATGCCTAGAGTAAGCATTGGCTCAAGTCCCTACCTTTCACATACCCACATCCGACAATGATCGAATGGCCGGGAGAGACAAGTGCAACGGATCCGCCGACTACACTCCATCACCACCCGCGCCGAATCCGCCCAAAGCAAGGTGTGACTTATGCTACTTAGCTTCCATTGCTGATTGAACTATGTTGTTTGTACGAATGGTGCTCAAGAAACTCGGCTACAATGATACATCCCTATACCACTCAAGCAAGTCACCATACTTGCTCAAGTCTCGATCATCATTCTCATAGTTACTCATCTTTTACTCATTCACCACTAACTAGTAGTAATTGTTGCCAAACACCCTATAGCTCGCAAGGGTGGTGACCTTGCCACCTCTTGACTTCTACCGAGGCTAAGCATAGCTAAGCATAATAAACGGGACACCTAGCAAGCATACTCATGTAGAAAGGATTGATTCTAATCAAGGAGGATCATGCATCAAATGGATTCTACTCAAGTATAGTATATAACCGTAACAAATGCACAAGCAAGACTCATAGATACAATTTGATCCAAAATAGGGAGAGATATGCATAGTAAGGTGCCTGCCTTGAGGCTCGGCGGGGATGTCGTCGGAGAAGGCCTCCGGCTCGGGATCCGCCTCCTCAACCTCCGGTGCTTCGTCCTCTACACGAATGCAATGATGCTTGATGAATAAACATGCTATGAATGATTTGCAATGATGCATGAAATGTCATGATAAACAATGCTTAAACATGTATAAAGTATCTCTAAACAAGCTACATATATAACACAAGTGTAGGTGAAGCAACCCTAAAAGTATGTGTGCTGGATGAGCAGCGGCGGACCGTCCACGCCCAGATGGCGGACTGTGCGGCCATAACGGCGGACTGTCCTGCGGACCGTCCGTTGTGCAAGTGCAGACCGTGATGGTGAAAAAGAACTGATTCGGGACATGTTTTGGGGTACAGGGGCGGACCGTCCGCAGTACAAAAATCAGCATTCGCAGAAACGGTCATAACTTCTGTTCCGGGGCTCGAAATGACCTGCGGACTGTCCGCTTGCGAAGGGCGGACCGTCCGCGGTTCAAAGGTGTTGCGCGACACAGAAAAGTGCAGTGGCTTGGGTGGGAATCATTTGTGAACAGCGGCCCGTCCGCGGCTGCGGCCGAGGCTCGCCGGCGACTCCGGTGACCATTTGGGGTGGGGTTTGTTGCTATAGGTTCCTGGGAGTGTGGGGAGTAAGGTTTGGCAAGTGTATTTGACATGCACTAAGTTTCCAAAGCTCTAGGTCATCAATGGTGATTCTCTCCAAAAGGTATTCAAGAACTCAATCCTAGGGCAATATCTATGGATCGGGGGCGGGAAAAGCTCACCGGTGGCGAGAGTGACTCCGGTGAGGTGCCATGAGTTGGAGTAGAGTGGCCTTGGTGAAGCTTGAGCTTGGGCTTGATTTGAAGCTTGGAGAAGAGGATGAAGATGGAGGAAGAAGAGCTTGGGGAAGCTCCTAGCTCCAACTCCGAGGAAGAAGAAGTCGTCGGGGTGGCGTGGCGCGTCTCCGGCGATGCTCCGGCGAAGCTCCGGCGAGGTTGGAGTGGTTCAATGGTGGGAGAGCTTCTCCATGGCTTGGGTTAGAGAGAGAGAGCTTTTGGGTGAATGAGGAAGAGAGAGCGTTCAGCTGTCCAGGGAGAGGAGAAGGGCGTGGCTGACATGTGGGGTCGGGCGGGGCGACGTGGCGCAAAGTTCCTGCGCCCGCGACACGCACGCGCGAGGCAGTGGCGGACCGTCCACCCGTGTGGCACGGACCGTCCGCGGGTGATGTGGCGTGGGGCTGACTGTGCTTGAGTTGACCAAGGTGACGTGGACGGGCGGACCGTCCGCATGTGAGGGGCGGACTGTCCGCCATGCAAAATGAAAATGGGCTTAGCCCTATAGTTTAGTGCATAATGATGCTCTTAATGATGCATGCTTAGCTTAAGTAATATTAGGGCCATTACATGTCCGGAGCCATGGCGGCGCGACGCTTCTCCTCTTCAAGGGCTACGACAGCGCCACGCCGAGCAAGGTGTCCAAGGCCCTCTCCGCCGCCCGCGTCTCCATCAACTCCCCTCGTGCTCTTCTCGCGGCGAAGGTGAAGGGCACGCCGTCCCCGCTGCGGCGAGCGCGCACGGGGAAGCAACCCCCGCACCACCCACTCCGTCCGCGCCGCCTCCTCCTCCTGCGCCCATGCCCAAACTGAAGATAAAGCGCCTCCCGAGAGTGGATTCGTACCAGAAGCACACACCTGCAGAGAAGAACCTGTCGCCTCTACCGGACCATTCTCAAGGTACAACCGTAGAGAATTGGTGGTGTTACTTTTTGTCTGCTGTTTGGTTGACTGGGGATAGCGGCCAGCAAAATTGATAGTTAGAATGAATTCGGAATTGAATTCTGCATGTTCACTTGACTTTTTGTGCACAACATATATGTTGGATCGATTTTTTAAACATTGCAACTTGCTGAAATTTGCTAATTGGGATGCCAAAGCCCCTGTATGCAAAATCTGTAGAAATAATCATGTGCGTAATGTGTATTGTCTTTTCTTGTTCATTTGTGCAAACTTTTGACTGAACATGTTAGAAAGAGTGCAAGGCAATCTTATTCTCCACCATGTAAGAAGAAGATATTTATCATGTAGTACTCTAGAATTAATAATAAAATAAAATAGAAAATTGTGTAATATCTAAGAAATCTCTAGAAGGAGACATTTGGCTAATCCTATGATCTTACTTGGCCTACACATAGAGCACCCCTCTTTTGTCATGCCATCCATCGATGAGAGTAAGGGTGAAGGATAAAAGGGTGAGTGCTAGGATAGCCACTAAAGAGAGTAAGGGTGAAGGATAAAAGGGTGAGTGCTAGGATAGCCACTAAAGAGGAGGTGATGTACACTTTGTTGTGTTGTAATGAAGTGTTGTTGTTGTAAGTTTTAGTCTCACGGTTAGGCCATATAATTTCTAAGTCCTTAGTGCAGAAGTTGTGATCTATCGAATGTTGGCTCTGTCACCCAGGATCACAAAGGTCTGGGTTTTATTTGTTGGTAGGCTCTGCCATCCGGAAGTGAGAAGTCAACTTTGACTTCAAAAGAACCAGGTGCATTAAGTAGCTAGAAATTAAAAGGGACTAAACCTTAGAGAGGGTTGGTGTGTCTTAAGTGTAGAGAGGGTTGGTGTGTCCTAAGTGTAGGTCCTCAACTTAGTGGGTATTAGGGTCACTCCTTTTCCAACAAAATATATACAATTTTTGGGGACCATAAGTTACTTGGTTGGCACGAGTTTATCATCATATACTTGCTTTCATTTGTCTCATACCCTCAAGTCATTCCACAAGTAACTAAGTAGTTGAAAATGTGTGTGTATCCTTGATGAGGTGATCCAATTTGATGCAATAGATATTTTAATAACTAGATATATTAGGTTTATATTTCTTAAAGTTGTTGCATGGGGTCTACCTTTGTTCATTTTCCTTGCAAAATCTGCTATGATATGCTCAAAAACTGCATTGACAAATAAGCTCATAGCCATTTAGTTTTGGATTGTTTTGCTTTCTTCTGTTCTCCCTTTCCAATGTTTTTCTACATTATAAATATATAAGTGTACATAAAAGTCTGATCAAACAGAGAATATGAACCAAAATGGAGTATTACGGTTCATATTTATCATTGAATATTATCCATATTGTCAAGTCTTAATTAGAAATTGCAATATTAAAGTGTGTTTTTACAAAGGACATAAATGAAAAAAATTAATTGTTATTTAAGTAACTGATCCAGAATTTACTACAGAGTGCATTCTTTGTATAGATATACTTATGACTACAACTATCAGTCTATTGCAATCATTCTTTTATCCTAACATATGTCGGCAGTGGTTCTTTCTTTTCAAAACTGAAGTCAAGTTTTTCCTATCATTTCTTATCTCAATTATATTTGAACATTCAAAGCTGCTCGTGGAAGGGATTCTGTCCAACTGGAGTCTCCTCGTCGCAAGGAAAGGTCTTGTGGCTACGCAAGGCCAGAACACATGGAGAGGCAGAGCGATGATGGTAAAGAGCTCAATGTTGGTGTCAGACAACCTGTCTTTGTAAAGCACAATGCAAAATGATGCAAGTCTTACAGACATGGAAAGCTAGAGCGGTTCGCAAGAAAGAAGCGTGCTCACGAGAAGGGCTCGTTCAGTTGGTAAATATTAGCCAATGTTATAAACTGAAGCCTCTTAGCAGCTAAAACTGTATTATCTTTCGCTCTTGCGGCGTGGGTATCATTTTACTGTTTACATGACAATCACCTAGGAGTACCACGTAAACTTGTCATCCACCAGTTACCTATTGTGTTATGTTAGCTCCTTCGTTACTAGCTTTACCACGTAAGCTCCTGCTATGTTTTGGCATAATGTTTTTCATGAAGAAATGATATATCAAATGGTGACATTTCCCACATTTGTGCCCAATATATTTGTTATAGTTAGTACTGCCTCAACATGTCACGGATATGTTATTGTTCGTGCGGTCATTTCTGGCGCTTGGACATCTTCGGCAACATGCAAATCTCTTGTATCTTTGTTGATCTAAAGATGGAGAGTGATTGGATTGTTTTTTTTGACGAAGTAATTGTCCTTTTAATCAGGTATTCTTGGTTTATGCGCCTCTAGTCAAAAATAATTGAGACAAAAGAAAAGGAAGTGTGAATTAATTCATGTTCATCACCGTTGTGATTGCAGTGTGGTAAGAAAAATGTCAGCCAAATGTGGAAAACATCTTTAGACATGTTATTATTTGTATGCAGGATCATTAAAAAGGATGGCACCTCATAACTGAAACATATGAGCACCCCAAACCTAAGTTTGGCTATCAAATTATTTTTGTGCCTACATGTAGATGATTGTAGTGTATGATATTGGCCAATTAATGTCACATGTAGTTGATAACCAAAATTGGCACCGGTTGGATTTGACAGCCAGTCTGGGCGAACCGGTCTAACCGGGGTGCCTAACCGGTTAGACCGGTCTTGGTAATGTCCTCAAAATATGAATTGGACTTCACCATTGGATAGCTCTCGTCGAGACGGTCAAGATGCATATGTGGAACGCCCAATTTGGAGTCCGAATGAGAGAGTTATGGCGCCAGCAAGATTTCAGCTCTACTGCCGAAAAAACCTGTTAGACCTATATTCTAAACCGGTTAGACCGGTCTGGTCAAGGTCCTCAAAATGCTAATTTGACTTTCCCAATGCGAAGATCTCGTCGAGTAGATCAAGATTCATATATAAAACGTCTGATTTGGACTTCGGATGAAGGAGATATGACTTCGGGAGATACTGCATCCAGGAAAGCCAGTTAAACCGGTTTGCCAGGGCGGTTAGACCGGTTTTGGTCTGTGTAATCTGACTAGGCCTCAGTTGTAAAACCTTTTCCCACAGGTACAGACCTTCCCACCCTATATTTATGAAGGGCCACGGCCGATTGAGAGTATCCCAATCGAATCTAAACAAAACATGTCTTTACTTTTTATCTCCAAACCCTAAATCCCTCTTCCAACCTTTACATGTTGTTCGTCTACTGATCTCCACGATCGAGATGGCATCCTAAGGCTTGCTGGTCGACCTAGGGCACGTCCGGCGACGTTCACGCCCTGACGGGGTCCCTCCCGGGCGAGAGCTTCGACGGCCTTTGCTAGTTTGCTCGTAAACTAGTCGTTCTTCGCTACGTAAGTGCGTTGGTTATCCCTTTGCTGGTTTGCTCGTAAACCTCGCCGTTCTTCACCATGTAAGCGTGATAGTTATCCTCTCGAAACGATCGATCCGGTGAAACCCTAGAAATCCGATATTACCGGTTTGCCTAACCGGTAAAACCGGTCTTGCACCGCCTCGCCGCCGTTCGGTCCGTTCGCGACCCGCGCGATCTAGCGCTCTCGTGTGTTGACCTAAATTTGCGTCAACATACTTTTGGCGACTCCGCTGGGGAAGAAAGATCTGGTTGCTCAAACCGTTCTATCAAACCCTAGTCTACTATCTTGATTCGGTACTATAGTTGGATCTGGTCTTTTTCGACCGATTGCATCTATACTTGTGATATTGCATCAGGCTGTTCAAGCCAATTGCATTACATTTGCTTGCTGCTGCATATTCTGAAAATCAAAGAAAGGCAAAGTAGCAAGGATTTTATTGGTCATTGATTGCTTGGATTATCAAGAATATCTAGATTTATTTACTACAAGATCAGAAGCATCAAGACTTATCATGGCGGGTTATTCGTACACTCCACAATAATATCACTACAATGAGCCCGAGGTACAAGTTGCAAATATGTTAGATTTTTCTAATAATTATTTTGCAAGTACCACAAAGCCTTATGTTGATGTTGCTAGATATGATACTAGTAGGCATATTACATTGGCTAGTCATTGTTCAGATGATGCTTTCAATTATGTAAATTATAATTCTGAATATTACATGTGTTGACACCAGATTTTGACTCGGCTAGAGTTGTGCGCGACAGAGCTGATACAGAGGCCGAGTCCGATTCTGAATGTCGTCCGATTTCGATCGGAGTTCGTCCGATAGGAGTCCCGATCGGACACGAGACAAAGGAGGCCGGAGCATGTACGACTTCTCAAGGGGACGCGTCTGGAAGCTTCTTCAGGGCCTGATTGTGCATCAAGATTTGTAATAGTTTTAGTAGTTTAAGATTAGATTGCTTTAATTAAATTAGAGATATTGTCGTAGCCGACAAGTTTTAGCTAGATTTCCAGGGTATAAATATGAACCCTGCGCCATTGTAAAAGATGTTCACACAACCATTCAATCAAACACAACTTTCGGCCTAACGTGCCACCCAAACCCTTTTCGTCGAGTTCTTCAGCAAGCAGGGCTGCATCATCTTGACCTCCGGTTTGTCTGTAAGTCCGACACCTTATCGAGTTAATCTAAGCTTTAGATTGAGGCGTATCGCCCTTCTTCGTTTAGTTAATTCACCAATTTATTGAGTTATTCTAGGCTTTAGATTGAGGCGTATCGCCCTTCTTCGTTTAGACTGCTCACCCTTTATCGTATCTTGCTGTTTTATCCTACCGGCTTACATCTATCGGAGAAGATCTATCCTGTTTTATCACAATTCAAGCTTTTTTAATAGATCTGTTCTTATTTGTTTATATAGCTGATTTAGATCTAATTTGCAAGTTACAAGTAGATCTGATTTAAATAAGTTATTTGATATAAATTGATCTATTGGAATAAATAGGCTAATCGGTGCCCTGCTAGCAACGCTGTCTCGAAATCGATCCGATTGTTAGTGACACGAGAATTAGTTTATTTATCGTCTTTGGAAAGATGCATATTAAAGAATGAGTTTAGATTAGATCTATCTCCGATTCGGTTTACATGATCGATGGTTTAACCCAATGTTGTACCCTCACGATTCGGTTTTCATAACCGATGGTCTGTTTTAATACACTACCAGAAAGCAGAAATTTCTTGGAGGCCAGAAACCGTCAAGGAAAGTACCAAAACCGCCAAGGAAAAGATTTTTGGCGGCCAACCGTCAAGTAAAATCCGTCAAGGATAGAGCGCAAGGGAAATTCAATTTACCTTGGGTGTCGACACCCAAGGTTGGTTTCCTTGGCGGTCTGGCCACAAGGAAACTAGGGCATCGTCAAAATTGTAAAAACGCCAAGAAAATGTTACAACCTCCAAGGAAATAACTTTCCTTGGCAGCCAGTGGCCGCCAAGGTAAAACCTGCTGCAACCTCCAAGGAAATAACTTTCCTTGGAGGCAGGCAGCAGCCAAGGTAAAACCTATTGTAGGGAAATTTATATTTGAATTCACATACAAAATTATTTTAAATTTGAATTCAAACACATGAACAGGAACATAAGCATTGATTATGTTCTCTATATCTTCCATTCAGCTGGTGCAATTCACATTTATATAAAAATTGGAGTAAAGTTTATTTCATTAGACACAAATATTCATCAAAATCCACGCACGAGTTATCACATGAATCTCGACATCTCGTAGCTCTATTTACACATTTAGAGAGAAACTAATTAAACTTGCACAATTCATTCCTCTGCATATAAAGCACTTGTGCTCCTCAGTTGCAAACTGGAAGTAGTTCTCACAACCTGATAACTGCATACCTGACCAAATGCAGAAAGTTGGAGTTAAGATGGGTAGGTAAAGTGAACAAATTGTCATATGAAAATTTGTAAGTGTGAAATATAAATCTGAAGCAAATGTGTGCACAACCCAAACTTTAGCTGATTGAATTCCAATCATTTTGATCAGATGCAGAAAATATCTTAAGCATTGCTCGATTATATATACAGTATGCACCATAAGGAAACAATTCAGTGATGAGAATGAAAAAGATATGACTAGCAGTGAATGGACAAAAGGCCACACCTTTGCAAGTGAAACAAATACGAGTCCAAAGTTTTACAAAAGTGTCCAAATCATATTTATGCACAGTCTCTGAAAATATCATTTCTTATTTAGTAACAACCTATCACAACCATCTGCAAAGTTGCGAGCAATTGTTCAGAACACTAGAGAGCAAAATTAGCTAGAATAACACAAGCCAAGATATGAGATCAGTACTGGGACAGCTACAAGGCATATCAACGAATCCATGGTAGGCATGTACCTGAACAACAAGCAGTAGGTGACTGAATCCCTCGAAGGTTCATGTCGCCGACCCTGGCAGAGACGAGCCCCACAAATTCCACTACAGATGTGCTGTTGGAAGATCAAGGAACGGCCGCCGGATCTGCCGCCTCTACGCACCAAACCGCGTGAGCTCGCCGCCGCCGCTGAATCGCTGTACTGGGTGAGGTTGCGGCCGCCGCTGGATCTGCTGCTACGCCACTCACACCACTACACCAGGTACGCCGGCCGCCGCGCAAAGCTCGCGCCCCGAACTCGCCGGAGCCGAATCGGCCGCCGCACTGCTCGCTGTAGAGCCCGTCGGGATCTGAGGACAGAGGAATGAGTGCTTAGGGCGGTGAAGGATGCCGCTGAGGCCTGCATCTGCTCACCGCGGTGACCGTCGCTCTCAGCCTAGATGCGAGGGTCAGAGAGCAAGGGGGACGCTGAGCCGTGCAGAGCTCCCAGCGCAGGCAAGACCGCTAGAGGAGGAAGGGGCAGCGCAGCCACACAGGAGGAGCGCGCGGGGGGATGACCGGATGGCACACGGGTTAGGGTTTGAGGCATGTTTTATTCGATACTAGATGCATCTGGACCGCACGTTTCAATCGAACGGTCAATGACGATTCAGGGACTGATTTGGGCTGGGTGGGCCAAATAAGCAACATGGGCTTCATTTTCAGACCAAATATTGAGAGATGAACAAACATAATATTTTTTTACCAGTTGGCAACAATTATTTAAGTGAGCTATTACATATTTGCAAAATTAAATCCTAATAAAGTACAATGATTTTTTGTGCCATATATGTTTAAGTGAATTTAAAAGGCATGTCGTATTATTAAGTGTCATATATGTTCATGTGGGACCAAGTTTCAATGCTATATACATTCAAGTGAACAAGTTTAGGTTTCACATTTGTTTATGTGAAAAAGCTTAAGTACGATACTATGTGTTCAGGTGAACCTAACAACTTCAAGTGTCATGCGTGTAAGTGAGCCTTTGAAGACAAGAATATTCAATCTTCTCAAGACAACCCACTTGAATATATATACCGTCTTATGTCTAAGTGAAAACAAAGTACGCCATGTATGTTTAAGAGTGATATGTGTGACTTTAACAAGTTTAAGTGACATATGTTTGTTAGTTCACTTAACAAGACGTAAATACATGCCTTAATAAGAAATAAACATTTAAACATATATATGTAAGACATATATTTAAGTGAAAACAAGCATGACATATAGTATGTGACAAGCTTTTACTTGACGGTTGTGCATTTTTCTTGGCTGTCAACCTCCAAGGAAACGTCCAATTTCCTTGGGGGTTTAGAAAAACAGTCAAGAAAACATACAATTTCCTTGAGGGTTCTACGAAACAGCAAAGGAAATATCCTATTTGCTTGGCAGCTTAGCGAAACCTCCAAGAAAATATGCAGTTACCTTGACTGTTGATGTCACCCGTCAAGGTATATAAATTTACTTGGCGGTTCATTAACATCGCCAAGGAAATGGCATATTCCTTGACTGTTTGATTTCGGCACCCAAGGAAACTATTCACCGCCAAGGAAATTCTGTTTTCTGGTAGTGACATGTTACATCTTCACAAATCGGACTCATAGCCGATGGTTTATGCTCTCAAATCGGACTTCCGTTTTATGCTGATCCAATCTGTTGGGACAAATCGGGGCCTTGGCCGATGAGTTCCTTGTTGTTTACTGATTAAACTCTACCTTGTCAATTTCAGGTCAAATTGACTGGCACGCCGCGAACCTCAAGATTTTGGACCTGCACTGAAGTGAAGCAAATCTTCCAGGCCACAGTGCTAATTTCCGAGAGTCAACGCCTGACTTTTTGGACGTCAACACATTTTGGCACGCCCGGTGGGACCAGAAAGCTTCTGCGATGGCACCTGGAGACAAAGCAGCTGCGATCCCTACGATCACGATGGAGGATCTCAGTGACGAACAGAAGAAACTCGTGGAAGCACAAATTGAAGAATTCAAGAACCTGTGCCTAGACTCATTTAGTAAAACTCGCAACGCGGTGATTAAGAAAAATCAGTTTCCTGTTCCTCAGGAAGCGTTCGATCGGATCACTGCCAAGGAAAGAAAATTCTTTCAAGATTTTGTTGATGCTGGTTTGAGTCATGCTTTGATTAACCAATCTGGAATATTGGTTAACACGGTGGTGGGACTGATTGCCCAATTGCTGGATGGAGCTATATTAAAGGATGCCCAGAAGGGACCTGCTTACTTTGATACTGGAGCTGCTGCAGCAATTAAGGATCTCAAGAAGAAGATGACGCAATTCATTTCATCTACATCACCAGAAACTCACCTCGAGTGTTATGAAGCTCCCAAGATAAAAAAGGCAAAAGCTAAGGCAGTAGAAGGAGGTGAAGAAAACGAACAGGAAGAGGAATCGGAAGACAAGGAATACGGTGGAACTCAACATATTGACCAGTTTGGCAGCCGAATTCCTGTGGTTGAGGGCAAGATGGTATATCCTGTTTTCTTCAATACTGAAAATCCACCCAAGAACAAGGGAGCTGACAATCGGGAGCCGTCGATCGGACCTAATGAGACACCCGTCATAATGAATCGTGCTCTGATTAGTCAAGGAAACTACACTCAGGAGGATTGGGCAAATAAGATTGCTGACGTCATGAAGAATCAGTTTGGTTTGAAACCCAAGGGTCAATCTTATCTGTATCGGAAGCCGTATCCGGACTGGTTTGATACATTGCCTATGCCAGCCCGATTCAGGATTTCGGATTTTTATAAGTTTTCTGGACAAGGAGATGTTACTACCATTGAGCATATCAGCCGATACACAATTCAGTGTGGTGAAGTTGCATCGATTGATCTGTTAAAAGTTAAGCTGCTCCCTATGTCACTTTCTGGATCGGCCTTTTCGTGGTTTTCATCATTGCCACCGAATTCTATTAGTAATTGGGCCGATTTGGAAAAACAGTTTCATGCCTATTTCTTCATGGGAGTACAAGAGACTAGATTGTCCGATTTGACAGCACTCCGACAGAGAAACGGTGAATCGGTTAGTGAGTTTGTCCAAAGATTCAGAGATGTGCGAGCCGATGTTACTCGTTGAATTTATCGGAGGGACAGTTGGTCGATTTGGCATTCCAAGGTTTGTTGCCTCAAGTTAGAGACCGATATACAAGTCAAGATTTTGAAGGCTTGGGGCACATGATTCAAAAGCTCTCTCAGCATGAAGGACGTGACAATGATTATCGGAGAGAGAAGTTTCAGAGGAAAATTGCCAATATTGAATATGATTCCGATGGGGAGGAAGCTGAAGTCGATTTGGCTGAATGGACCAAGAATAAGAATTCTGTTGCTTGCCCGTGGGTGAAGGTCGAGCCAGAAAGGTACAGCTTTGATATCACAAAAGCTGATAAAATATTTGATTTATTGCTAGCAGAGAAACAAATCAGGCTTTCCCCGAATCACACAATTCCTTCTACCGAAGAGTTGAAGAAAAAGAAGTATTGCAAGTGGCATAACTCAGTTTCTCACCATACCAATGACTGCAAAGTTTTCCGCAATGAGATTCAATCGGCAATTGAAAAAGGACTTATTAAAGTTGAAACTGGCAAAAAACCAATGAAGTTTGATGGGCATCCGTTTCCTCAAAATATGGTCGAAATTGGAGCACCTGACAGAAAAATGAAAGCCAAAGTCCTCACATCGGAGAATGCAAAGAAATTGGGAGCTGTTGACCTGGATTGCCAAGTAACGGCCGATGACGTGCAAAATCGGAACCACCAGCATTATCGGGATGATCACTGACGTGGCGAGAAGACTAGGGTTACATCGGGGCAGCTCATTGATAAATATATGCGCCAATAGGAAAGGGATCGGAGTCCTCCGACAGGGAGATTTGATAATGAAAACCATTGGGATGTCCGTTTTTTAGGTTCTGTTGGAATGAAAAGTTAAGGCTTCCATCAATCTATGATTGTCCAGAGTGCAGCGATCAGTATGAAAGCTATAGGGATTCAAAAAGGAAGCGTCAATCTGTGCATGACCGATTGGAATTTGGGCGTTGATGCAGCTGGCATGATGAGGTAGCCTATCAGCAAGAACACGAAGATTGGCGTGAATACCATAATCGGCGTGAGCATGAAAATCAGTGCTATGACCGATGGGACAATGATCGCCGAAAATATGATGATCGCCTAAATTATAAAGCAGATCATCTTTCTGTGTATGATCGTCTGGTGTACAGGAAAAAGGAAGTTATTCAAGAGCCAGAAGACACGCAGGAATCGGAGAAAGAGGTCAAATCGAACCTACGCCCAGGAGTTAATCCGCAATGGTGTCCTGATGGATTGACCAAGACTCAGAAAAGAAGGGTTCAGTGTCTCCGATTTAAGGAATTGTTGAAGGAGAAGTGTCAAAGAGATGACAATTCCAAGGTCTGGAAAGCTAAGCCCAAACGTGATGATGATGGACCATCGGCATCGGTGAACATGGTGTTTGTGCCTGCTGAATACAATGCAAATTCAACCGATGATGAGGCCGATGAAGTTGAGGAAGCTATGGCGCAATTGATTCTACAACCTCAACAAGCTGTTTTTGACAAGCCAGTTGATGAGAAATATCGGCATTTGAGGCCTTTATATGTTAAAGGATATGTTGATGGCAAGCCAATGATTAAGATGCTTGTTGATGGGGGAGCTGCTGTGAATTTGATGCCTTATACTACATATCAGAAGCTTGGCAAAGGGCCTGATGATTTGATCAAGACCGATATGATGCTCAAGGATTTTGGCGGAAATCCATCGCCGGCTCGGGGGGCATTGAATGTTGAATTGACGATCGGGAACAAGACCCTGCCTACTACGTTCTTCGTCATCGACAGCAAATGGTCCTACAGTTTGCTCCTGGGTTATGACTAGATTCATGACAATTGCTGTGTGCCATCTACCATGCATCAATGCCTTATTCAATGGCATGGGGATCACATTGAGACTGTCCAAGCCGATGAATCGGTCAGCGTCGCCACCGCCGATATAACGGTTTGGGAGTTTGAAGGAATTGAATGCTTATCGGGTAGGAATTGGGAAGGCAATTTTATCCAAGTGTCCGATGATGGTCTAAAGCCAATCCTAGTAGTCGGCTCTGAGAGTTTGTATTAATGGATGATTTTATTGAAGATGAGGGTAAACTTGGTCAAGGGTTTATGTCGGCCGATGAGTTAGAGGAAATAGATATAGGTTTAGGAGATAGACCTCGGCCGACATATGTAAGTGCAAAGTTGGATCCTGAGTTTAAACAAGAATTAATAAAGCTATTAAAAGAGTATCGTGATTGTTTTGCTTGGGAATATTACGGGATACCAGGTTTAAGCCGATCTATTGTTGAACATCGGCTCCCGATTAAACCAGGGTATCGGCCTTTCAAACAAGCGCCAAGACGATTTAAACCCAAATTGGACCAAGAAATAAAAGCCAAAATAACTTGGTTATATGAAGCTAAGTTTATTCAACCTTGCCGATATGCTGAATGGATATCTAATATCGTTCCTGTTTTCAAGAAAAATGGGAAGTTGCGAGTTTGTGTCGATTTCAGGAATCTTAATAAGGCGACTCCGATGGATGGGTATCCGATGCCGATTGCCGATATGTTAGTTGATGCAGCTTCAGGACATAAGATGATTAGTTTTATGGATGGTAATGCAGGATATAATCAAATTTTTATGGCGGAAGAGGATATTCCCAAAACTGCATTCCGATGTCCTGGTGCACTTGGATTATACGAGTGGGTCGTGATGACTTTTGGTTTGAAAAATGCTGGCGCTACATATCAAAGGGCAATGAATTATATATTTCACAAGTTGATCGGCAGGATTGTTGAAATTTATATTGATGATGTAGTAGTGAAGTCCGATGGATATAAACAGCATCTGGCCGATTTGCGAGATACTCTTGAATATACAAGGAAGCATGGTTTGAAGATGAATCCTAATAAGTGTGCGTTTGGAGTATCGGCCGGACAATTTTTGGGTTTCATGGTGCATGAAAAGGGAATTGAAGTCGGACAAAAGAGCATGAAGGCTATAAGAGATGCTGAGCCACCCACTGATAAGACGAGTCTCCAGTCGTTAATCAGCAATTAATTTTGTCAGAAGATTTATTTCGAATTTATCTGGGAGAATTCGTCCTTTTTCCCCGCTGCTGAAATTAAAAACCGATGAAGAATTCGTCTGGGGAAAAGATCAACAAAATGCATTTGATGAAATAAAGCAATATATGATGACACCGCCGGTTTTGATTCCACCTCAGAGAGATAAGCCATTCCGATTGTATTTGTCAACCGATGAATTGGCGATCGGGTCTGTTCTTATACAAGAATTTGAAGGAAAAGAAAGAGTGGTTTATTATTTGAGTTGGAAGTTAATTGATGCGGAAACAAGATATTTACCAGTTGAAAAATTATGCTTATGCCTGTATTTTTCATGCACTAAGTTGAGACATTATTTATTATCTTCTGAGTGCACAATCGTTTGTAAGACCGATGTGGTTAAATATATGTTGTCCATGCCGATGTTGAAAGGAAGAATCGGAAAGTGGATATTAGCATTATCAGAGTTTGATTTAAAATACGAATCGGCTAAAGCGCTTAAAGGACAAGTGATGGCCGATTTCGTAACACAGCACATCGGAGGTGAAGTTAAATTGGTCGATCCGATGCCTTGGACATTATTCTTTGATGGATCTTCGTGTGGCCAAGGATGTGGCATCGGAATCGTTATTGTTTCGCCTCGGGGGGCAAATTTTGAATTCAGTTATCCAATGGATCCAAGTTTTACCAACAATCGAGTTGAGTATGAAGCATTGCTTAAAGGATTGAAATTGTTATTAGAAATCGGAGCTGAAGCTGTTGAGATTTTTGGAGACTTCCAGTTGGTGATTTTTCAGTTAATCGATCAATATGAGTGTAAAGATGATGTTTTGATTCAGTATTTTGATGAATGCCGATTATTGTTGAAGGAATTTGTGATGGTCAATATTGAACATATCCCCAAGGCTCAAAATCAGGAAGCTAACAATTTGGCACAAGCTGCTTCTGGCTATCGGCGTTTTCATGAGATCATGACGATTGAGCTAGAAATCGGAGATTGGAGGTATGAGATTGTAAATTATCTTAAAGATCCATCACAAAAGGTTTCCAGGAAGTTAAGGTTCATGGCTGTTAAATATGTGTTACTTGATGATCAATTATATTATAAGACGATTGATGGTGTCTTGCTCCGATGTTTGAGTAAATCGGAATCCAAAGATATGATGGATGAAGTGCATGAAGGAGTTTGTGGTGCACATCAATCGGCTTATAAAATGAAATGGATTATTCGAAAGACAGGTTGTTTCTGGCCAACGATTCTGGAGGATTGTTTTGAATATTATAAAGGTTGCCAAGAATGCCAGAAATTTGGAAATGTGCAGAAAGCGCCTGCGTCAGCCATGAATCCGATTATCAAGCCATGGCCTTTTCGAGGATGGGGAATAGATTTGATCGGACAGATTTATCCATCATCGAGCAAGGGTCATAAATGGGTTAAGGCGATTCCTTTGAAGGTTGCCGATTCTAAAAACATGGTGGAATTCGTTAAGGAGCATATTATATATCGGTTTGGTATTCCTCAAACTATCACGACCGATCAGGGAACTATATTTATGTCTAACAAATTCCAAGATTTTGCTGCCAGTATGGGTATTAAATTACTAAATTCTTCTCCTTATTATGCGCAAGCCAATGGTCAAGCAGAAGCATCAAATAAAAGTATTATCAAAATCATCAAGCGAAAAATTGATGAACAACCAAGGCGATGGCATCTAACTTTAACCGAATCGTTATGGGCATATCGGATGGCCTGTCATGGATCTACTAAATTGTCCCCGTATCATTTGGTTTATGGACACGAAGCTGTTTTGCCTTGGGAGACTAAAATCGGATCGAGGCGGATATCGGAACAAGGAAACTTGACTGCCGATGAATATAAAAGTTTGATGAATTTTGAGTTGGATGATTTGGCTGAAACCCGATTGAGAGCATTAGAGAATATTGAGAATAATAAAATGTGTATTGCCAGATATTATGACAAAAAGGTTAAGCCAAAAGCATTCATCAAAGGAGAATTGGTTTGGAAGCTGATTTTGCCGATAGGGACTAAAAGTTCTAAGTTTGGAAAATGGTCGCCTAATTGGGAAGGTCCCTATCGTGTGAATCGGTGTGTTCCAAGGAACGCATATATTTTGGAAACATTAGAAGGAGAAGAGTTTTCCAAAGCGCTTAACAGTAAATATTTGAAGAAGTATTATCCAAGTATTTGGATCGATTCTTAAAAGCCGATATTCTAGGTAATATCGTCTAAGATAGCCGATACGATATGTATCGCCTTAAGGGCAAAAATATTTACACAAAATAAATGTTCATCGACGATCGACATCGTCGGAATCACCCAAGTTCATCAATGACCACTGTCATCGGAGTGATACGGCTAAAGAGTTTAACGATTACAGGAATTTGCGGATTGCTTCAATCGCACTCAATCGGATGCTATCGATTTTTCGAATTTCTTCTAAGTCTTCCACATCGGAGCCTGGAATGTTCTTGATGCTCTTGTGAATCTGGCGAACTTCTTCGAGGCGTTTGTTCAAATTTTCCTGCACCGATTTGATGGAAGCTGGGATTTGGTTGAGCTCGTTTTGGATCTCCGACATTTCCTTGCGGGTTTCTTCGAGCCGTTTGAGCAAATCGGCTTCGACGCCTTTGAGATGCTCCATCCGATTTTCTAGCTGTATTGGTTTGGCTTCAAGGGTCTTAATCTGGGCCTGCATGGTTTTCAATTCATCTTTGCCGTCATCACGCTTCTTGATCAAATCTTGTTGGGTCAGCCGTTCAGATATTATGTGGCGAGCAGCAAAAACTTAGGGTGATGACCCTCGATGAAGGCGGCCGGGATAATAGCATTCTCTAGCTCCGATGGCAGTTGACCCTTCAATTCCTTGTAAATTTGGCGAATCGGCTCGGCGTCTTCAACAAGGATGGCATTGCTTTTGTTCAGATGATTTAGCATTTCTTGAAGTTTTGCCTTGGCCTCATTGGGAATGGTAGAAGACGATTGTGCAGAGCTGACTTCTTCTTCTCCGATGGCGGCATCCAAGTCGAACGATGTAAAGCTCATTGCCGATGGATCGTGTGCCTAAAATAGAAA
>CM014271.1:75236387-75253162 GCA_004135705.1 Alloteropsis semialata | reverse complement strand
CGAGTAGTAAATTCCAAACGTTGTAGTGCCTTTCAAATATCGCAGCACTCTCTCTAGTGTTTTCCAATGATCTTCTCCTGGATTAGATGTGAACCGACTCAATTTGCTCACAGAATAGGAGATATCAGGTCTCGTGGCACCAGCTAAATACATAAGGGATCCAATTATTTGAGAATATCTCAGTTGATCTCTTCCCTGTCCTTCGAATTTTCGAAGTTTCACACTCGCATCATAGGGAGTTGGAGAGACTTTACAGTCCTCAAAGCCAAAATGGCTAAGGATCTTCTCTGTATAGTGGGACTGACTCAACATAATCCCATTCTCCGTTTTTATCAACTTAATATTTAGAATAACATCTGCCGGTCCCAGATCTTTCATATCAAAACATCGAGATAAGAAAGTCTTGATCTCATCAATTACGGCAGTGTTGGTCCCAAATATGAGTATGTCATCGACATACAAACACAATATAACTCCTTCACCCCCACCATAACGGTAGTACACACACTTATCTGCCTCGTTCACTCTGAACCCCGCAGATCACAAAGTGGTGTCAAATTTCTCGTGCCATTGTTTGGGAGCTTGCTTTAGGCCATATAATGATTTTATTAATCTGCACACTTTATTCTCCTCCCCAGGAATTACAAAACCATCTGGCTGCCCCATATATATTTCTTCCTCCAACTCTCCATAAAGGAAAGCCGTTTTCACATCCATTTGATGGACATGTAAACCATGGGACGCAGCCAGCGCAAGGAGAACCTTTATGGTAGTAATTCGTGCAACAGGGGAGTAAGTGTCAAAGAAATCTTCTCCTTCTTTTTGGGTATAACCCTTGGCCAAGCCTTGCCTTGTACTTCTCAATTGTACCATCAGGCCTCAATTTCTTTTTAAAGATCCACTTACATCCAACTGGTTTACACCCGCTTGGACATTCAGTGATCTCCCAAGTCCCATTGGACATGATGGAGTCCATCTCACTACGGACTGCCTCCTTCCAATACTCCGCATCAGATGATGCATAAGCCTCTGGAAGAGTTTTTGGCACATCATCCACAAGATAGACGATAAAGTCATCACCAAAAGATCTCGCTATCTTTGGTCTCTTACTTCTGCGTGGAGTCTCATTGACTATATCATCATCTTCGTCGGATGTAGTCGGTTCACTATTTGGTTCAAGTGGAATTAGTGGTTCAGGTATAAACCTGATTTTCGCTGCCTGTTATTCTCATAGGATACACATCCTCAAAGAATGAAGCATCTCGTGACTCCATGATTGTATTTATGCTCACATCTGGAGTATCAGATTTTACTACTAAGAATCTATAAGCCGTGCTATTCTGTGCATAGCCCAAAAATACACAATCAACTGTTTTAGGTCCAAGCTTTCTCTTTTTCGGCGCTGGTATATTGACTTTCGCCAAACAACCCCACGTGCGCAGAAAATTGACGTTAGGCTTTCGCCCCTTCCATCCCTCATAGGGAGTGACATCTTTGCTCTTTGTCACAACTCTATTTAGGACAAAAGTCGTTGTCAAAATAGCTTCCCCCCACCATTCATAGGACATACCAGCACTCTCTAACATGGCATTCACCAAGTCTGTAAGTGTTCGGTTTTTCCTCTCAGCCACCCCATTTGATTGTGGCGAATATGGTGGTGTGACCTCATGGATTATACCATGATCAGCACAGAACTGAGAGAAGTCAATGGAGATATATTCTCCTCCACGATCATCACGTAAACGCTTGATCTTTCTCTCAAGTTGGTTCTCAACCACGGCCTTAAAAATCATAAAGTAGTGAAGAGCTTCATCTTTTGTTTTCAGCAAGTAAACATAGCAATAGCGAGTAGCATCATCTATTAAAGTCATGAAATATCTTTTGCCTCCTCTAGTCAACAATCCATTCATTTCACATAGATCTGAATGAATAAGATCTAATGGTGCCAAATCTCTCTTTTCCTCTAAACTCTTAAAAGGTTTTCGAGGTTGTTTCGCTTGTACACAAGACTGGCACTTTGATCCTTTGACTATTTTCACTTTTGGGATTAACTCTAATCTGGATATTCTAGCAATGGTGTCAAAATTAATATGACAGAAACGAGAGTGCCACACATTGGACTCACAAATTTTATTCATGGATGCAACATTTAAATGATAATTCGACTCAACAGTATTTAGGCGGAACAAGCCTCCGCAGTCATAGCCTTTACCAAAAAAGTTCCCGAATTTAGAAATTACAACTTTATTGGACTCAAACACTAACTTATATCCATCTCGACATAACAAGGATCCACTAATGAGATTCCTGTTTATCGACGGAGCATGTTGCACGTTCCTCAAATATACAGTCTTCCCTGAAGATAACTTCAGTTCGACCGTACCAACTCCAAGAACAGGTGCAGCTGATCCGTTCCCCATCAAGACGGAGGAGGCTCGCGCTCCCTGATAAGAAGAAAATAGAGACATGTCAGAGCACACATGTATATTCGCTCCAGTATCAACCCACCAATCATTAGATTGCAATACTGAGAATACACTTGGTATTTCACCATACCTGGATGAGTCGGCCTCATTGCCATTGCCAATGGTGACATTCACCTTCTTGTTTGGCTTTTCATCATCTCTGTCTTTGCGGTGGCGGCAACTTTTCGCAAGATGCCCTTCTTTGCCACACACATAACAAGCTCTGATTTTATCTTCTTTCTCATATCTCTTCTTGAAGTTAGTGGTTTTCTTGGCCTTACCACCATACTGCATTTTTCCCTTGCCCTTGTTTTTGGGCTTGGTCACTATGATGTTTGCACTTGCACCCTGAGCAGAAGTGCCAGGCGCATCCTTTGCCCTTGCCTTTTCTTCCACATCGAGGGCTACTATGAGATCCTCGGTGGAGATATCTTCTCTTTTGTGCTTCAGGCTAGTGGCAAAATCCCTCCATGTCGCAGGGAGTTTGGCAATAATGCCCGCAGCCACAAACCTGTCCGGCAAGGGACAGCCCAAACTTGCGATCTCCCCAACTAGCAGCAGCATCTCATGTGCCTGTGCAACTATTGACTTTGCAGCGTCAATGCTGTAGTCATAGTACTGTTCACAGGAATAGAGTAAGCGACCGCCTTCAGAGACCGCAAACTTGCACTCAAGTGCCTCCCACAACTCTGTGGGGTTTGTGTAATTCATGTACACATCGTAGAGCTGATCCGACAACAAAGTCAGAATGCATCCAAGTGCAGTATCACACGCACTAGGAAAACTGGCCTCTTGTTCAACCGTGAATGGCAACATTGGATGGATTACCCACCACAATCCCATAGACATGAGCCAAAATTTGACTCTAGTCTGCCATCTACGGAAGTTACCACCAGCAAACCTCTCAGGTTTCATTGCATCCGAAGCACCAGTCATTGCTGAATTAGAATAAATGCATACATAAGGTTTCTGGATTGTTGGAGATATGCGAATTATTCTACCAGATATTAATTTGAGGCTTATTTCGTAAATAATTGCTACTGCTATGTAATACAAATAACCAGGCATAAAACTCAAGAACGAGGACAGCAGGAACATCATAGACATAGCCAGCATATATGTGATAAACATGATCAAACGCATCGCTGAACTATCACCCATATATGGACTTACAAAGTAGCGCTCCGTCCTCGTGAAGATTCGATGTAGAGGCAGTGCTCAACGAAGTCGATCAGCTTCGAGCGGTCGCGCAGTTGCGCTGCCCAGAAACCTTATTGCCGCCCCTCGTGCAGGCTTCACGACGGCAAGGGCTCGGAGATACCGCTCCTCTCCTTCTCAGTGCACGCCAAGAAGAAGAGCCGGCGAGATCCGGCAGCTCAGCACCACAGCACACTTCTCCGGGATTAGAGAGAAAATTCAGAGTGAGTTCGTGGGGATTTTTCTCGTGTATGTTTGCCTGGACGTCTCCAGGTCTTCTTATAGAGAAAATCGGCAGCCTTCTGCTGACCGTTTCGTCTATTATGACGCCCCATTAATTGGCAGTAGTAACCGCCCACATAACTCAGAATTAAGGCATTGACTGCGTACTTATCCTCTCTAATGACTGTTGTTAAAAGATTAATACGCAGATAGCAAAAAGATTACACAATCTTGGCTTGGCTGCTCGCTGCATCACAAGTCACGCGATCAGTCACGCGAAAAGGACGCGAATACGCGCGTGCGCGCGCGTGTGTAACCTTAGCCGCACGCGCGCGTGTGTAACCTTAGCCCCATTCTCTCCAAGTGTTCATACTAGTGAAAGAGCTCTCGTATTTAAGTTGGCATGCACCAACTCAAAGCAGCAGTATGGGACAATTCTATGCCATGCACTCTTGCATTGGGATTTAATAAATGGGCCTTTCCATGGGCCTATTTTTCAACATGTCGTCCCTGTCATCGTCATACTCATCATCATGGATGCAGAAGTGGTCCCTGTAGACCTGCATGCAGCAAGGCAACCAAGATGCATCATCCATATGCCAATTAGCTATTGGAAGTAGAAATGGTGGCGCAGATCGATGTTGACATTAGTGCGTCATGGTGTGCTTACTTCGATGTCGACGGACTCTAGGAGCGCCGTGCCTTGGAGGAGGAACATTATCCATGAGAGATCGCCTTCCGGGGAAATGTTCATCAGACAAAGCATCTTTAGGTTGCTGAATGCAGCGTGCAGATTCCTCGGGCCTTCCGGTCTCACCCAAATCTTTCAACAAATAGTTGTTTAGGATATATACTTGTATGTAACTGCAAAATCCTTAAGCATGGCATATTTGTTACCTTGTCATCGTCGAACGACAAAGTGAGGGTCTCTACGCCATGGGTGTTTCCTAGGAGCTCGCTTAGGCTGAAGCTCAGTTGTCAGGGCGAAACCAGACAAAAAGACCGTCGGGGTCGGATGCATTAAACACTGGAGTCGGTCACGTGATAAACAGTACCGAACAATGTTTTTCCATTGAATTTGACAAAATTCGTCAGGGTCTGGCGACCCCGATGGCGCCATGTAGCTTCGCCTCTTGCCAATGCCAGGTTGTGGAGAACAATTTCCTTCAGGGATGGAACTGAGCCAGGACCAAATGTGACCGGGCAAGATTCAGACCACCACTCCTTGCAAATCAAGCAGACCAGTCTCGGTGCCTGCACCAGATGAACCCTGCCGACGTCGCAGTCCTTGAGAGATAGCACCTTGAGCTGCGAATGCCGGCGGACGTCAAGCGTCTATGGTGAGCGTGGACGACAAGCCGGCGGCGGCCAACCCGCAGTAGTCGGAGGGCGAGGGTGTCCAGAGCAGCGCACGTTCGCAGGAGGATCCTGACCTCGGACGGCGGGTCTAGGAAGCGCAGGCTCTACAGCGTGAGCTTCTTGAGCGACCCGGACACGGCGGCGGGTGCGGCGTGGAGCAGGCGCATGACGCGTTGGCCGTAGCTATAGCCGGCCATATGGGCGGCCCGGCCCGACCCGGCCCAGGCCCATGGTGGCCCGGCCCGAACTGGCCCGGCCACAAGTGCGGGTCGTGCCGTGCCGGCCATCGTGCCTCCTTTGTGGCCCAAGCATGGCCCGTAACCTGCTTAAACGGGTCGTGCCGGCCCGTTGGCCCATCGGCCCATCGTGCCGTGGGCCGCCCATTGGCCCATTGACCAAATAAATATTTTTAAAAATGCAAATTCAAAGTTTTATAAATTGTTAGATTATAAGTTACCAAATTATAACTTCACAGTCATATATTCTAACTTCAAATATTAAAGAGTTCATCGTATATTATTTCGACATATCATTACATATCATAAATTTCAATATACACCTAGGAACATTAGGCCAAATCGGGCCACATGTTTGAACAGGCCGTGCCTCGTGCCGGCTCACGTGCCACCCCCTCGGCCTAGGCCCGGCCCATTCATCGGGCCATGCCGGCCCGGCCCAAACTAGATCGGGCCGGGCCGTGCCATGGGCCGTGCCTTGGGCCGCCTTAAATTGCCCTCCCCACCCCCACACAAACCTCCCCCACCCCCAATTTGGCCATGTTGGTCGTCCTGCTCCGTTCGCCTTTTTGGAGTTGGAGGAAATCCTTCCCATTCCTGGTGTAGATCACGAGCTCCAAGTCCCGCACCTCGCCGCGGCTGATGGCGCCGCCGACCAGCCGGAGTAGAGAGCCAACCTCTGCCGCCCGGTAGAACCTGAGCTTCAGGGTCTTGATCGCCCGCTGGCCCGAGGCACCGCCGCCGGTGGCCGTGGCCAGGAAGAACCGCACGGCGGCGTCGAACCTGGACATCGCGTGGCGCGCGCGTTCGAGCTCGAGCTCGAGCTCTGAGGCAGCACGGCGTTGGTCTGCACTCTGCAGGGACGAAGGATGTGGCGCTGATCTCGGGCGCGGAGAGCATCAGCGGCAGCGTCCTCCAGCGCTTCGAGAGGACGCAGGTCCTCGCGAGCGAGACCACGTCGCCACCGAGCCTCTCCATCCAGTATGCAGAGCAGGACGTGATCAGGCAGCTCGCTGAGCCTGTCCTGACCTTGCGATTCTTCGTCGCCGCCACGTCCAGCTCGCTCCGATGGCAATATGAGTGTCATCTTGTTCGTGTCTTGTGCAACCAATGCAAACTAATAAACCTCAAGAGGGCAATGAATGAAAGAACACATTTGTACTTTGTAAGTTGTGCCCCCGGCTCCTTTTATGGACTGAAGCGAAGAGGTAAAATTTTCTTCTGATCCGACACGGAAACCTCGCCAATGTCTCCCGATCCGACACTACCAGAAATCCTCGAGAGCTAAGATATTTACTGAGTGCAATTTTTTTGGACACTCACATCGAGCGCATTTTAAAAAACACTCAGAAAAAAAAAACACTTGGCAAAAATGGGTATGAGGTTTGCCGAGTGTTTTTCTGACACTCGGTAAAAACAAATTCAAAATACATTTTTTAAGTACCAAATCAATTCAAATTAAAAAGCTTTGAACTACAAAGTTGTATAACTTCTCGAGATGTACAACTTTTAGTTTGGTCATTTCGTGATTCGACAAAAAGATAGTAACATTGTTCACAAAATCTATATTTGTCATATAGTTTCCTGAAACTAGAAAAAAGATATATAAGATTTGTAAATAATGTTACTACCACTATGCCGGATGAACAAATGACATACATAACAGTTATAGATCTTTAAAAGTTATATAACTTTGTAGTTGAACTCTTTTTAATTTGTATTAATTTTGACAACAAAAAGTGTATTTGTAGTTCTCAAAATTTAAAATTTGAGTTTTTTAAAACGATCTTGGATGAAGAAACAGTCAAAATAAGAGTTGTAGATCACAATAAGTTATGAAACTTTGTAGTTGACAATTTTTTTTATTTGAAATCATCTTGTCAGTGAAAACTAGGTTTGAATGTTCTCAAATTTAAAATTCAAATTTTGTAAATGACCTCGGATGGAGAAACTACCAAAATGAAAATTATATATTTCAAAAAATTATGAAACTTTATAGTTGACAACTTTTTAATTTGAATTCATTTAGGGCCTCAAACAAGCAATTTACACTTAGTTTAGTATAATATGGTAAAAATCAAAACAGAATATAGACACATGTGAGAGTGTGATGCACTGATAGAGAGGTCACGTGCGAGAGAGAGGTCCCTGGTTCGAGTCCTACCGGCCGCGTAGCACGTGAATTTTTCATGAAAAATGGCACGACTTGATGACGGGTGACAGAAAAACTCTTTGCCGTTATATGCCGACTGCAACTCTGCAACCACGTTTCTTCGGACGTACATGTGTACTGATGTATTATTTGATGGATATAGAGATTGTTTGTTATTAGATATAGAATTATAAATATCATTAGTCTAATTTGTGGTAACCTTAAACACAATCACGTGAGGAATAGCCATGTTTGTTTTCCATCTAGATTATATAATCTAGTTTATTCACCAAATATTTGGGATTGTTTTGGTAGTCTATGTTGACATTTTACCAAGATGTTCTTGGTGCATAAACTAGATTGAATAGTTGGAAAATAAAACACATGCCTAACAAAACAGACCTGATAAGTGTAGAGGCAATCTTGCCCACGGGCATGGATAACTGCAGATATCCTACCCGACGGGCAAGGATACAGGCAGCAATTCTCACCCGCGGGCAAAATGTCAGACGGGCAAAGATTGGAGATGTGGGCATGCTGTCGGGCGGGCAAACGTCTTACCCGCAACTTGCCCGACCCGTTGCCATCTCTAGATAAGGGGTGAGAACTGAGAACGCTTGCACGATTTGGTGGTACACTTCAGGGCAAAAAAAAAAACATAATGTGCACTTATCAAGTGTGTTGGATATGATGTGAATTTTACTTAATGCCAATCTTGCGGAAACACTTGGAGGTCGAAGAATCGAGTTACGTGATTAATGGATTTGTTTCTGTATACACACATTTCGTAAGTTGCACATGAAAACTTGATGAGTCATTATTATTCCTCTGCGTTGTGAATTGTCATCGACTCTCAACATATAGCAAAGAATGCCTATCGGCATACGTGTTTTTTTTTCTCACAAGGAGTCATCCACATAAAAATGTGTGTCTCATCTTCGATATTGTTTTTTATTATTTGTTAACTAGTGGTTTCATAGCCAAACACGAGATTGAAAAAAATAAGGTTTTGGTACAAGCTCCCTATATCCTGTCAATGGAGTCCATTGTGCCATCGATCCCATTGTCGGTGGTGCTTTTTACAGTCATCTGCATGGTCTTCTTCGGCGGTGTTCTTTTCGTACCGATCGATGGTGGCCAAGGTACATCTGTGCTCAGGCTATACATCTCACAAATATACATGTGTTGACATACGTTGTACACAATCATCAAAACCACAACTAGTGGCTTAAAGGCAAATTTTCTTACACGTGAAAGAATTTACCACCTTTGTTCCAAATTATAAGTCACTAGGCCATTTCTGGTGAAGATCTCATTCCGCAGTTTTCAAGTGTGTCACGTCATCTAAAAATGTGTAGGTCTTATAAATAAAACGAGGAATACAATGCACAGTTTGTCACACCCGATTTTGAAACAAAACCGAATGGATAGCATATGTGTGGCAGGATCCGTTCTCACACATATGTTGACATCATCAGTGAAAATATCATAAGACAGTGTTCAAAACGTACAAAAAAGAGTATATAACTTTATTACACTTAGCGATAATAGACACGAAGGTCTTATTTGTTTCACCGATATCTTAACACGAAACAGTTTCATGACTTCTTCCACAGGCTATTGACTGGTTGACGCACGCCTTAGAACTCTTCAAAATCGCTGAAGTACTCCATATCAGCATTATCTTCTGAACAGCAGTTTTAGCAAGGGTGAGTACACTTATGGTTGGTACTCAGCAAGCGGGGGAGATGCAAGGCCATCAAAGAGAGGTTAAAAGGCTTACAGCGGTTAGCACTTTTAGTTGGTCATATTTTATTAGCAAGCACCTAGTTACTAGGTATAAGTTTATACCAACCCAATTAAGCAGGAGAGAACCCACAAATTATTTAAAAACCAAGGAGCCACAATTTAATATCATATTCAAGTTCAATTATCATGTGAGGGTCCAAACCGCTCTTAATCGTGAGCACGACTGATATAACAGTTTAACACTCTGCAGAGGTTGTACATTTTCCCCACAGCTCGTGTTCCCCTTGTCGCCCGGGTTTGCAAGGCCCTTAAACACTTCCTTTGGTGAGTGGCGAGGGTTCACTACGAAGCCTTTACAAACACTCAAAGCCAACTAGCAGCCTGATAGAGTTTTGGCCGCGGTGAGGTCCATAACCCTCCCTAATGAGGCCGTACCTTAGCAAAGGCTACTCCTCCAAGAGGACCGGGCTATGACCCCTTCACCGTCCCCCTCCTTTCCCTTTCGGTAAGGCCACTAGTCAACCCTAAATCTAATTAATTAGCTAAGATCAGAGCTATGTGACACTGTGGTTGCACTGTTTTCTTGGGTGGTTCTCCATGTTCCATTTAATCATGATAATCTTGTAATTAACCATGTATAACAACAATTAAAGCCATGTTTATCATATTCAAAAGTTTGATATAACCATCCCAAGATTAAGCAACTAAGCATTTCTACCCATCAAGGATGATTAAACCCGGTGTATCAAGGTTGAGGGAATAAAAACTAGGTATAACCTAAATAGGCATCCCATCAAATTTATGCAATACATAAAACTAAATGTGATTAGAATGTTGTTACTGGGTTGAAGAATTATGAAGAAAGAGGCCACTTGCCTTCCTCAACAAACTGCTGCTCTTCTTCAAACTACTGCTCTTGATGATCTTCCTCGAATGGGACGTCTACACGATCACACAAGCATACAACAAAATAAATAAAAACAGAACAACATACAGTACCAAAAACACAAAACAAACACCTAGAACTCTAGAGCATGCAGAGACGATCGCGTGAACGCGAAAATCGCCCAAAACGGATTTAAAACGGCGAAGATACACTAATTACAAGGTTCAGGGGCTAATATACAAATAAACCTTAAGTCTGCGTACCATTTTGATTAAAACCGAGGACCTAAACATAATTATTCATATACCAGAAGGGCTAGCAAGTGAATATAGCATGAATAGGATGGTGGGTTTGAATATATGAAAGAACAAGGGCCTAAACAGATAAACCAGGGGATATGATTATTTTCTACTAAAGGTGGATGGCGGGTTAATTATGGAAACAACAGGGTCTCTTTTGAAAAATGGCTGAGTTGACCGATAAGTGGCCCCTTTTGACTCGGGGTGGGATCTGATCTGAGCCGTTCATTCGAAAACGGACGGCTGGGAGCGAGTTGGGCGGCCAGCGGCGAGTCTGAGGGCGGCGGCGGCCATGGGCGTGGCGGAGCCTCGCCGGCGCTGCCCCTGCCTGGTGCGAGGGAGCACGAAAAGCGATGGAACCTGCATAGGAAGCAAGAGGGGAACAAGGGGAGCTCACCCCAGGTGTTCGCCGTCGACGAGGAGGCACTAGAGTGGGTCGTCGGCGAGCAGTGGCGGTAGAAGAACTCCGGCGAGGTCGGGCGGAACTCCTAGTGGAGGAATTGGAGCGGAGAAGGGACGAAGGGGTTTGGTACGGGATGGGCGAGCTTTATAGGTGCCTAGGGAGTAGCGGGAGCGTCCCTGGGAACAGAATCGAGGGCGGTGGCGGTGACCGGCCATTGATGGCCATGGTGGAGTGGTGCGGTTGTTCACTGGTGGAGGAGGTGGGGGGGTTTGCGAGTGTGCCACTAGGGCAGTGATGGCGGGCGCTAGTGGAGGGAGGCGAGCGGGTGAGAGAGGAGAGGGACCGGCGGCGAGGTCGGGCTCGCCATGGGGAGCTCAGGCTCGGGGAGAGAAGGGGGCCGGCTGGAGGAAGAAGGAAGGTCTGACACATGGGCCCAGGTTGTCAGCGAGAGAGAGGGGGAGAGCTGCTGGGCTAGGCTGGTTGTTGGTGGGCTGCGGGAAGAAAGAGAGGGGGACGTCAGCTTGGGCCTAAATGAGAGAGTGAAAGAGTGGGTTTTGGTTTTATTTGAGGATTTGAATTAGGAATTGTTTGGGAATTTGAAAACGAAGTTTGAAGGAGATTTGAATAGGAAATTTGAATTGGGATTTTGGAATTCACACTCAAACAAAACTCAAATGCGAACGGCATGTATGCAATAAAACACTTATTGAACTAAAATTAATTCGAGTGATGTTTAAATAATTAAGGACAATATTTTAGTGTAAATTTATTAAGCCCTAAGAAAACTTAAACTTACACAAGGTTGCTTACATTATTTTTGTGATGGATTTTTGGGTGTTACACAGTTTTATCTCACGCTTTTATAGGCTACATGTGTCATTTAAATAGGTTGCATTTAAATAGGTTGCATAGGTGGCGAAACTAATGGAATGAAGCTATCTAGCCTCCCAAATGACAATTTCAACACATTTCATAGTCTAGGTAACCATGAACACACATCCCTTCTCTCTCTTTATTACTTCTCATGTCATCACTTTTGTCTATATGGCAGCTCATTCAATGCAAATGAAAGCCATATGAAACCCCCACTAGGACGGGTTTTACAACTTTTTGAAAAGTCAAATCATCTCAAGTTTAACCAAGTTTATACAATAAAATACCAAGATTTATGATACCAAATAATTATCATTAGATACTCTATTAAACTTATATTCATAGTTTATTTATTTGGTGCCATAAATCTTTATAATATTTTATATAATTTTGGTCAAATTTAAAATCATCTGACTTTCTAAAAAATTGGAATTACTTATAATTTTGAAGGGAGTAGTTCTAAAAATCATCTGACTTTCTAAAAAATTGGAATGACTTAAAATCATCTGACTTTCTAAAAAATTGGAATGACTTTTTCTATCAAACTTAAAATCATCTGACTTCGTATCAAATTATCTATCATGACTTATATTATCAAATTATCTATCATTGTCATATATGGAAGGGCAAAGTCATGATATATAATTTTGAATAAGACGAATAGTCAAAGTCATGATAGATAATTTGATACGAAGGGAGTAGTTCTATATATTGTCATATATGGAAGGGCAAAATATCACAACTTATTTAATACCTTACTATTTTGTGCGCAAACAGAAGTCTTCTGTATTTACTCACAATCTCCAAAGAAAGACATCAAAACAGCCGGGCACCGACTCGGAGACGTGGGCCTGCCGCGTAGTCGATCGGACTCGACTGCGTGTTCGGGATCCGAGGAGCAGTCGAACACAGCTCGCTCTCACTCTATATACCTTTGCACCGCCACCGTGCGCCCTTCGGTGAATTTCAGTAGGCGCGTGCCCTTCTCCTTACGTTCGTTAATTTCCAGCTATCTGAAAGAGAAGCAGTACGTGATCAGTGGTGGAGATGGCGCTCGACGATCCGAACAGCAATGGCGGATCGCAAGGCGTGGACAGGCTGAGCGACCTGCCTGACGACATCCTGGTCCTCGTGCTGGAGAGGCTCCGCGGCGACGCGCGGCTGCTCGCGCGGACCCGCCTCCTCTCCAGGCGGTGGCGGGCCCTGCCGCTGGTGCTGCCCCGCCTCGCGATAAGCGCCAACACCTTCCTCCCCGCGAGCCCTCCTGGCTCGACGACGCTCCCGGTCCGATGCCTCCATGAAGCCACATCCAAGTTCACAGACGCGCTGCGGTTCTTCCTCCTCGCCGCGCCCGGCGGCCAGGTGCGAGACATCGGGCGCCTCACGCTCGCGTTCTCCCTGACGAAGCACCGCCGTCGGCTCCACGAGATCGGCCGGCTGGTCAGCGGCGCCGTCGGCCGCGGCGAGGTCCGTGCGCTGGAGGTCGCGCTGGACACCGCGGAGGACACCTCCTCGGTCCGGGCCATGGGCGACGACGCCGTCCCGCGCGGCTACGCGCGCCGCTTCATGCGCCTGTTCCGCGCGGCGCCGGCGGGCGTGGTCGGGTGCGCGCTCACGAGGCTGTCGCTGCGGAACCTGTGCTTCCGCCGCGCGCCCGACCTGGAGGGCGTCCTGCGCGCGTGCGAGGCGCTGGAGACGCTGCACCTCACCTACTGCTGGTTCGCCTCGTGGTCGGCGCTCACGGTCGACGCGCCGCGGTCGCGGCTCAGAGAGCTCTGGATCACCGAGTGCTACATGGAGAGGATCGATCTGGTCCGGGCGCCGGAGCTCCTCCGCCTCACCTGCGAGAAGTGGTTCTCCGAAGCGTGCCCGGTCAGGTTCAGCCCGGCGTCCGCGCCGTCGCTTGGGCACATGACCCTCGCGAGCAAGGCCGCGCCAGGGCAAGGGAGCTTCAAGCTGAGCGAGCTCCTGGAGAACGCCAATCCTGTGGAAAACCTTTGCTTAGATTTCGATGCTGGCAAGGTAACTAAGCCAACAATTCATTCACTCGTCGACTAAGCTAATATTAATGGATCGATTTCGATTTATTTGTTGCTCACTTCTTCTTCTTGTGCATGCATGGTTTTCGCAGATTTGGGTGGAACCGGAGGAGCGGAGGAATCTGGTGGGTGCGGCATTCAGCAGGTTGAAGAAGCTTCATTTGAGGAACATATTTCCCGCGGCCGACATCTCGTGGACATTGTTCCTCATCGAAGCTGCACCTCTCCTAGAGCTCATCGACATCCATGTATGCCGTCGATCCTGTACAATCTTTTTTTCACGGCGAGTAGTTTGATGACTCTGCAGTGATCTCGCTGGTTAACTTCAGGTGCGCCACTGCCCGGTATGCTCTGAGTCGTTTGACGCCGGCGATGACGGGGACGAAGACGACGCTGAAGCCTTGGAATGGGACGTCTCAGCGGTTCACTACTCGGAGCACCGCCATCTGCAGGAGGTGAGGATCCGAGGCGGCATCGATGCGGGCAAGGACGCGAGGTTTGTGAGGCTCGTCCTGCAGCGCGCCGTGAACCTGAAGCTGCTACTGCTGGACGCCAGGGTGGCGTGCGCGGCGTGCATGGCCGCGCGGCGGCAGGACCCGTCCATCGCCGTATTTCCCGAGGACAAGGGGGGCATCGAAGCGTTTGTGAGGCAGATCAAGGATGGGATAACCACCTCTGCTCGGATACTTGTGCATTCCGCGTCTAACCGGGAATTTGAATACTAGCTAGCACGAATACGCACGCCTTAGTTGCGTCATCTCGTGTCTCACTGGAGGACAATGGCTAAAGTGTACTGTGAAAGTTGTGTGTCGTATTGCTTTTTTTTCTTAAAGAAATAAGAAGAGGTATCATGTAAGTGGCTCTAGTAAAGTAGTAATATTGGTTCTAACAAAATTGTGCGACCTAGCATATTGCCCGTGTCTTGTTACGGTGAAATGATGCCACAAAGAACATCTCCAGCATATTGTTTATATCCCACTACCAAAATATCTTCTCTCTCTATCTCCAATAGTTATTTTTGTGTTTTTGGCGATCACCGCTGTAGCAGACTACCAAAAGTCCAAAACCAATCTCTAATACCAATACTCTATAGGGGAGAGGGTTACATCCCCTACATAAAGGGGAGAGGAGCTAAGTTTTTGGCAATCGCCAAAAACTTATTTGTATTGGGAAAGGATTGGTAGTCTGTTGGAGTGTACTTCAATCTCCAAAATCTAGTTTTTTTGGTATTGGAGATGAATATAAGCGGTCTGCTGGATATGCTCGAAGGGTTTTGCAAAAATGGCTTTGGCTCTGTTTTTTTTTTCTCGAAGCATGCAACTTTTTCTAGCTTTAGCCTGACTTGGTGAAAAAAAATTTAGTAAAACGGCTTCTCTGTTATTTTAGAATGTGTAGAAGAGGTCAAAAGTCCATAATCTCCTTTATTCCTTCTTTATATTTTTTCTATTTTATTTACTTTCTTTTCATTTTTCTTCCTTCTTTTTTCCTCTCTCCTCTCGTTTTCTTTCTTCCTTTCCTTTTTCAATCCCCGGCGCTGCAGGATTCTCTTTCCTTCCAACTCCTTCCTTTCTTTTTCTCTCTCGCCGGTGTTGCCACTCTCTCTCGCGTACTGCAGACTTCATTCTGTAGAGGATAGGATTTTTTTTGTGAAGGGAAAGGGGACTTATATTAAATCTTGACAAAGTACATCCCCAAATTACACATGAAAAAAATCTGAAATACAAAATACATAAAATTCTATCGAGTTTCTTCCATCATCTTCTTCCCTAATGGCTTCCCTCGAATGTCGAAGCCGTCTCTATGCCGGATCCAGTGACCAACTCCAAAACATTGGACATGCCGCAAGATTCAACGCTTCGGAACCGGTCCAAAACGCATCTAAATCGCTGAAAGAATATCGACAATTGCATCTCCTCCAAAACATAGGATGCAGAATTATCACCTCCAAATCTTGATCTCCTCTCCGCGACCACCGACGATGAGGTCGATGACCCGAAGTTGCTGTCTTCGTAGGGAGCTCCCAGAAGGACCCCTCCCCTTGCAGATAAGGACCACAAATTGGCCGCCTACCGATGAAATCGACTCCTGTAACGACGACCTCGCTGTGGCAATCACCAAAATCATTGCAGCACACACAAATCGGACCAAAAAAAACATCTGATTTCAGTGGAAGATTATTTATTGGACTCAAACCCTAAGGCACTAGAGAAAATAGCGAAGAGGATGGGTCCCCTCCCCTTCTCGTCTCCGGCAGACACACCGGAGAAGAAGAAGGAGAGGGACCCTAGATGTAACAGCGGCGGCGGTGACGATGAAGAGCAGGTGGCGGCGGCTCTCCTTTTTTGGCTGGCGATGGGATGTGCACGGCAAGTTTGGCCTGTAGAGGATAGGATGACCTGACTTGTTCGCAGAAAGAAAGAGGATGACCGACACATGCGTCTTTACACGGAGGAGTGGTAGGGGGATATGGGAGGAATTCTCTTTACAGCAGAGGGACGTCCAGCCGGCAACGCCGTTCATTTTGCATCCAACGGTAAACTCAGTGAAAGACTCAAAGTGCGAGACACAACAGCTCTCCTCGATCGGCCCACCAACACAAGTCAAGCCTGGTTCAGCCCATTTGTATGCAGACTAGTCTGCTCCCGCACCAACACAAGTCAAGCCTGGTTCAGCCCATTTGTATGCAGACTAGTCTGCTCCCGCTCACTTTGCCGCTTGTGAAACCCCATGGCGGCGCGCCGGCGGCGACCGCCCGCTACCGCTAGCCCTGGTCACCGATCTCTCACATCTCCGGTGCGGACACAAGAGCTGGCGAGCAGGTTCCCAAAGAAGCACCCTCGGCAACTGTCCTCCTCCTCCCCAACCGTAGCCCCCGCGTCTGCTTGCCGGTGTGGA
>CM014271.1:75208575-75234996 GCA_004135705.1 Alloteropsis semialata | reverse complement strand
GGATGACTAGTTTTCTTAATCATGCCTTGTCAACCTGGGTTTAATATTAATGTTGGGTAGCATTTGCTTAGTTGCTATACATGGGATTGGTTTACACTAAATGTGAAGATAATAATATTGTGATATCTTTTATATATGATATACATGATCTGATGAGAATGTTAAACCAAGACCACATTGATTAATCGGAACATGGAGAACCACCCGGGATTTCCCGTACAACCACAATACCACATGGCTCTGGTCTTAGCTAAGTAATTAGAAGATCCCTTTGTTGTGTGGATGCACTGCATGTGTGGTATGGGCTGTTGCTACCGGCAAGGTTTGTGAGCAGAGGTGCGGGGGCAGGAAGGTGCGCCTTTTATAGACCCGTCTGGCAAGGGAGCACACACACATTGGGAAATTCTTTGGAAAGGCTTCGTAGTGATTCTCTGGCCCCTCACCAAAGGAAGTGTTGAAGGGAGTAATTAACCCGGGCGTAATGAGAAACACGAATTGTGGGGAAAGCTGTACAACCTCTGCAGAGTGTCTAAAATCTATTGCAATAGCCGTGCTCACGGTCATGAGCGGCCTGGATCCTCACATGATTAATATATCGAAAGAAGAATTAAATTGGTTTATTTATGTTGTTGTTGATGCTTATGGTTTACCATATGCTTAATTGGGTTGGTATATACTTATACTTTAGTAATTATGATGCTAAATAAAATTTGACCAACTTAAGTGCTTTAAAGCAATTTAATTAGAAGCCAAACTATTTCCTTGGTTAAGCCTTTGCATGTCATTATGCTTTGCTCTACATTTGCTGAGTACCAACCATAAGTGTACTCAACCTTGCTTTATCTGCGGCTCAGGCTTAGACAGAAGTTTCAGTGGAGTACTTTGGAAGTTTCTAGGCATACGTGTTTCCCCAGTCAGCTGCCTGTGGAGAAGTGTTGAAGATTCCGCTGCTAGTAATTCGCTTCCGTGAGTGTAATAAGGGTATTTAATATTATTTACGTTTTGCACTGTCTTTTATATCACTGATGAAGTCTCATATGTGTGTAAACTTGATCCTGGCGCACATGTGATAGCCATTTGGTTTTGTTTACAAAATCGGGTGTGACAGAAGTGGTATCAGAGCTGTGTTGACTGTAGGACGTAAGCCTAGAGTAGCAATGGTCGTTTTTAGGGTCCTAAATGTCTTCTTATACTTGCTCTATCTTGTCTGCTGCAATCTTGGTCTAAACTCGTTGTTTTCCGTCAACCCTGACTTACCTTCTCCTTGATTCTTAATCATCATCCAATTGTACACTTGTTCTGTTCTTTCTCCAGCTCCTAGTTAACGTCTCTCTAAAGTTAAAAGAACCAGCAAGAGTTATATTAGATGCCACAGTTAACGAGTTTTTCTCCCTAAGCATGAATTATTGGAAACAAGAGAATCATGGATATTTTGGAAACACCATCAGTCGTGCTTTATCTCAACACAAGGATTTAGAAAATTATCCCCCCTAAATCATGTCACCGTTAGTAGAGTCGTCGTTGAGGTCGATGTTAGTTCTTGTGTAGGATTGTTTGCCTTGTGCTTGTTGTGTGCTAAGTGGTTGAATTGCTTCTTTGTAATGAGTGCGATGTTTCTGTGGAGTGATGACCACAATTACATCTCAATAAATTAACTAAACTATTAGATAGTTGGGTTTTGTCTTTGTTCCTGGTCTTAGTACCTAGGTGAGTTCCAAATCCCTCTTTACATATCTAATCATGAAACTCTTGTGCACCAAATCTATTCTCGTCACCCCCTGACACAGCAGAACGGTTTAAGTCATATCTCAAGCTACGAGACCCCGATTGCTGCAAATCTAGTTGGATTAGTTCCATAACTTCATAAGTTATTTTCTGGCTAAGTTTCACTATTTTTGGATTTTTGGACAGAGGGATAAATGACTTTTGTTTGATAAAGAGAATCTGTTTCAGTAATCTGACACAGTCGACTTGTTTATTCCATATCTCAAGTTAGAAAACTCCGATTGACATGAAACCAGTTGGGTTAGTTCCAGAATTAGATAAGCTATTTTCTGGTAAAATATTACATTTTTGGATTTTCTGGAAAAGAGATACCTACGATTTATTGGAGTATACAGAATCTGTTCAGAGCACCTGACACAGCTAGAGTGTTTTCTTTATATCTTTAGTTTCCGAACTCCAAATGAGTTAATTCCAGTTGCATTGGATTCACAATTTCAGTATCTACATTCTGGAAAAATTTCGTGATTTTTGGATATTCTGTTTAGAAGATACATCTGATTTTCCGAGATAACCAGAATCTGTCCTTATCATAAAAAAGTTCTTAATGGATGCTATTCTTTTGTTGGTCATGTTGAGTTGGATAAAGAGATTTGACCATGCAAGTGCTAAGTGTTGGAATTCCTATCTTGGTTCTTGCACTAATTCATTTAGTTTCATCTGCACTAGTACCATATCTTTCTATACCTATATCTAAGTTCTTGTTTTCTATACAATCAGATGGTGAACACTAGGTCTGGTGCTGGAAGCAGTGAAAACAATCCAGAGCCTAACTCAAGTCAGAACCAGATGTCTAATTCAGCATTGGAACAGTTAATGGCAGCCCAGACTCAGTTGATGACCAATATGGCCAACTCTATTATTCAGCTGAATCAGAATATAGGTCCTCCACCGCCCCCAAGAGATAAACACAGGGATTTCATGAGTCACGACCCACCTACATATTCTCACTCTGTAGATCCTCTCGATGCTGATGATTGGATTAAAACAGTGGAGAAGAAGCTGTTGATTACTCAGTGCACTGACAGAGAGATGGTTTTATATGCTGCTGGAAGATTAGAAGGTGCAGCTTCAGATTGGTGGGATGCATACTGCGATGCTCATGAAGATTCAGGTAGCATCACTTGGCAAGAATTCAAGGATGAATTTCGCTCATATCATATCCCTGTGAGTGTGATTAAGCAGAAGAAGAAAGAGTTCCTCAACCTAAAACAAGGAAGGATGTCAGTGATTGAGTACCGTGACAAGTTCATTCAGTTGTCACGTTATGCACCAAAAGAGGTAGCTAATGATGAGAAGAAGCAAGAACTCTTCCAAGAAGGATTGATCGTGCCTATTCGATATATGTTGATGGTGCATACCTTTTCTACCTTCGATCAGCTAGCGGATAAGGCACTCTTGATAGAGAATTTGAGAGATGATATAAATGAGAAGAAGAAGAGGAAGATGGACTCTCAGAGACAGTTACAGTCTGATCGCAGAACTCGTTTCCGTCTTACTCAACAGACTGAGGTGCAGAGTTATCCAGTCCACCAATATGGCCACTCCAACCAAGCTCAAGTCCCAGAAATCAGCTATGGACCACAACTTGATCATTATCAAGCATCCATTCAGCCAGAGCCAAAGAGTTTGCAGGTCAAGTCTGGAAAATCAAAAGCTCCAAGTATGAAGACTTGTTTCCATTGCATGCAAAAGGGACATGACAAGGGCATGTGTCCACAGAAATACCCGCATTTGTTTGGTGGAAACAACCAAAGGAAAGCCGTAGTGCAACATGAGGTGATTAATGAAGGTAAAAGTCATACTCAGATCAGCCAGAAGCAACTGAATTCAATACAGGCAAGTGCAAATCAAGTTAAGAGTATTACAGTTGCTGAGATCAGAGTAGTATGTGAGTTTCCAGATGTGTTCCCAGATGATTTGCCAGGTTTGCCACCAGATAGAGATATCGAGTTCCTCATTGAGCTTCTACCTGGTACAGCTCCTATTTCCAAGAGACCTTATAGAATGTCAGTTGATGAACTAGAAGAACTTAAGAAACAACTGAGAGAGTTGTTGGATAAGGGTTTCATACGCCCTAGTTCATCACCCTGGGGAGCACCAGTTATCTTTGTTGAGAAGAAAGATGGTACACAGAGGATGTGTGTTGACTACAGGTCATTGAATGAAGTTACTATCAAGAATAAATACCCTCTGCCCAGGATCGAGGATTTGTTTGATCAGTTGAAAGGAGCCAAGGTATTCTCCAAGATTGATTTGCGTTCAGGCTATCATCAGTTGAAGATCAGGCCATCCGACATCCAGAAGACAGCCTTCACTACCAGATATGGTTTATATGAGTATACGGTTATGTCGTTTGGTTTGACTAATGCTCCTGCCTACTTTATGTATTTGATGAACAAGGTGTTTATGGAGTACTTGGATAAGTTTGTGGTGGTATTCATTGATGATATTTTGATCTACTCCAAGAATGAAGAGGAACATGAGGAACACTTGAGGCTAGTATTGCAGAAGCTCAGAGAAAATCAGCTCTATGCCAAGTTCAGTAAGTGCGAGTTTTGGCTGAAGGAAGTATCTTTTCTGGGTCATGTCATTACAGATGGTGGAATAAAAGTTGATCCAGGCAAAGTTAGAGATGTTCTGAAGTGGGAGCCACCGAAGAACGTGCCTGAGATCAGGAGTTTTCTGGGATTGGCAGGATATTACAGAAGATTCATAGAAGGATTCTCTAAAATAGTGAAGCCCCTCACTTCATTATTAGAGAAAGGAAAAGAATTCAGGTGGTCAGATGCATGTCAAGCCAGTTTTGAAGAGTTGAAGAAAAGGCTAACTACTGCTCCAGTGTTAGTGATGCCTGATATTCATAAGGGTTTTGATATCTACTGCGATGCTTCTCGTCAAGGTCTTGGATGTGTTCTTATGCAAGAAGGACATGTTATAGCTTATACATCCAGGCAGTTGAGGAAACATGAGTTGAATTATCCTACTCATGATTTGGAGTTAGCAGCAGTGGTTCATGCACTGAAGATTTGGAGGCACTATATGCTTGGGAACAAGTGCCATATTTATACTGACCATAAGAGCCTGAAGTACATATTCACGCAGAAGGATCTGAATTTGAGGCAACGTCGTTGGCTAGAATTGATCAAGGATTATGATCTGGAGATACACTATCATCCTGGTAAGGCCAATGTGGTTGCAGATGCTTTGAGCAGGAAGGGTCATGCTAATACCCTCTTGACTCATCAGATGCCAGAGAAGCTGTGTGAAGAGTTTGCGCGATTGAACCTTGGATTTATTGCACGTACTGAAGGAGTGACTATGGAAGTTGAGTCTACTCTTGAGCAGGAGATTCGCCAAGGTCAGCTTAATGATGAGAAGATCAAGGAAATCAAGGAGCTTATGGCAATTGGAAAAGCCCCAGATTTTACTGAAGATGAGCATGGTACTATTTGGTTCAAAAAGAGGATTTGTGTGCCTGATGTGGCACAGCTCAGAGATAAGATATTAAGAGAAGCTCATGATTCTGCTTACTCTATTCATCCTGGAAGTACTAAGATGTATCAGGATTTGAAAGAAAAGTACTGGTGGTATGGGTTGAAGAGAGATGTTGGTACTCATGTTGCTTTGTGTGATGTGTGCCAGAGAGTTAAGGCTGAACATCAGAGGCCAGCAGGATTGCTGCAACCATTGAAGGTACCTGAATGGAAGTGGGAAGAAATCAGCATGGATTTTATTGTTGGATTGCCCCGTACACGTGATGGTTATGATTCTATTTGGGTTATTGTGGATCGTTTGACTAAGGTTGCTCATTTCATTCCAGTCAAGACCACTTACACCAGTGCCAAGCTAGCAGAGTTGTATATGTCTCGTATTGTCTGTCAGCATGGTGTGCCCAAGAAGATCGTATCAGACAGAGGTACTCAGTTTACATCACGATTCTGGCAGAAGTTGCATGACTTTATGGATACTAAGCTGAATTTCAGTTCTGCCTATCACCCTCAGACAGATGGGCAGACCGAAAGGATTAATCAGATTTTGGAAGATATGTTGAGAGCTTGTGCTTTGAAACATGGAAAAAGTTGGGACAATAGTTTACCTTATGCAGAGTTCTCTTATAATAACAGCTATCAGGCAAGCCTGAAGATGTCATCTTTTGAGGCTTTGTACGGAAGGAAGTGCAGAACTCCATTATATTGGAGTGAAACAGGTGAAAGTCAGGTATTTGGTCCAGAAATACTACAAGAGGCAGAAAGACAGGTTCAGATCATTAGAGAGAATCTGAGAACAGCCCAGTCTAGACAGAAGAGTTATGCTGATGTTAGAAGGAGGGAGTTAACTTTTGCAGTTGGTGATTATGTGTATTTGAAGGTTTCTCCTATCAGAGGTTTGCGCAGATTCAAAGTGAAGGGAAAATTGTCACCTAGATTCATTGGGCCATTCAAGATTCTAGAAAGAAAAGGTGAAGTGGCTTATCAGTTGGAGTTGCCAGCCAGTTTGTCTGATGTACATGATGTCTTCCATATATCACAGCTTAAAAAGTGCCTCAGAGTGCCAGAGGAGCAGTTACCAATGGAAGAACTGAATGTGCAAGATGATCTGACTTATATGGAGTATCCAGTGAGGATATTGGAGACAGCTGAAAGAGTTACCAGAAGCAAGGTGATTAAGATGTGCAAGGTGCAATGGAGTCGTCATGGGGAGGATGAAGCAACTTGGGAGAGAGAGGATGAGTTAATGGTGGAATTTCCCGATCTCTTCGCAAGTTCATCCTAATCTCGAGGACGAGATTCTTTTAAGGGGGGTAGGTTTGTAACACCCTAATTTTCATCACAAGAAATTGTAGAAACATTTATGGAGATTCCTAGGATTTATTGGAGGCATAAATGAATTTCTTGGAATTAATGGGAATTATCTAGGATTTTATGGAATTAAATAATTAATTAATAGACTCAATAAGTTTTTGTTGCATTCATGCCGATTCATTTATTTTTGTATTGTTGGTTCAAATCAAATTTGGGTTCAAATTGTTTGAATTCGAATTTATTTGAATTTGTTTGATCCTTAGAATGGTTGTTTTCGGAAAAGTTCAATTTACCTCCTTGAGCTTTTGGATTGGTTCAATCTACGACCTTCTACTCTTTCACCAGCCCGGCCCGACTCCATCTTCCCCGGCCCAGTTTCCCCTCCTCGGCCCGGCCTGTTTCCCGCTCCTGGCCCAGCAGCTCCGGCCCAACTCCACCCCGTCTTCAGTCCGTCTCGGTCAGCCGGCCCAAGTCACGCCGCGGCCCAGTCCGTCCCGGCGTCCCCTCCCTCTCTCGCTGCCCGTGGACCCCGCTCGTCAGCTTCGTCGTCGTCGAACCGGACTCGGTCCTGAGTCCGACCGAGCTCAAGCTCGCGCCGTCGCTCCTCTGTCTCCTAGGCCCGCACGCGGAGGACCACCTTGGCCTATAAAACTCACGCCGCCCGAGCCTCAAGCCCCCCCAAGAACCCTAGCAGCCCGTGCACCTCCGCCTTTCAGCCGTGCGTCGCCGACCCGGGGACCAAATCCGCCGCCATCGTTGATCTCCTTCCCCGCCAGTCGCCCGTCACCGAGGAAGACACCCAGAGCTTCGCAAGGAGGTGAGGAAGCTCGCCATACCGCTTGAATTCGTGGATTTTCCCTCTGTGCATCAAAAGTTGCTCACCGGAGTTCTCCTTCCTAGGCCGAGCCGCCGTTCACCGTCGCGCGCCGTCTTCAACCTCCAAACGCCGACGAAAGCCCCCTTAATAGACTCGCCGTGCGCTCCTCTACTTCCTGGTGCAAGCGGCATTGGTTTTGGTGAACCGTAGCTCCAGAACCGGGTTTCTCCGGCGATCCGCCGCCGCGGCGCCGCCGTCCGCCGCCGCCGCCCCGACTCCGGCGTCTCCGAGCTTCCCGAGCCGTCCGATCGCGATTCAACGGTCCAGATCCAAGTCAATCCCTAAGATACCGGTCAGCCGTGCAGTTTTGCTAAAGAGACCCTCAGCTTTTCGGTAATCAACCCGCGCTCCAAGGTCTGTTCAAAGTAATTACACATAGGTCCTTTTATCTTGCAGTTAGCCCCCTGATCTTTCAATATATCTAACCCGCCGTCCAGCTTGGTTCTTTTACGAGTTAAACCCTGAAGTTATATACATAATTATGTATATGCCCTCGGTTTCCAACAATCTAACCCCTGGAATTTGTGTGTATTCACAGATAAGCCCCTGGAACACCGTTTTATCCATATCTTAACCGTTTCAACTCCGATTCGAGTGATTCTTCAGCTCACGTGACCGTAAGGACCTGAACTCTAGCTTTATACCGTTCCTTTATACTGTTGCCCATGTTTGGTGTATTGTTTCTTATTTGTTGTATTGTTTCCTTGCATGTGTGACCCCGTGATTACGTATAGGTGCAACGTTCGTGGTTTTCGAAGATCGTTCGTGTGATTTGAGGTTTCAGTTGAGAAGACCCTGAGCCATAGCAGTTAATAGCTGGATTTAAGGCAAGTGTATTCTTGATCATGATTTCAGTCCTAATAACCATATGACATGCTTATACACTGTAGTTTGCTATGCTTGCATGCTTAATCATGATGGGTCCCATAATTAGGATGACTAGTTTTCTTAATCATGCCTTGTCTACCTGGGTTTAATATTAATGTTGGGTAGCATTTGCTTAGTTGCTATACATGGGATTGGTTTACACTAAATGTGAAGATAATAATATTGTGATATCTTTTATATATGATATACATGATCTGATGAGAATGTTAAACCAAGACCACATTGATTAATCGGAACATGGAGAACCACCCGGGATTTCCCGTACAACCACAATACCACATGGCTCTGGTCTTAGCTAAGTAATTAGAAGATCCCTTTGTTGTGTGGATGCACTGCATGTTTGGTATGGGCTGGTTGCTACCGGCAAGGCTTGTGAGCAGAGGTGCGGGGGCAGGAAGGTGCGCCTTTTATAGACCCGTCTGGCAAGGGAGCACACACACATTGGGAAATTCTTTGGAAAGGCTTCGTAGTGATTCTCTGGCCCCTCACCAAAGGAAGTGTTGAAGGGAGTAATTAACCCGGGCGTAATGAGAAACACGAATTGTGGGGAAAGCTGTACAACCTCTGCAGAGTGTCTAAAATCTATTGCAATAGCCGTGCTCGCGGTCATGAGCGGCCTGGATCCTCACATGATTAATATATCGAAAGAAGAATTAAATTGGTTTATTTATGTTGTTGTTGATGCTTATGGTTTACCATATGCTTAATTGGGTTGGTATATACTTATACTTTAGTAATTATGATGCTAAATAAAATTTGACCAACTTAAGTGCTTTAAAGCAATTTAATTAGAAGCCAAACTATTTCCTTGGTTAAGCCTTTGCATGTCATTATGCTTTGCTCTACATTTGCTGAGTACCAACCATAAGTGTACTCAACCTTGCTTTATCTGCGGCTCAGGCTTAGACAGAAGTTTCAGTGGAGTACTTTGGAAGTTTCTAGGCATACGTGTTTCCCCAGTCAGCTGCCTGTGGAGAAGTGTTGAAGATTCCGCTGCTAGTAATTCGCTTCCGTGAGTGTAATAATAGTATTTAATATTATTTACGTTTTGCACTGTCTTTTATATCACTGATGAAGTCTCATATGTGTGTAAACTTGATCCTGGCGCACATATGATAGCCATTCGGTTTTGTTTACAAAATCGGGTGTGACACGGACGTCGACCTCGCTCGCCTCAGCTACGGTAGCCGACCGCTGCTCCTGCCCCTTCTACGTGCCATCCTCTCTAGCGGCTCACTAGAAGCTTCCCAGTCTCTTTGTTGTTTCCTCGGCGTGGACTAGGTGCTTCAGTTTTTCTTTCCCTTACCCTAGGTGCTGCACTGACATACTGCATTTCCCTTGATGTGTGCCTTTGCCCTGTTATACTGAATATTTGTGTGCATTACTAAATCCAGCAAGAAATGCAACTGTCAGTGCTATTCCATATAAAAAGTTATTAAATTGGTACGTCACACCGATTCAGACTCTAGTGCAATTAGTTGATATTGGTAGGTGTGCCAATTCAGATATCTATAAGATGAATTCTGCTACATTTCTTAATCAATTGCACACTGATTTGACCATTTGTCAAGTGTTTTGCATCCCAGGAATAGAGTTACAGAGTTAAAAGCATCGCTGACTTTTAGTAACTGAAAGTTTATTTATGTGCTTCTGAATATGATCGTGTAGTCCCCTGCGTCTCTGCTTCAGGTTCTGTTTGTGTCTTTTTCTTTCTTCTTAGCTGTATGTGAACTCCTACCCAGTACCCCTCCTGTTTTATAAAAAAAATATTGGTGGTTTTCTTTGCTATAAATTTCTTTCTAGACGGTTCCTCTTTTTGCAGACTGCAAAGTAAACTCAAGGACCATTGCAACCAATGTAGTACTGCTGAGAAGAAATGCTCATCAAGTGTCCTATTTGTGTCCTGTTACGCTCTAACTATTACATCTCTTTGATCACCTTCAGCGTTTTTGTGTTACCTTTTATATGTTGTTTGTTGTTGTCTATGTACAACCCTTACCAGATATGCAGTTGAAAGAGGAGATGCTGGAACCTAATCTTGCAAATATGTGAAGAAAAATTGGGCAGGGACAAACCCAACTGTGGTCACATACAATGCATATCATGATTACTTTGATGTACAGAAGGTATGTGTTCCTCCAATTATTTTCCAAACAAATAGACCAACTTACAGCCAAGAGGTGTGTACTAAAATATTATTTGAAATAGCAGTTAGTCATACTGAGGATACAGTTTTGCAAAAAATGTTACTTTGCAATACTTTAATGAATATAAGTGCATACTGTTATTTTCCCCTGATATCTCTTATTTTAGATTTTATTGAAGTTTATATGCACTATCATGGAGTCTCATACAACAACTGACATTTACCAGGTAAGCCTTTTATCTTACCATGGATTCTTCTTATAGGGTCATAAATATATTCTATAGGCTTTGGAGTAACTGTTTCCATCATCATGTTGCTTGAGCTATTCTTTACCTTAAACATAATATATGTTGTAATAATTGATCTTCAATTTTTTTATTTTATTGTACTTTATGGCTTCAACTCATGAGATGTGCTGTTTGTGTCCCATGGAGCTCCAAGCCTTCGATAGAGCCTTATGAAATTTTTGGGGCCGGCGAGCTGCAAGATTGAACATTGATGGGATCTATAATCAAGCCAAAGCCCACCCAATTATTATTCTCTTGGTTGGGACCCTTGACCCTTATAAAGCCTGTTAGAGACACTGCCCCCTGGCTGGTTTACAGAAGCCGGGAACAAGAATGGGAAGGCTGAATCTAGAAGTTGGTTGTCCCATCATTTTCCAGTTACCAGGTATTTTTCTCCTATTTGAGTCAATGTTTCTTTGAGCCAAGTTGATTGTGCTTCATCTTGGAGGTTGCATTGTAGAAGCCACATAGAAATCCTTCTCCTGCGTTCACATTGTTATCTTTTTAGGTTTCTTCAGGATCCATCTATTTAATTTAGCTGATTAAATTAACCTTTTTTCTAATTTCATATTCATTTGTTAATTGTGAGATGTGTGTTTACCTAGCATGTGCTGCAAGTAGAATAATTAGATGTGATTGATCATTCCATGTTCCAACACAAGCTTAGTTTACATAGTACCTAAGCTTCTGTTTTTTTTTCATTGGTATGTTCATTTACGATTTTATTGCTACTTATTACAAATATCATGTCATAAAGGAAAAATGTTGGACCTTGCAACTTCAATTTGACATGGAGGGATTCGTTTTGAAATGGCCAAGAAAAGGACCAGCTGTACTACAGTTTTGTGGTGTGGCAATCAAGATTCAAGATCTTTCGAGGTTTGTCCATCTGTGCCTTGCAATCCTAAATACATAATTAAAAGCTTACACTGACCCCTGCTTTTTTAACCTTTATTTGTCCTATTTTTTCAGTCTTGCAGTTTCGAGATGCAACGCTGAAGTAGTAAGTTAGCTCCTCTCTTCAAACAAAGAATTCCATATAACAAAAGAAATTCATCACTGCATTTTCACCATCTGGAATTAGGATTGTCTCTGAACCCCTTTCTATTGTCCATCAAGATCATGGCAGCTTCCACTTTGCACACAATGATAACCTTGCTTACCTTGGTATGGTGTCGGCCGCCGGATGCCTTGATGGTGTTCCCATGCATATGGTAATGCTGTGATGCCTTGATGGTGTTGTTACTAGCAAATTGTAGCTAACCTAGCCTATTGTTTGTTACAACCTGACAGGTTTATACAGCTGGTTCTATTCTTGAAATCATTTCCATTTTAGATAGTGATTCTATCCGACATGTTGCCTCCCTGCTCATTGGAGGGATGATATGGTTAGACACTGATTCTGATTCTGGAATTTAGTATTGTAATATACAGTAGTTTCCTGGTTTGCTTATTAAAAGTTAAATGTTTAGTACACAGTAGCATATTATGGACTGATTTTGCAATATGAATAATTTTTTCTTTCAGCGAACAAAGTAACGAACTTGGGCGCAAGCAATCATTAGAAGTTATGACTAATTCCAAAAGCATGGAATTATCAAATAAGAATGTTATAGATGTTTTCCTGACACAAAGAAGATTTTTTTTTACAAACAAGTTGCTTTTCCTTGGTTTGCAACTTTGCATCAACGTTATCCATAATCCATGTCATAAACTTCAACTTCACTGACAGACCATACTCAATAAATTTTGCAGATTCTTGCAATGGGCCAATGGGGCCAGCATCAACACATCCCGCAATTATAGCGGCGATCACAAACTCCAAGCATCGTCTATCTACTTTAGCATCCACATAGGGAATGTGTCGGTCTATTGAACCAACCAGACATACATCACTTATACTCAAGACTACTCATGTTATATATAATGTGATGCTTTGTGTTGCCATCAACTAAACTGGGTGCCGTATGCCTGTATGCAACGCACCATGAAAAGATGTAGGCCCCCCTACGCGCGCAGGGGCGCGCGCAAAGCACTAGTGCGTCTTTACACGGAGGAGTGGTAGGGGGATATGGGAGGAATTCTCTTTACAGCAGAGGGACGTCCAGCCGGCAACGCCGTTCATTTTGCATCCAACGGTAAACTCAGTGAAAGACTCAAAGTGCGAGACACAACAGCTCTCCTCGATCGGCCCACCAACACAAGTCAAGCCTGGTTCAGCCCATTTGTATGCAGACTAGTCTGCTCCCGCTCACTTTGCCGCTTGTGAAACCCCATGGCGGCGCGCCGGCGGCGACCGCCCGCTACCGCTAGCCCTGGTCACCGATCTCTCACATCTCCGGTGCGGACACAAGAGCTGGCGAGCAGGTTCCCAAAGAAGCACCCTCGGCAACTGTCCTCCTCCTCCCCAACCGTAGCCCCCGCGTCTGCTTGCCGGTGTGGAGGCCGTGGTCTGTCCGTCTGAGTCGACGACGGCCGCTTCTGCTCCTGGTTTCAGGCCAGTACCATTAGGGATGGCAATTTTGCCCGCGGACGCAGATATCCGCGGATACCCGACCCGACGGGTAAGGGTACGGGTAAGAAATTTTACCCGCGGGCGCGGATACGGGCGGAAAATTTTACCCGCGGGCAGCTAACGGGTAAAATCCTTCACCCGCGGATAATATCCGTTACCCGTTGAACTATACATCCCTATCAAATATCAGCCCAATATTACAATTCGGCCCAAAGCAAGCCCACCAAAAAACCCTAAAATCCTTCCACCCACGGTCTACCGGCCTCCTGGATCAAATTATATTGCTGTTGGTAGATCAAATTGTTGATGTTCAATGTGTGATTATATTGTTTGATCCATATATTGCATTATGGCTGTTCAAATGTTGTCATTTTTGTTGAAATGAGCCAATTTTCTGGCGGGTGACGGGTATACCCGATACCCGCGGATATCCGCGGGCGCGGATACGGGCAGAAATTTTTACCCGCGGGCAGGCTCGCGGGCGGGTAAAGGGCGAATGCGCGGATATGCTCGCGGGCGGGTAAACGCCTTACCCGCACTTACCTGACCCGCTGCCATCCCTAAGTACCATAGATATCGTGCCCGTGTGCAGTCGCTGGCTGCCAAGTTTGTACCACTGCCGTAGGACAGGCCGACAAGGCGATGGCGAGGGAGACAGCGATGACAGCAGCTTGAGAATGTCAAAGTTGAGAGTTGGGGCAAACCAACAGTAATGTAGGAGCTTCAGAATTTTGAATTCAGATTGTAGACTGATGCGAATTCAGAGAATGTAGGGCTCCTGATATCTTAGATTGTAGGAGCGTCAGAGTGTTGGATATATTAACCACTCTCAATTTGACAGATACATTTATTCTACAATTTCAAATTGAAATCAGTATACGATCTCAATTCACCATTCAGTGAAAGCATTGTCTTCTAGTCTGAAACTCTGAACGTCGGCTTCTGAAGGACTGAAGCTATTTCTGTGAATCACGGCCGCGTTGGGCGTCGGATGGGAAGAAGAACGGTGAGGGCACATGAAGCTTAATTGGGGAGCCTGCTCACTGGCATGTTGTATCCGCGTGGCCGCGTGGGACATACGATGCGGGATTCCCGTCTGCATGCGACGAGCGGTCATGGGAAATCGAGGCTCGCGAGCAGCGGCCGCCGGTCGGTGCCGGTGGCCAAAGAACAACTCCCGTCGTCTTCGTCTTCCTTGCGCTGGTTTGGGCCCCATTGGTTTCCGTGGGCCGGAGCAAAGCATCTATCCTTACGGATAGCACGGTGAAGGTAACATTTTTCTTCCAACCGTTGGTTGCATGATAAAGGATGTTGCCGGCTCAACTTCCCTCTGCTGTAAAGAGGAGAACGTCAGAGGATCTGGTTCCGGGGATATGGCTCATGCCTATGAACTGTTTTGAGTAACACCGTTTTGGCACAGTTGTGCAAAAGCGGTCATGAAGATGGTTCATAAGCCGTGCTAAAGGGCCTTAAGATTTACAAATTTAGGTTTACCAATCTGTGAAAAATTTGCATAAGTATTGACCGATAGAAAATCTTTCAGTCAGTAAAGAATTTGAGCCAACTTTTTCTCTTCCTTATTTTTAAGAAAACATAAATAGGATATATATGATTTTCGAGATTCTATTTATAATATAAACCATCTTAATTCTGGAAGACGGTAAGCAACTCCAAAAGGTTAGCTAAATAATTAGCTAAATATAGAGTTTGGCCTCCTTTGTAAAATATACAAAGCCCTCTAAAAACCCTCCGTACCCAACAGCGTAGCCAAAAACGTGAACTCCAATTTTCATACGACGTCCAAGCCTTTTTTTTTTCTCGTTCGTTGGTGTTCGCAACTTGGGTTCCTGAAGCCGCCGCCGGATGTCGCCACGCTGCTGCCGAACGTCGCCAGGCTGCCACTGAGGAAGAGCTCGATCGCGCCGGCCGCGAGGTCGCTACAACGAGGCGGCGTCGGCAAGAAAGCGCGCTGCGATTTTTTGCCGCGGGAACAGCCGCGCGCGCGGGAAGACGAGGACGCGGGCGGGAATCAAGATATGGCGAGGCATGCGGCTCGGCAAAATTGCCTAGCGAGCAGAAGGGGATGGCGAGCGAGGAGGAAGGAAAAGCCCATTGGATACCGGTTTCTCCCAGATTTTCCATCTTTTACCGAGGGAGATGGATTTAGCGACTCTTTTGGAGTTGCTCCAAAAGTTGTGTGTTATGAGAATTTGGAGCATCTCCAAGAGCGTTTCAAAAATCTACTCTTTACATCATCATTTAAAGAGTTATTTAACTAAAAAACATTTTATATATATCTTTATACTCTCCAACAATTTTTCTATATGTTATGCGCGGTCTAGAGAGTCATCCTCGCTCTTCATCTTTGGCTAGCGAGAAATCCAGAACAGAAGATATCTATATTTGGATATCCAATTGAAGAGACTGTTAGAGAGTGTTTTTCACCAAAATCTCCATTATGTGAGTTAGAAAAGATATAAAGAGTATCTTGGAGATGCTCTTAGATATTCCTATATCCATTTCTATATGTTCCAATCGAAGACGTTCATGGTTCTATTTCCTATATTTGCCTTTGCAATAGTGGAAATCCTGAAACTCGGACACAACTTTTGACTTTAGTTTGTTTATTAATTTTCTTTTTTCCCAAAAAAGAGTGTTAGGATTCTATGCTGTCCTACGACCATGCTGCTCCAAAATATAAGGTGTTTTAATTTTATTCTAAGTTAATTTTTCCATTAACTAATCAACATCTACAACTATTTATGTGGCTTCATGATTTTTCCTAGAAATAAATATCAATGATGGTTTTTTTCTTGTTGTTTGCAACTACATTCATGGATAATATTAAATATGTTCACATTTTATCATAGCCTCATATTAGTGAGATAATAAATATGTATCTTATCACAATTTCAGATCACTGTTAAACTAATATAAGACTATGTTAAAATACAGTAGCTTAATATGAGACTTTGCCGAGAGTAAAAAATGGATTCACCGTCCAACTATTGCCGACCAGGAAAAGCAGACCAGATGACAGTTAGCACAAAATGACTACTCACCGTCGGCCACCTGATTACTAAACTCTAGCCAAAAGTGGCAGATCTAGTAGTGCTTGTTCTATACAACATGGGTGCCAATTTGAAGTGATGAGTGATCATTAATATAATCATCCAAGTATAGCTCCAATTGGAAGAGTAGCTTCCTCCTGGTCAGTGGCGAATCTAGAAATCGAGAGGAGAGATGCTCAACTTGTTCTTCTTCTTCATCTCTTCCCTCTTTCCCTTCTTCTCTCTCTATGTTTCCTTTTTCCTCTCTTCAACCATGGATAAAAATTGGAGGGGGAGGGGGGCTTTTGAGGGCTCTATGGAGTTCATGGGATAGGAGGACTTTAGCACCCTCTGCCCGCCCTGTGGATCCACCCCTGGTCCTGGTTACGATTTAACCGAGGGAATAGCTGGGGAACCGAATATAGGATATTAATATTGTCCTTGCTATTGAGGCTATGTTTGTGAAGGTTTTTCCGAATGCCGATGAAGCCAAAGAAATTGGCTTTGCCTCTATGTTTCATTCATTTCTGACTTGATATGGCTTCACTCTACCATGCCTTGGTTTAGGCAAAATAGGTGAAACCAAAGCCATTGTCAACCTTCCTAAACAGTTGTAGGGTCTGAGGCCATGTTTAGTTTCCCAACTTTTCAAACTTTTTTGAATTTTTACTATTCATCAAAGAGAATCTTACATGCATGGAGTAGTAAACGTGTGTTAATGACAAAACACATTCCATAACCCCAGGTAACTTTGCGAGACGAATCTAATGAGCCTAATTAGGCCATAATTAGACAACGTCGTGCTACAGTAAACAATCTATAATGATGGCTTAATTAGGCTTAATAGATTCGTCTCGCGATTTCCCATCCATCCATGTAATTAGTTTTGTAATTAGATCATGTTTAGTCCTTCTAATCTTCAGTTTAAAATTGCTACGGTAAAGTTCGCAAACTTCACTCCACGAACTAAACAGGGGCCGTGTTCGGTTGGCCGGGACAAAAAATTGTCCCCAAAGAATCTTGCATGCATGGAATACTAAATGAAGTCTATTTACAAAACCTTTTCACAGATGAGTACAACTTTGCGCGATGAATCTAATGAGCCTAATTAATCTATGATTTGCTACAGTAATGCTACAGTAATCATCCTCTAATCGTGCGGTCAAAGCCCTCGTTAGATTCGTCTCGCGAATTTGCCAGGGGATTGTGAAGGTAGTTTTGTAAACTGGCTTTATTTAATACCCCTAATTAGCGGTCAAAAATGCATTTAATGGATATTGAGGGAGATCTAGCTGGCTTACCATTTGGGGAAAGCTATCACACTTAGATTTAACAGAATGTCAGCTTATTGACCCTGTAATTACTAATTAGTATCAGCATTAATTAAAGCAAGCTCGAAACTAGTTACATTAATTAAACCAAACGAACTTGCCGGCCTCGTGATCTGGTCCGACCGCAACCGCCTGGGTCGGGACCCGGTCTGGTGGCCGCCTATATAGCCCGCGCCGCGGGGCGACTCCACTCCACTCCTCTCGCCTCGCCGCCGTCCCCCTCGGAGCCGTCGTCGCCTCGTCAGGTAACCAAACCTCCGATCCCTTCACGAATCTTCTGCTCCCCTTCACTAAACCCTAGCCGCGCCGGCCGATCCCTTCCGAATCTTCGACTCCCCTTGCACTAACCCTAGCCGCGCGTGCAGGGGAACCGATGGCGGTTGTCGGTGGAGGCGGCGCCACCCCGAAGAAGTCGGGCCTGCAGAGGCGGGCCCTCTCGGGCCACGGATGCGGCGCGGCGACCCCGAAGAGCCGAGGCGGCGCTGCCTTGCCGAGGACTCCGAAGAGCCGCGGCGCCGTCGCCTCGCCGAGGACCCCAAAGAGCCGCGGCGGCGGCGCCTCGCCGAGGACCCCCACCACCGGCGCCGCCTCCCTTCCGCGCCGCCACACCGGGACCCCGAAGAAGCCCAAGCCAGCGACGCCGCTCGTGAGTCGGGTGTCGAGCTGCCCCCGCGGCTGGGCGCCTGTGTGCGCGGTCCGGGTTGGGGGGAAGGGATCGCCGCTCCACCGGGTGCGCACTGGCTCGGATACGCCAGCGGCCGGGAGCAGAAAGGTCCAGACCAAGAAATTGGTGACCATGACGTCGTATAAGACGAGGACTCCCATCGATTCCAAAGCGATTCCCCCGCCAATGTATGAACTAGTTAACTTTAGAAGCCAAATAAGCAATTTCCCAGCCAAGGAAGTGGTAATCCTTTTGTTTAGTATAGGCAGCTAGTTAGTTTTTCTTAGGCTGAAGATGGACAACATGTCCGCGCTAGCACTCAGCAAGATCCCTGTCTCCACAAGTGGAGGTGGAGCAAGCATATCGATATTCAGTACCACTTCATCCACCAGTGCTTGGACAATGGGAGCATTTCTGTTGAATTTGTCGGCACCAAGGACCAGCTCGCAGACATCTTAATGTACGCACTTGGGCGAGTCAAGTTCTATGAGCTGAAGGCTAGGATTGGAATGGTGCAAATAAAATAGATACACAAGGATTATGGGGAGATTGTTAGCTAGTTAGTTTTCCTTAGGTATAAAGGCCGTGTTTCTTTGGAGGGTGAAATTTTTTTCACCCTACTTTGACCACTAATTAGGGGTATTAAATAAAGTCAGTTTACAAAACTATCTCCACAACCCCTTGGCAAATTCGCGAGACGAATCTAATGAGGCCTTTGACCGCATGATTAGAGGATGATTACTGTAGCATTACTGTAGCAAATCATGAATTAATTAGGCTCGTTAGATTCGTCGCGCAAAGTTGAGGTTTTATAAATAGACTTCATTTAGTACTTCATGCATGAAAGATTCCTTTTGTGAAATTTTTTTTCACCCCTACGAAACACGGCCAAAGGTGGTCAAGTCGAGTCAATTCTTTTCTTTAGGGTGTAAGTCAAGTCTCTTCCTTTGGAAGCAAGCCACTATGGCAGCACTATAGTATATGTTTAAGCTATAAATAAGAGGCAAAAGCCACCAACAAGAGCTGCTATTGCAGCTCCACAAGTCTATCAGCTCTTGCAGTCCCAAAACTAGCCCCTGCTCATCCTATAGCTGTGCACACCTGTGCTGATTTTCTAACAGTGAGGGTTGAATCAGCAACATAATAACAACCTTTTGTATTTTATAGGATGAGGCGACAGACCACCCATGCGCCCAAAGAGTTGAAAATTCTGAAACATGAAGACCTGAGTCCGAATCAGATGACTATGGAGGACAGTGATGACGACGTTCAACTATTGAACTCAAAAGGTTGTGTGATGAGGTTTTTATACTCTATATATAACTTCTCTATGTGGTTGATAATGTGTACTGTATAGATATTTTGATAACTAGAATACAAGTGTTTTAATTTTATAGGTCCACACCGCGTGAAGTTCGTAGCAAAAGGGGGCAAGGCTTACCGGAATGGGAAAAGGGAGCGGTATTGTAGGCTCCAGATGGAGATTGAAAAGGGTTGTTTCAATGGTATGTTCTGAAACTCAGTTTTTTCCGAACGAATTTGCTGTATGTGTAAATTGTTGTATCCATGCATGTATTCTTTGTGATACTACGGGCCCGTTTAATTCGTGTGAAAGAGTGAAAAGTGTATGCATTGGGTTGCGGGCACAGAGAGAAGAAATGAACTGACACGGTTCTCGATGTAGTACGAGGTAGGAAAGTGACGTGAATTAAACAGGGCCTACATATCCTATAAATCTATATAGTTCATACCCACCCAAAATCAATTTTCCAAAGATGCACCAGGAATGAGCCACATCACTCACATAAACATTAGCCCTCTGATTCCCACTCTGGACATCAGATCAGATCTCCCTTCTGCCTGCACCAATTATCAAATAGGCATTAATATTTGTTCTACATCTTTAATCACCCTGATTCCTCTTATCCGCTCCCACTTCCATGCTCATCCTTCTACTGCTTGAAAGTTGAAACTGCCCTCCACGGGGTCATGCTCGATCCCTTGGGATCCTGAGTCAAGTCCTCTCTCCCGCTTCCCCAACTGTCTCAGCCCTTATATATGCAGTGTAGTAGTTGCAGCATGGAGAGCGTCTCCCCTCTCCGTCGATGCTACTGCTGACCCGTCTCCTCGGACCCAACGAATTGCTCATCAAATGGGTTCTTGCCAGCTTTGTCGATGCAGCGACTTTCTGTTCCTGGCCAATCTGCAATCATCAAGTTTGATTTTCCTCAAAGTACCCTTGCGGCTCCTTCCACTGTGCACTTCAACAATCATACTCCCTCCGTTCCAAATTGTAGGTCGTTTGACTTTTTTTATGTCAACTTTGACCGCTCGTCTTATTCAAAAAGTTGTGTAAAATAAGATAATACTCTTCTTTCCCCATGTTAAGTGTAATTTATACGTTTATAGAGTGCCTACAAGAGATTAATTTTACAAATTTACGTTGGTGCTTCTGAAAGAGCATGTATTATCGATGCATTCACTACGGGAAATCCCAAGTTTGCCGAGTGTCTTCATGTTTGCCGAGTGTTTTTTTTCGGGCACTCGGCAAACAACTTATTTGCCGAGTGTTTTTCAAAAAACACTCGGCAAAAAAAAACACTCGGCAAAAATAGGGTTTGCCGAGTGTCAAAAAAAAACACTCGGTAAAGATATTCTTTGCCGAGTGTCAAAAAAAACACTCGGCAAACAATATCTTTGCCGAGTGTTTTTTTTTTACACTCGGCAAAGGTCCTGTTTGCCGAGTGTTTTTTTTTGACACTCGGCAAAGTCATAATTAAAACCACATTTTGAAGTAGTAAATCAATTCAAATTAAAAAGTTTTGAACTACAAAGTTGTATAACTTCTCAAGATGCTGAACTTTTAGTTTGGTCATTTCTTCATTCGACAAATTCATATGAATATTGTTCACAAAATCTAGATCTCTCGTAGAGTTTCCTGAAACTATAAGAGAGATCTATAAGATTTGTGAACAATGTTACTCTCACTACATCGGATGAAGAAATGTCATATATCAAAGTTGTAGATATTCAGAAGTTATACAACTTTGTAGTTTAAAATTTTTTAATTTGAATTTGTTTTGCTAATGAAAAGTACGTTTGTAGTTCTCAAAATTCAAAATTTGAGTTTTTTCAAATGACCTCGGATGAAAAAACAGTCAAAATAATAGTTGTAGATCACAATAAGTTATGAAACTTTGTAGTTGACAACTTTTTCATTTGAAATCATATAGTCAACGAAAACTAAGTGTGAATGTTCTCAAATTTGAAATTCAAATTTTGTAAATGACCTCGGATGGAGAAACTACCAAAATAAAACTTGTAGATTTCAAAAAGTTATAAAACTTTGTAGTTGACAAGTTTTTAATTTGAAATCATTTAGGGCCTCAAACAAGTAATTTACACTCAGTTTAGTATAATACGGTAGGAATCAAAACAATATCTAGTCACAAATGAGAGTGTGGTGCAGTGGTAGAGAAGGTCACGCGCGAGAGAGAGGTCGCGGGTTCGAATCCCGCCGACCGCGTAGCGCGCGAATTTTCCGCGAAAAATGGAGTCCTTCCACATTGGAATAAATTTTTTTTGCTATTATTTTCGGTTTTTTTGAGCACTGGAAACCGGCTGTTTGCCGAGTGCCAAATAGCACTCGGCAAAGGGTTTGCCGAGTGCCCGAGAAAAGACACTCGGCAAAGAGCTCTTTGCCGAGTCACTGTTTACCGAGTGCTGTTTGCCGAGTGTAACACTCGACAAAGTGTTTGCCGAGTGCATTTCGGCCTTTGCCGAGTGCATCTGGCACTCGGCAAACAGCCGGGTTCCGTAGTGATTGCTTTTGCGCTCCTAGCTTTTTCGTATCTTATATCCTACGGAGACGCTATTGGCATCCCTGCTGCCTTCCATCATCTATAGATGATTGGCTCATGTCCAAATTGTTTGTTTTCTGTTAGTTTTTTCTCTATATGGCACGTATGTAATTCATGGACATGAATGAGAGTCTATTATTAGTCCTACTTGATCCCATTTAGAAAATTCTGCCAATGCTCAATACCATGTCATATCGTCCCGGTAACTCATTATATGTTTGATTCTCAGTTAATTCTGTGAAAATAATACATGTCTCAGTTTATTTAACATTCCTGTTCAGCTTAAAAAACATGTCTCAAATTATTTTAAATAACACTTTCCACTACTAACCTCGGTAATTACTTCCACTGCCTGCCGCAACACGTGGGGGTTTCACCTCGTATCCCATATTCCTTGCCCATGGACATCTTTAATAATCTCATTAGGATTTAATGTTTGACTATGTTGGGTGGTGATTCTGGTATGCAGTGCAACTGACATTTGGACCTTTTCTTTTCAGGTTGAACAAGCTAGTCTCTGTATCCATAGTCTCAACTTAAATTGAGGGATGAGCGAGCAGCACTCTAAGAACATACCAACAATTCGTGCTGTTAGATAGATGTGTTCCTTATATCTGTTAGCATACAATACGTTCTCCTGTCTGTGACTCTGAGGTAATGGTTGCGGTGTTGTGACCCGTTATCGAGTTGTTGTCATAAAATTTGCTCGCGCGAGCTGTTGGGGCCGCATGCATGTCTGGACCTCCACATGCGAAAATGAGCCATATATCCGTTGTTGATGAGTAGCTACTGTTTCTCTGCTGCCTAAAAAATTTGCTTCATTGCTTGCCAAGTTGTGTGTTAGCTATATATTCTAACATGCCAAAATACTTCATGCTGCCACTAGTAGAGAAACCGCTTTTAGTCCCGGTTGGCAACTCCCATTAGTCCCGGTTCCGCAACCGGGACTACGCCACCGGGACTAAAGGTCCCAGCCTTTAGTCCCGGGTATTTACCCGGGACTAAAAGCCACCTTTAGTCCCGGTTGGTAATACCAACCGGGACTAAAGGGTCTCCACGCGGCGCCCATGGTGGAGCCCCTCTAGTCCCGGTTGGTATTACCAACCGGGACTAAAGGGCTTTTTTTTTTCTTTTCTGTTTTTTTTTTTTTTTTTTCTGGTTTCTTTTATACAGAGATACGTATTATACCTGTATAATAATATACGTATATGTCCATATATGTATTAGTTATACGTCACTAATGCATTAAACTATTAATACTGATATTAATATATACGGTAATAATATTAAACTTAAATATATTTAAATAAAACAAATTTTGATAAATCCAAGATTAATATTAATATTTACATCAAGATTTCAATATTAATATTTACACCAAGATTTCAAAGGAGCATATACAAAATTCCTAATATTTGCTCCTTGTATCGGGCTCGTGTCCATCCCACCAGAACGCCCCTGTCTTGCTCACGACCTCATCGATTATAAATCCGCAGAGTGTCTCTTGAAATCGCCGCGACTCTTTGGTCCGGTAAGATCTCATCTTTCATACGCATCATCTGAGGATGTGGTTAATAGAAAAATATAAATAATAGCTTTTATGACTCACATGCATGCATGCATACATACATATAGATTTCAATGGAAATGGAACATACCGTCAGGTCCCAATTAGTGACGATCGTCTTATGCCCTACAAGAGTGTGCATGTACTCACAGACATAATATCCACATAAATTGGTGCCTTGATTCTGCCTATAACACTTTATAGGAGAAATGGTCAAGTCATTACATGCATAATCATGATAATGAAACAAAAAAAGAGATGTTGGTCTATGTATAGTAGTATTTACCGGAAAGTCTCCCTTGATACCAAGTTGTTCCTTGAATGGACCTTTTTGCTCTGCACGAAACTTTTCCAACACCTGCGCACACCATATGAAATAAATGGAATTCTTGGCTGAGCTAAAGAGGAATAATAGTGCGAGGACGAAAATTACTTTTGAAGGAGGTCAATCATTGGTTGGTACGTGTCCCGTGGTCCCCTCAATGAGTCCATGATGGTCAACAAGCTTATGTCTGGTTGTATAACAAATAATATCCAATGAAACCTATTTACATGCAAGTTTTGTACCAAGAGTCACGTCAGCTGAAATAAAAATTATGTTAGGAAGAAAACTAAAAGATGCACAAGACAATAAAAGTACTCACCCAAAGTTGTAAGGAAATAGAATCATTGTCTTGTAATGTTGTACACGTAAGAATCTGTCAATGTTGTTCATTGTGTCTTCATAAAAATTTAGTAACATATGCTGGTTTACAGTTTTTGGGTCGATGAAGCCCAAGTGGAAGTATGAGTTTTTCCTGCATTCTTCAATCTCCATTCTACAGGATACAATTTAAAAAAAATAAATGTTTAATAATAGGTTGACAATACATAGGAGACGTTAAATATAGAAATAAATGAAGCACTTACAGCACCCAGCAGCTGAGGAGAGACACGTCAAGGGCATCCCTATGGTATATCTGGTAAAATTCTGAGAATTCCAGATACATAACATTATCGCCACGAAAGTAGTCATCATCTCTAATCTTCAATCCCACCATATTCTGGCCTTGGGCCGACGCCTGAAGGTACCATTCATGTAATCTGTACATTTTTGTTGACAGCGTGTTGTACGTATCGGGGTCAACTAGAGGTAAGCCAAGCTGAAATGGCCACCTTAGTATAGCCTTTGGGGTCTTACTCTCATCTAGCATTTGCGAGGGCGTCATTCCTGCCCCTTTGCAAAACTCAAGCAGGTCAACCGGTCCAATTCCAGCATTCACCATGAGTGGATCAATTGTTTGCCTCTCCTGCTCACCGAGCTGAGCAACAGCCTTTCCCTTCCTTTGTTGCTTGACGCTCTTGTGGCTCTTGGTAGACTCTTGGCTCTGTTGACTCCGTCGCTCCTTCTCCTCCCTTTGATTCTTCTCATACGATTTCTTAATAGAGCGGTCATAGTCTGACAACAATTTCTTCTGAGTTTCTTTAGCCATGCCAATAAAGAAAGCAGACTTAGCAAAATCAACTACTTCTTTTTTCTCGGGCTCCTTCTTTTTGAAGAACTCTTTAACCTTATCCAGACTATGCTGCTTGCACTCCTCATCAGTTTTTTCCCATGGTAGCTTGGCAGGTTCCTTGGCTTGCTTTGCTGGCTTCTTTGCAGGTGGCTTTGTTGGTGCCTTGGCTTTCTGTTGCTTTGCTTTCTTTGCCGGCGGAGGTGCAGGCGGCGGAGATTGCTTAGCTGGAGGTGACGGAGATTTTTGAGTTGTTGGCGACGGAGACCTTTGTGATAATTGAGATAATTTGAGATAATTGAGATAATTGATATAAAATGATATAATTGATCTCACAATTGATATAAACTAATATCCAACTATTATCAAAAAAAATCACACTAATATAAAAACAAAAAAAGACTAATATCCAACTAGAATCCATCTAATTGATCTCACAATTATATTATAGTATATAAACTAAAATAAGTTTTTTGATCTCCCATTTAGGAAATGACATATAATTGACATTTAAAACATAGAACTAAACTAAACTAAGATTCATTCTTATATATCGTTATAATAACAAAAATTCATTCTTATATACCGTTATATCGTTATAACAAAAATTCATTCTTATAATAACAAAAATTAATTCTTATAATAACAAAAATTCATTCTTTTACTAATAACATATAATTGACATTTAAAACATAGAAACTAAACTAAGTATAATATCCAACTAGTTCCTAAAAATTGATATAAACTAATATCAAAAATTTGAGATAATTGAGATAATTGATATAAAATGATATAATTGATCTCACAATTGACCTTTGTTCAGGAAGAACAGGCGAATATTGCTGCGGCGGGGACTGCGGAGCTGGAGGCGGCGGAGATGCCCTTGAGCTTTGGGGTGACGACGAAGGCCCCTCAGGAGTTAAGACGATGTAACGCTTCTCCCATAGGATAACACCATGAACTGCCTCTTCTAGTGTCGTCTCCCCGTCACCTCCAGGAATGTCAAGCTGGAGTGATTCGTACCCGGCCAAGACCTGCTCCACCCCAACTCTAGCATAGCCAGCAGGTATTTGCCCTCCATGGTAGAGATCTCCTTCTTGACTCGGCAAAGCAGTACCGTACGCCACCTTGAACGTTAAATTCTTGAATGGACTGT
>CM014271.1:75134354-75207575 GCA_004135705.1 Alloteropsis semialata | reverse complement strand
GCGGGCCGGCTCCGCCTGGCCTGCATGGGCGCCGGGGCTCCATGGCCCAATCGAGCCGCCACCGCGACCCCGCGCCGAAGCCGGAGGAGCAGCAGGAGAGGGGCGCCGGGGCGGGGCTCGTGGCGGAGCTGCTGCCCCCGCCGCGCCTCAGATGCAGGGGAGGGGAGGCGGAGCTCTGCGGGAGGAAGCAGGCCGGCGCGGCGAGGCCCCGCGGGAGGAGAAGCAGGGGGCGGCGGAGGGAGCTGGGCGCCGGCCGATGAGGTGGATCTGCGCCGGGGATGGGGAAAAGAAGAAGAGGGGAGGAGAGGAAAAAAAAAGAAAAGGAAAGAAAAAAAAGAAAAGGGAAATGGAAAAAAAAGAAAGGGAAAGAAGAGAAAAAGAAAAAGAGAGAAAAAAGAGGAGAAAGAAAAAAGGAAAAGAAAAAAAAGATTAAAAAAGAGAAATAAAAAAGAAAGAAAAAGAATGAGAGAAGATAGAAAAAAGAAAAGGAAAAGAAAAGGTGAGGAGAGAGAGGAGGTGGTGGTTGGAAATGGTTGAATAAAATATAGGGTGGTTGTGATAGAGTATGGGATTTAGAGTATGACGGGTGCGGAAGAAGTTGGTATAGAGTATGAGATTTGGATGACCAGGACAGAATATTCCTTTTAGAGGATGAATATAGAGGACCACCAGTGCGGACAGCCTTAAGCTATAAATAAGAGGCAAAAGCCACCAACAAGAGCTGCTATTGCAGCTCCACAAGTCTATCAGCTCTTGCAGTCCCAAAACTAGCCCCTGCTCATCCTATAGCTGTGCACACCTGTGCTGATTTTCTAACAGTGAGGGTTGAATCAGCAACATAATAACAACCTTTTGTATTTTATAGGATGAGGCGACAGACCACCCATGCGCCCAAAGAGTTGAAAATTCTGAAACATGAAGACCTGAGTCCGAATCAGATGACTATGGAGGACAGTGATGACGACGTTCAACTATTGAACTCAAAAGGTTGTGTGATGAGGTTTTTATACTCTATATATAACTTCTCTATGTGGTTGATAATGTGTACTGTATAGATATTTTGATAACTAGAATACAAGTGTTTTAATTTTATAGGTCCACACCGCGTGAAGTTCGTAGCAAAAGGGGGCAAGGCTTACCGGAATGGGAAAAGGGAGCGGTATTGTAGGCTCCAGATGGAGATTGAAAAGGGTTGTTTCAATGGTATGTTCTGAAACTCAGTTTTTTCCGAACAAATTTGCTGTATGTGTAAATTGTTGTATCCATGCATGTATTCTTTGTGATACTACGGGCCCGTTTAATTCGTGTGAAAGAGTGAAAAGTGTATGCATTGGGTTGCGGGCACAGAGAGAAGAAATGAACTGACACGGTTCTCGATGTAGTACGAGGTAGGAAAGTGACGTGAATTAAACAGGGCCTACATATCCTATAAATCTATATAGTTCATACCCACCAGCCGCAACCCAAAATCAATTTTCCAAAGATGCACCAGGAATGAGCCACATCACTCACATAAACATTAGCCCTCTGATTCCCACTCTGGACATCAGATCAGATCTCCCTTCTGCCTGCACCAATTATCAAATAGGCATTAATATTTGTTCTACATCTTTAATCACCCTGATTCCTCTTATCCGCTCCCACTTCCATGCTCATCCTTCTACTGCTTGAAAGTTGAAACTGCCCTCCACGGGGTCATGCTCGATCCCTTGGGATCCTGAGTCAAGTCCTCTCTCCCGCTTCCCCAACTGTCTCAGCCCTTATATATGCAGTGTAGTAGTTGCAGCATGGAGAGGCGTCTCCCCTCTCCGTCGATGCTACTGCTGACCCGTCTCCTCGGACCCAACGAATTGCTCATCAAATGGGTTCTTGCCAGCTTTGTCGATGCAGCGACTTTCTGTTCCTGGCCAATCTGCAATCATCAAGTTTGATTTTCCTCAAAGTACCCTTGCGGCTCCTTCCACTGTGCACTTCAACAATCATAATTAAGATAATACTCTTCTTTCCCCATGTTAAGTGTAATTTATACGTTTATAGAGTGCCTACAAGAGATTAATTTTACAAATTTATGTTGGTGCTTCTGAAAGAGCATGTATTATCGATGCATTGCTTTTGCGCTCCTAGCTTTTTCGTATCTTATATCCTACGGAGACGCTATTGGCATCCCTGCTGCCTTCCATCATCTATAGATGATTGGCTCATGTCCAAATTGTTTGTTTTCTGTTAGTTTTTTTTTTGTATATGGCACGTATGTAATTCATGTACATGAATGAGAGTCTCTTATCAGTCCTACTTGATCCCATTTAGAAAATTCTGCCAATGCTCAATACCATGTCATATCGTCCCGGTAACTCATTATATGTTTGATTCTCAGTTAATTCTGTGAAAATAATACATGTCTCAGTTTATTTAACATTCCTGTTCAGCTTAAAAAACATGTCTCAAATTATTTTAAATAACACTTTCCACTACTAACCTCGGTAATTACTTCCACTGCCTGCCGCAACACGTGGGGGTTTCACCTCGTATCCCATATTCCTTGACCATGGACATCTTTAATAATCTCATTAGGATTTAATGTTTGACTATGTTGGGTGGTGATTCTGGTATGCAGTGCAACTGACATTTGGACCTTTTCTTTTCAGGTTGAACAAGCTAGTCTCTGTATCCATAGTCTCAACTTAAATTGAGGGATGAGCGAGCAGCACTCTAAGAACATACCAACAATTCGTGCTGTTAGATAGATGTGTTCCTTATATCTGTTAGCATACACACTACTGGAAAACGCTCTATCCGTCACCCATCATAGGTACCGATTATTTAAAATCCGGTACCAATGCATGCATTGGTACATGCATTGGTACCGGGTCTAGATTTGAATGCCCTAGAAGTACTTTTGGTACCGGGTGGTAACACCACCCGGTACCAAAAGCCAACCTTTTAGTACCGGGGGCATACTTCACCCGGTACCGATGTCAACTCCAGCTATAAATCGCCGCAGCCGGCTTCTTCCTCCAAAAAATCTCTAAGTCCCAAAATCTCTCCCTCCCTCTCTCCACCGCGCAGTGGCAGGGCGCGCTCCGCCACCGAATCCCGAGCGCAAGCGGGGCAGGAGCGAGGAGCGGCCGCCACCGAGTCCCGAGCGCGAGCGGGGCAGGAGCGAGGAGCGGGTGGAGCAGCTGCGGCGGGCGGCGCGCGCGGGAGTGCGGCGCGGCGCGCGCGGCGGGTGGAGCAGCGGCGCGCCTCCGGTTTTTTTTTTACTTTTCTGAATTGAATTGGAGATGTGGAACTCGTGTGAACTCTGTGATTTTTAGTTCTGTGATTGTGAACTCTGTGATTTTTAGTTCTGTGATTGTGAACTCTGTGATTTTTAGTTCTGTGACTGTGAACTCTGTGAACTCGTGTGATTATGATTGTGATTGTTATTGTGATTCTTAGAGAAGCAGAAGCTTGTGTGATTCTTGAAGAAGCTATGGGGAGAAGAAGAAAAAGGAAAAGAAAATGAGAAAAAGAAAAGGGACGGGGTACGGGGAGGGCCAGTTCCTTTGGTACCGGTTGGTGTACCAAAGGCTCCTTTTGGTACCGGTTCTGGACCCGGTACCAAAGGCCGCCCCCCTTTAGTCACGGTGTCGCGGTACCGGTTCCAGAACCGGTACCTATGAGGGTTACGAACCGTGACCGATAGCGCCTTCTCCGGTAGTGACAATACGTTCTCCTGTCTGTGACTCTGAGGTAATGGTTGCGGTGTTGTGACCCGTTATCGAGTTGTCATAAAATTTGCTCGCGCGAGCTGTTGGGGCCGCATGCATGTCTGGACCTCCACATGCGAAAATGAGGCATATATCCGTTGTTGATGAGTAGCTACTGTTTCTCTGCTGCCTAAAAAATTTGCTTCATTGCTTGCCAAGTTGTGTGTTAGCTATATATTCTAACATGCCGAAATACTTCATGCTGCTATTTGAATCGATGAGCATGATTGTGAACGCACAGCTGTACATGTGCGCCGCCAGCGTCCATGGCGGCGCACTGGCAGCTCGGCGTGCGATGCCAAGTCCATCAGCACCCGGAGCTGGTCACTGCTTACTTAGCTTGCTACCAAACTCCAATGGCAATTGACAAACCAATATGCCCCTTTTTTTTCCGATCATATGCATTCATACACACGATCAAAGTTTCTCCCATAACCTAGACCGTCATGTTCTCTTTGCTTTTCTTTTATGCCGGTTAGAAACTACTAACTTGAGCGAGGGAGTCCGTTGTCATCTCTTTCTTTAGTTTGGTAGCGATTGTTGGAGGGCGAGAAATCATAATCTAATTGTATGCGTTTCAAGCTCCACATTTATATTTATATATTAGGCATATGCTAATTCCCAGTTATGTTTGATGCAGCAGGTGAGACAATCAGAGCACTTTGTGAATTGAAACGTGTTCAATTTTGTATTTTTGTTACATACTTACATGTACTGAAAGAGGTGCATAGAGTTGGATATATGCTGACATTTGGGCTCGTTTGGATGGAAGCCGATGTCGGCCAGGCCAAATATTGGCCGTTCACTACGGGCAGATAGTGGCCAAATATTGGCCGTTCACTACGTTATTTGGAGTAAGACCCTAATTTGGCCACGCCAAGACTACCTGCCGATGCCGTAGTTCATTTTTGCGCCACGATCCGGCCAATGCGCGGACCGCCGATGGCCAACCTTTGGCTCGGATGGTAGCGTATAGCATCCAAACGGACCCTTGATTTGAATTTTGATGTCACAAACATAAAGGGCTTTGAGAGGTTTGTGCTATCACCAGTAACAGATATACTGGTAGGTGTGAATGCGTGATGTCATGACCTTCCTGTGAGGTAAAGCAATCTGGAGATGGTGAACTACAATATTCCGTCTCTGTTCGCTCACCCAGGATGGGCCGTCAAACGAGCGCGGGAAAATCGTAGCGCACGATGATAATCCATTGGTTTCTACATGGGCCAAGCTTTCCTTGAGTATATCTGGCCCATCAACGCCCATTAGCGACCCCGCAACCACGAGACGACCCAGTAAGAGTCCAGTCAAAGCTCCAATCCAAACCCTTCTCCGCTCTCCGCCGGCCTAAACCCCGCCGCCGAAATGTTCCTCCGCCCCCTCCTCCGCCGCGCCGCCGCCGCCGCCGCCACCGCGTCGTCCTCCGGCGGCGTTCGCGCCCCCGCGCTCCCCGACCCGCCCGCCGCTCTCGCCTCCCTCCTCCTTGCCTCCCGGTCCTACGCGAAGGCCAAGGGCGGGGGCAAGCCGGCGTCGTCCACGTCGAACCGCGGCAAGGTCCGCGCCAAGGACCAGCGCGGCGTGGCGTCGGCCGATGACGCCGATGGGGACGAGTTCGCCCCCGGGGGCGGGGACGACGACCTTGATGCCGAGTTCGAGATGCCCACCGACCCGCTGCCCCCGACCTACGACCCGGCGCTCGACGTCGGCCCAGGCGGCCGCCCGCTCTTCGCCTTCACCGACACGTTCGGGACTTTCTCGCACCGCGACGCCAATGTCTATGTCGACTTCACGTAGGCGCCTCCTCCCTCTCAATTGGATCCAATTGCTCTAGGATTTTCTGTGTTGGTACCGCTTATGAGGTTGGGTCGTTTGGATCTTGTGGTGGCATTGTAGCGATCTCTCTGACCAAATTAACAGCTGTCAGGTAGCAATCACTGTGGTGTCGAAATTGAAATGGTAGATTGTGTGGGATTTGGTCACAGCACCATTTTAATTAGGGTCGGTCCTTGATAGTGTTCTCAGTGCATAATTTACCATTTTGCTCTGTGATCCAGTCATGGAATTGGGGGTTAATATTATCTAGATGCTCCATTGATTTGAGCAAGTTTTGAGACTTCTTTCATTTTTGAAAACTTTAAGGCCATTTTGTGCTTTCCCCATTGACTAAATAGCAACCCATTTCTCGATGATGAAATGTTACCTTGTTTCAACTTTGCTAGTGGCAACATACTGTATCCTATTGTCTTTTGTAGTATTTTCTTTCATTTGATGTAAAAGATTATCCAGTTACTACTGTAAGCTGCAACCAGGAAACCAAATATAGCTCAGATTGAATTTGTCGACACTATTGGAGATTGTTTTGGAATTTAATTCTCTTTCATTTCTCTGTCATTTGGGATTTCTTGTCAGTTTGGATGAATGGAATGCCATGCTACCAGAAGGGTTGCCAGCAGGGATGATGAAGGAGTTTCAGGAGACAAGACGGTGTGCTGTGATGGTGAGGAAGAGCTTCCTAGACCTCCGGGATAACTTCCGTAGGATTGTTGATCCGGCCGTTACAACCAATCTCAAAGGTGTGTAACGTGTTGATACTTATGCATATTGGATTCTTGGATGCCGCCCCCTCTTATTAAGGCTATAAGATGTGTTAGCTTCAGTTGAAACATGCTTTGCTGTCAATTTACATGCAGTATATACTGTGCTTGTATGGTTTGCACTGCTTAAGTCTTTTGTTAGCATGGATGGTTTCAGTTCTTTCAGATTTTAGTGAATAATATTGTTGCTGATATGATAGGCGTCATGTTAATCTCTTGCGGGAATATTAAAAAGCAAATGATCATATTGGTGGTTTGATTGAATTAATGTAATGGTATGTGAACTTTCTTTTTTCTCAATTGGCAATGGAAATGATGTTAATGTGTCCATTGATTCAGCTTACTTCCTTTTTGACTCATAATATGGTATACTATCAGAGGTGAAGAAAAGAGTAGCTAGGTTTATTAATTCTAGACTAGAATGATATGATTTTTCACCTAGCAGGATTAATAGAGAGAAAAAGGTTCAATCCTTACTTAATTGGTGTAGTGAGTGGTATGTCAACTTTCTTTTTTTCTCAGAGTTGACATGGGAAATGAAGGTATCATGTCCATTGTTTGTGCTTAGTTCCTTTTTGACACATAAGGTATATATATCAGAGGAAAAAGAAAAGAAAGAACCATTGAGGAACTAGGTTTTTAATTCTAGAAGTGGTATGATTTTTCACCTAGCAAGATTACTTGCAAAGAAAAGTTTCAATTTCCTTACTTGTCCATGGCTTAATCTTCTGAAATCTGTGCATTTGAAAATGCTTAACACTTTTCATTATAACCCTTATGTTTCTGAAGTTGTTTAGTTTGCACCATAATTAAGCTTATTTATGAGAATCCTTGGTATAATTTTCTTTTTCGATGAGCACAATGCCATTGCAAAACATATTCAATACAATGCAATTGCATATGTTTACATATACATTCTGCAACATTGTATCTGAAGTTCTCAATCGTTTTCCTGGTTGCCTGCCTTCAGATACCAAAAAGCAAATTGTCTTGGATGGCCCGCGCAGTTGTGGTAAAAGTATTGCACTTGCGATGCTTGTCCACTGGGCACGTACTCAAGGATGGCTGGTATTCTATGTTCCACAAGGAAAGGATTGGACTCATGGAGGATTCTTCTATAGAAACACATATAGTGATTTGTTTGATACACCAGTACAGGCTGCCAAGATCTTGCAGGTGCTAAGCTCTGCGTGATTTGTATCTTTTGGTTACTTCAAATAGACTACTTTGCATGTTCCTCTTTCCTTTCTCATTTTCTGTGGATGCAAATAGAATGCATTATAATCCTGTTCTTCTTATTTTATTGGTTTGTAATCTGTCTACACACTCCTAATTTTGGTAGTTTGATTTTGTTATGACGTAATATTAAGCATCAAGTGTGACAACAAATCCAAGAATACAATGTGTTCATCGGTGGTCATGCATATATTGATTAATATCAAATCTAAGTTGGTATTGTTAGAACCTCTTCTGTTTACAAATTGTCACTAGGAAATATAAGTATATGTTAAGGTTGCTGTATTTTTTAGACACGTCTTACGCATACTATTTTCTATCAGTTCATACTTCCTAGTGTATAGTAGACTGGGTTTCTCAAATCTCAGTTTATTGGTAATGGGTTAGTAGGAATGAATTTATGCTTGGTCATTGCATATATTTCCATAAAGCACTTGGGTCCACAAATTCTCTATTAAGCATACACTTTGAATGCCAGGAAGCAGATAATCTGTAACATTTTGAACATGGACACAACCTCAAAATACATTAACATCAAATTTGTACTGTAGCATATTTTCAAATCTGTTGAATTCAATGTTATGAAAGTACTTTTTGGACAATTATGTACTTGCAATTTTATATATCCAATCTGAATATTTTTTAAAAGATATTAGTCTCAAAATGTAAGCTGCATGCCTTCCACAACAGCAATAATTGGAGGTAGTACATATTAAGCCCCATATGTATGTGCCGACAAGGTTTCCTGTCAATGATCATGCAGATAAAATGCATATCTAGCAATATCTTGCAACTAAAGCATTTTGGGTGGAACATCATTTCCTCTAAATTTGTTTCTATTGCTGCTTCAGGATTTTTTGAAGTACAACGAAACACGTTTACATCAATTATCATGTCAAATTTTCGATCCTATTCCCCTGGGAGAAGGTGCTGGTGTTGGAAGGATGAAAGGGGCTGACACAGTGGAAATGCCTGAAGGGTCCACACTGTATGATCTCATTCAAACTGGGATAACCCACACACACGCTTCTGTTGGTGTTGTAACTCGCTTAAGGGAGGAATTATCCCTTGTTAAAGATGTGCCTGTACTGTTTGCTATTGATCAGGTTTGGTGGAGTATTGAGACCATAACTGAACTGGCTGTTGTGACTTAACATCCCAAAACATTAAAATATTCTTTTTTTGTCTTTTGCAGTACAATAGTTGGTTTACATTCAGTGATTTCCAGGAACCCGTAACTGTTAGATCTTGTCGATCAATCCATGCGAAAGAGCTTACAACGGTTTGTTGCATTCTGCTTATGTTGAAGCATTACATTCTTTTATGTCCTTCAGCAACCTCCTTTAAAAGTAGCAAATATTTGCATTTCTTTTCTGTTTTCATTTTTTGTTGTTGTGGTTAGTCAAATGTTAAGGTTCTCGCCCTTTCTGAGCGTTCATTCTCTTATCTTCTGTAACCTTTCATGTTCTCTTTTATACTGCCTAATACAGCAAAAAGGTTTTTTTGTGGAAAAAAATAGCAGTTGTAATCGATTCAATGTACATAGTTCACAGTTCATAATAGCAGGTTTTACTTGATATATCTGTCGCTTAACTACCTGTTTATGGTCCTGAAAGAAAAAAAAATCATATGTAAGGTGAGATTTTGTGATTCTTTTATGTCTTATTATGACTGCATTTTTGAGAATTGTATGATTAGCCTGGTCCAGTACTGCAGTCATTCTTTTACATTATGAGGAAAGACTTAAGTGGTACCTAGGTACATATTTAATGTTTCGCTTGTTGCTTACTTCTCAACAGGTTAATGCTTATAGGTCAATGTTGCACAATGATATGATGGTTGGAGCCTTTTCGCACTCAACAGCTGTTGGCAAACTACGGCAGGAGCTGCCAGATGTTCCTTCTGACGCTCGCTTGATGTTTCCACGATACACCTTAGAAGAAGCTGAGACTGTGTGTCACTATTATATGAGGTAGTTCTTTTATAAAATTGGCATTTTTTTAATCTGGTGATGGTGTTGGGATTTCTGCCATGGCTGACTCTGGCATATGACTGCACAAGTTTCCAAGTATATGTTACTTGTTAATTCAATCAATGAACATTGGCAATCTGCTTGTTGGCCAGGCAAAAGATCATTCGGCGCGAGAGTTTTTCAGAAGAGAAGTGGAAAAAGATCTATTATTTATCAAATGGGAACGGCTCAGAGATGAGATGGCTTGCTGCCTTTGTTTGAGGTAGGGTACCGCAAGTCCGCAACTGAAGTTATGCAATAGCTGTAGTATTATATTGTTGAGACCAAACTACATTGTTCTCCACAAATTTATTCTTATAATGTTCTGTAATGTTTTAGATAACAATAATGATATGCAATCAACTAGTTATAATGCATGTATTTTCAGTTTTTTTTCATCCCAATGAAATCATTGGCTTTTAGTAATACTGATCTTTTTCTCGTCCCTTTGAAATCATTAGCTATTAGTATTTTCTGATCTTCTCTGCACCTTTACCATGCAGTTCCTTGTGCCCAGTATTCAGTTCTAATGGCGATCTAGAAAGATTGCCACTTCTGTTTCAGCGTGCCGTTCGACAACACAGTTCTCCATTGTTGTATACTTGTAGTCTGTCTTATGAAATTCCTAGGAGAAAATTGCCTACAACATCCTTCTTTTGTGCTGGGTGGAACTTGAAGCCAAAGCACAAATTTGTGGCGCCCATTTATATGATTATATCACGAGGTCCCCTGCAGTCCTGCTCAGTGATGCTACATACAAAATAATAACCAACGGATGTGTAACATTGCTCTTGGAGAAGATTTCGTGTGTTTTGGCTCCTGTATTTTACCTTTGGCTGCTGACGAGCTGACTGTGCTGATGAATATGAGAGCCAAATTGCCAATCTATTCAGCATGAAAATATTGCTGAATTTAGTAGCATTAAATGGTCTTTCAATTTATTTTTGGTGTACCATCATGCAATTATTTGAGTTGGGAATAATAATTTTCTGTCGATGAACTGAAAGGTTACAGGCTGGAGGCAGCACCCCTTCTACAACATTAGTTCAGATAATCAGATTTCTTTGTTGTTTCCAGTGGAGAAGACCACTTTTGTCAATACGAGTTTTGTTGTGTACTTTCACAAGGGATTGCTTCAACTTTTGATCTTGGCTTTACACATATCATTTACGCTTGTCCCTTGTTGATCTCTAGTCTTTCGTACATCGGTTATGATACTGGATACATTGCTATAATACAACGAGCACGCAAGGAAAATGACTTTTGGAACTTGAATCATGAGCAAGCTGAACTTCTGAATCGATCCACAATCTGCATCTCTCCGTTGTTAACGAATTGATCAGGGGAAAGAAGTCCTAGTTGCATCATTGAAACGAATTGATCAGGGGAAAGAAGTCCTAGTTGCTTCACTGAAAAGAATTGATCAGGGGAAACAAGTCCTGGTTGCATCAAACCAATCAAACCATGGTACAGACTACAGATGTTTTCAGATGACCAAAGAGCAGAGTAATCCTATACTAGTGTCTGAAACTGGAATCTGCAGCCAGCTGCTGATCACACAGACTCGCGTCCTGCTCGATTTCTTCTTCTGAGCTCATCTCTTGGTCAGAGCTAGAAGACGAGCTGCTGCTATCCATCTCGATGTGGCAAACCCCGAGCTGCAACCACCTGCTTTGGTAACATGGCGACCCCGGAGCGGCGGGTTCTTGTGGCGCCGCCGCCGCGCGCGCTCTGAACGTCGGGAGGTCCAGGATGTGCGGCAGCAGCAGCTCGAGCGCCGCCTCCGCGTCCTGCTCGTCTTTCTCCATGCAGACGCCTCCGTCTTCGCCCTCGTCGTCCTCCTCCATGGAGCCGACGTCGTCGTCGCCATCCATGAAGCCACCGTCGTCCACCACGAGGCCCCTGTCGTCGGCATGGCCGCCGCCGTCACGCGCCGCGCGCCGCCCGTGCTCCTCCTCCTCCCGCTCCGGCTCAGCAGCCGCCGCCGCGGCCCGCGACTCGTCGAGGAACCGCAGGAACTCGTCACGAGCTTCCCCGTCCAGCCACGCCACCGGTACGCGCATCGGCGGCGGCGGCGACGCGGTTTCCTCCAGGAAGAGCAGGTACTCGGCGAGGACGTCGCCCTCCAGCCACGCCACCGGGAGCCGCGGCGCGACCGCGCGTTGCCCGGCGAACCCCGCGAGGCAGACCGGATCCATATGGGCTGCCGCTGGCCGCTCTCGGTCTCGAGCTTGGATCGCCGCCGGTAGAATAGAACGCGGCTTGCGGGTGAGTGGCGAGGCGAGGGAAGGATATGGTGATGCCTTGCGGCGGTGGAAGCGGGAGACAGGAGCGGGAGGAGGACGCGCGCTGGCCGGTGGAGTGAAACGAGTTGTACTCGGACGCGGCACGGAGTCGGAGTCCGAGTTCGACAAGGAGCCAAGGACCCGAATACTTATTTTTTTAGAGGCCCTAGTCTAGAATACAAGGCTGTAGTATCTGAACTCAGTCGTAAACACACATCAAACACACCCACTCACACCACACACAACACCTCCTACGACTAAGCTAAGATCTAGACCTTATATTCTATTTTTGCCTGCACATGTGCTAAAGCACGGTCGGATGGGGCCATCAGAAGATTATTTGGGAACACTGTTCCCGCGGTGGGAAAATCCGCGTCGAGCAGCGCTCGAACGCGCGACCGGCGGCTTCCGCACCTGGGAAGCCGACCAACCGAGCTACGGCTCGGAAGGACCCGAATACTTGGGGAGCTGGCTTTAGCCATTCTGTACATCAATGTGAGAGAGTGAGTGTTAGTGGATATCACGATGTTAATAAGGGTGTGTTTGGATCCGCTCCGCTTCACGTTTTTTTAGCTCTGCTCCAACAATTCCAAGCCAAACACCACCAGCTCCACGTTTTGCAGCTCCACGAAAAACGTGAATCTGGAGGCCAACTCCACGTTTTTTGTGGAGCTCCTCATGAGGTGCTACACGTTTTGCAACTCCACGGTGGATCTGCTATATGGTGAAGTTGGTGGAGTGGAGCTGCGTGAATCTGATCCAAACATGCCCTAAGAAACCGGATAGTGGACTATAAATATTTTGGCTATTTGGATCCCTAAATTATAAGGGTTTGAATAGTTAAGTGAAAATGCTTATTGTCGGTTTCGCCATTATGGTTTTATCCCAATTGCTAATCAACGTTCATGCAGTACATTATGTTGACTATTATGTTGACTATTATCCCATTATGGTTTTATCCCAATTGCTCATCTACATTATGGTTTTATCCGAACATTATGTTGACTATTTTGGTATCAATATATTTGAATGGAAAAATTATGCAGTACAAAATTGTAAATCTCATCAAAATATTCATATAAATTTTGTCTCAATCAGACCTCATATGAAAAGGTCATGATTTTTTGAAGACGTGGTGTCTTCCCGCTAACAATTCCCGTGCTATTTCCAGTGTTGAGAGTGTTTTCCTCATCAGGTGAAGACATGTTCAGAGATACTCTTTATTTAATAGATGGTCAAATTTTTGAGCATGTGTTCCTTTTGCAAATTAAGATTAGATTATATCAACTGCTTCCAAGCCATAAAAAGCCACAAAGTTAATAAAAAAGTGCATTTTTAAAAAAATATTTGTAGTTTCTCTTTATTTAATGTAGAATGTTTGTTGAGCTAACTGTAAGATTAATTTTATGACATTTGAATCACTGGATACATTTATTTTGGCATTGCTTCGTTTATAGTACTCCCTCCGTTTCAAAAAGAATGCAATTCTCATTTTTTAAGAAGTCAATTGACCAAATATATATAAGAGATAAAGATGATCTATAATACCAAATAATAGATAGATTTATCGTGAAATATATTTTCATAGTATGCATATATGCAGTAATAAAGATTAATATTTCTATAAATTTAGTAAAATACAATTAAATTTAACTTATTTCAAATCTTATATTCTTTTTTTGAACAGAAATCTTATATTTTTTGGGATGGAGGGACAATCCTTTTTTTAAAAAAAAGGTTTCTCAGAAAAATAAAATAAACGTTCATGGGCAGTTCGGATACATCGGACCATCGAGTGAGCCGCCTCGAGTTGGGCCGACCAGGCGCACGGAAACGAATGGCCCAAACATCAGACAGCCCACGTTCCAAAACCCTACCCAGCCCATAACTCTTTACTAAAACCCTAACCCCCGTAACAGCACAAGCAGAGGAGGGAGGCGGTCTCATTCATTGCCCTCTCCCACCCGCACGGCGGCGACTCTGCTGACGGCGAGCGGCGCCGACGAGCAACCAGCGCGCGGCGAGTCGCGAGCGTGCGCGCCGAGGCTGTGAGCGAACCAGCGCCGCAGCGGAGCTCAGTAAAGGAGGCCTGAGCTCTCGCTACCATGGCGCCGCCGCGCGGCGACAGGAAGGGGAAGGGCGCCGGCGGCAAGAGCGACCTGCGCCCCGACCGCAAGCAGTTCAAAAAGCACCGCAAGGAGGAGGCGGCCGCTGAGCAGGGTGATGGCGACGGAGAGCGGCAGCAGCCAAGTTCCGCCGCGCTCCTCGCCGCAGCGTCTGACGACGCTGACTTCCCGAGAGGTAAGCATCGAGCTGCGCGGACCCCCTCCCTCCCCCCTTTTCCGTGGCTTGCTGTGTCCCAATTTTGCTCCGCGCTGATGTGATCTGCATTTTGTGGGGTGCTGTGCAGGGGGGCGCAGCTTGCTCAGCAAGGACGAGGTGGCGGAGGCCCGCGCGGAGGCCGAGGAGGATTTCGAGAGGGAGGAGAAGAAGGGGAAGGGGAAAAGGAAGAGGAAGGGCGGCGAGTCGTCTGGTTTCGGTGTGGATGACGACTTGGGGACCCTCTTCGGCGGGGCCACCACCGGGAAGCTCCCACGATTTGCTAATCGCATCACAGTGAAGGTTTTCCCCTCTGAAACTCAGTTACTTTGTCGGAATAGGATTGATCTTGCAATTAAATTGCACCATAGTAGGTTTGTAACCTTGGTAACCACACATTTAGGGTTCTTCAACTGCTCAACAGGGTCAGAGTCTTGTTTATCTGGCGGTTAGAATTCAGAAAACATCATACATGCTTAAATGTAGTGCTGTACTGTGCAATTTGGTCTCTAAATAGTCAACTTTATCTGGTGATTAGAGATCAGAAAACACTATACAGGCCTAAATGTAGTGCTCTATTGTGCAATTTACACTCTAAATAGTCAACCTGTTAAAGCAATTAAGCAAATGGCTGTCAGGCTGTAGCGAAAACCATACATGGTAAAATGGAATCATGTACATCCCAATGCTGTGAGAATCCTATACATCCTATTATTCATTCCAATAGTTCAGTTGCTGGACACTATTAGTGATTTTCTCTCCAAATTCCCATAATCCTCAAATGACTATAACAGCCGACACTATTATTGATTTTCTCCCCAAATTCCCATAGTCCTCATATGCCTAACAGCCTTGAACCCTTGAAACATATGCGAGACAGCTGGTGTAAGCTTTCGAAGTGCCATGGAAACAGTAGAGTAGTTTTTAGATTAGCTAGTTTTAACATGAAAGTTTAAAATCTCAAAAGGACCATCGAGTTATTATATGCATTCATAAAGTTTAAAATCTCATGCTGATTATTGCACGGCAAACTTTGAGCGAGAGATAAAGGGCAAGAATCTGGATCATGCAGTTCTTGTGATCTTTTCCATTCTGTACCACTTGCCACGCTTTTCCACATTATATGTTTTGCAAAGTGCATATTTTTTTCGTCTTGGCTACTATCCACATTATTCAGCCCTAGTGGGAGTTTGAAATTTGGAGTAGCATTCACTAAGGTATAGACACCAAGTTTTAGACTAATTGTTTATTTCTGGCCTCATCCAAATAAACACTGAATTATGTGAAGGCTTTAGGAGCCAGACACTTATTTTTATGCAGTCAGTTTGCACTGATACTGTTTGAGGTCTCGCATGCTTGGTCTAACGAGTAGCTGGTGAGAGTACACATATTTGTCAATGCTATTCCTGGAAGCGTTTCAGATGGATGGGTGATCATTTGAGCCCTGTAGCAACACATGCCGCACATCATCCAACCTCTGTCATACTTTTGAACTAAAACACTCTCCATAAGAGGTTACTGGATTGGCCTGTTTTGGACAGTTTGAAATGCAGTTGCTAGGATATTGTACAAGTTAGGCTCTGCGATGCCGGTAAGGTGATGCAGTGCAATGTGCACATTTCTCATTGCATTAGGTTAAACTGGCAGGGAGGCAATTGTTCCTTTGAACGGAACGTTTTGGTTATATGTTGCTAGATATGTATTGGAGATGTTACTGTGAGTTTTCTGATTATGTTACCTTGAGATGTTTGATGCATGTGATAAATGGCCTCAGGTTGCTTTGCTGTAGCAAATTACTTTTTTACCTTCAAATGTTTGGGACATGTGATAAATGGCCTAAGATTGCTTTTGCTGTAGCAAATGGCTCTATTTTAACTGTTAGCTATCTGTATCGACTGATCGAAAGCATTTGAACATGGATGTTGTATATAGTAAATGTACTGGTCAGTTCTTGGGTCAACTGTCGTTATGCTTAAATCCTTGCATAAAGTGCTGCTATATTTACCCGCGAAAAAAAAAGTGCTGCTATATTGGTGAACTGGTCATGACGTTTTCTTTTTTCTTTTGCCAGAATGTTTCACCAAATATGAAGCTCTGGGGTGTTGTAATTGAGGTTAACCAAAAGGATATTGTATTAAGTCTGCCCGGCGGAATGAGAGGGTTTGTTCGCTCAGAGGATGTATGCGACATTGCTTTGCAGGAAAATCGTAAGGTAAGATTTTTTGCTTTTTTTAAAAAAATTATTACATAATTGGTGTTGCTTTGTCAGCGATTTGCCATCTTGTGAGTCACTGTTTTTTTTTTTGCAGGATACTGAAAACAGTGTATGTGCCGAGGTCGTTCATGTTGGTCAGCTTGTTCCTTGTATAGTCTTGCGAGTTGATGATGACAAGAAAGAAGGAAAAATAAATAGAAGGGTTTGGCTATCATTGCGATTGAGCCAGCTGTACAAGGGACTTTCACTGGATGCCTTGCAGGAAGGAATGGTAATATTTAATCACCCTTGATATTAGCTGAGCTTTTGGGAGAGATAGCTATGCTTGGTTATTTCCATTGTTCACCTTTGTTTGTGATATATCTTATATTATGACTCAACCATTTCAGTGTTTGGTTTTTTGGTTCAGTGATTTGATTATGCTACTGAAATGATAAATGTAGCAGAACTTCATGTTTTTTGGGGGACAAAACTGGGCAAAAGTTTTCATGCTATATCATAAATACCGATTAGGGCATGCTATCAAGCTAGCAAAAATGTGTAGGAGCATATATCAAGCATTTGCACCCAGCAAAGATCCAATTTTCTAGTGACAAAAAAAAATCCTAACACCATCACATCGAAGCTACTACCCTTCTTGACTTCTTGTTTCCCATTTTTAGTAATATTCATCATTTTTTGGGATATTTACCAGACTTTTCAATGAAAAGATCAATCTCATTTGTTTATCTAATTAAATTTTATGTATAAATAAATGGGTAGTTTTTTTAAAGCTATACTGGACTCTGCATCTGTGGAGGTGTAAACATTCTTAGAACCGTATAGAAAACAACAAGGCTTGACAAGACATGCTTGGCCATATATTGAATTGATTTTGTTCCCATTTGAAATGGTTTAGATTCTGATCTGGCTCTTGCATCTAATGGACGCTCATGTAGAATATGTTTTCATAGGTACTTGCTGCCCAAGTCAAAAGTGTTGAGGACCATGGTTACATTCTCCATTTTGGAGTATCCTCCTTTAGTGGATTTATGCAAAAGGCTGACAAAGGTATGTTTAAGGAGTAGCTCCATCAGATTGTGATAAATGGTGTTTCTTCTTGATATATTTAAATAACACTGCATTTTTCTAGTTAACGTCCTAACAGCAGCTGCTCAGATTGGTTAAATTCCTGTATGAACATCCTAGCGATAGATTCTAGAAGTTCTGTTCTCACTTTTAGTTTCGACAACACTCCCTATTTGGTAGGCTTAGTATATAGTCGTGTCCATTTCTATACTTCTATCTAAAAAAAAACTCACATTTTGTGGGGAAAGTACAAAAGAACCTTTTCTCATTGTGTTGTACTGTGCATAGAAACACTTTAGCTCTCAGTTGTTGTTTTCATGTTTTTAGTGCATGCATTGTGCAAGATATAAAATGCTGTTGTGCTACTTATGTAACTGTAAGCTGCTCTATATAGATTGATATGCTTGCTAGAAGGTATATCAGTGTAGTTTTGCCATACTTAATTGGGAGGTACTCAGGAGTTAACTAACTGTTCTCATGCACAGAAAATGTGAAGATTGAGCGCAGACAACTGATACAATGTGTTGTGAAGGCCATCGATAAAACTCGGGCTATTGTTCACTTGAGTTCTGATGAAGACTTGCTCTCTAAATCTATTGTATGGCAAAGCACTATAAATGCTTTTTATTTTTATTGTGATCTTAGTCATCTCTAATATTTAGTTTATATTGTTGTATTATATAGATTAAAGATCTGAAAGGCCTTTCCATTGATCATTTGATTCCTGGGATGATGGTTAATGCACGTGTCCATTCAGTTCTTGAAAATGGAGTGATGTTGTCATTTCTTACTTATTTCAGTGGAACAGTAAGTGATCTCTTAACAGTTTATTCATATTTTGGCTTTACAGTTGTGTTTTATTATAATTTCACTGTGTCTTTATTTTCTTGTAAGGTTGACATTTTTAACTTGTCGAATCCCTTCCCCTCTGGTAGTTGGAAAGATGATTACAGTAAGAATAAGAAGGTATTCATTAATTTCTTTATATTATTTATAGTTATAGGCTATGGTGCCTAAAATTTTGCAATGTCTCTGAGATTCTTCTTCCGTTGACAATTTTGATAGTGATTTGTAAGTCCTTGCACTATGATTTACAGGTAAATGCTCGCATCCTGTTTGTTGATCCATCAACAAGGGCAGTTGGGCTTACCTTGAACAAACATTTACTTCATCTTGAAGTGCCCCCTATTGTAAGTTGTCTAGTTTTGCATAATAATCAGTTTGATGCATTCTGAGATGTTGCCAAGTTGTCTAGTTTTGCATAATAATCAGTTTGATGCATTCTGAGATGTTGCCCTTTATGCCTGTAAATTTGGCTTCAGTAGGAAACAGTGAAAGTGCATTTTGTTCAGTGTTCTTTCTTAATTGGTGATTTTTCCTTGATTGCAGAATCTAAAAGCTGGAGATATCTACGATAAATCAAAGGTGTTGAGGATAGATAAAAAGGCTGGTCTTTTTCTTGAAATACCCTCTCCAACTCCATCACCCGGATTTATTAGTGTATGTGAAACTGTATGCTTCATTGTTGAATGATGTAAAATCTCTCACAAAGACTCATCTTAATATTTTGATATTGCAACCTGATTCTCAGATACATGATGTGTCAGACAAGGACGTGAAGAACTTGGAGAAGAAGTTTAAGGAAGGCAGCAGCTTACGTGTTCGTATACTTGGAGTGCGGAATCTTGAAGGAGTTGCAATAGGGACCGTAAAAGTAATTACATCATGTCATTTATTTTTCTTTGTATTCGTCAAAAGGAACACTGGAGGCGCACTTATAGAGTTATAGTTTTTGTCCTGATTTATTTCCCTTGAATTTTGAAGTTTGTAACTTTTGATAATCAGCACCTTTCTTGTATTTTATGCTTCATAGCTCATGTCACATCATTTGTCTTTTGGTATCCATTCTGTGCATTAGTCCTTTTGAATTTACAACTTATGCAAGCAGTTAATCGGTTTTCATTTGGTTTAATAGAGTTAGTGTTATGAACAAGCATGTTATGTATATATCCATGTATACATCGCAATATAGGTAACTGATATTTGTTGTGAGTCAACTTTGTTACCTGAGTCGTTCTTTGTGTTTGCAGGATAGTGCTTTTGAAGGGTCTGTTTTCACTCATGATGATGTAAAATCTGGAATGTTAGTGAGAGCTAAGGTTACTACTGTTGAGCCATTTGGTGCAATTGTGCAGTTTTCTAGTGGTGTGAAAGCACTTTGCCCACTTCCACACATGTCAGAGTTGGAGCATGTTGTAAAACCACCAAAGAAATTCAAGGTGCTGTTGTGATTTCTTGTTGCTCATTCAACTTCAATGCACATGAAATTTCTATATTAAAATATGTTAAATATGATGATGAATGAACTGACTTTGTTCTTTATGTAGGTTGGAGCTGAGCTTCTTTTCCGTGTATTGGGCTGCAAATCCAAAAGAGTTACAGTGACATACAAGAAATCTCTGGTACTGTGCTCTCATTTTAAGAATTTACCTGAATTTTAAGTACATAATTTACAACATTATTTAATACTATTATCTAAATATTTTTTGATTCTTCTCTAGATAAGAAGATCCTTTTTATATATGTTCTTTGTTTTCTGTGGGACAGTCCAGTATTAAATTATGGATCTATTTCAGGTGAAATCAAAACTTGATGTGCTAGCCTCATATGCTGATGCTAAAATCGGTTTAGTGACTCATGGATGGATTACTAAAATCGAAAAGCACGGCTGCTTTGTAAAATTCTATAATGGAGTTCAGGGATTTGTTAGCAGGTTAGTATCTCCGTTTCCTACTACTGATCAGCTTAGTGTTCTGAACCATAGTAGATTTTTCTAAACTTACATGTTAGACAAATTAATAGTGAAAGCTGCACTTATTTATTTTAGTAGTTGGTATCTGTCTGCGAGGGTGGTTGTCCTTTTACTGTTCTTGTCACCATTCTTTTATTGAATAAGTATTTTTTGCACTTCTATTTATATGATTCTGAATCATTTTCTTTCTTGACTTCTGGTGAATTGATATTAGGTCTGAGCTTGGATTAGAAGCAGGAACTGAAGCAGAAAATGTTTATCATGTTGGGCAGGTTGTCAAATGTAGAATTATAAGTGTGCTTCCTGCTTCAAGGAAAATAAATGTTAGTTTTGTCATATCTCATAATAGGTGAGTTCTCTATCATGCTCTTTTTTTTCATCCTTCTGTTCTATTAATAAACTTGCTTTGTTTAATATGACGGCCAAACGTATATATTTTCGATTTTCTTTGAAGTTTATTGTTTCATTTAGCATTTCCTGTCATCTTTATTTGTCTTTTGAAACTTTATTTGGTTTTGAGGTATGAAGTCTACCAATTGTCAATGTTGGAGGCCCAGGTCCAGCATATTAGGGTTTTTCATGTTTAGGTAAAATATGATGATATGGTGGGGTTTCAAAACAACTTGTGAGTTTTGAAAATAGTAGTTTTTGATGGAGAAAGTAAACTAATGGAAACGGTCGACCTGATGGACCAAGAAAATAATTAAGCCTATCTGGACATTGTAGTATCACCAGGTATCTATATGATACCTCTAAGATTTTCATCTAGTTGAGTAGTCTGCGCTGAAGTTTCCCATAAGCATTGCAAATGTGTTTGTGAATGGTCTAACTGCGCACCTCTACCGCATGAGGTCAAAGCTGTGTCTTTGACGTCTTTATCCTGGGTAATTTTTTTGATCTCGAATTCCTTTTTGGGTAATGCTCCCACCTTGCAACCATACATTTCGTCTTTGAACAAGGAAAAAGTTCCTACTAGTTCTCTGCTCTGTTTTAAAACTTGTATTGTATGGAATTTCCAGAATGGTCACTTTTCCTATTTAGTAGCTTTACAATTTAACTTTGACCCTCTTTACATTTATTTTTGCCCCATGTAGGGTTATTCCAGTAGATAATGCAAAGTTGGGTAGTATTGTCTCTGGTGTTGTGGAACGGCTTACACCCGCAGCTGTTGTTGTTAGTGTAAATGGCTTCTCCAAGGGGACAATACTAAATGAACATTTGGCAGACCATCATGGTACATCCTCATCTGTTACGATTGAAACTATTTTGTTGAATCAAGAAATTTCCCATCTCCTCGTGGGTTCACTAATTTCTTTGTTGCTATTTATTCATACACTTTAGTGTCTAGACCATAATCTGATTTTTTTTTCATTAGGTCAAGCTGCTCAGTTGAAGAATGTGCTGAAACCTGGGCATGAGTTCAACAAACTCTTAGTTCTTGGTGAAGTCAACAAACTCCATTTGTTATTCAATGCACATTAGAAAAAGAAGGATCCTCTTGCTCTTCCATGCTCCCTCTGTTCATAAATATTTGACGTTTTGGACAATTTACAGTCTCCATTTTGCAATTTTGGCTTTAACTTCCTACATGGAAATGGTGGCAAAGAAATTCTAAAATCATTATATCATTACCAATGCAAATAGTTTTAAACTAATTGTTAAAGTTAGAGAAAATTGATTGCACACTTTCTAAGCCTTTGTATGTACAGAGGGAGTACCATGTATGGTTTATAAAAGGACAAGCAGAATTTTACAATGTCAAATTGCAAGTTCACTGTTATGCATGGATACTTGTAGCTTAATGATGCACTTTTGATTTTCATCAGATGGATTTCACATTGCTAATTTCCTCTGGTTTTCTATGCCCTACTATACAGATATCGAAGGCCAAAATTTAGTTCTTTCAGCAAAGCATTCACTTATCAACAGTGCAAGTGACATTCCATCAGAGATACTGCAGATGCATCCTGGAGCTATAATTCATGTAATTTTTTATTTCTCTAGTTAGTTTTGCCAAGCCTTTAACGGGCAAGTAAGCTGACATTTCTTCTCTCTTAGGGTTATATTTGCAACATCATAGAGGCTGGTTGTTTTGTCCGCTTTCTTGGACATTTGACCGGTTTCTCTCCCAAGGACAAAGTAAGAAATTTTCAACTCTGACATTCTCTTTGTTTTTTTGAAAAGAATGTCTAATTTTTCTTGTTTCAAAAAGGCAGTTGATAGGCGGATAGAAAAGCTTTCTGATGTGTTCTGTGTTGGCCAGTCAGTTCGGAGTCATATACTCAGCGTATGTCTCCATATTTCCTGGTATATATTTGTTGTTATCTGTTATTTGTGTTCTTCAAATCTTTGTTTTCCCTCCCTAACAGGTAAATGCAGAAACTGCTAGAGTAAAACTCTCACTTCAACAGTCAATGTGCTCCTCAACGGATTCTTCATTTATCCAAGGATACTTTCTTTTGGATCAGAAGGTTATAATAAAAAACAATTACCTCTTACTCCATGTTGAAGAAAAGTTCCATTGGTCTTCTGGTAGCTCATAATAATTTGGTTTTGCTGTGTGGGCATGTGAGATGTTTGTGGAACCTGTTAAATAATAGTAATTACTGTTTTCTTGTGGGGACCAGTTTAGCTAATGGCTATTTTCTGTTTGTAACTTTTGCTTCCTGTTTTCTTTGATTTTCCAAATGCCAGTTCCTATTTTTTATGTGTGTATATAAAGGGCGTCTTGCTCATGTGCTTGTGCATATGTGAGGTAGATGTGGTTCTACTAAAAGATAATCTAGGACATGGGTGAGTTTACTGGGTCTTCATGTCACTAGTCACTAGTGATAATTTGGACATATGCAACAGGACACAAGAGGGTAATTTGTTCGATAACTTTGGGTTTAGATTACAATACCACACCAGTAACTCTGGAGATTAAATTTCATTATTAAGAGCTCATATTTTTTACTGATGTACCTGTGGTATCTTAGTTTTTATGATGCTTTAACATACATTTTCCCTGTGGCTACCTCTAGATTTCGGCATTGAAGTACTCAAGCCATGATTGGGCCCACACTTTTGGCATTGGTAGCCTAGTTGAGGGGGAGGTGGGTGCAATAGAAGAATATGGAATTATCCTTAACTTCAGTCATCATCCGGATGTTGTTGGTTTAATCGAACATCATCAACGTAAGTGCTTCATTTTCTCCTTTCATGATACTAATAATTTGACCTGCAACCATGCTAGTTTTCCTCCTTTTCTATTTTTGCAGTTAGTGGCAGTACTGTTGAAGTGGGATCTTCTGTGAAGGGTCTTGTTTTGGATTTATCTGAAGGAGTTGTTAACTTATCCCTAAAACCGGAGCTAATTAGTAGTGTTAAAATTGTTGGAACAAAGAAGGTAATGGTTGTACCTTTTCTTCGAAGTTGTCATTAATATACCTGAGGCATGCCCTGTATGTATGTTAGGCATTGCATGTACCTGAAATAGGTTAGGCACTTGCTTAATTTATTATGGCCTATATATTGCTTGCTGTTATGCCCTTCTTATGTGCGGTGATTGTTAGAAACTCGTGCACTTTGGCTTTTACACTTTTAATTAGCACAATATGCAGTTTTTTATTATTTTCAGTTCAGTTTATGTATTGTAAAAAACTTTACATTATATTTCCTTCTTTGCACTTTAGAAACGCCAAAGGGCTGCAGTTGCAGACTTGGAGCTTCACGAGGAAGTGAATGCAATTGTGGAAATAGTCAAAGAGAGCTATGTGGTGCGTAATTACTCTCTTCATTCGATCAATTTGTTTGTTGAATAATATGCCGATTCCAGTTTATTTTACTCTTTTATGTTGTTTTCTCAATCCAGGTTCTTTCTATCCCTGAGTACAACTACACAATTGGTTTTGCACCACTGATGGATTACAACTCACAACTGCTTCCCTCCCACCCTTATGAGAATGGGCAACGGTAAATTTTTTTGTTTTTGGAATTTTGCCAGTTTTGAATTAGATTTGGCATTGTTAATTAGCTACTACTATTTGAGTACCCCACTGGCCAGCTATAACAAACACTGAGGAAACTTTTGAACCTTTCTATTTGTAATGCTAGATAATGCTATAATTAGTCCTTGATATGAACTCATTTAGAATTACAGATTTATTATATTGTAGTTGGACATATAGGGCATCTAATGTAAATGGGCTTCGCTCGAGTGATCCCAGTTAATATTTGCTCAAGCTTGCAACCGTCATAGCTTAAGCAGGAACATGTGAACGAAACAGTAAAAGTAAAGAAGACTGATTATTTGTGAACTAAGCTTGTACCTTGCTTGAGTTGAGCTCGATGGGAATATATACTGATATACACCAGCAAGTACGGAAATATGTCTACATTCAAGCATGATCTCTGAGCTCGACAATTTAACTTGATAAAGCTTTCGGTATAATTGGTACTACAGTTGACACTTAAATTTCATTTTATGAGGCATGCTCATATTATTGAGTCAATTCTTGTACATTTCACCCAACAATTAGCCTCAGATGATATAAATTTTTGTTATACAAGAATTATATCATTGGGTTCACATTTGAATGCACTTTCTTATGATTAATTATATCATTGGATTCACATTTAGATGCACTTTCTTATGATTAATTATATCATTGGATTCACATTTGAATGCACTTTCTTATGATTATAGGAGAAATTAAGAGTCAGTTAGTTTTTGAGACCGTGCAAAGTCAAACCTTGCCTTATATTTTTAAATGGAGGGAACAAATTTTGGCACAACTTACCATGCCAATCATCTCCTGGATGTATGAATTTTGATGTTTACAGACATTGTAGTTAATGATCTGGCATTGTTCAAGGATAGATACATATCATTACTTGTTCCATCTGGATTTCTTATTTGGACTTCATCACCCACTTGATTTCTTATTTTTCTTTGTTTTTATTGAAGCATTACTGTTGTTGTTGGAAGTATCCCAACTCCTGATACTTCTGGAAGGCTTATCCTACTCCCAAAAGCATCAGCCCAGGATTCTGGTCTCTCTGGTTCAAAAAGGGCTAAGAAGAAATCTGACTACAAAGTTGGGTCACTTGTTGAAGCAGAGGTGCAATTATTTCCATATTGGATCCTAATTGACAACTGTTTTCATTTTCAATGTTTGCAATTTCGCTTAAACAAATCCTTTTGGATCTTAGATTATTGATATCAAGCCACTTGAACTACTACTGAAATTTGGTGCCAATCTTCATGGGAGGATTCATATTACTGAGGTAAACATGAGGCATTACTTGATATATATCTTCCATTTATAATATTGGCTAATCACTAATTAGTGATTCATTTCTGAAAGGTTCTTGAAGAGGATTCTGCTGAACACCCATTTAGTAAACTCAGAATCGGGCAAAAGCTTACTGCTAGAATTGTTGCAGAGGCTGAACATTCTGGAAAGAGTGGCAAATATTTCAAATGGGAATTGTCTATTAGACCGTCTATGCTCAAGGGTATGTTGCATTTAGTCTTCTCAATTTGTCTATTCCTAAATCATCTCATATAAATCATATGGCTTTCCTTCAGCTCATCCATAGCTAAAATTCTATGCTGACCGCTTTGCATTGTTTATACCTTTCTGTGTTTCTTAATATTTGATGACATGTCTTGTTTCCTGATTGTTGGATCTTTATTACTGGAAATTGAACAGGTGAGTTTGAAGAATCAACTGTTCGTAAAGAACTAAATCACACCATGAATGGTGTTGTGCGTGCTTATGTCGTCAAGGTGGATAAGGATTGGGTCTGGTTAACTGTATCAAGAAATGTTATGGCTCATTTATTTATTCTTGATAGTTCATCTGAGCCCAGTGAACTAAAAGAGTTCCAGCGGCGCTTCAGTGTAGGCCAAGCAGTGAAAGGCTGTGTTATTGGTGTGAACCGGGATAAAAAGTTGCTTAGGGTAAGAGCACTTGATAATCAATGTGCACAAAACAACATAGATAAAATACAACAATCAGAGACATCTGTGGTTGAACAAACAAAACAAGGAGATATCATTGGTGGACGTGTTCAAAAAATTCTACCTGGTGTTGGTGGGCTTCTTGTCCAGATTGGACCTCATCTCCATGGAAGGGTTCATTATACTGAAATTGTCGACTCATGGGTGGCAGAACCCTTGTCTGGATTCCATGAGGGCCAGTTTGTGAAGTGCAAGGTCCTGTCTGTAAGCCGCTCATCTGAAGGATCTCTTCGAGTTGATCTATCACTCCGCTCATCAAACCTACGTGCAGATTCTAGTAAATCAAGACTATTTGATGAAGGGTAAGTGCTTTTTGTCGAGATTTGTTTATTCCTAAGATACTAATGAACAATTTATTTCATTTATGCAAGTGTTCTTTCATTAAAAAAACGAAATGATATTCCAAAATGACATTGTATATGAAGTAGCTCTAGCTGATGGTAGCTGTCTTTTTGGGTATTGATCCAGATGTCTCTATTTTGGAGAGATAAAATCCTGGGCCACTACCACAGAGCCAAGCTATGGCATCAGCGAACAATTGTGTAATAAATTTTGAATGGGTGCATCTACTTGATCTACTAAAGGTCCAGATTTTGGCAATATTTCTATAATCCCATGTTAAGTGTGTGTTCATTTATCAAGCACATGTGCATATCATAAGACACTTATTGGATGGCCGTTACTGACTTAACATTTCTACCATTCTTGGCTATAATGGTCTCCTGGTGCATTCATGAACATACCTATTTTCCTTTTACATTACTAACTGACAGTAGCCATTACTAGGCCTTGGTTTCTTAGTTATTCGATCAAAGTGGTTGTGATGCAGCCTAGCAGGTTGCAAGATGATATTAATGTTTACGCATTCATTATTAATAGCGAAAAAGTAACATAGTTAGCTACTGAAGGGAAGAGAAAATTATGAACTTAGTTTAGCGGGTAAACATACGTCTCACATAGAAGCTGCAAGTCTGTATTAAAAGCTGTATTTTATGAGACGTTCAAAATAGAAGTGCCTGTTGTGCTTATCTAGTAATAAGGTAATTTCTGCTGCATGTTTGCAGTAGCGAAATCATAAAATTATGTTGCCCTGAAGAAAGTATATCTACCACTTCCGTTGTCATTTATGTCATGTATTGTTTTGTAGGGCAACCTGTACGCCCCGTATTGAGGAGATAAAGGATCTGCTTCCGGGAACTGAGATTAAGGTATTTTATTCCCATTGCTCTAGTAATTTACTTCCATTTGAATGTAGAATATTAAAGTAACATGGGAAAGAGTCCATAGTTCAAGCAATTATCTAACATATATCAGATTTATCATTCCTGAATAACATGGTTTGTTACTTTATCCATACAAAAGCTGTAAGTAGTATTAGTAAGTAAAACTCTGGGCAAATTCTCTATATGCTGTGGTACCAGAACATCTCTGTTTTTTACGCTTTGTCCAAATATTACCTGCTACACGTTGTAAAAAAAATCATTGAAGTGTAGAATACCATGAAATAAAGTTGATTTTGCGGTGACCATATTTGATAACTGAAGTTGTGGATTTGTACCATTTATTATGAAGCGTATCTTTTGTATTGTGAAGTGACGTGATTTGTTCTGCTTACATTCTAGGGATACGTGAAGAATGTTAATTCCAAAGGATGTTTTATTATGCTTTCTCGAATGGTTGAGGCTAGGATTACTCTGTCAAATTTATCAGATGAATATGTTGAAAATCCTCAGAAGGATTTCCCTGTTGGAATGCTTGTGCATGGAAGGTGAGATCTTACCATATGCAAATGCTCATGTAAAGTACAAATGTAATCTCCTGTGAATCTAACCAAAAAAAAAAAAAAAACTGCAGACTCTTGTCTACGGATCCATCATCAGGGAGAGTGGAGGTATCACTTAGGAAGGGCACTGGTAGCAAATTAGAAAAGCCAGATGATATTAATTATAGTGATCTGCACGTTGGGGATATCATCGATGGCCGAGTTAAGCGGGTTGAATCTTATGGATTATTTGTGACAATTAGGAGCAGTGAATTGGTATGTGTTGTTGTTAGACTCCACAACTTTTTGAATTTATTTTGTGTTCCATTTTTGTAACAGCTCTTTTTGCAGGTTGGTCTGTGCCATGTATCAGAACTTTCTGATGAGCCAGTCGTTGACATTAACTCTTGCTATAAAGCTGGCGATATGGTTAAAGCCAAAATTCTGAAGGTAAGGTTTATCTTTTGTCAGGCCTTCTTGCCATTACTCATTTTAAGATTCCCTACTTCGTTGCATTTAGATTGACGAGAAGCGGCACCGAGTATCGCTTGGACTGAAGAAATCATACTTTCATTCTGGTCCGACTCCTGGTGCAAATGATGAGGATGATGAAATTGCCCCTATGGACATCAGCGTTGCCTCTCAGATGGCTGGATATCACAACAGAAATGTTGTTCATCCCAAAGAAGAAACAAAGGTTTCTGTGCTCCCTCTTCAGGTCTCCTTGGATGAATCTGAAGGTTCTGACCTAGAGGATAATAACAGAAGTCATGAAATTGCCAATGGAACTGAAACGAATGCTAAAAAGAGTGATAAACGGTTAAAGAAGGAAGCAAGGAAACAAAGGTATCAGGACATTTCATTCTACTTCTGCTGCTTTGTTTCTTTGACATATGCATCAGATTTTACATGCTTATATGGTTTTCAACAGGGAATTAGAAATAAGTGCCTTGGAGGAAAGGGCTTCACAGGGAGATGTACCAAGAACTCCAGATGATTTTGAGAAGTTGGTCAGGAGCTCCCCTAATAGTAGTTTTGTCTGGATAAAGTATATGGCATGTTTGTTGGATCTCGCAGATGTTGAGAAAGCACGTGCAGTAGCGGAGAGGTGTGTCTGCAGTCCAAAACATTATTTAATATTGTTCAAAATAATCTTTGGTGTAGGAAGTAGTTTTTTTTAAAAAAAATATCTTGGAAATGTTGATAGATTTGGTTTTGTTTTCTGTTGATTTTGTTTCCAAATGATGTAAATTTTCCTTGTTGAAACTTTTTTTTTCCGAAAGTTTTTGTTTCAGAATTCAACTGATATGTTTTCCCCATTTTCTGTTCAAACTCTTTGGCTGCATATTTTTGCATCTTACAATTGCCCTCATTTTCTAGGGCCTTAAAAACAATAATCCCCAGAGAAGAGGAGGAGAGACTTAATGTTTGGGTGGCATACTTCAATTTGGAGAACGAATATGGGAGCCCACGAGAGGTAAAATTGAAAAATGTTATGTTGGGTTCCTATCTGTTGTACTGGGTATATTGATACACCTGTTGATACATCAGGATGCTGTCAAGAAGGTATTCCAAAGAGCCTTGCAATATTGTGATCACAAAAAGTTGCACTTGGCTCTTCTCGCGGTGTATGAGAGGACTGAGCAGTTTGAACTTGCAGATGAACTTCTGGATAGGATGACCAAAAGATTCAAAACTTCCTGCAAGGTTAGTTTGAGAGTCATTTTTTTTCTTTCATGGAAATGGTAGTGAATTACATCCTACTTGTTTTTGGAGCATAATTTTGAATTCATATAATGTAATTGCAGATATGGTTATGCCGTATTCAGTTTGCCCTCAAGCAAGGCAAGGATGTTGAATACATCAAAGCCATTGTAAACCGTGCGCTACTAAGTTTGCCACAGAGAAAGCGTATTAAGTTCCTCTCGCAGACAGCTATTCTAGAATTCAAGTGTGGGGTGCCTGAGGAAGGAAGGTCAAGATTTGAACTAATTTTACGGGAATACCCAAAACGAACGGACCTTTGGAGTGTTTATCTAGACCAAGTAAGGAGCATCAAATTTGACATACGTAAAAAATGCCATCAGTACTGTTATTCTCTCAAATGAAGCAAGTTTGTTGACATATATTGACGTTATGTAGGAAATCCGCCTTGGTGACATAGAAGTTATACGAGGGTTATTTGAGAGGGCAATTTGTCTCACCCTACCTCCAAAAAAGATGCAGGTTTGGCTGCTTTCCAATGGATTTTAGTATTTTGCTGCTGTAACAAATACATGCATAAACATCATCAGAACTGTTCTTATCATGCAGCGAGCAAAGTATTACATATTTTTTTTTGTTTCATTTCTTTGCTACTAAATCTCGACCCGCTTATTTCTTAGTTGTGGTTCAGTCTCAAACTCTAGCATATCTTTGTTCCTTTTACTGTAATGCTGATGTGATCCCTTGAATTAGTTTTGGATCGGTTGTTACTTGTTCCACTATGGTTTTGCAATTCTCACATTTTTTTCTGGTCAAAATCTATAACAAAAGGGGCCATTTATACTTTTGATTGATCTGTGTTCAATGCTGCTCTTCACTGTCGCAGTTTTTGTTCAAAAAGTACCTCAAGTTCGAGAAGTCGCTGGGTGAAGACAACGAAAGGATTCAGCTTGTGCAGCAGAAGGCAATGGAATATGTTGAGAGTTCACTGCCGTCACAAAGCCAGTCCTGAACTTGAGCCGTTGATTGTGGCGATGCAGTGTGCGAGTTGCTGCTCCAATCTTTGCTTCTAGGATTGAGATGCTGACGCGCGGCCAGAATCAGAATCGCTGCAGAGATGCAATGAGAATAGCTGCAGCCTGCAGACATGCAGACGAGAACAGACGATCGGTTAGCCGATCCAAGTACACATTTTTGCTCATGATAGAATCCAGACAGTATTAGGAAATTCCCTGTTCATTCATCCTACTTGGGGATAATAATTTGTATCTGGTGGGCATTTGGCTTACCTAATGAACGTTGTTGTGAAAAGGTTAATGGAAAAATGCCAACTGTTAAGGGAAAACCCTGAAATCTTGTACAACTTTTCGAAGTTTGCGATTGCGTCTGTCATGTTTCACCCTCCAAATCTTTTTTTATCAGTGTCATTTCTTCCCCCGCCCAACCCCNGGCTCTGGGAGAGCTACAAGTGCTCTTTCCAAGAGCGAAGTCCTTGAAGTTTTCCTGTTTCGTGGGGTGCGTACAAAGTCGAGGGACAAGACTACGTAGGCAAGTCTTAGCTGCACTCACCTGTTCATGTTGTATTGCCAAAAAAACCGTGTGGTCTGACTTAAAACCAGCGTAGTGTTGTGAAAATTGCATTTCAGACACAAGATATTGATCATATCGATTCCTTGTTTTACTTGCGGAGCCTTATAACAAGAAGGTTCATGGAAAAATATGCTCAAGACAAATCTAAAGAAGTTTGGCTTTTCAAACTCTCCTTTTTTTTTTTGAGAAAACCGGGTTGTATTTTATTAATATAAAAGTTTACCGTCATTGCTTACAAGAACACCCCTCAAAAAGGAGAAATTACACCCAGGTCCTTGTAGCACATTACCTGTCGTCTTCACTGCTGGTCGCCGGAGTCGCCGCCCAACGCCGCACCCCTGAAAGAGGACGCCGTTGAACTTGCGTCTTGAAGCCGAGCTCCAACTCGACGAAGACACTTCCGAAGAAGCCACATAGGTTTTGAAGCCATGCTTGGCACCATTTGGCACATCGAATGCATCGATGCACACTTGAACCGCTGAATGCCTAGACAATCTCTCGCCGAGAGAACAGAGATCTGACGCCTCAAGGATTGCAGGCAACCCTAAAGGAACCAGCAAAGAAAAACTCCAACCCGATTCCTCGCAGGAGTACATATACCTCACAGATCCATCTTCAACGCCCGCGCCGCCACCATCGCTGACACCAAAAATGCTCTGGAGGGATAGAAACACCGGCAACGCGACCATCAGCCGGCCACCGAGAGACCTACCTATACTATAAGGATCCAAAACAATTGAAAATGGCTCCCACTTTAAAACACACCCATACCCCCTCACATATCCCCGGGTTGAGGCCCACACGTCGGCTCAAGAATGACCATAGTTTTTGGCATTTGGAAAAAATCGCGCTTTCTAAAATGTTTCATACTTTTTTCGCTGTTTTTTTTCACCAACGCTTCCCCCTTACCCACCTCGCGTACCCGCGCCAGACCCGCCGCCTCCAATCCCGCGCGTGACCGGCCTCTTACCTTTTCCACCGCGCCGCCCTTCCTATGGAATGGAATTCTCCCCATACATGGAATTTAAAAGTCTTACCTAAACAGATCGGCTATATATGGAATGGAATTCTCCCCATACATGGCAACTAGGATAAATTTCCAAATTCTTATCTATAATTCCAAAACTAACACTTAGCAACACTTAGTAAATCTTATTGTGCAAACTGGACTAAGCAAACTTCTGGCGTCTGAGACGGCAAAACACGTATGAAAATTTAGATTTCCTTATATGTTGTCAAATGTGTTTTGATTACCAAAACAATTTAAAAGGAATACCTAAACAGATCGGCTATATATGGAATGGAATTCTCCCCATACATGGCAACTAGGATAAATTTCCAAATTCTTATCTATACTTCCAAAACTAACACATAGCAACAGTCTATATATTGCAGTAGCTAAAGGGCTACTCGATTTGCCCTCCCTCAAGTCTGAAATACTTTACTTCTCACGAGCACATATCATGTCTTCCAGAAATATTTCATCGCTGAATATTGAATGGTGTGCTCTCCCAACCGATCCATGTGAAAAGATCCTTGGATGTCTTGATATCCTCGACGTCATGAACTTCTCATACACCTGTAAATCCTGGTATGATGTGTGCAAAGAACTCTGTACTCATCGTTTTCAGTCAGGTAAATTCAATAATTCTATCATCACCGTTTTTTTATTAATTCCAGCTATGTATTGACCCATTTTATGCATATTTTCATATCAAAAGAATTGACACTATAAAATTCTTTAATTGATTTAGGTACTCCAACATTGATAACATCGAGGGATGATCGCGATGGATCTATAGTTGAAGGAAATCTGAATGAAGGCCTTATACAAGATCTGATCAGGCGGTTAACCATAGTAGCGTCGAACAACAGGAGAATAGACATGTAAGCAACAACAATGTTGGATTGGATAGATATATCTAACTGGTAGTATGTTTACCTATTCAATCATTCAATCAATAAATTACAGGCTACATTTCGTGTTGTACAGATCCAATATTGGTTAACGTGTTAAAAAACGCTACTTAAAATATTGGTTACTTTTAAAGAAACATATATATGTGTATTATTATTCTTGTAAACGTGCCTGTGGCACGTGCATCTATACGAAACAAATTGCGTGTTGTATTTTTGGATACATATATCGGTCTGATTGAGTCTGGGGCTCATATGGCAACTAAATAAACATTTCCATCTCCTCAAACGATGAACCATATATGGAAACTAAATAAACATTTCCATCGCCTACTATGATGAACCATATATAAATCGTGTCATGTGTTTATATACCAACCAACGCTGCCACTTGTTGACTCATCTACACATAGCCAATAGCCATTGATAGAGGAGGTAGAGGTGCAGGTTCATGGAGAACCTGGCGGCAATGCGAACCAGGCACCTCGTCACCTCACGGATGACGGGTCTTGGTTGGATTCGTTCGGCGTCCGAGAGTCCGTCTGACCTACTTGTACTCCACATGGCTGTCACGATCAGCCATGTGTGGTTCGGCTTAGGAGGCGTGATTGAGCGTGTACGGCGTCCAATTGTCCTCACCCGGGAATCAACCATGCCTGGCCTCGATCTACATGACGGGGACGATCTGGTTCTCCGCACCCGCCAGGCCTTTAGTGATCGTTTTGGCGATGCGGAGGATTTGAATGGACTACCCCATGCGGACTGGTTCGAGTTAGTTCCTCAATCCATCCAGTCTAGAGTTGTTGAGAGCAGAAATTTGCTCCATGCTGACCGTGCCTACACTTGTCACCTTTCTTTGCACGGTAGAGTCCAGTTTATATATTGTGAAGGTACTGAGCTTGCACGGTCATGCATTGAAGTTGGTTCGTTTCACTGGGACATAGATGCTACCAGTTCGTCGAAGCTGATGTGCGCAACAGTTTTTTAATGGCCACCAGGGTTCTTGTCAATCGTGATAGAAGTCAGTAAGAGTTTTTTAAAAAAATTAAACACTATTGTTCCTTGTGAAGGTTTAATTTAATGATACTCATCAGGTCATTTTGATCAATGTTACCAGATTGCTTAGAGGAATCTGAACATTCCACAATCACTTTCATCGAAGCCGGTCGACATCCATGGATCACCACACTTGAAGGTTATTCAATAATATAAATTTTATATAGAACGTGAGTATTGATGTATCTGTAGAAATAAAACTCAAAATTCCTCGTGCTGCGTTGTGGTTTTGATTAGGTGTGAGGACTGGACTGCGTATGGATGCCAGGCTACACGATGGAATTAAGATCGCTGTGTCAGCACGCGCCATTGATATCAACAAAATAGAAGCAGGGTCAAATTCAATATGGATCGCACGTTCCATTAAAGATGTGTATGGGTATATGATCAATGGTCATCGAATGCAACCAGCTTCTGTTGTTCTAGATAGGTGCGTTTGTGGATCTGGCGTGAGACGCAATCCAAACGGCCAGTTACATGAAGAAGACCTGTGCGTCTGTGGGATTGCTCCGTAATTTTGATATTACTATTTTGCAGATCAAACAATAGTATCAAAATACATCTTTTATCCTTTATAGTATTTAATTTAATTAATAAAAGTTAACTTTGTTTGTTTCATTCAGTTTTACAGATGTAAGTTTTGTTCTTTTCCCTTTTTTTTTAAACTTAAGATCTAACAACATCTCATAATATCCACGAACAATTATTAATATGTTTGACGAACAATAATTATCAATTATGTGAAACGAACAATAGTTATCAATTCTACTATTTTTTTTATTATATAATTATAATTTCCTAATTTTTTTAAACACGTGCGTGCCGCACGTGCACCTTACTAGTAGGTAATATAAAAAGGGAAAAAACAGATCCGCCACCGATTCAGTCGATTCCCCTATTCCTCCGTCGCCGGCGAGGACGGCAGAGGCAAGGAAATCGACGAATCGGCGGAGGAGACTAAATCATCTATTTTAAGAAAGTAATAATAAAAAAACCTCTCTGGAACTCGGAAATCTTCCGTCCCAACTCGCTGGGCTACCGATACCGGACATAGGACCTCCCTGGACCAAATCTACCCTGGTTTTGGCTAACTTGGCGCCACGTATTCGCAACGTGGGTACTCTGATGTATGCTTTCGCATCGTTGCGCTAGGCGAAGCAATGTGCCGTACTCCCTAGAACATCACGGTGGCGGCGCTCCCTGCGCAAACTGTCACAGGCGCACGGCTGCAGTGGCCGGAGCCGGTCCTCGCTGACGAACTCACCGGCAAACATTGCAAAGGCACTGGCGGCGCTGCAATAGCTTCACGTCAACACCACGGCATCCTCTTCGAAATGGATGCAAGCTTGGCCGTGGACCAAGTATCTGTACATGGGCATCAACCACTAGGAAATCGGTGGGATTTGTCAAATCAAGGAATCGCCTGCCCCATAGAGCTTGTCCGTGTTGGGATTTTGGAGACTCCGGCAACGACGCACCTTTGCCGCAGCCGTTGCAGGCCTCTGGGAAGACCGGAAGAGAAATAAAAGAGAGAAGAAGAATACGGGTGAGATTGGTCAAGGCGGAACGTTTATGCGCGAGATGCGCACGAAGAAGAATACGGGTGAGATTGATTATGACAGGTGGGTCCTGCACTTAAGTGAGAGAGTGACGAGAAATGCTCACGTTATACTATCGACGTGGCGCCAGGTCATCCAAAACCAGCTTTGATTTGGTCCACGGATGTCTCGTGTCTGGTATCGTGAGCCGAGTCAGGACGGATGGTTTTCGAGTTGGAGGTGATTTTGCAGACGCAGCCCACTGTTAGAGGAGGTAAATAGGACTTTTTCCTTTCCCAGGCCCTCAACCCGTGTGTCGCCACTGAGTCTATCCCGAACGGCCCAGATCGAAGCCGTCGATCCCTCCCTCCTCGGATGGCCCGCTCGTGGGAGTCTAGAGGACCAATTTCCACCCATCACGAAACTATTCGATTTTTTATTTTTTTTTTACAATTTAGCAATATTAATTGTGCCAGACAATGTTTTGCAAAAGTAGGCTACTGCCAAGGCGGCTGCCGATTCAATTGGCGGTGGCTCACAAACACTGCCAATTGAAAGAGTGGAATTAAAAATCGCTATTGGAACCAGCGGTACGGTAAAAAAAAGGAGCCGAGAAAACCGCCGAATGAAAGGGCGGCAGGCTGTCGACGTCTGGGCCCCATTAAAAAAACCGCCGTTTGGAAGGGTGATGACCTGTTGACGCCTGGGCCCAGGCAAGCACGCGTTGTTGGATCCAACAATGAGCCTAACCGTCGTTCGATCCAGCGCCTCGGGGGTCTATTCGCCGGGTGAAACATCGGTTAGGGTTGGCTGCCCTGTAAAGGTCAAATTTTGGCCGGAAATGTCATAATAAATTCGAAAAAAGAGAGAGAGAGGTTAGAGAGGAGAGGAGAGGAAGGGGAGGGGAGTGGGTGGAGGAAGCAGCGAAGCCCTGCTGGATGTGCGTTTGACTTCAGGTATTATTCAAACTATTAGATGTATACTTCAGTTCGTAGATTTTTTACAAGATGACAGTAGATGTAGTGATACTACATGGATAGTAGATCTGATACTAGATGGATACTAGATTTTTTATAGTAGATTATACTAGATGTAACTAGATGATATTTCTGGATATTGTGATACTTTATTATACTACATGTACTATATTTATGAATACTTTTTAGCGGATACTAGATAATTTTAACGAATATTTTTTTTTGAGACTTTAGGTTTGGCAATATTACTAGATGGTATTTCTGGATACTATTTTTTAATGACTTTAGGGTTGGTGTTAATACAATAAGGACAACTTTTTAAGCATACTAGATTTTATTTAGGAAGACTTGTAGCTGACTTGAGGATATTGTTTTGGAGTAAAATGTTGACTCCTTAGGTCCACTAGAGTTTCAAGAACATTTCACACTGCATAAGAAGAACGATTTCAAAACCCAAAGTGTGTGCATGGTGAGAACTGTGTTGTGCATGTTCATCGTGTAGGCAACCGCCGTTTCAACTAGCAATAGCCATATAAATCAGCGGCTTTTTTATACACCGCCAAATGAAAAGGCGGTAACAGTTTCAAATAGCGGTTAGGTGCCAAAACTGCAAAATTTGATCATGTGAAATTATTATTGCTAAATCATAAAAATATTAAAAATAAAAAAATTCAAACTATTTCTTACCTCAAGACTCACGCACCGAACATTAATTTGTAAATTATAAATTATAAGCCACGCAACCCCATAATGACATTGTGTACTATCGTGGTCATCTATCTCACCGGATTTGTCATCCAAGCGGTTTAAATCATTAAGGTTTAAATATTAACATCTCCCGCACGCTGCAGCTAGACGTAGCAAACATCATGTCCGTTTCACGTCTTCACAACAAACTTTACAATCTAAAACGCAAACTAGAACGAAGTGCAGGTAATGGCTAATGCACTTCGTGGGTTTTCTCATTCAACATCCGACTATGGCCCAAAAAGAGTTCTACGAAGAAACTTACATTATCTAGGAAACAAACGAAAACAATATGGTTTCTATTCAGTAGGTGTCCACCAAAAGGCGACGTCCTTTTGCCAAACACAGGCTCTATATACAGGGCTTTCGAAAAATCTGGTGCCTCCTTGTACTACTCTCCTAGTCACAAACAAGGCACCACATTATGAGTTCTTTTCACTATCGTGCTCCGATCCAGTTGCGTTGTTATTCGCACATTCTGATAATACCTTGGCACCCATTTTAACGACCAACGGGTTGGAATCAGCCGTCTCAGGCTGGGAAGACCAATCAACCTTCCGCTGTGACCATCTCAAACTGCCAATGCCAACCAAGTTTGATTGAAGAAACCCTCAGTTGAGTGCATAATGGACACGCTCCAATGTTCGCAAAACCTCGAAAACCGAGACAGGCTTGCGCGGTCCCTTCCCTGGCAAAGCATGTGCAAGGATGGCCTGCTGTTGTTCGCCAGTAAGCTCCAAGAATTGCACAAGCATATCGCCATCAAGAATGGGAGGTACTCCTGACTGCAAATCACAAGTACAGCTTTAGGGAAATAAACTTCTATATTAGGTAAAGTTAATGCCATAATGGTGACATCTTACCAGGATACCACGCTGACGAAATTCTGCATGATCATTTCCCAAGACTGGTGAGGTCAATGGGTGCACTGAGAGTCTTTCTTGGACATCTTGCAACAGCTGGTGTTCCTCACTGCAGTACCAATTTATGCATTTCAGAAACTGTATTACAATCACTTCTAGATGTCGATGAAATGAGTATAGTTGCTTGTCTAGAAATGGTGTATTACAAAAAGTCAGGCCATAGAGTGCATGTGGAATAATTTACAAACTGCTGACAAGCTTTTCTTGTTCTCTTTCTTAATGAGTTTTTACCCCTCCCAAATAAAAAGGCATTAAAAGATCATGGGCTACATTGAAAAGAATAGGTGGTAATTGGCAACAGATATAAATGTAGGCACTCTGTTGTCCAAATCAACTGTTCAGGTGGGGCCTGCAATCTTAGAAGAGTAAGTGGGTCCAAGGCAATTATCCTAGTCAAAACCTAAATCCAGACCTCCTATTTGGCCTCGTGTTTGGTTGCTAACAGCAGATTGGACATAGCTGGTCACCAACAGTGAAAATCCCAGTAATTAGGGCAAGCATTGGAATGTTGTGAATCTCAAGATACCTTGTAAGTGGAATCATAACAAAGAGACTCCCCAGCAAAGTACTTGCCACAATACAGTCATAAGCTGACTCAAGCACTGGATCAGCATCATCGTCAAGTGGAAGCCAATACCTAAATGCAGCCTACAATAAATCATAACCATGAGTTCCAAATAAACATGGAAGTGGTGAAATGAGAATTTTGCCGAGGGACTGGCACAAAAGGGCAGGTGTAGTGGATGCCAAAGCAATAAATTAACAATCTGTGAAACAACAAAATACTTACCTTCTGAATGCTCATAGCTGTTTCGCCCATATAAAATGAACCATTTACAGTTAAGTTCTTCTGTGGACTTTCCGACACTGCAAGACAAGTTTAAAAGAAATGAGTTGACTTTCGTCAAAAGGCAAACTTTTTACAGCACATTTTACAAACTGTAAATAATCAATGGATGTTGATAGACTATAAAAGAATCACAACAAATACAATATATTCTAGTTGAACATGAGTGCTATGAACACAAGTTAACAAACATAATCTGAATACTCTTCTGGAAAAAGTAAGTAGAATCAAAATTTACACCAAGTGCCTAGTGCCTACCTTCCAATCTTGTGCTAGATAATACAGATATGCTCCCACGTCGATCTGATACCACAGCAGTTTCACAATTTAAAAGAGCAATATCACCCACCAACCTTTGCGCTGGATCAGAATAAATCAATTCCAATTTCCTAAGACTCTGATAATAATCAACAAATGAGGAGCCATGATTAGAGCTAACAATAGAGCAAGCACTATTCCATAAAATAACAATAAAAAATATGTCATTTAATCAAACCCATGTATTACCTCGTTATAAGAATAGAATAGAACACCATCACGACAATCACCGACTGCAATCCGTGAAGCAAATGTTTTCAAACAAGTTATTGCAAACCTTGTTCTACCAACAGCACACTTTTTCATCCTATAAGGATTTTCATTTGCGAAACCAAATACATAAATCTATTAAGATTGAGAAAGAAAATAAGCGAATGTTAGCTTCCATAAGCAATTGTACTCTAACCGAACAAAAAGGTCCAAGGAAAATATTTTATAGCATCGCAAAGAAATGAAACAAGAGAAATAGCATAAAAAAACAAATATAGCCAAAAGACATAATAGTTGCCGTTTATCCTGGAGTAACACTCATTTTGATATACCTTCAAATCTTTCTAAAATGGCATAGCTACTCTTTATATACCTTCCCTCCAATTCCAGATGCTAAGCCACGATCTTTTCCTCTCTCTCTAACACGCAGGAGAGCGGTGTATCATTGCATTAAGAAGCTAAGCCACAAATCTCTCCAGCACTCATGAACTCATCTAATACTGCACGCATTCTTTTGATGATCTCCAAAAAAAAATTCTAGAAGACGAAGGAGAGCTGCGTATCAGTATTTTAAGAAAGAAGGGTGTAGAACCCGAACATAATCTCCAAAAATCATGAGGACAAGGACATTCTACACACAGGATCCTTATTCTCCAGATAAATGTTGACTGAGATGATACCCCAAATTTTGCTTCTAGGTTGTGTTACCAATTTCCTTTTAAATAAGTTGCCACAAGAGAGTTCAGTTCCTTTAAACAAATATCTGAAAAAATATTGTAGATATCATACCATATTACCAGCAGCTGCCAACACATAACGATCTAGATATGGGTACACAGCAAGAACTGCACCATTCAATGTAGCATGAGTCAATGACCTCAAATGTCCTGCCATTTGTTCAGCTTGAATCTGGTTGCAGCAGTACTCATCAGGACTGCTGCACAGGCTATTACTAGAAAATTCTTCAGTTGTGTATCCAATAATCTCATGGAAAGGAGAGCCAGAATGTGGAGAGGGATTAAAACTAGACGTTGGAATAAATGAACTGCTCTCACGAGGACTTTCAACAGCCTCCAAGCTTAAAACAATCAGGCGTCCCTTGGTACTGCTTTCACCAATAAAGAATAGCCAGTCTTAGCTTCGTATCAAATATCAATCAATAAGAATCAGAGACAGCTAGTTAACATATAGATTCCAAAGTGATGATGCAACAGCATTGATAACTGTTTCAACATCTAGTTCTAATTTGCATCTCCTACAGTGAGAAATATTTACATACTGATCCTAGCCATGCAAGTTAAGAATTATACTCTAATTTAAGAATGCTGGATCAAGAATTTCATGTTTATATATGGTACACGCATTGTTACAAAATTCCAGTGAGAACACAAGTTTGTTCTCCATAACTCATGTACTCTATATGAGAAATATAAAACCAACATGGTTTATTGTTTCAAATACTTTACTGAAATCTAAATCCTTGACAACACAGGAAAACCTTTATATAGAACTCAACATCATGCTAATCAAATGAGACAAAAAGAAAATCTCAAACTCAATTCAGAAAATGTTTCTGACCCAAAATAAAAATCTAAATGCTGATCTAGTATCATGGTACTGAGTTTGTAAATAAAACCTTGCCATTTCAAAACCATGCCACAACTTTCTTATTCCAGATAAAAATTACCAGAACTGAGTCTAGATTTAAAGGTAAAAGATATCCTCAATAGTTACACCCCACACAAGCACAAGAAGTTATGTAATTGCAGGCCAAATAAGAAATATTGCTAACAAACTACGGACATTTAACAAAACTGTATCATTATAAGAATCAATAGATCAGGTGTGAACCTTTCAGCTTCACCATTTGACATCATTGGTCTTCCAGAAGATCTACTAGTCCCAACAATTAAGACTTGATCACTTCCTATTTTTGCAATTTGCATGCACTTTGCTGTTTCGCCAGGTTCACATTTATATCTGGAAAGCAGTACCCCGTTTTGTGGATCTACTTGGGCAACATCCGAAGAACATGATGCACCACTTAGTCCAGTTCTTAGTACCAACAGTGTTCTGCTTTCATTATGGTATATCACTTTCCTTGGAGTCCCCCCGATTGGAAACTTCTGTGCGTTCAATCGCTTCCCATGAACCATTTCAACCTGACAAAGAAGAAGAATTACTTTTAACAAGTGAAACTGTAATGCAAATGCCACCAGATAAGCACATGGAGATATGGACAGTTATACAAACATACACGCGTGAGAACAGTATAGGCACACACAGTGAGAAAGAAATAAAACAAACATCACTGGACTGATATCTCAAATAGCAGTTCTCAACCAAAATCATGCATCTGATGTTGTACCAGGAAATTGCCTCACATAAAAGACCAAATATCTGACACTTCAAGCTGTGAATCGCTTAAAAAGTCTCAAAAATTTATTAACCGTAGGTGGTTAAGCAGCTACAGCTGTAAAAGGTGTTCGCTAGCCAGATAAACTGACAGCTTGACCTCACACAATCAGACCATCACATTTTGGAATTGTTGTTGCCAAGTGTGCAAATAAGCACGCATCATTACAAATTGCTGTCAATGAATGTCCCTAAATAGAAGAACCAAGGAAAACAAGAGAAATGGAATAACTTATTCTCCCATTTTTTGCCACTGGACCAATTAGATGCCTTTGACCAAAATTCTATAGATTACGAGATCTCAACCATCAGTAACGATTTCTAGTCTGATATTTCAACCAATTTGAATTTGTTGCTTGTTGCAAAGAAATCAACCTGTTATTATTACTTATTTAGATATTTATTAGCATGTAAATCCCAGTCAAGTAACTAGGTGCCCTATGCAATAATATAATTATTCTTGGCCCATATACATTTTTTTTTGCTTTTACTGGTTTTACCAGTCACAGTAGCTTACCAAATGCAAACAGTTCTCAGCAACAAACAGTAGACCATTGGGGCAATCAGTAGATGATACTGGCGTCACATGAGAGGCAGGAAGAAACGAAATGGATGAATATGCCAGACTGTGTCTTGACGCATGTAATAGCCAGGGCCTATCACTGAGAACAATGATATCAGCATTAACTGAATCATGTATTGGTACTAAGAATACAGGAGTAATTCCAATACGCCGTATAGAAATCAACTGAAGGAATGTATCAACAGAATGTCCAGAAGAGTCCTGGTAGAAGGAACCAGGGAAATAATGATCGCTTGCTTCAGACTCAAATCTTAGTAGCATTCCATTTCTCAAACCGGCAAGGATGTAAAACCTCTCAGCCGCAACAAACCTCACATTTTCAGGTATACAACCACTAATAGGAGCACCAAGGGCATTGTTCACTGATATAGTCCCAACAGCCATTAACCTTAAGGCTTCTCCAGGCTCCACTGAGATGATTTCAACAGAAGGTTTATGAGTTCCAATAACAGCAAACTTGCGGACATTAACTTTAGCTGAGGGATTGTTACAAAAATGGTCACGCCTTCCAACACTTACATTATCAGGTCTCCAATCCTCTTGCGGGATGGATATGCACGATACTTCATATTGCAATTGAACATGCTGCGTCTCATACAACTCATACTGGTAAGACGAATAAGATCTAACTCCAAGGACATATAGGCAACAAGGATTTGATGTAGCAACAACGACAATATTATGTCCTACAGCACCAACACTGATAGTGACATCAGGATACCAGTTGGTGCAAATTGGAGAAGTTGAAGGAGCACCCTCAGGGTGAGCGTATACTGTAGGCAAACAGAGCTTGACACCTTTACTGTGAATTTGCACGAGCAAAGCATCAGCCATCAAACCACATGCCAAAGTGCAAACATCAGGCTGGAATCCCACAGCATCACTGATGTCATTAAAACTTAGTCCTACTGACAGTATTCTGGTTTCCTCCACAAATGACAGCACAAGAAAAGAGTGGTAAGCATCAGTTACCTTCATTCTCAAAGTCCACAACCCAGTAACACCCTGATAAATAGCTTCAGTCCTCAGAAGTTTCTCCACATTGACACCATTCCGTAAAACTCGCAAAGAGCCCTCAGGGCACATACCACAACATGCAAACATCTGATCCTGTTTCTCACCGTGGTAATCAGCAATAGCTAGATCCAATATTGGCGCTACATTCTGAATTGTGCTTTTATGAAACAATCTACGATGGCCAACTTTAAAGATCATACCATCCCCCATCTCCACAAATCCTATTACCATCCTATTTTTCATCCATAAAAGAGGTTTGCAGGGCAAACTCCTATCAATATACTCAAACGTGTACAGCTTCAATCCTTCAACATCAGAAGTAAATTCCAAAATATGAAATTCTCCATCATCTAAGCAAAATAGAAGCCTTGCCCATCCTTGTCTAATAGGGTCAGGTGGCTCCCAGCTCCATGAGCAAACAATCCTTGATTTCACGCTACCTCTGCTGTCAACACCATCAATGTCCATATAACCGTCATCCTTAAGTATGTTATTTGCAGAATCTCTCAATTCTAGCAAAGCGCAAGCAGCCACATCGTCATCAACATCTAATCCTGGACAAGAATCTTCAACAGACACTGGCTCACCAATCAGACTAGTCGCCAGGCTAATTCTTCGGATACAAGAGACATTCCTTGGGTTTCTAAGATCCAACAGTAAAGTATCACCAACACGAAACAGAAGTGCAAAGCCAAACATTTCAGGAATTTCTGATATGTCAAGTGCCAATGGTCCGATTTCTGAATAACTAGAGATGTGCTTGATAACACCGCTGCTGGAATCATGCCCAAATAATGACAAGTCATTCACATCAGAGCCCTTCCTGGAATGAATTTAGCACAGCACTTAAATAAGAATGCCAGGAAATTAATAACATACAAACTGTAAGTTATCGACTATGTGAAGCACATGTAAAGACCAAACAAACCTGTTGATTATCATTGCCAGAACAGGGTAGTATTCTTCATCTTGGGACGTTGATATGAAGCGCATGGTCCAAATTGTACCACAGAGGCTGGTCCTAGATGCACCACTTATGGTTCTTGCATCCTCTTCATTTTCTGGTGGATAAAAATATTTCTGAAATTATGACATGGAAGATCTTCAAAATCTGGAATAATATAATGTAGATATTAGACTGAGATAAGAAACATGAATCAAGAAAGTCAGTAACAACATTCAATGACTCACCTTATCAGAAATGGTATCACCACTAGAACCATGAGGGCTCTGACACACTGAAACATGTATAAGAGCAAACGTATCCTCATACGCGCTGACAGCAACAAAATTTGATCTGACAAGAGAAGATACAGATAAGGTTAAGAAACTTCATAACAAGAATCTCTTAACTTTAGATACTCCATATGTTAAAGCATCAGGGACATCAAAGCAAAACTTATATTAAAGCATTATATTTACAGCAAAAGCATCCAGGACAAAGCAACGCATGTATTAAGAAATAATAGTAGCTATCCATTGAATCCATGCCACACAAAACTTCAAATCGTAGTAAAAAACCATTTAATGCGGTTTGCTTGGATAAAATGTGGCAGTATCTTAACACAAGATATTAACACAAATTGCTAAGCAGCTTGTTGCATGCATGTGCACACAACTAGTGACAAGTGTTAAACTTAACACAAGCACCAACTCTCAACCATAATTAGACACCAACAAAATGTATAGCATCTGACACAAAAGATGAATTTTCTGTCATATAAACCTGAAATACTCAAAAGAGTATTTTGAGTATTTCAGGTTTATATGACAGAAAATTCATCTTTTGTGTCAGACGGGTAGGTTGCAAAAACAATGTATATGCTGATAATGGAAATAGTGGCTTAAATTCTGCACAGAAATTTTTGCTCAGAACAAAACATTGATTATCAAGTAGCACATAACAGATGCTGACAGTATTTTACTGAAATAGGTGCCAGTTTTAGTTGCAGTAGAAAGGGTTAGTGTAAACAAAAGCCTCAGTAGAAAAACTTGCACTTACTCTCGATCTATAGCTAGAACTCTTCCCAGCTGATGCCTTAGATTTCCTGGTTTGGATAACTCAATATTTGCAATAGCAAAGAACCTACAGTAAACTGATATGTCAATACTTATTCGAATTGTAGACAGGGCATCTAGGAAACTCTATCCATTGTCAAACAAAATTATACTAGAATTGCAGACTAATAAAAGCTAACTACATCATCATCAGTTTTAACCAAGAATCAGCAGACAGCATGCTTCTATAAATAAGGAAACTGGCAGTACAAACTTTTACAGACTGCAGTAGTTTTCACATATTGTCTGCATGTTTCCAACCACAGTTATCTTGAGCATTGTTCTAAGGCTGGCGGACAGGAGGTTTCTAGAAGATTACAATAAACTGTCTAAAAGTGACCCACAATCCAAGGTATTCACTAATATCTAGGAATAAATATATTAACTTCAGTAGGGATAAGTCTGTTTACTCTGTTCACCTTATACTATCTTCTTAACACGGAGAAGTACATAATCGATTCTTACAGTAACATACTAATTAAACCTCCACAGCTTGTTTCAGATCTGGTTTCACAGGTTGGAGGGTGATGCAATCTGGTTTCTTAGAACTAGGGGACAGCTGCTGATCTCAATGCTGAAGTGAACTATTTTATGAGAAGATGCAAGTGCAGGCTAACTCGCAAGTCCCAACCTATCTTTACACAAAACAATTATGTATGCTTCCTCTCTAGACAGTTTCAACTGGACCCACCAGCAGTGTTGGGCTTGCCCATTGATACCTTGAGAAAGGCAGACAGGGCATGCATCCGAAAAAAACCGGGAGGTGCAAGAGAAGAGAAAGGGAAGATGGATTATATAAGCAAATCTAGGTGAACTGGCATCCAAAAGTTTGGCGGACGCGTGGCAACAACTCTTCCAAGGATTACTGCACAAAAAAGAAACCCTCCAAAGTTCTGGTTGCAATTTGAACTTTATGCTACATGGTTGGATGATGCTAGTGATCTGTTACGTTTTGTACTCTTGTTCCTAAACTGAAACTTATATTCAATTTTCACCTGTGCCTACTTGATACATTTTGCGTGTAATCATTAAACCAGTTTAGGGCAAGATAATGGTTTGCAAAATGCTGCTGGGTGCATATGACTAAGCATCCCATGAAAAAGTAACATGTAAAAGCTAGAGCTCGCACCAACCAACACATGAAAACGGCATAAATACATAGAGGTGAATAGCACTAACCTGTGCATCTCTGCAGAAAAGTAAAGAAGGGAAAGCTTTCCAGAATCTGAAAGCACAACCAGAAGATCTTTGTGTTGTATCTGAAAAAATCAACAATTAGTTAAATAATCCCTCACTTTCAAAGCCAATTAGAGATAGGGATGCATGCAAGATAACATTGCCAAACATCATGGTCTGGTGTGAGAAAATAAAGCACCTTTGGAAACGAACCAATGTGCCTTGAGTGCCATTGCAGGACACCAATATCTTTTACAATCCCGAACATGTCTTGTTCGCAGATTGACTGCAAAACACCATCGTCGCCAACAGCAACCAGCTCTAGCGAAGTTTCCTGCAGCAGAACCCCGTTTAGGTAAAACAAGAAACATGAACTAGCAACAACATCATTATGTAAAACTGATCCTGCAGAGTTTGAAGTTGTAACTCTAGATTTGATAGATATGATATTCTCATCATTAATATAGGAGTGGTATTCTCCTGTTAGTCGTTAGATACACATCTCTGATGAGATAATATCATTAATTCACCCTGCATACGCAATAGTAAAATTCCCTCCCAAGCATCCACCACCCTGATTCAAGCTTCACTAACACAGCACAGATTTTGACTGATTGAAGCTGCCCACACTGGTGACAATGTTACAAGCTATTCTGCATGTGAAAGTGCATGCTAAAACAACCTAATGCCCAGCAGGCATTGTCATGGCAACTGGATGATCCGGATCCCAGAACACTCAGTCTCCCAAAACCATCCCTACAATCCGCGACACAGAGTGCCACCACTCTACTTACACGGAATAGAACGCAGCGAAATCACAAAACGAGGCGCACCCGGCCTCGAAACTCTCTACCTACTACACGGTTCAGCAACAGTGCGGGGAGTGGGACGGCGCAGAGCAGACCTTGGCGAGGACGACGTCGGCGGAGCCGGGCGAGCGGAAGCACCCCTCGGCGACGTGGAGCACGGCGCTGCCCCGGAGCACCCGCTTGGCGAGGTAGTGGGTGGGGCCAGCATCGGCGGCGGCGGAGGTGGACGCGGACGCGGAGGTGGAGGGGCCCGAGGAGGAGGACGCCGCCGCCGCCGACGAGGCGGAGGCGCCGCCCGCGGTGGAGGCTTCCATCCGCCGCCGCGTCGAGAAGCCTCGCGACGGGGCGAGAGAGAGAGAGAGTGGCAGGGGTAGGGTTAGGGTTTGGCCGGCTGATTCGGCCACGTGCTCCGCCTCGCTGGAGGGTGGGAGGGGAGGGAGGAGGAAGACGAGGCCAAATTAAACTGGGGTGGATCCAGCGCCGCGCCGAACCGAACCGACAGCGAAGAGAGAGGAGCAGCGCGAGGAGCACGGCGATGGCAGCGGGGCCCACTAGTCAGCGGCTGTTGGCTGGGGTTGCAACACGGTACGTGATCTCATTGGTTTGGCGTATTCTTTGGCAAGCCGCTTTCGCTCTCAGTTTTTAAAGTTGAAAATGACATGGAGACAGCACAGAAAATATATGCACTATTGTTTGAAATGGAAATATTGAGATTAGGACAAATTTAACCCGGAGCCACTCTTTTTGGGGCCAGCAAAACGTATAAACGTGTCATGATGACTTGTTTCCCAACAAACAACAAACCGAAGTGTGCTAACAAAAATGTCATTTTTCCATAAGTGGTGCTTAAGGATAGCATCACTTTCGGCTGCAAAAAGATTAATCTCCAAACTCGTGTGTTTGGGTGCTTTGGTAAGAACATTGGGAAAATGAATTTCAGGTTCCTGTAGCATGGGGATTCCAATTTAACTACCCAACTCCGAACTAATCCGATCTTTTATAAAAACACACACACGAAAGGGTACCAGAGAGAGAGTTTCATCAGCTAAACCCAGATTGGAGGGAGAAAGTACTTTTTTTTTGAAATTAAAGCAGGAGCACTGCTATGTCATTTAAGAAGGCAGCAATTGTACATAACGCGCCGAAGCGAATACCACCACCACACTAATAACGCACGCAAACAACGCACACAACAAAACACTACACCACCACCAACTGGGAGAGGAGCCACAAGAAGCCACCACCAACTGCGCCGTCGTCGCCGACGCTGTGCCACAACAAAAGCCGCGGCCCGCTGCAAGTCTGAACGACAACCCAAGACTCCTCCACCATGGGAATATCACCCTCAAGCCACACACAGGATCGTCGATCTCCCAGCCCCAGTGAATCTTCAGCGTAAAACCCTCCCGTCGCAGCGCCGAAGAAAAACACTGATCCTGGCCACTCTGCGTAGGGGCCTCGCCTCATCCACTGCCTCGCACTCCTCTGCCAAGGACTCAGATATCTGAAACCGCTAGGAGAGCGACACCTCCGATCAACCGTCACCGGGATCACCACAGCACCAAGCGCGCGAGCTCAAGACCTCCAGCACCCATGGGTCCTCTGCACCATCCAGCCAACACGGACCAAGCGCACCTCCTCTGTCGTAACGCGCGGTTGGCACCACCAGCCCCCCGCCACTGCCTAGCCAAGACGGGTCTCAGATGCGGCGCCTCCAAGAAGGGTACGACGCCAAAGGCGCCGCCGTCGCACGTCCAGAGATGGACAGGGTTTATACCCTAGAGAACCCCGCGCATAGGAACATGGTGCGTCGCAGTGGTGCCCCCAGCGGGGAGTACGGCGCCACAAGGGCGCCGCCACCATTGCCACCGACCAAAAGTCGGTGAAGGCTTTCACCAGACTCAGCACCACACCCGCCGCACGTTCTTGGCCGAGCCAGCAAGCCAGCTCTCCGCCCCTTCCACATCAACTCAACCGGAAGAAAACCTGGCACAGCCCAAAGCACAACCACAGCGCCACAAGCATGCGCCCGCCAGCTTCTCAGCCCCACCACCACGGCGGTGCCGACCCGGAAACGTCGACGAGGAAGAGGAAGAAACGCAGCAGCCAACACACCACAGATCAAGCCGCCCGCGCAGTCCACCTCCGGCTCCACCCACACCAGGCCCACGAAGGGCGCCGCCAGCGGTAACCGGCCGCGGCCACCGCCGACGCCGATGTTCCTATGGTATTTCCCTGCAGATAGCAAACGCATCTCGCCCTGCTGACCACCCCATCTCACCATTCGTGACTGGAGATTAAGAAACGTCGAGCTATATANGCGAGAGGCGCCCCGGGCGGCCGGACGGCCGTGCCCGCCCCAAGCCGCCGGAGGGAGGGGAGGAGGTGCCCGCCGCCACCTTCACCGCGGCCGCGCGGCTTGCCGGCGGACCGCTCGGGCGGCGGCGCGGCAGGAGGAGGCGGGGAGAGCTGGGCGGCGGCTAGGGTTTGGTGCCGCTCGGTCGCCCACGCGGGAGGCGACGCGAGCGGCCCTCTCGGTCTTCAGTGACTCACTCAGAAAGTACATTTTAATCCATAACTCTTGTTTAACTAGCAAGATGGAAAACTGTACATTTTAAGTTGCAGTTTTCCATCTTGCTAGTTAAACAAGAGTTATGGATTAAGGCCATATCATACGCTGATAATGTCAGTTCATCATAAACGTACCATTTGAGCTTTAAGTTATTCTTTATGCCAGGAAACTATATGTCTACATGTCATGCCATGCCGCGTCATATCATGTAAGAAATCCTACATTTCATATACGGTGTTACCTTTTCAATCAGTTTTTACCTTCACAATTATGAGATATACTCTCTTTATTAACATCATATATATTTGAAAACAATTAGGAGCGAGGTACAGGGAATAGATTTGAAAACAATTAAGGGCTTGTTCGTTTATTTGCAATCCCCATGGATTTGAAGGGGTTTGAAGGGAATTTTGACTTGTTGGGGATTTAATCCCCTCCAATCCACCTCAATTCCACCCCAACCGAACAAGCCCTAAGGCGGGGTATGGGAAACATCATAAACTAAGCCCATCCGTTTGACTGTGACGCATTGCTGCATCAAAGGTGCAATGCAAGTGACAGAAGCAAAGGCACGAGATGAAAACACACATGGCCTGCAGAAACATAATAAAATTGCAGGCCGGCCACGGCCACAGGCTCTAATTGGCCAATTTACCTTCAAATCTAGGTTATGGGTCTTGAAAAAAAATCAGTATAATCAATTACTCGTTAGGTTTCGTTTGGACATGAATTCATCTCGAAGTGCTATCATTTATCTTAAATCAAAGGCATTCTGAAATCTGCTAAAGGGATCCTTCATTACAAATCCGAGACAAAGCTGAAGAATCTTGTGATCTTGTCCAACAGGACCAACGCCAGCAGAAACAGACAAGGCGCAGATGAGATTATCCAACAGACTGATATATTAATACTAGGCGAACATGCCCGTGCGTTGCTACGGGCAAATATCGACGATGGGCGATCTTCCTATTGTGAACGAGCGAGCGGCCACACAAACGATGTCGCTGAATTGGCTCCCCGGCATCTCTTAGCGACAACCTCTCTCCTATATCACTACATGACGATTTGGTTTTCAATTGTTTACCTCAATTGAATCGTGTTCTCATTGGCTTGCTATAGATATTGATCTATATTATTGTCTTGCATGGGTTGTTGGGCGAGAGCCAAAGCTGTGAGTACCAGGATCCTAGGTAGAATCGTTTTTTGTCGAGCAGTAGGATCAGGATCTTATGAAACTTTCTTTTTTAGTTCTACTTTAATATTTGTATCATATAAATCATGCAAAAATTATATTTTGTTGTTTTTCAATAAAACTATACTTCAGCAGGCTCTCCTGCTTGCCCGCCCATGGTTACCCCTCACATGGGCATCTTTTTCCCTTCTCGTTCTTATCCTTTCACAAGTCCAGGACCATCCATTTTCTCAGTTTCTTCTCTCTACGAGAGAACAGGAGGCCTCTAGCTCTGCATCAGACTCGTGATGCAGGTTTACTGCTGCCGCTCAGGCCCTCACGCCATAGCTAAGCTTTGGGGGTCGTCCGCTGCCCTGCCTGTCAGAGATGGCAAGATCACGGCCACAACCATGACCCACGTGGCTCCTACGGAGCAGTGCTGCTCCCCAGAGAAGTCAAGATCACGGTGAGGCCGCCCCACTCACCGGAGACGAGGGTTCTACGGAGCAGCGCGCTGCTCACCAGAGGAGTAAAAATCAGGGTGAAACCGCCCCAGTGCCCCACCTATGGGAGAAAACGAGGTCGCAGCAGATCCCGACATACAAGAGGATTCGCGAGGTCACCAAGTCTCCCTTGCTCTCCGGAGCCTGAACAGCCGCATGTGCCATGGCTTCGTACCCCAATACTGATAACCATGGCTGGGGCTTGATATCAGGTTTTTCTTAACCTTTAACGGATTCGGTTAGATGTCTAACCCAACAAGAAAACCATGTGAGAGTTGGAGATGTGATAGGAGACCGGTGGACCCACGTGTCACGACGGATCAAAAAATAGAAAGAAGTAATCCTCTCTTTAAAAATAGGTAAAGATTGTTTCTGCAGGCCTTTGGTACACGTTGGTTCCAAGAAAATTTTATATGTTAACCACAGTTGCTGAAATATTAATTGCAATTGCAGCAAAAAAAAGTTTGTAAATAGAATGTGCACAATTAATATTTTCCCAGATAGAATTGTAAATAAATATTCCCTCTTGCCGTCCTTGCAGTAAGTAAACCGAGCTCTTTATTTCCTTTCTATAAGTGGAGATGACGTAGTCCACTAACTTTGACCTCCGCACTTCTCAACACATTAACCAGCCATTCTCAATACTTCACCAAGAAAATTTTAAACTTTGTTTATGAAGTCGCCAGCAGCTTGACTGCATCCACACATGCCAAATCTACCATTGACTTGCAGACTGTCATCTCTAACCATGTAACAAATGAATACACTTTTACATCCATGAAACTTTCGACTTCCTCCACCTCACAGGAGTTGGAAGTCAGAATGTCAAGTGCCGCGTTCCTGACTCCACAAAATCCACATTCAGAAACCAGTGGAATGTACTCATTGCAGTAAACAATGGAGATTACATGAAAACTCTCACCTCACATGATTACCACATTACACCACAACAAATCAAGCTATTAGCAGTATCTTGAACACTCAACAAAGTCGACAACAGCATTGCGACAACCTGAGTCAAACGTTCTTAAAAGCACTCCAGGTGAATGAAGCACCAGGAACGTTTCTTCAGACATGGGAGCCACGTCTCTGGTCTCTCCTTGGTGCACCTGACTGATAAACAAAACACCATGCCTCGGCCATCACAGTGCATTGTGGCTAACCACATTGCCCATTACTATTTAATTCTCCATTATGGTGATGTCTTCTTGTTTAATCTCTGACAGGCAGCCATGTCGTCACATAGTAACACGCACCATTCGATAGCGCCGCCAAGTGGCAAACGGTCGTGCCACCATGACCTGCCTCGATTTCCTTGGGGAAGATGGTGTGGCATGTAAAATATCTGCAAGCAGGTAGTTAGGGACAAAGCAGATAGACTATGCTATTAGGCATTAGCATTTAAACAGAACACGCATTTTGAATTAATCTAATGCAGTGCCGGCGAGATAGAAGCTTCTACAATTTGCGACCGGCTCATGATAACAAGTAACCAGTAAACTGCACAATTCTTTGGCTCACAATTGCAGTACAGAAAAATTCAGCAACCTGTGGATTTCATACAATATACATGGAACCAGGTGTCAAAGGCCTGCAGACTCAATTTAAAAAAATACTCATCAGATAATTCACTGCAACAATAAGCTACATTCAATAGAAGTCAAAGCATTTCGATCTATACAAACAATTTCCCACCTGTCTCCCTTAAAATTGATTTATAAAAGGTTTGAAGTCAAGAACCCAACAATAACAGGATATGTTGATGATGAAAACTTCTATGCATTTGTAAATTATTCCGAGAGTTCAAGCCCACACCACAGTAATTCTTTGGGATTCCCAGCCCACAGTTAAGAGATAAATCACAACTGACCATGGGGTGGGGTTAATTTCAAGCCCATGGTTCAGTAAACCACATTGAGGAATCATCAAAGATGTCACCCAGCTGGTTTTACGGCCAGGAAACAAAGGTTGATTTTGTCAACCAGGGTAAGCAACAAACATGTCAGCCACTAAGACCACATCAAACATTGAAATAAGCTACGGAATACAGCATCATGCTCCCAATGCCCGCTTAGAAAACTCAGCCATCCTCTAACGCACTAGAAAGATTTTGACATCAGAGACAAGCAGAACATGACAAGGCGCCCACTAAACCCAACATCTCAACATCATGCTTCCCCTTATATTCAGACACCAGCTCCTCCCCCAAAGTTCAGACCAGAGTTCAGAACACCTGCAAAGTTTGCCATTGATCTCTTCCCAATGGAACTCCAGTTCCAGAAGCCACAAAGCCATCCCCAGCAGCAATGCAGCTACCAGCTGCAAGCCACAAAGGAAACCAAGCCCAGAGTGAGAACCAAATGTGGAAGTGGCGGCGGCGGCGGCGGTGGGGGCAGCAAGTTTGTGGGCGTCAGGCAGAGGCCTTCGGGGAGGTGGGTGGCAGAGATCAAGGACACCACCCAGAAGGTACGGATGTGGCTTGGCACATTCGAGACTGCCGAGGAGGCGGCACGGGCCTATGATGAGGCTGCCTGCCTCCTCAGGGGCGCGAACACACGCACCAACTTCGCCACCGGCGTGCACGCATCGCTGCCGGACTCACCGCTTGCAGCGAGGATCCGCGGCATCCTCAACCACAAGAAGCTGAAGAAGAACGTGGCCCCACCTACCGTCAATTTCTTCCCCGCAGCGTACCATCGTGTTGGTGCCATCGCTCCAACTAGAAGCACTAGCACCAGCACCATCACCACGACCACCAGTAGCGTTAGTCCTAGTAGCAGTCCTAGCTCTAGCATCAACTTCTCCATGAGCAGCAATGGCGTTCGCACTCCCATCCTCCCTGCTCAGAGCATAGCTGAGGAAGTCTACAGGCCATACTTGACCAATGGAAGTGAAGAGTTCCAGCTGGCTTCGCAGCAGTACGAACAACCATGGGCACTCAGCACCAGCCTATCATCTGCAGATGGATGCGACATCGCTAACCGCAATTCTTGCTCGGTGGTCACAGATGCAGAGCTAGACAAGATTAAGCTGGAGAAGCAATGCTCTGCGTCGCCTCATGGCATGGAGAGAGTTCAGGACAAGGAGTTATTCGAGACAGGAAATGATCCATCTGACTCCTTGTGGGATCTGCCACCTATTTGCCCTCTGTCTTGCAGGTCTTTGATGTATTAGATTACTAGATAAAGATTTTGCACCTCCCATCTGTGTCCAACTTTTTGGGTCCGTGTTCTGCTCCATAGGAGCCAATTCCATACAAAAAGAGTGTATGAGGAATTATGGCCAGCAAGCAGAGTAATGTAACGGATTTATTTTCGTCTAGATAAATGGATTTTAGAGAGCTGTGTTTTTTTTCCCTTCGTTTTTTTTCTCACGAAACACTTCTTTTATGTTACACTCAGACGACATAGAGCCACCAGAGAGTCTTATCATTCCTATGTATGACAATAGTTTTAAATTTTGCAGTGGATTTTTGCAGAAATTAGGCATGAGAAATTTTCATGGTACAACTCTATACTCTAAAGAATATTAGGCATGAGAAATTTTCATGACAATAGTAATCCCCTTTTATTTTCTAAGCAATGGTTAATTGCATATTCATAGTTATTTCTATTTTTTTAAAACCTATGTTTTTTTAATTATATATCAGCGTATCGCCATGTCCATATTTTTGGGAAAATGGCGTATCGGAGTATCGCCGTATCGCGTACCGGTATCCGTATCCACGTATCCGTGCATCATAGGAAGCGACGGCATTGAAGTAAGAGGCATACACAGAACAACATACTATGCAGAGGGTCATCCTAAAGCAGCAGAATAGTGACTAGTGAACATACCAGAGCATCCAGATTCCATGTCGCAAAATGATGATCGCGCCTCCTTGGACCTTGCTGCCACACACGGCTATGACACTACATGGTGTTGGTGGGTGATAATGATATACAGGTATCAGCGTGCTATTCCCAGGCTGAATCAGAGATGGGCAAGAGGATACACATGTCCCAAGGGTTGAACCACGAACAAATCCCCAACTTTAACCCTAGGGAGAGATCGAATGAGGGGAAAAGAAAAGAACCTGAGCCCCATGAGGTGCCGAGAAACCGCTTGTGGGGGGTCACCTCGGGGCCAAGCACCACCTAGAATCCCCGTGGCGGCGCGGTCCCAGGCGGCGACGGCGGGGACGAGGCCCGTGGAGCGGAGCGGCGCCGCGGCGGGAAGGAAGCTTCTAGAAGCTGGGCGGGGAGGCGGGGCTCGGCCCAGTTTGGTGCTCACTGCGCAGGTGAACTCAATCCGTTAGGTGCTTGGGCCGGGCCGCCGGGGAACTAAACACTGGTGCGCGCAGCCCAGCACGGCTGGCGCAAAGTTTCTCGCGCAGCTCGACCAGGACGGAAAAACAAAGAAATTTTGCTGCTCCGACGACTGGCCCCACACATGGCCCAGTCGTGTTGGAGGCTCGCTGGATTTGAGGCATGCGCGAGGTATGGAGCTCCGTTTTTACGGGATGTACCAGATCACACGAGCTCGTTAACCGATATCCAAAGAGTTTGATAGAATTCGGGGGGGAAAAAATAGAAATTCGGGGGAAAAAAGGGATAGAATTCGGGGAGGCAGCAAAGCAAGGAAAACGAGAGAAGATCCGTAAAGTAGTTTTCGGATTTATATGTTCTGAGGGGTATTATCCTGACCATCCATTAAGATGTTGTCATGAATCTTGATGCAAAAATATAAATATACAATGAATACATATTTAAAAAACATATGCAAAAAAGAAATAAATGCTAGAAGTGGAAAGGAATCAGAGATACCTTGGGATCTCTTGGAGGGAGAGAGGGCAGACAGAGGTTGAAGAAGGGAAGGATAGCTGATTTCTTAATATTCCTTGATGCCCTCGTAAGTGCTACTGCTTCCTTCTTGCAGATGCTGCTGTGCAAGCAACTCCAAGAACCTGCCACGGGCCACTCCCATGTGCTGTGCTATACTCAGGTTCCCTAACAGATGTAGATGGGGAGGAGGATGAGATCGGGGCGAAGCTTATTGTGGGGTTCTTGTCTTTTTTTTTTGAGCCAAATTCTTGTCATGGGTTTTGCAATAATGAAGGGAGTGAGTGATGAGAGGAGGCCTGATTTAGTTGATCCGGTAACAAATGCATTCAAATTATTTTCGTGGAAAATACTAGCAACTATGTAGTTGTTCCACCAATTATCCTTTCTCTGCAGACATCTTATTGGCAGAATAAATTCCTTATTTGACACCAAATGATAAATCTATTCCCTATATGACACTTAAAACTTTGATATTCCTTATTTGACACCGTATTTAAATTTTGGTTACTTCTTTGACACTGCAATGGTTTTTGTTATGTCATTTAGGGTTTTTAGGTTTAGGGTTTAGAGTTGTTGTTTAGTGTTTAGGGTTTAGTGTTAGGGTTTAGTGTTTAGGGGTTAGGGTTTAGTGTTTAGGGTTTAAGGTTTGTGATTAGGGTTAGGGTTTAGTGTTTAGGGTTTAAGGTTTGGGATTATGGTTAGGGTTTAGTGTTTAGAGATTATGGTTTTAGTGTTTAGGGTTTAGGGTTATGCTTTAGTGTTTAAATTATGGTGCCATGGCAGTGTCATAAAAGACATCAAAGTTACCAAAAGTTGGATCCGATGTCAAATAATGAAGATCGAAATTTTGACTGTCACATAGAGAACTGACTTATCTTTCGGTGTCAAATAAGGAATTCTGTATATACATGGATAACAAGTCGGTTTCTTTGGTTCTTGCTTATTTAGCTCACATGTAGCCGTATCTCGGGTCTTCCCTATTTTCTGCTACCTATGCTATTAAACAACTGTTGGTATCATTCATTATCCACCCACTTCATCTAAATGTTGTCTTCCTTTCCCTGAATGCAGGTTCATGAAAGTATCTGTTTTTTATTTTATTCAAAATGGGAGATTTTGACATATGTAAATGTGCAGCGTCAATTGCATCTCTTCTGGCAGCTAAATCTTCTTTTCTCGTAGCTTAATCTTCTTCCCATTTGTGGTTTGATAGTTCTTCCAAATAATTTTAGATGTGCAATTTGTCTTTTCAAATAATTTGTTTATGTTCTCTGCTTTCGAGGTGAGTTAGCTGTGGGATACATGTCAAGCCAGAACGTGTGTGCTTCTATCCATGGATTACTATGTTCTAGGGTTGTTAAGAGCATGCCTTGGTGTTTTAGAGGGAAATGATGAACCTGAGTGTATCCATGATCTTTTGTTTTCATGTCGAGCCTCTATAAATGATGTTTCAATGTTCAAGTGGATTGCTCTAGCCACCGCCTAGGATGTGCTATTCATCTCTCTCTGTTACTGAAGTACTCCGTTGATGCCATCCATCTTCTATATACTGTATTTTTGTGTAAATAATTTTGCCAAAACTTGATATATGTGTAACGCTTGGTCTCTATAATTTGACATTGTATTCACCTGATTATACTTCATAAATTTCTATTTAAAATACAGGCACGGAAGGAGATTTTTCTTTAGTCACCTGTTTGCTGAGCACAAAAATAAAAAATTGTTTTAGTCACCTATTTTCTTTTTTTAATAGGATATTACCTCTACTTATTATAATATAAAATTTGCTTTAGTCACCTATTTTCTTTGGTCACCGGTAATTTTTTCGATGTTTGCATTTAGCGGCGCCATTCCTGACGATTGTCCGTCTTTACATGTCTTCTATTGCTACATCGCTATGATGCTTTTAACCGTTTGCAAAGACAGGCAACAGGTATTTGAACAGGTCCAGTGACCCACGGTGATGATATTTTAAAACAGTAAACACTCCCGTGCATGCAAAGAATACCAGAGGATTAGCGCGTATAGCAAGGGCGGGCGCGGCGAAGCACGCCACCCTTCCTAGTGCTCCTGTGAAGCCAAGGAATAGAAAGGAGCAGTGAGAAGAGCCTGGAGATGGCAGCAGAGCTACTCATTGACATTGTAGAGATGGCCGCAGTGTTGATGGTGAAAGGACCTTGATGTCGCCTAGAGAGGGAGGGAGGGGGGGGGGGGGGGGGGGGGGGGGGGGGGGGGGGGGGGGGGGGGGGGGGGGGGGGGGGGGTGAATAGGCGAGACCTGAAATTATTGCCACTTAAAACAAATTTATTAGCGACAATTGGATATTCCAAATACCACTTTTAGAGTTTCAATAAATGAACTTCTAAAAGGATCTTTAGAATCTTCAAATAAAAGAATTTCACGCCTAGCGCAGCGAATATAGCATACTGCCACCAAAACCGGTACCACCGGTTTTGCCCCGGCAGTGAACCCCCAAGTTAGATTAAATATGCTAGGGAGCTCGGAATCAAACCAAACTTGGAGATGATGATTGGAATGTCTTTCTAAGGTATATCTCCAAGTCCCTGCACTCAAAGACACATATACAACAATATCGAGCAATTTTACCAATTAACAATATAAGCACAAAGAAGCTTAAAACCAGCGGGGAGACACAAGATTTGTTTTCCCGAAGTTCGGATTCACCGCTCGCACCAAGCAGCCACCAAGGCACGGTGAATCCTACTCTCCGTTGAGGAAGCTTATGCGACCACACTAGGTCAAGCTATCTCCTCCTTCCACTAGTTTGCTTCTTCCCTTTCGGAGGCGAAGCACGACCTGCACAAACTTCCCGCAGCTCACCACACCTTGGTAGCTCACGGGCAACACCTAGCCGTCTAGGAGCGAAGCTCCAAGAGTAACAAATGAATCACAAAAGCTTGATGAAGTCCAACAGTGCTCAAGGTGCTTTTGGTGCTCTCAAACTTCTCACAATGGCTGCTCTCTCTACTACCCAACACAAAGATCTCACAATGTCAAGCAGTCCTCACAAAGAGGGGTTGGGGAGAACTAGTATGGCTTTTTCTTAGCAAGGAAGAGCAGGGAAACACTAAATGTCGGAGATAGAATCCCCAGTATCCTCAAGGAAGGCAGAATCCTATTAGAATTCCGTTGTAATCCTACTAGGACTCCTACCTTGTAGCCGACTAGGAACCCGCCTCCTGGACCATATAAAGGAGGGCTGCGGTACCTAGACAGGCAGATCGAAACACACCAGCGCAGGGCGCAATACTATATACCCCATACAGGACGTAGGGTCTACTGCCTTGGCGGCCCGAACCTGTCTAAATCGTGTCTTGTGTCCCGCGTTTACCTTCATGCTTCAGGTCTGGCGATCCCCCACCGAACAAATCACTACCTTGGGGACCCCCCATAGTAGGCTAGACGGCATAAAAAACCGACAGCTGGCGCGCCAGGTAGGGGTGATCGTCTAGATCATCGGGCGAGCTTGAAGGACCTCATCATCAACTTCGATCTAGCCAGCGTGAGACGGCTGCACGTTGTCTCGGCGGGCGTTGGTCACCAATCCGCGGTGGATTCATATTCGACGACTGGCGTGTGGATTTTTCTAGTCGAGTTCGAGACGCAGATTGGATCGTTGCCAAGTCCGGAGCAGAATCGAATCAGAGAGAAGATCAGGGATTCAACATGAAGCAACATCTTCAATTACTCGGATCCGATGACAAACTACTCGGTTCAACTCAGAACAACTCGGCTACGACGACCAACTACTCGGCCGACTACTTCGACTACTCGGCCGACCACTTCGACTACTCATCTCGACTAAGCAACTAGTCGGGATCAGACACTACTCCGCCAACAACTAGTCGGAATCGACTCCGATTAGTCGGCTTCATCAACAATGGCGTGCTGATTCTCCTTCTTGGACACGAATCAAGCTAAGTCGCTTATTTCTTTTGATATTATTTTTCTAACATGTCTGGCCATGCGCCGACTTCTTCGGATATGCTCTTCGACGGGAATTACCCTCGGGGCCTACTCCGTGATCGACTACTCCTGGGGTCTGCTAACGCATAGCCCACGTGCTTGGTGCATCGAGTTCGTAGGGTGCTGCCCACGCACTTGGTACATCGAGTTCGTAGGGCGTCGCCACATACTTGGTACACCGAATCAGGAGGCTTTGCCACGAAGTTTTGTGTACTGAGTACTGGAGGCACCGCAGCAGCTACACCCTATGGATGCATTCGCCGACTACTTTGCGCGCAATTCGTGCTCTCTGTCGCAATGCCGACTTCTTTGCGCGTAATCCGCGCTCCCTGTCGCAAAGCCGACTACTTATTGTCTTCTCTTGGCGGTCACTAATTTCTTCGAGCAGAACACGCCTTAATTCGTGAAACCTCGGCTCTTTCTGTTACGCCTAACGTCTCTACATGCGTAAAATACACGCTGTGAGCAACGGCTAATGCAAGGACCAGGTGCTTAAACGTAATAGGCTAACTACTCAGGAAAAAATATGACCTAAAAAGAGCATGACACTTACATTTGTATTATGTTTATCGCTGAATAAATTTCAGTAAATTGAACATTTTACAAATATGCTACATAATGTATGCATTTTTTCTTTCAGGTCAAGCTCGGGGGCTGGACGCTGCAAAACTACCCGGCATGGCTCCAACAGCTCACCTAGCGTATAAGCTCGAGGGCTGGACGCCGTAAAACTACCCGGCGTGGCTCCAATTGCTCACCTGGCGCATAAGCTCGGGGGCTGGACGCCGCAAAACAACTCGGCTGATGCTCAATTTGTTGGAAAACAACTCGGCCGATGCTACATGTGTTGAAAAACAACTCGGCGAACACAAAGAAGAACTCGGATGAAGTTTCAAGAACTCGGACGAGAAGTCTATTTCCTAAAGCAGAAGGTCGTAGGTTCAAAAAAGATTGCTGTTCAAAGATCCTTGGATTGATTATTCAACCACTCCAAGGCTCGGGGGCTGATAAGCTACACCCATCAATTGCTTTTTTCAAGACGGAAGAAGAAGATTCAAGATTTGACCCTCAGCCTGATCCTTTGATTCAACCTAAGGCTCGGGGGCTACTCCATATGGAGTGCGACTTTCGCCGCACCCAATATATCGAGATGTACATTACTGGAGGTTTTCAACGAAGGCGCAGTAGGGCGAGGAACAACTCGGCTGATGCTAAATTTGTTGGAAAACAACTCGGCAGGTGTGAAGATTTTGAGCACACCATACCCTTATGGCAGCCTTGATTAACTTTGAAGATTCAGCTAGCGAAGTACTCAAGAGCACCAAAACTACTCGGCGAGGATCTGAAAAGTACTCGGAGACTGCTACATACGGCTATGAAGCGCTCGGGGGCTTGTCGGAGATAGAATCCCCAGTATCCTCAAGGAAGGCAGAATCCTATTAGAATTCCCCTGTAATCCTACTAGGACTCCTACCTTGTAGCCGACTAGGAACCCGCCCCCTGGACCATATAAAGGAGGGCTGCGGTACTTAGACAGGCAGATCGAAACACACCAGCGCAGGGCGCAATACTATACACCACATACAGGACGTAGGGTCCGCTGCCTTGGCGGCCCGAACCTGTCTAAATCGTGTCTTGTGTCCCGCGTTTACCTTCATGCTTCAAGTCTGGCGATCCCCCACCGAACAAATCACTACCTTGGGGACCCCCATAGTAGGCTAGACGGCATAAAAAACGGACACTAAAGCAACCTCAGGAACAGCAGCTTGCTACAGGGGAGGCCGTGGGGTATAAATATACCACTCTCCAAAAACTAGCCGTTGGGAACCCAGTGAAAACCGGTGCCACCGGATCCTAAAACCGGTGCCACCGAGATTCAAACCAACTAGCCGTTGGAGCAACCTGACACAAAACCGGTACCACTGGTTTCCCAAAACTGGTGCCACCGGTTTTGCCCTAGCAAAACCTATAAATGTGTATGTGAGGGTTTTGTGTCTCTCAACAACTTACATGAGTTCCTTGAGCACTTAGATAATTTCAAGACTACTTGTGATGAATCCCTCTTGATAGTACGACATACCTATACTCAAGATCAAATACAAATACTATTGATGCACTTGAGCTTCATCACTTTGAACCATGCCATACTTCTCCAATATATCCATTTGAGAGTTGCATCCAACTTGTTCTTTTGAATTGAGCACTTCAACCTTGAGCTAGTGACTTGAACCATTGTCTTCGAATGAAATCCAATTATAGTCCAATTCACCTTTTCACAACATAATTCTAGAAAGATTGATACTTGCCAATATGAACACCACATGTGACCAAGATTCATCAAGATGAAATCCAAAGAAAGTTTCGTCACCCTAGCAAAGGAACATGACCCAAGTCCGCAACTTGATCACACATTACTTAGTACCTAGAAACACTATCCCGAACTCCACCTCTTCATCATTGCATCGCATATAGCTTCACATTAGTTTGTATCAACAATGAACACCATTTCTTGATATGCAATATATCCACTTTATTTTGACCTTTCATTTCCATCAAAGTCATCATGCCTTGTTTGCAAGTCATTCTTTAAATATAGACCAAGAATAAGCCATATCACCATGTCTCTTGTCCATTCAACCATACTTGCATTATATAACATTTTTGTTCGCCATGATCTAAAATATCCCATATCAATATTAAACAAGCTTTTATCAATTTAGAGACCAACATAACACACATGTCATTATGACTCTTTCTTTATTGCACCATAGCTTGTCATCTTTCATATTCATATATAATTGGAGCAACCACTTATTTATTCATGTCAACATGAGCCATCCACATTGAATTCAACCAATGACCAATAGTGAATCATCAATATACAATTTAATTCCTGCTCATAATCTTTAACAAACATGTTAGTCCTTTAATCGTTTTGTCTTACAATTCACCAAAACCCACCTAGGGGGCCTAGATGCACTTTCAATCTTCCCCTTTTTGGTGATTGATGACAACTCGATTAAAGCTTACAATAGATATATCAATAAAGCTTTTGAATGTTCAGATTTAGTTTGAGCCCCCCCTCAACATGTGCTTTGAATGAAATTCAATAATTTGGCCTAAAATGATGTTTCAATGTTCAAGTGGATTGCTCTAGCCACCGCCTAGGATGTGCTATTCATCTCTCTCTGTTACTGAAGTACTCCGTTGATGCCATCCATCTTCTCGCCAGTTTGAATGATTATATACTGTATTTTTTGTGTAAATAATTTTGCCAAAACTTGATATATGTGTAACGCTTGGTCTCTATAATTTGACATTGTATTCACCTGATTATACTTCATAAAGGATCTGTCTATGTGCTGCTTGGGTGAAATGTAGGCTTTCCTCACCTGGGTGAGGAAAGCTTGCAAATCACCCAAAATTCAGACCAAAACAGATTTGGGTGAAATTTACATAATCCTCACCCAAGTGACAGAACTAAACAAATCACCCAGAAAACAAATAAATCAGAATCGAGTGAAATTTGAGGTACTTTCACCCAAATTTCAATTGACGAAAATTACTACAAATCGAGCAAATCAAATACAGACAGTGCATAACATCCATAAGATGAATTCAACACAGCAAATGACTGAAGCTAATAGAAGTTTGAACAATTCCACATAAAGCAAAGACATGATTGTTCAGAAACATCACAACTTGAAACTAAAGTTCCATTCAGATGAAAATACACACAACCTACTTAGATATTAAACATTAAACTGCTAGAGGCTTCAAGGAAGATAGTAAATCCCAAACAAATCCCATTTGACATTGAAACTTGTGGGAGTCCATTTTGCATCAGACCAAAAGACCACCAGAGATCATATTCAACCTGCAGAAACAAACAAATTTATTAGTTCAAATCATACCTATTCTGACATATAAAGACAAAAACATATAACTAATTATAAAAAAAAGATGCACAGAAAGACCTAAGACCGAGATGATAACAAACTAAGTTACATAAAATGAGATGCAGACCCAATAAAACAAGAAAAAAATACTAAATACAAGTCCACAAAATATTTCTATAGATTACAAATATTCAAAATTTTGGGTTACCAAGATGAACCCCGCAGAAGCAAACTCATATTGCCATATGCAGAATTTTGCAAAGAATTCATAATACAAACATCAGATCATCAGTACAAATTACCTATACTATACAAGCATTACATGGCAATTACTCAGAACTGACAGTATGAACTGCATTGTAAGTTCATGTAATTGATACTGTCATTTTAATTATTTCAGCATGTATGCTTGCTCAAGTTTTAGCATTCTAACACAATGTATGCAAGTATGGTTTCTGTCTCGAAAAACAAGATTTTTTGGACCTACCACCATAGCAGAACAACTTCTGAATCACAAGAGAAGGGGAAATGACAGTAGAAAGAGGAATGTTCCATAGACCAAAGAACAGAGACACATTCTTTTGTTTTTTTAAGTTCACAAGGTCTCCCTGTCCTACTCAAATAACAGAACTACATTACCATTGTCAATTTCAGCAATCAAGATATCTCATTTGCCAAGTTTGCTCTCAAAAACAACAGCAAAGTGAGAAGCACTACAATGCAAATCTGGAACAATCATAACTCAAAAACAATCAGATGTATGTTAAAAAGGTTCATACACACAGAGCTGACATATATCCTTGCTGCAAAAAAAAAACAAAAAGAAACAAGAAGACATATAACCTTATTTTGACAAGTTGCCAAATCGTTGGTCGTCACAAATTTTATAAAAACAAGTCAAGAGAGTTTCAAAGAATAGTACTCAGAAACGGCAAGTATGAAATGTATAACCATGTAAATCTACATCAAAGTAACTTCCTTTTTGCCTCACATACTACATCTACCATAACCCCCAGCAGAAGCAAAGAAAGATGTAAAAATAAAAAATTAGAAATTACAAAAAACAAATTATCAAAAAATTTCTATGTATTACAAATATTCAAAATTTTAGGTAATCAAGAGGAACCCCACAGATGCAAAGTAAGATGTAAAAATAAAAAATCAAAAATTACAAAAAACAAATTATCAAAAAATTTCTATGTATTACAAATATTCAAAATTTTAGGTAATCAAGAGGAACCCCACAGATGCAAACTCATATTGCCATATGCAGAATTTTGCAAAGAATTCATAATACAAACATCAGATCATCAGTACAAATTACCTATACTATACAAGCATTACATGGCAATTACTCAGAACTGACAGTATGAACTGCATTGTAAGTTCATGTAATTGATACTGTCATTTTAATTATTTCAGCATGTATGCTTGCTCAAGTTTTAGCATTCTAACACAATGTATGCAAGTATGGTTTCTGTCTCGAAAAACAAGATTTTTTGGACCTACCACCATAGCAGAACAACTTCTGAATCACAAGAGAAGGGGAAATGACAGTAGAAAGAGTAATGTTCCATAGACCAAAGAACAGAGACACATTCTTTTGTTTTTTTAAGTTCACAGGTTTAAGTTCACAAGGTCTCCCTGTGAACTTAAAAAAACAAAATAAAAATAAAAAATCAGAAATTACAAAAACCAAATTATCAAAAAATTTCTATGTATTACAAATATTCAAAAATTTAGGTAATCAAGAGGAACCGCACAGATGCAAAGTAAGATGTCAAAATAAAAATTCAAAATTTGCAAAAATCAAATTATCAAAATATTTCTATGGATTACAAATATTAAAAAATTTAGGAAATCAAGAGGAAACCCACAGATGCAAAGTCAAAATTTTATCAAAAAAAGAAAATCAAACAAAAGAAAAAACCACAAAATATTGCTATGGATTACAAATATTCAGAATATATGCAAATCTAGAGGAACAACAAAAATGCAAATTAAAAAGCCAAACATTAGTACGAAGGAACCAATCAGATGCACAAAACACTGAATAATTTAACAAAACTACAGTAGCAGACTGAATTAAGCTGCATTGCTTAGAATGGAGAAAAAGCTGACAAGTTATGAGGGTGCTGACAAGTCAAGGCATGGGTAAGCACATCTGCTCCAGGCATGGAGCTGCTGCCTGCCTCTCAGCTTCTTCCTATCGTTGAACTCCCAAATGACAGTCAAATTATAACTATAATTTCAGTCATGATCACTGTAACTCATCCTAATGCATAGTATTGCAATCAAAACAAAGTTCAGATTTCATATACATATGTTAATGATCATATCATGTAGTAATATCAGTTTGCAAACTAATTGAACAACTCAATTATCACATAAGAAAATGACAATTAACTTAGACACAAAGTACAGTCAATATGCACTGTCATACCAAATAGTATTAACTGTAACTGGAACCAGAAAATTATATATGTAGAAAAGTTATAAACAAGGAGTAGTACAAGCACACAAAAAAACAAGAGATAGTACAAACACAACAATCAAACATTACAATACAATAACACATACCACATGAATGATCAGTCTTTGTAGAGCGAATCATATCTGGCTTTGACCCTACGCTGTGAGTCAATCCAGCTCTGTTCAACCTCACATTTCCACTGGTCAGCAGAGGCATTACTGACTGGATAGTCATCTTGAGGATCTGACATAGAAGGCACATAGACAACATGGTTGACCTTTGCAAATCCAATCACTGAACTCTTGAATGATCTGGCCTTATTGTCAAGCAGATCAGCATCTGTAGGAGACTGGCATTGGACAAGGATGTGACCATAAACTGCATCCTGGCCAAGACGGAATTCAGCATGTCCAAGGATAGACTGGACAACATGAGAAATCTTGAAGAATTTATCTGAGCCTCCAGAACGAACTTTTACATAAAGCAGAGTGTGTGCAGGCCCGTCAGCAAGTCCTAGATACTTGGCAATAGTTTTAGAAGGATAGAAACAACCATCATGTAGAATGTCATCAACATTCAAGAAATCACTGAAACAAAATAATATAAAGAAGTTATCAGGAAAACAGTAAAAATGAAGATATACAAATGAAATTACATAAGCAAAAAAATTGCAAACTGAATTAGAAATTATGTTGTACAAACCTTTCAATAGAAGCAACTGAAACAGGAAAACTATCTTGAATACATCTGACACCTTCAGGATTGAAAAAAACTTGATTCAACTTTCTGAATCCAATAACTGCACCTTTGAACACTTTGACCTTCATGTGCAGCATATCAGCATCAGCAGCAGATTCACACTGGACAAGATAATCCCCAAACACTGCAGTCTGGCAGATCTTGAAGTTGAGATTACTGATGATAGACTGCATGACCTGAGTGATCTTGAATACTGGATCTTGACCAACATTTTCAACTGCAGCGAAAACCAGAGTTCTACAAGCACCTATGGACAAGCCTAGATACTTGGCCAAGGAACTTGCTGGAAAAACATTTCCATCAACAAATCTTTCCTTTAGGTTCAACATTTTTCTACAATCATACAAGAAAAGGAACATATTACAATTTCAAAGAATTAAACCAACTACAAACAATGAATCAAATTTACAAAAATAATACAGAAATGACTTACAGTTCTAAAACAATGTTGAACTTGATAACAATATTAAAGCTGTTTTCACATAAAAGTAAAAGCAAATAATAAAAAATTACCTGATCCAGGGAATGAAAATTCCTGATTAATGAAGGACACCAGAATAATCCTGTGAATTATATAATAACAAATTGGAGTCAGGCAGAGAAAGCAAAATAAAAAAAATAAGATGTACAAAAGAAATAAAAGACATATAACAGATTGGTGAGATAGAAACAAGAACAAATTTAGAATATACAATTGAAGACAGTAAAAAAGAAAAGAAAAAGAACAAACTAAGACTTGGAGACAAGGAAACGAAACAAAGTAGAAAAACAAATGTTAATGAAAAGAAAGAACAAAAAAACAATCAGATCTAGAGAAGTCTAAGAGAAACATATCATAGAATCCAAAACAAAGACTAAGATCTTAAGAAATAGATGTAGAGGAGAGATATTTCAGATATATTCGTTAAAAAATCTCAGTCAAGAGAAGAAGAGTAAAAGTAAAGAAAAAATGAGCAAAGAAACAAAAAAGAAATCTTTCAAGAATAGTTGTACAGAAATGAAAGAGGGAAGAAGAATAGAAGAACACAACCTTCAGTTCGAGTAGAAGAGAAAGAAATGAAACGCCAGGAAGAGGAAGAGAGGGTGTGGGGAGTTAATATAGGAAGGAAACCGAGAAGGCAAGAGATGGGCGGGGAAACCGAAAAGGCACATTAAAAGGAGGTTACTGCATAATTGAAGACGAGAGAAGCTTAAGGGAGTCGGCAGTTGGCACAGGAAAACGTAAATGGGCTGGAAAAAGGGCAGAGGCCCAAAACCAATTAAATCCAAATGTTCAGGGAAGCCCATTGTGTACCAATTAAACCAATTAAGGCCCATAAAAGCAAATTGTGAACAAAAGAGCCCAAAATGCAAAAAACAATTCACAAAAAAGACCAACAAAGGAAGGGGGCAAACAGAAAAAGGGGCAAACTTGGAAGCCAAGTTGATCTGGAGATAAGTAGACTAACCTTTTCACGGAGGGAAAAATCCCACGATGCCAAAACCAAAGGAAGGGGAACCAGATTACAGGTCAATCTGGGACTTGAAGCAACATCAAGAATCTGATGGAGATAGCAGGAGGAAGAGATCTGCAACCTGGAGGAAGGATAGAAGAAGGCTGCATATCAAATAATCTGGATCAATCAAACACAAGCAGGGGGAAAACAACTATACAAGATCCAGGAGATAATCAGGTTAGAAAATTTTAAGCAAATCTGGTACAAATAGATAATTGTTGATGAGAGTAATGATCAAACAGGTTTCTGAAACTTTAGAACTACAGGATAGCTGAAATTGACATATGATGTTACCTGAGCAATTATTCATGCTTTTGCACAAAATTTTTGGCAGGCAAAACATACTGTAAAGATCCCTGAAAAAGGTACAAGGGAAAATGAGCCTGTTACTGGACATGAACATAACAATCTCATGTTAACAGAATTGAATTTACATGCCTACCAAGAAATGCATGACACAAACTTGACAAACATAGGTCACACACAACAGGTAAGAGCTTCAAATTCAAATAGAATGTATTGCAAATGAAAATGAAGACTGCTAATTTTGATTAAAATTTAGCAGGGCTTTTATACAGATCTGCTTATGGATCAAATCAGAAATTCTCAAGAGCAGGATAAGATCACATGGTACAATGAGGTAAGCAATACATGCCCTTTTACCTACAATTATAGAACGGTTACAATGAAATTACAGCAATGTCAAAAGGGTAAAAATAGTTTTTTGACACTGTAATGTTGCAGTTACAAGTACAATCATACATGGAGCTGCTAACTGGAGGCCAAATAAATGAGGTAAGGATTATATACATTTCTCAGCAAAAAACTAAATGACATTTGTACAACTAGTTTCTTATTCTATCTGTGGAAGCAACAATCAGAAAATGCAATGAATCAATATGGAGGACAACTTGCAACAAGTGACACCAGATCGATTTCAGTGACAGAAAATGAGGTAAAGAAAATACTGAATATTACTTGATTCATAAGAGTTTAAAACACCTTATCAGTACTGGTGTATTGCAGTCAAGCAGAGACAGCACGGTAACTGGAAGAGAGGATCTTGAGTGGACAACTGACATCTACAACACAACTGTGGTAAGCAGTATGAATATTAACATAACAAATTTATAAATTGCAAAAAAGGTATGAAATATATCCATAATCTAACAAGATAAAGAAATACTTACTAATGCAGATGGGCATAACAGCAGTACATGAAGAATTGGAGAATCAAATCAGTGCACATGAAGAATTCTGCACACATGACATTTTCAATAGCATGCAGTTGCAAGAGGTGAGAATTGATGAAATGCAGTTAATGAATGCATTGAAATTTTACAAATGAAAAAATAACAAAAAGAATGAAATGTCTAATCGAAAAGGAAAATTTTGCAGGTACAAAATGGAACAAACATCAGTACAGGAGTTTTACAACCAGAGGATGAAGTGAATCAAGAAAACATAGATGAGGAAATCAATGGGAACCATGTGCTAACAGAGGAAGAATTAGAGGAATTCATTCGAAGTGAGCAGGTATCAGCTTCAGAAGGGAATAATGCAGAAATTGAAAGCAAGTACACACCGCAAATTGGAATGGAATTCAAGGATAGGGATGATGCTCACCATTTTTCAGCTTCTATGGCTTCCTTGCTGGGTTTGAAGTGATAGTGGCCCATGTGATTAGGACACAAGACAAGAAAAGAAACAATGAGATATATAAACAAGAGATGAAATGTCACAGGTATGGAAAACAAACAAAGAAGAAAAATGATGACATTGATCAGGACACATTGCTGATAGAAGCATCGGGTAGCTCAGATTCTAGAAGACAAACTAATGTCCAAGTGAAGACGGACTGCAAATGTGTAATGGTGGTGAAAGAGCATAGAGGGATTTAGAAGGTAGTGAGACTAGATCTAGAGCACAACCATGAACTGAGCCCACAAAACAGGAATCAGCTGTTCAGTGGAAGGAAATACATGACAGACATGGAAAAAGGAATAATAAGGACATTAAATGACAACAATATACCAACAAGAAAGATGATTGCAATATTGTCATACCTTAGAGGAGGCTTGACTGCGTTGCCATACAAGACAAAAGATGTGCAGAACCTAAGAACAAAAATAAACAGGGAGGTCACTGGAAATGACATGACACAAGCAATGGACTACTTCATAAGAAGGAAAAGAGAAGATCCAACATTTTACTACAGATTCCAGGTTGACAATGAAATGAAAGTTAGAAATATTTTCTGGAGAGAAGGCACATCACTAAAATGGTATGCTGAGTATGGGGACTGTGTAAGCTTTGACACCACTTACATGATAAAACNCACCTTTTGTTGGAATAACAGGTCATGGACAAACTTGCCTCTTTGCATGTGCATTCCTGTCAGATGAAACAACAGAAACATTCAAATGGGTGTTTGAGATGTTTGTAGACTCAATGGGTGGTAAGCATCCAAAATCTATCATAACAGATCAAGACAAGGCAATGCGAGCAGCAATTGAACAAGTGTTCCCCAACAGCAGGCACAGAAACTGCTTTTTCCACATCAAATCAAAATGCTACAACAAGAATTTGAAGTGTTTTGCAGCAAATAAAGGCTTACCGGAAATGTTTGAGGACACTGTCAACTTCTCTTTGACTGAAGAAGAGTTTGAAACACTGTGGAAGAAAATGATTTCTGATTTCAAGCTAGAGAAAAACAAGTACTTCACAAAGATGTGGGAGATGAGAAAGCGCTTCATACCAGTATATTACAAAAATGACTTCTTTCCATTCATTCAGAGCACAGGCAGGAGTGAAGGAACCAATGCAAGGTTCAAAGATAATGTCGGCCCAACATATAGCATAGTCAGCTTCCTGCGAGAGTACCAAAGAATTATTGACACAATCAAGAACAGAGAGGAGATAGAAGACAATCAGAGCAAGCAAAAACAACCGAAAGAATTGTATTATGGATACATGATAGAGAAGCAAGCAATGGACCTATACAATAGGAATATTTACTTGAGATTCATGAAGCAGCTAAAACAAACAGAAAACTACAAATACAAGGAGACAACAACAGGGAAAGTGTTTGAAGTATGGTACAAATCAAATCAAATAAACAAACGTGAAAGAATCAGAAAGTACATTGTCATAACAGATTTGACAAAAGGAAAAGAAGAATTCAGCTGCATCTGTGGTAAATTCAACAAAGATGGTATATTGTGCACACACATACTGAAAGTGATTGTTGAAGAAGAAATAGAGGAAATACCTGAGAAATATTTCATCGACCGGTGGAGAAAGAAAGACAGAAAAATTCAGATGCCTATCAGGGAAGATACAAGTAAAACACATGAATTGCTCAGGTTCAACATGTTATCAAGGCAGGCAGCTATATTGACAAATAATACAACAAAATCAGAAAAGGCTACACAATACCTGGCTGAAGAGATGAAAAAGCTTGAGAAACAACTTGAGCTACTGCTCAAGAAAGGAGATACTTCACAATCAACAATAGCAACTGAGGATAGGGCTATAAACGACACTCAATCAACAAGTACACAGTATCCACCGGAGATTGTACAAATTGGTGATC
>CM014271.1:75110645-75133354 GCA_004135705.1 Alloteropsis semialata | reverse complement strand
TGTTGAATGAGATGGGTGAATTGCGATCCCCCGGCAAGGATGGCCCTCCTTTCCCTTTTATAGTTTAAGGGAAAAGGCCGGGTCGGGTACATGATCCGGTAAAAGGAGAAAAGATCCCGAGGGGGAGAAAGGAAAAAGCCAAGGGGTCGGGTGAGCCTCCGATTCTCCGCTTGTCGTCGAGTCCTGTCTTGGGGATTGTGGAAGGTACTTATGGTGAGTATCCTGTAGGTGTCAGTGATATTTGACATTTCTACACCACGCGCCGGAGCTTCATTACCCGCTAGGAGAAATGATGACCAAACTTAGGGCGGAGGGCAAGCTAGGGCTGTCAGTGTTCAGGCCCTCGCTTAGGGCTCATTCGTTTATGACGGGTCAGGTGCCGAGCGTGCCTGCCCGCCATCATTAGTTTTAGGCTGCGTAGACTGGCATATTAGGCGTGCGGCGCCCACCCTGGCATTTAATGCCTGCAGCGTTCGATCACGTCTCAAGCCTGACGTGTCTAATAGGCTAAGCCCCTGGGTCATGATGGCTTGTTGACCCAGAGGGAGTCGGCCGAGGCGAAGAGGCGGCTGGTGGGCCCATACTCGACGCGGGTCGGACGAGGCGGACGTCTCCGCCTACCGTGGTTCCCCCGCCCGGCCCCGTAGGGTCGGGCGAGGCGGAGGGGTTCGTCCGATCCCCGTCGCCCCACCTTCGGGGGTCGAGCGACGTGGAGTGAGGCGTGTTAGGCCGTGGCTGGGCCATGGCCGGGCCATAGCTGGGCCGTTGGCGAGACTCGGTGGTTTCGTGGGCTGCTTAGGGATCGACCTTTCTTAGATTGGGAGTCTTATCCTCGTGGTTTAGACGCCCCGGATATTTATATCCGACAGTCGTATTTATTCCAATAAAAGTATTTAGAACAAGACCCAACGTTTTTTATATTTTATTGGCAGCAAAAATGTTCCAGCTTCACGAGAAAACTATTCCAGGCAGAAGAAAATTCTTCAAGCTTTACCAGAAAACTGTTTTAGATTTAGAAAAATCATAAGAAGAAACTTAATGCATATATAAATAGTGAAAAAATGGTAAACATCTATAGTCAATCATAATACTTTCTTCAATGGGATAACACGCTTATTTTTTTGTGAATGAGATCACTCACAAGCATTTGCTGTCTGAAACTGGAAGAACGCTGAGACTAATGTTTGTAGGATATACAGGGTCATTCGAATACATAAATTATTAATTTTACTTTGTATATGTACATAATTGAAATTCACAATATTTAAAAACTTGATTTACCAACTACAGGTATTCAAGGACGCCAAAGATTTGGATAATTATCCTGGATTGGTAGAAGAGGCAGAACCAATTCTAAAGAAGTGCAATGGACTTCCCCTTGCAATAGTCACCATAGGTGGCTTTCTAGCAAAGCAGCCAAAGACTCCTATGGTGTGGAGAAAACTGAATGAACATCTTAGCGCTGAATTGGAGATGAACCCAGAGCTTGGGATAATAAAAACTATCCTTATGAAAAGTTATGATGGTTTACTGTATCATCTCAAGTCGTGCTTTTTGTATCTCTCCATCTTTCCTGAAGACTACACTATTGACCAAAGGCGCTTGGTGCATCGGTGGAATGCAGAGGGTTACTCAAGGGAGGTGCGTGGCAAGTCTATTGGGGAAGTAGCTGGTAGCTACTTCAAGGAACTAATTGACCGGAGCATGATCCTACCTGTCAAAGAATCAATTGGCAGTCGACAAGGCATTTCCTCTTGCAAACTCCATGATCTGATGCGTGAAATCAGCATCTCAAAGGCAATGGAGGAAAATCTTGTTTTTAGAATGGAAGAGGGCTGCAGCTTGAACACCCAGGGCACAATACGTCACCTTGCTGTAAGCAGCAGCTGGGAGGGTCACCAGAATGAGTTTGAGAGCATAATTGACTTGTCGCGTATACGGTCATTAACGGTGTTTGGGGAGTGGAAGTCCTTTTACATTTCTGACAAGATGAGGTTGCTGCGCGTGCTGGACTTGGAGAGCACCACGGGTCTTGCGCATCACCACCTTGAGCCAATTGGGAAGCTCGTGCACCTTAAATACCTTTCTTTAAGAGGATGTGAAGATATTTTCCTTCTTCCATATTCAGTGGGTAACCTGAAGCAACTCCAGACACTAGATATTACTGATACACGAATAATCAAGCTGCCGCAGGCCATCATCAAGCTTAGGAAGCTACAATACATTCGTGTTGGGCGAGATGGTGCCATTCTTCCTGATTTCTCAGATGCTGAGTTTGTGGAAGACAATCTTTCCAAGCTACAGAAGCTGGGCTTTTGGACTGTCTCTTTGATGGTCTGCTGCTTTTCATGCTGCAACCTTGAGTTTGGGAAGAATTTACTGAATATGGAGGGTGACTCAAATAATAGGCGCGATGTGTGCACTTTCTGGTGCTGCATCGTGTTCCCTATTATAACGAGGCTTGCTGTTCCAGTTGGTGGCGTTGTAGTGCCAAGAGGGCTTAGGAAGTTGAAATCCTTGCACACACTTGGTGTTGTGAACATCGCACGGGGGAAGGCCATCCTACATGATATTGGAAAGCTCACCTGGTTACACAAATTAGCAGTGACGGGCGTCAACAAGAAGAACTGCCGAGAGTTTTGTTCCACCCTTGCCCATCTCAGCCACCTAGAATCATTGTCTGTGCAATCAAGAGAGGAGGCAGGTCTAAGTGGCTGCTTGGATGGCCTGCGCTCACCTCTGAAAAACCTCCAGAGCCTCAAGCTGAGGGGCACTCTGGGCAAATTGCCAGAATGGGTCTGCGGGCTCCAGAACCTTGTCAAGTTGAAGCTATCATGGACCAGGCTACAGGAGGTGGATGGCGCCATGCTGGTCCTTGGCAGGCTACCAAACCTGGCCATCCTTCGTCTACGAGATGAGTCTTTCCAGACGGAAAGGCCCTTTTGTTTCACGTGCTCCAGTACGTGTTTTTCCTTCACTCTGCTTGTTCCACGTCCCCTTCCATTTTTGTGTATCTGAACAAAGTTGCAATGTGTGTGTGTGTGTGTGTGTTTTAATTTCCATTGTACTTCTCGTCCCTGTGTTTGACCTGGGGCACTCTGCAGTTGTGTCTACTATATGTGTGATTCAGAATAACTGGCATCCTTCATTCTTCAGTATTGCCAGAGATGTAACTGAAACATATGTCCAGTTCAGTAATTTTACTCAAAGACTGACTCATCTGTGGCAGCGGCATAGTATTACGAGTTGTACAAGTACCTTGTATTGTAAATGCAATGCTGCACACAGTAAGTCTCCCAGCCCGACAGGTCGTTTGCAACCCTGCGATGAGTTTGAGATGCTTGCATTGGTTCTATATATGATCGGATATTATGCCTTCATGCTGATATTTTTATGCCATTGTTTTTCATCAGAAGAAAAATTGTTGGGACCTGTCTGGTTTGGTGAGGTTGCATACCAGGCTGCGGATACAAATCGCGTTTGATGGCTATGATTGGTTCTAGTGGTTGTGAAGATCTGTATAGATTTATGCTGATGATCGTACATGTGACTTTTATGCCATTCGTTATTATTTTTATGCTTGTGCTTGGCAACCAGGCCTAACGTTTTGAGTACAGAAAGTGTGATGTGTGTTGTTATTCCATTTACGCTCAAAACTCTGCCTTTTTTGTTGTTTCCTTTTGCATTGGTTTTAGATGGATTTTTGATGATTTGCTATGTCTGCTTTCAAAACAACTGCTTTATATGAATTTTGATGTTATGTGGCGGGGCATGGGGTGGTGCACACCGGGTAGATCCGTCGATGCCGCTGGTGCGCGTGCTTGCACACGCCATGGTGGGCGTGTTCCTGACACACTGCGGCTAGGGCTCCACCATCGAGAGCTTCTTCTAGTTCAGGCTCCCACTGGTGATGCTGCGGTTCATCGCAACCATGGCGGCGCATGGGTTGGTATCTAGGTGCCCAGGGATGAGGATGACGATGTTTTGGTGCAAATTTCTTGGGAGAAATAGAAGCTAGGACATGCCTTAGATCATCTAGAGTGTTCCCTTTGCAAGATTTGACACAAGCTCTTGCGAATTTGGATTTCCCCAAAAATCCCATTCTCATGTGTTCTTGAGCAAATCCATGAAATTGAAGGCGATAACTCAATCTTTTCGAAGGGATCTCTTGGGCTAGGATTCACCATGGCATAGTGATGCTAGAACTCTGAAATAGTTGGATTTGGAACTCGTTTTTTTCTTGTTTGGGATTTGGAGTTGTTCTTGAGTCCTTCTTTCCTTGTTCTTGCTTCTTCCAAGGTCGACGGAATCTAAAGTGAAGTCTTGATCTTTCTGTAGAGATCTTTTGGACAAAGTCTCACTATGTTGTTGTGAAGCAATAGCTCAAATTTGGAGGTCGTTTGATCTTCTTTTGGGGAGTTGACTTTATTTGCGGGCTGTTTTTCTAGGTAACCCAGGTGAGCCATGTTGGACTCAGGTGACCTGAAAATATTTCCCAAGAGACAGTGAGTTTAACCTGGCTCATCCAGAGTAGACCCAGGTGAGCCAAGTTTGACCAAAGTAGCCTAAAAATATTTCACAGGAGAGAGTGAGCTTGACCTGACTGAGCCAAGTCCAGTCCACATGACCTGGGTACATCAGAGCTCTTCTTTGATTTCGGTTTCTTCCCGTGTTTGTTTCTGCTAGCCTCTTGGGCTATTCCTAGTACGATCCCTTGATCCAGTAGCTCCTCCATAGCTATTCCTTGATCCAGTAGCTCCTCCCAATTTGCGGCCATATAACATTCATAAGCTTTCCTTCAGATCTACACGTCGTGTCTTTCTTGGATACAGTAATATGCATAAGGGATTTAAGTGTCTTACATCCCTACTAGGCGAGTCTACATCTCTAGAGATGTTATCTTCGATGAGCACATATTTCCTTTCTCCGAGTTGCATGCCAATGCCAGTGCTCATCTTCGCTAAGAAGTCAATCTCTTGCCCAGCCATCTTCTTGATTCTACTATTTTTATGGGTACAACAGAGCACATTGATGTGGTTAATAGTACTATTAATCCTGTTGAATCGCTGAGGAAAATGCTGTTGAAATTGCTAATGCAAGTGCTACCCTAGAAGGGTTAACACATGTTGTTGGCAGGGGGGAAACCGGCCCGGAACACGAAACAGATTCGCCTTGGCAATGCCACCTTCCTCAGCGTGATCGAGCCAATCACCGTGTGCCGCCTCCGCTCTGCAAGATGCGCCAACTGCCGTTGTCTCTGACTCCCCTTCTACGTGTCAGCCATTGGTTTGCAGCAATTGGCGCATCTTGCGGAGCGGCACAACACGAGCTCTGCGGTGGGATCTGGTGCGCCCTCTGCTTCGGATCACCCTGCGGCACCGCTGAGAACAGGAGCACAGCACGGTATACACAAGCCAAAGGTGTACACCGATGGAACCATCGGTTATGGCATGTCTGTTATAGGGGATTCAGAACCTGCTGATCTTGGTGTTGTCCTAGAAAGTGACAACTGGAGAGGAATACAATGCGCTCATGAGAAACAAGACATGGCATCTTGTTCCTCCTCGTGCAGGGAGGAATGTAATTGATTGTAAGTGAGTATATAAGATTAAAGGAAAACTTGATGGATCTATTGAAAGGTACAAGTCATGCCTACGTAGGTCCCAGGTCCCATCAGAGAGATGCTGTGGCTATTTTAGCTACTAGGTTTTGCCAGGAAGTTAGTCTGTCTCCGACTAACTCTTGTAAAAGAGAGATTCAATGGCATTTGGTTTAGGACATTTCTAGTATAACATAAGGATAATATACTATATTATAAAGACGGGGAAATTGCTCCATGAGTGGTTTGGAGCCTATCCATGTATCCTACCAAAATCTGGTTTGTGACATATCTGTTATTTTTGAGGTCCCGCAACCAAAAAAAAGTCATTCCCAACCTTCAGCAAACATTTCCAGAAGTGTGAATCTCAAGGTTTAATTCTAACCTGAGACAAACAGTTAGTACTCAGATATTTTTTTCTAAGTAGAGTTTGTCATGTGTCATCTTCATTCAGCAATTTAAATAACCATTTGCTGAGTAAACATTTATTTTTGATCCATAGATATGTTATTTCTAGACCTCCTTGATCTTTAGGACGACACAAAATATCTTATTTGGCTAGACGATATCATCGTCTATCATTGGTGCCTTGCCAAAAAAAATCTGACCGATATAATCTAGTCTTTTCAAGACACCTTTAGGGATCAAGAAAGAAATCATGACATAGGAACGCTATTGAGGATTGAGTTTAATAAAACTAGCCGTCACCCATAGGATAAATGTTTGGTCTTCTAGGTACTCAATTTTTGTTTGAATCTTTCCTACATAACACTCCAATCCATATTACAGAGTTTATTGTGGTGCATCGAGATTCCTAAGTACCTAAAAGGGTATGATCCAAGTTCACAGCCAAACAAATCAATATATTCTCGTTCATACTGTTTGGCATCTCCATAACAAAAAAAAATCTCACTTTTATGGAAGTTAATCCATAACGAAATATCCTCTCTTCACCTACTTCCTCAGTCCTGTAATACAAGGCAGTCTAGCAATTTTAAGACAGATTAAGAGAGAACAAAAGACACATGTAACTTCCAAGACCTTTCCGTTTTTCAGCCGTAATTAAAGTTGTTTCTAAGATTAAGCAGTGGAGTAAGAAATAGAAATGGCAAGTAATATTCCTATAGTCGATGCAGAGGATTAGCATTTAATTTTTCTACATAATAAGGATAATAGTTTATTATTTCTGTGCACTACGAGGATAATATAGCTGGTAAAAACGTTACCATTAGAAAAACCAGTAGAGCAGTGATCCTCAGATGGTATAACCTAACAGATTTAGGGGATATATCACGCAATTCTTAGAAAAAATAAAATAAATTGCATGTAAACATGAAAATTTGCACTCAATAATACCAAACACATTCTCAATTTGATCTTTTTGGTTGTTTTTACCTCAATACTAGAAATAATACCAAGCACGTTATCCAATATCGTCATATCATCATCGTTGATACCCTTTACCTGCGTAAAAGAACAAATTCAGTTGAAAATGCCAAATTCCTCAACCTCTCTTCGACCAACAAAGTTGTATACAACCATAAAACTATAAATCCATATTTATTGATAGCAAAACATTATTGTGGTATGTATAGTGGAGTCTCCAGTTTGTGGCATAATAATTGAATACTAAAACAAAAGCATGCATTCACAGTTCTATCATTGTTGCAGTGAAGCTTCACGAAAATATTTCGATGAGGACGAAAGGAAAATCAGAGCACAATGCACTTGCAACTGATCATAGTATCATATAGCTCATCATATAAAACAAGGGAAATACCAACAAAAATCAAGAGAGTAAATTCAGCAAGACAAACAATAGTTATCTAATTGGAAATAAATTACACACCCAGACATTCAAAAAGGAGAAGCTACACCCCAAAAAAGGGAGATGATAATTCCACCAACTGAATTAGCATTAATGGAACAGAAAACCCCTAGAACCCCACAACTAATCTTCTACACTCTAACCCTTAATTAACCAATTCGGTGATGGATGCCGCTCGAATTTGAAGTTTCCAACTCCAAATTGGAGAAATCCAATCTACTGATGTCCAAAACAACAAAACCAACTGAATTAGCATTAATGGAACAGAAAACCCCTAGAACCCCACAACTAATCTTCTACACTCTAACCCTTAATTAACCAATTCGGTGATGGATGCCGCTCGAATTTGAAGTTTCCAACTCCAAATTGGAGAAATCCAATCTACTGATGTCCAAAACAACAAAACCCACCAGGAATAGCAAGAAAAATCACGTAGTGGCCAAATCCCCCGAATGCACAGTGCCACTAGAGACTACAAAAGCCATGTTTACCGGAGAAACCACGAAATAGCTCCTGCATCAAATAATTCTTAGGCTAATGCTTCTAACTGAGTTAGCATTAATGGAACAGAAAACCCCTAACAATCTCACCCTCTATTACCAAGTTCATAGGCAATAAATGGATGAGAAATGAAATCCGCACCAAAAAATTACAACAGAAACCACCAAAAGTCAAACTACCAATCACTCCGCGACCAGCTCTAAACCGATGGAATTACCGAACCAATTCAAATCACATGCAGAGATGTGCGCGAGGGGACTCTCGCAAGCAAGGGATTTACGAAACAAACTAATTCCTCCACCAATTTGGTGATGAATGTCGCTCGGATTTGAAGTTTCGAACTCCAAATTGGTGAAATCCAACCCTATTGATGTCTCAAACAATAGAATCCAGCCAAGAAAAATCATCTAGTGGTCAAATCCCCGGAACTCACTGAGCCGCTCGAGTTGAGAGTGGAGAGATGAGCGACAAGAGTTAACCGATGAAGCAAAACCTGTGCCACAACTAACTGCTCAGCCATCACCTCCATCTTCCTGCTCAGCCATCACCTCCATCGATTAGAACAACAAGGTGGATGCCCTTAGCACACACGCACACCCTCATGGACAAATCTGACAAGGACAAGGGAAACGGACCTCCATTTCGCAAAAAAAAGGGAAACGAACCTCCTTTCCACGGCGGAAGCTTGGCTTGAGAGGGAGGGAAGGTGAAGGCGGTGGCAAGGTGCCGGGCCGGGATTTGCGGTTATTTATATCCGATCATCAAGAGGGAGGGGGGCAAAAAGGACGGGAGGCTGGTTTGGAGTTGCAATCTGGAATGTTCCTCCCGTTTCAGTCTGGGGACGATGAGTTTTGAAGCATTTTTTGCTCTTTTTTGAGCCCATAACTTTCTATTTTTTCTCCGATAACTTTCTATTTTTTTCTCACTATATGGTGATACATAGTGCCCAAACTTAGTCCAAAAAATTCAGCCCGGTCTGAGCCCGCACCCATGATTTATTTTATTTATTTTTCAACTAAAAATGACGAGAAATGAGCCCAGCCCAGCCCAAAAAATGAGGTCCGAAATTACACGAGACGGGAGTGTACATGAATTTTTGGCCCAAAAATTTTAGAATTTTTTTATCCTGCGCCCCTAATTAAAAAAATGCTCAGGTCTATTTCCTCTTCGTCCCTTGCCTCATCTACCTTCAAATCTCTTCATGCCACCCCTCCCCCTTGTGCTCACATCACCATCTAAAAGTGCATCTAGGCCCCCTAGGTGGGTTTTGGTGAATTGTAAGACAAAACGATTAAAGGACTAACATGTTTATTAAAGATTATGAGCAGGAATTAAATTATATATTGTTGATTCACTATTGGTCATTGGTTGAATTCAATGTGGATGGCTCATGTTGACATGAATAAATAAGTGGTTGCTCCCATTATATATGAATATGAAAGATGGCAAGCTATGGTACAATAAAGAAAGAGTCATAATGACATGTGTGTTATGTTGGTCTCTAAATTGATAAAAGCTTGTTTAATATTGATATGGGATATCTTAGATCATGGCGAACAAAATTGTTATATAATGCAAGTATGGTTGAATGGACAAGAGACATGGTGATATGGCTTATTCTTGGTCTATATTTAAAGAATGACTTGCAAACAAGATATGATGACTTTGATGGAAATGAAAGGTCAAAGTAAAGTGGATATATTGCATATCAAGAAATGGTGTTCATTGTTGATATAAACTAATGTGAAGCTTTATGCGATGCAAGGATGAAGAGGTGGAGTTCGGGATAGTGTTTCTAGGTACTAAGCAATGTTTGATCAAGTTGCGGACTTGAGTCATGTATCTTTGCTAGGGTGATGAAATTTTCTTTGGATTTCATCTTGATGAATCTTGGTCACATGTGGTGTTCATATTGGCAAGTATCAATCTTTCTAAAATTATGTTGTGAAAAGGTGAATTGGACTATAATTGGATTTCATTCGAAGACAATGGTTCAAGTCACTAGCTCAAGGTTGAAGTGCTCAATTCAAAAGAACAAGTTGGATGCAACTCTCAAATGGATATATTGGAGAAGTATGGCATGGTTCAAAGTGATGAAGCTCAAGTGCATCAATAGTATTTATATTTGATCTTGAGTATAGATATGTCGTACTATCAAGAGGGATGCATCACAAGTAGTCTTGAAATTGTCTAAGTGCTCAAGGAACTCATGTAAGTTGTTGAGAGACACAAAACCCTCACCTACACATTTATAGGTTTTGCCAGGGCAAAACCGGTGGGAAACTGGTGGCACCGGTTTTGTGTCAGGTTGCTCCAACGGCTAGTTGGTTTGAATCTCGGTGGCACCGGTTTTAGGAACCGGTGGCACCGGTTTTCACTGGGTTCCCAACGACTAGTTTTTGAGGAGTGGTGTATTTATACCCCACGACCTCTCCTGTAGCAAGCTGCTGTTCCTGAGGTTGCTTTAGTGCTTCCCTGCTCTTCCTTGCTAAGAAAAGCCATACTAGTTCTCCCCAACCCCTCTTTATGAGGACTGCTTGACATTGTGAGATCTTTGTGTTGGGTAGTAGAGAGAGCAGCCATCGTGAGAAGTTTGAGAGCACCAAAAGCACCTTGAGCACTGTTGGACTTCATCAAGCTTGTGTGATTCATTTGTTACTCTTGGAGCTTCGCTCCTAGACGGCTAGGTGTTGCCCGTGAGCTACCAAGGTGTGGTGAGCTGCGGGAAAGTTTGTGCAGGTCGTGCTTCGCCTCCGAAAGGGAAGAAGCAAGCTAGTGGAAGGAGGAGATAGCTTGACCTAGTGTGGTCGTATAAGCTTCCTCAACGGAGAGTAGGATTCACCGTGCCTTGGTGGCTGCTTGGTGCGAGCGGTGAATCCGAACTTCGGGAAAACAAATCTTGTGTCTCCCCGCTGGTTTTAAGCTTCTTTGTGCTTATATTGTTAATTGGTGAAATTGCTCGATATTGTTGTATATGTGTCTTTGAGTGCAGGGACTCGGAGATACACCTTAGAAAGACATTTCAATCATCATCTCCAAGTTTGGTTTGATTCCGAGCTCCCTAGCACATTCAATCTAACTTGGGGGTTCACTGCCGGGGCAAAACCGGTGGCACCGGTTTTGCAAAACCGGTGGCACCGGTTTTGGTGGCAGTGTGCTATATCCGCTGCGCTAGGCGTGAAATTCTTTTATTTGGAGATTCTAAAGATCCTTTTAGAAGTTCATTTATTGAATCTCTAAAAGTGGTATTTGGATATCCAATTGTCGCTAATAAATTTGTTTTAAGTGGCAATAATTTCAGGTCTCGCCTATTCACCCCCCCTCTCTAGGCGACATCAAGGTCCTTTCACCATCAACACTGCGGCCATCTCTACAATGTCAATGAGTAGCTCTGCTGCCATCTCCAGGCTCTTCTCACTGCTCCTTTCTCTTCCTTGACTTCACAGGAGCACTAGGAAGGGTGGCGTGCTTCGCCGCACCCGCCCTTGCTATACGCGCTAATCCTCTGGTATTCTTTGCATGCACGGGAGTGTTTACTGTTTTAAAATATCATCACCGTGGGTCACTGGACCTGTTCAAATACCTGTTGCCTGTCTTTGCAAACGGTTAAAAGCATCATAGCGATGTAGCAATAGAAGACATGTAAAGACGGACAATCGTCAGGAATGGCGCCGCTAAATGCAAACATCGAAAAAATTACCGGTGACCAAAGAAAATAGGTGACTAAAGCAAATTTTATATTATAATAAGTAGAGGTAATATCCTATTAAAAAAAGAAAATAGGTGACTAAAACAATTTTTTATTTTTGTGCTCAGCAAACAGGTGACTAAAGAAAAATCTCCTTCCGTGCCTGTATTTTAAATAGAAATTTATGAAAGGAAAAGCTATATGTCACCTGGGTGAAATCTGAGCTCTCCTCACCCGATTTGTCAACCGTCCTTCTGTTTTGATCTGTTGTTTCGGCCCTCCGATCGTTTTCCTCCTCCGCCGACTGATCTGTTTGCGATTTTGTCACTGACAGGTGGGCCCTACTTCTACTGTTCGAATTTTGGGACTCGCGCCGGTTCATTTCCCTGTTTCTAGACTTTTCCCCTTCATTTCTCGTCAGTCTCTCTCTCTCTCTCTCGTTCCCCGACGCCATTGAGGCGATTCTAGGGTTCCGGTGCTCTGGAGCCTTTAGGAGCTCTATTTTCCCCGTCGCCTCCTTCGATCTGCATCTGCCTTCCGTCGTGGTGAGTTTGGTGAGCTCATATCCATGTAGTTCCTTCGGATTGGATTGATTTCGTCTCGTTTTGTTGCTTTGAAAAGGACGAAATCTTCTAGGGTTGTCAGTTTCGTTCTAAGATTTCCTCGAACCCCTGTCTGATCTGTTTGTGTATGATTGATTCATCTTAGTTTTGTGTTGTTTTGGTTCGGAATCATTAGGTCTTAGTTTAGTTCCTTCAGATTTTATTGATTTCGTCGCGGATTGCTCTATGTAGTTGCTGTACCTTCCGATTTCAATTACTGTATTGTTCGTCATACGATTTCTGAGAGATCCTCAATTTCGTCTTTAATCTCTTCAAGATTTTTATTTTTCCATCAGTATTCTGCGATTGGATTAGTTCTGAATGATGTGTGCATGGTGTTTTCGTTGGTTTTGTTCCCTACTAGATGGTGTTGCATCGTACATAGGTTTATTCTGTCATTTTGTCTACTTGTTCCTAGAAACTTTTTTTACTTTCATATCACCATGTTGTTTAAAATTTTATTTCCCTCATCAGATCTATATCCTTTCTATTTTTTGGGTATTTTGGATGATTTGCTACTCTGTAGCTGTTGCTGCGGATCCTGATGGTAGTAACATGATGTATTTGTAGTTTGTGCCTGTATGGTATAGTTCGATTCAATAAAAATTGGTTGTTTCCTGTGTTGTTTTGTCAGTGTCCAGAGTCTTTTATTTTGTCAGCTGTATTCATTTGGATTTGATGAGAACCTATCATGGTGTTTTCAAACTTTTATTGCTTGATTGCACTAAACAATGACAATGGGATTGCACTAAACAATGACAATGGATGATAACCTCATTTTTTCAGTGTGTGCTTGCCATTCTCAAAGCTGCCATTTTAAAATTCTAATCGATTTGTTGGTATGTTGATTGCCTGTAATCCCAACAATTTTTTCATAAATATATAAACTTGAGTGGTAAACATTTTTAGAGAGCTATATAGGTGTAAAGCTGATTGGATTTTTCATCTCAGTAATTTGTAGGTTTGTGATGTAGATTACGTGGATAGCATGGTTATCATCAAATAGATTGTTTCAGTATCTGTAGTTTTTGTATTAGTTGCTTTTAATTTATATTTTCTACTGTGACATTTCTTCCCTCCCCACTTCCTCCCTCCCTTATCTGATTTTTTATAAACCAATTCCTCCTGTTTATGACTGTAAATACAATAGACTAGTACTGATTTTACAGTGAAAAAATTACTGTCATTTTGGTGTTTCTTAATTGTAATAACATGTAAGAAAGTTGTATCTCCAGATTAGGCATTTACATCTTTATGGTTTCTTTTTTTATCCAAGTTATATATAAATTGTTGCAGATATTTTGAACATTTCTCATTTTCAATAGTAATATTGTCTTTGATTTTCTGTATTTGCATTTATTTATCTTTCATAGATGGCGAGGAAGTCGTACACTCATTTCATTGATGTTGAAAGTTCTGAAGAATCTTTAAATGATGAGGAAATGTTTGATCACGACGAGGATTTAGCTAGTGATGATTTACATCAATCCGAGGTTCACAATAGTTTTCTGTCTTTTTCTATTCAATGTATTCTTTTTTAGTGTGATCTATTTACTATGTTTTTATTTTTATCAGATTAATACTTCAGAAGATCTTGAACGCATCAAACTTGCTGCTTATAAAGAGGTTTTGAAGGATGTAAGTCTTTTTTTTCTGTTTTTATTTCTTATATCTAATTTTATTATGTTTTTTGTTTTCTATTAATTATTTTATATTTGCAGTATGCTGAGATTAAGATGTTGAAAAGGAAGCTTGCCATGACTCTAAACAATCAGGTATATTTCTTTTTTATTTTTTTCCTCAGTATTTATATTTATTTTTCAATTATTTTGTCATTGTTGCAATTATTTATTTAATTTTTTTTGTTTAGGAGCACAAGATAAACTTAACCAGTTCCAAAACAAAGGATGCCTTCACTCGTTTTTCTATCAGTAATTTTTCTGGTGTGATTGATGCTTTGCTACCAGAACAGAGACAGGTTATTGAACAGTATGGCTTAGGTCCTTTGCTTGAGTTTGACAAGTGTGTAGTTCCTAATAAGTTTGTCCAGTGGATTGCTCATCGTGTCAATTTCCGATCTTCTGATATTGTTATTGATGGCAAGGTCATATCTCTTACTAGAGAATCAGTACATCTTGTATTGGGTCTTCCTCTTGGTGACAAGCCTTTCCCATCTGATCATTCTGAAGGAAAAGCTATTATGTTAGCTAAGTTTCATAGAAATTCAATTCCATCTGTCAACTTTTTTGTTGATTTGATAGTGAAGCAAAAAGTGAAGTCAGATGAGGAGTTGATAATTGCTTTCATACTAGTCTCCATGACTAGTTTCCTGTGCTCCAATTCTTCATTGGTTCCTAGTTATCGCTATATGGGATTATTTCAGGACCTGTCTAACCTTAGAGACTATGATTGGTGTGGTTTTATTTTGGAATGGTTATTGAATGGTGTGAAATATTTCAATAAAAGCAAATCTTCATGAATTTCTGATGGTGGCACCCTACGTGGATGCTGGTACTATCTAGCTGTAAGTTTTCCAGTCTTTAATTGTTTCTGTATATGCATTATGTCTTTTTTAAATATTTTTATATTAATATTCTTGTTTCTTTTTCTTTTTTTAGGTCATGTATCTTGATTTTGTTGATTTTGGTGCTCGCCGAGTATCAGATTCTGTTCCTCGTATATCTGTTTGGAAAGGTGGTATGATTAAGACATATTCTGAATATGACTTGAAAACCAATGGATCCTATGGTTATCACCCTTTATTGGATTTGTCTCAGACGTGTTATTCCAAGGTTCTTTCATGTTTTTCTGTATAATGATCTTCTTTGTATATGTTTCTTTTTTGTTATTTTTCTTATGTCTGATTTTTTTTTGTTCCATAGGATTTGAGGTTTTTGTTCAATCCATATTCATATACTTTGGAGGCTGACTATTATGACAAACTTGATAAGTCTGCTGGGTGCAAACTTCCTGATTCAGTGAAGACTGATATTTGCAATCTCCTTCGAAAATTTTCATTTAACTGTGGTCTCAGTGTTAACTTGGATGTCAATTCTATTGGGTCTATGGGAGATGAACTGAAAAACACCTTTTGCAAGCTCTTGAAACATGCATACTCTATTGATTGTCGTACTCAGGATCTTGTTCTGGATCTTATGATGCTTTTGTCTAATGCTTTTCCTGATGATGATAGTGTTGATCCTTCTGGTCAACAACAGAACCATCACAATGTTTCTTCTCCCAATAATGTTGATGATGTTCAAGAAAACAATTCTCATTATCCTAATATGATAAACCTTGGTACTTCTCTACTATTTTGTTTTATTTGTTTTACTATGTTTGGTTATCTATGGTTTTTTTATACCTACACTTTCAATTAAATTGTAATGTTTATATTTTCTCCTGTAACTGAATGTTTTATTTTACTTTTTTCTTTTTTAGATTCCCCATCCAGGCTTGATGTTAACTGTTCTCAGTATGAGCTGCACAAGGCAAAGGAATTATCCAACAAAGCTACAACTCCATGTCCTATTAAGGTTCAAACTTGTTCCTAAGCTTGTTTTTTACTTATTTTCTTTTCAAGCTTAGCTTTTAAAATATTGTTTTTTTAGGTTCCCAAATCACCTTCTTTCAGTTCTGAAACTGCTAATGATGACTTCAAAAATATTACTGATTTGCCTGTTCCCAATTTGCAACATTCTGCCTCAAGAAGTGCATCTGTTAAGGTAATTTGAGAAGAATTTCCTCTTTTTTTTATAATACTTTGTCCTTGAATTTTTATATTCTTTTTTTTCCGTTTTCTTTCAGTTCACAAATGACACTGTTGCTCGAGTTCTGCAGAAGTTGAATAAAAACAGTAAGTTTATTTTTCTTCTACTACCTATTATATATTGCATTTTTGTACTGTATTATCTGTATATTTCAAATTTTGTTTCTTTTTAATTTTTCTTGTTATTTTCCTTTTAGATGTGATGACCCCATCTCAGAATAAGTCTGTTCCTTCGAAATTTGCTATGCCTCCTTCTGGATATCCTCCAAATCGTAAGCCTTAATGTTATTTATTTTCATTGCTATATTATTCTTCTTTTCTGTAAATAGTATTAACATATTTTTGTTTTGGTTGTTTCAGATTTTTCCGCTCGTTCTCTTAGCAGTCAATTTGATTCTAAACAAAGATCTACACCCTCTAATGCCAAATGCAACACATCTGCTCCTGTTGTTCACTTGACCCCTGAACCATCTTCTAGTGTTAAGAAATCTAGGAAGTCTGTTTCATTTTCTTCTATTGGTCATAGCTCAGACAATGCTATTCTTGTTGAAGACAATAAAAGCTATGTTCCTGACTCTGTTTCTCCTTCTCCTATACCTGGGATGTCTAGATTTAATTCTCAGCAGGTTTGTTTTTTCAAATTTTAAATTTGTTGTTTCATTCATTTTAAACATTTTATGTCAGTTTCTTTTACGTTTTTGTGCAGTTCTTTGATGATAAAGAAAATCTTTCTCCTACATTCTCTCAAAGGGTAATTTATTTTTTTATTAATTTGCTTTGTATGTTTGCTTCTTGCTATATTTATTTCTCTATTCATTTTTTTTGTTTTATTGCAGACACCTATTATCATGCAAACACTGGAGTTTACACCTCATTCGGCTGTTAGAAGATCCACTCCTACTGCAAATCCATTGAAAGATTCATCTTCTAGCATGAATTCTGAACGTTCTTCTAAGCAGTCTCCTCTATTTGTGAAAGTATGAATGCGTTGTAATTTTTTAAAAATTTCAGTTAGTTTTCCCCCTTTTTAATTTATAATTTATTTATTTCCAGGTGTCTAAGGATGTTGAATTCATTGCTGAAAAGACTCTTGCAGATAGTGTTCGAGCGATGACTCAGAAATCAGAAGAATTGTACAACAAACAGTTGCAATCAGCTGATGACATGATTTCAACTCCTCAGAAATTGAAATCTGTAGCTTTGGGTTCTCATAATTTCAATTCTCAAAGTTCTCAGCCTTTTGCACTAGGACGTAGAGACTCATCAACTGGTGGCAAACTGCCTATCCATGGTCCTAGACGAATGGCTATACCTGCTCCACCATACCGTGGTGATTATGTTCGATTACCTGTTTCTTCAAAATTTCATGTTTCTAAGTCTGCAAATGAATATTACCAGATTATCTGCAAGCTTGCTTCATCTCAATATCAGGGGTTAGTTTTAATATTAATTTGTTTATTTTCTATTCTTCAGTTTTCTTTTAGTTCTTTACTGGCTTCAGATATATAATTACTATTTCTTCTCTTAATTTTTCAGTGAGGATGCTGTTAATCTATCAGGTGTTCGATGTACTTTCTGGGCTTTTGGAGAATCTCTCAAACCTCTTGGTGTTGTCAAGTCTTTTGTTGTATCAGTGTTCTGTTACAGTCTTTTTCTGAAGCCTAATGGACATCCTGATGTCTCAAAACGACATTATTTTTTCCCTAACATTTCTGTAAGTTTTCTGTCAAGTTTTCATTCATATTTTTTTCATATTTCATATTTTTCATGTTGATTGTCCTCATGTTTCTAACAGGACAATCTCTTAAAAGATTTCGATGAAGCAGACGAAGATGTTCCTGGCCGTGCATTCAGGAGGTCTTCAAAGGCTCGTCCACTCAATCAGTCTAACATGGTATAGTTTGGTACTTAGTGCCTTTTAATTTTTTTCATACTCTTCTGGTTCTTTTTCAAAAGTTTTGTTTTTTTACTTTCATTCTAAAGTAAATTTTTTCCAGTTGTTTTTCCCAACATTCTTTCAAGATCACTGGTTTGTGTTTGCTGTTGATATTAAAGACAGCAAGTATGTCATCCTTGACTCTGTTTTCAACAAGGACCATGAGTATCAAGAGTTTGTTCGTGAAAGGATGGTTGGTCTCTTTTATTGAAATTTTTTATTTTGTCTATTATCTCCTGAAAATTCTCTTTTGTCTTATTTACCTTTAATATTTTGCAGCGTCTTTCTTTTGAGTACCATTGGGATAAGTTTGTCAAGCTTGACATGGGTTTTGATGATTATGAGTTTATATATCCAGTTGTGCCAGAGCAACCTCTTGATAACACGTGCGTATATATTATGTTTCTTTTCATGTGTCATTATATTTCAATGTTTATTTAATAATTATGTTTATTTTTCTGTTGTAGCACTGATTCTGGAATATATGTCATGATGTTTCTTGAACACTGGCTCTCACCAAGGACTTTGCTCACTTCTGTTTTCAAGCCTTCTGATATTCCCCAGCTGCGTGTCAAGATTGCGAATGATTTAATGTTTCATTCCAAGAATTCTGGCATGAAAAGCCTTGTTCTCAACTACAATCGCCAGGTTATTTCTTTACACTTTAATCCAGTCATTTTTACAGTATGTTTTCACTGTAATTTCAATGATTTCAATATGTAATATCATTATTGTTTTAGTTTTTTTTCTTTTTGTTCTCTTAATCTAATTTCGTCTATCACTATGCTTGTATTATAATTACTTTTATTATTTATGTAAGATATCTAGACCAGTTTTGGTACTTCGGAAGCTTCTTTGTCTCCTCGCTGTCAAGATGCATAAACAATTGAAAAGATGCTGTTTGTTGCTACGTTTATAATTGTCTCAAAATATGTAATAGGGTACATATATTCTTAGATGTTTGGTTCTCAAAACTTTATGAACTCATCACTGCCTTTGTAAATGACATATGGTTACATATATAAATATTTTTTAGCACTCTCCTTGCGCATTTCTCTTCTTTGCCATATTTGCTTTGTCATCTCTTCGTCTCTCTTCTTGTATTTTCACTCCTTTTCATTTCCTTGTTGTCCTCTCTTTAACTTCTTCTTGCTCTTTGACTGTGGGCCTGCAAATATGTTTAAGACTTTGTTAGTTATTTTCTATAATATTTGTCTTGATTTAATGGTAAAGTCTTACTTGAGGTATTTGCATTCTTGTTTTTTCCCCTCTTAGCTTGAGCCTTTGCCATTTTCATCCTCTCTTTTTCCACCAGTGGCATCAGTCTTTTTGGGTTTTTTGGCCTTCCCTTTTGTTGAATTCTGTCTGGGTCACCAATTTGTACAATCTCCGGTGGATATTGTGTACTTGTTGATTGAGTATCATTTGTAGCCCTATCCTCAGTTGCTATTGTTGATTGTGAAATATCTGCTTCATTGAGCAGTAGCTCAACTTGTTTCTCAAGCTTTTTCATCTCTTCAGCCAGGTATTGTGTAGCCTTTTCTGATTTTGCTGCATTGTTTGTCAATATAGCTGCCTGCCTTGATAACATGTTGAACCTGAGCAATTCATGTGTTTTACTTGTATCTTCCCTGATAGGCATCTGGATTTTCCTCTCTTTCTTTCTCCACCGGTCGATGAAATATTTCTCAGGTATTTCCTCTATTTCTTCTTCCATAATCACTTTCAGTATGTGTGTGCACAATATGCCATCTTTGTTGAATTTACCACAGATGCAGCTGAATTCTTCTTTTTCTTTTGTCAAATTTGTTATGACAATGTACTTTCTGATTCTTTCACGTTTGTTTATTTGATTTGATTTGTACCATACTTCAAACACTTTCCCTGTTGTTGTCTCCTTGTATTTGTAGTTTTCTGTTTGTTTTAGTTGCTTCATGAATCTCAAGTAAATATTCCTATTGTATAGGTCCATTGCTTGCTTCTCTATCATGTATCCATAATACAATTCTTTCGGTTGTTTTTGCTTGCTCTGATTGTCTTCTATCTCCTCTCTGTTCTTGATTGTGTCAATAATTCTTTGGTACTCTCGCAGGAAGCTGACTATGCTATATGTTGGGCCGACATTATCTTTGAACCTTGCATTTGTTCCTTCACTCCTGCCTGTGCTCTGAATGAATGGAAAGAAGTCATTTTTGTAATATACTGGTATGAAGCACTTTCTCATCTACCACATCTTTGTGAAGTACTTGTTTTTCTCTAGCTTGAAATCAGAAATCATTTTCTTCCACAGTGTTTCAAACTCTTCCTCAGTCAAAGAGAAGTTGACAGTGTCCTCAAACATTTCAGGTAAGCCTTTATTTGCTGCAAAACACTTCAAATTCTTGTTGTAGCATTTTGATTTGATATGGAAAAAGCAGTTTCTGTGCCTGCTGTTGGGGAACACTTGTTCAATTGCTGCTCGCATTGCCTTGTCCTGATCTGTTATGATAGATTTTGGATGCTTACCACCCATTGAGTCTACAAACATCTCAAACACCCATTTGAATGTTTCTGTTGTTTCATCTGACAGGAATGCACATGCAAACAGGCAAGTTTGACCATGACCTGTTATTCCAACAAAAGGTGCGAATGGAAGGTTGTATCGGTTTATCATGTAAGTGGTGTCAAAGCTTACACAGTCCCCATACTCAGCATACCATTTTAGTGATGTGCCTTCTCTCCAGAAAATATTTCTAACTTTCATTTCATTGTCAACCTGGAATCTGTAGTAAAATGTTGGATCTTCTCTTTTCCTTCTTATGAAGTAGTCCATTGCTTGTGTCATGTCATTTCCAGTGACCTCCCTGTTTATTTTTGTTCTTAGGTTCTGCACATCTTTTGTCTTGTATGGCAACGCAGTCAAGCCTCCTCTAAGGTATGACAATATTGCAATCATCTTTCTTGTTGGTATATTGTTGTCATTTAATGTCCTTATTATTCCTTTTTCCATGTCTGTCATGTATTTCCTTCCACTGAACAGCTGATTCCTGTTTTGTGGGCTCAGTTCATGGTTGTGCTCTAGATCTAGTCTCACTACCTTCTAAATCCCTCTATGCTCTTTCACCACCATTACACATTTGCAGTCCGTCTTCACTTGGACATTAGTTTGTCTTCTAGAATCTGAGCTACCCGATGCTTCTATCAGCAATGTGTCCTGATCAATGTCATCATTTTTCTTCTTTGTTTGTTTTCCATACCTGTGACATTTCATCTCTTGTTTATATATCTCATTGTTTCTTTTCTTGTCTTGTGTCCTAATCACATGGGCCACTATCACTTCAAACCCAGCAAGGAAGCCATAGAAGCTGAAAAAATGGTGAGCATCATCCCTATCCCTGAATTCCATTCCAATTTGCGGTGTGTACTTGCTTTCAATTTCTGCATTATTCCCTTCTGAAGCTGATACCTGCTCACTTCGAATGAATTCCTCTAATTCTTCCTCTGTTAGCACATGGTTCCCATTGATTTCCTCATCTATGTTTTCTTGATTCACTTCATCCTCTGGTTGTAAAACTCCTGTACTGATGTTTGTTCCATTTTGTACCTGCAAAATTTTCCTTTTCGATTAGACATTTCATTCTTTTTGTTATTTTTTCATTTGTAAAATTTCAATGCATTCATTAACTGCATTTCATCAATTCTCACCTCTTGCAACTGCATGCTATTGAAAATGTCATGTGTGCAGAATTCTTCATGTGCACTGATTTGATTCTCCAATTCTTCATGTACTGCTGTTATGCCCATCTGCATTAGTAAGTATTTCTTTATCTTGTTAGATTATGGATATATTTCATACCTTTTTTGCAATTTATAAATTTGTTATGTTAATATTCATACTGCTTACCACAGTTGTGTTGTAGATGTCAGTTGTCCACTCAAGATCCTCTCTTCCAGTTACCGTGCTGTCTCTGCTTGACTGCAATACACCAGTACTGATAAGGTGTTTTAAACTCTTATGAATCAAGTAATATTCAGTATTTTCTTTACCTCATTTTCTGTCACTGAAATCGATCTGGTGTCACTTGTTGCAAGTTGTCCTCCATATTGATTCATTGCATTTTCTGATTGTTGCTTCCACAGATAGAATAAGAAACTAGTTGTACAAATGTCATTTAGTTTTTTGCTGAGAAATGTATATAATCCTTACCTCATTTATTTGGCCTCCAGTTAGCAGCTCCATGTATGATTGTACTTGTAACTGCAACATTACAGTGTCAAAAAACTATTTTTACCCTTTTGACATTGCTGTAATTTCATTGTAACCGTTCTATAATTGTAGGTAAAAGGGCATGTATTGCTTACCTCATTGTACCATGTGATCTTATCCTGCTCTTGAGAATTTCTGATTTGATCCATAAGCAGATCTGTATAAAAGCCCTGCTAAATTTTAATCAAAATTAGCAGTCTTCATTTTCATTTGCAATACATTCTATTTGAATTTGAAGCTCTTACCTGTTGTGTGTGACCTATGTTTGTCAAGTTTGTGTCATGCATTTCTTGGTAGGCATGTAAATTCAATTCTGTTAACATGAGATTGTTATGTTCATGTCCAGTAACAGGCTCATTTTCCCTTGTACCTTTTTCAGGGATCTTTACAGTATGTTTTGCCTGCCAAAAATTTTGTGCAAAAGCATGAATAATTGCTCAGGTAACATCATATGTCAATTTCAGCTATCCTGTAGTTCTAAAGTTTCAGAAACCTGTTTGATCATTACTCTCATCAACTATTATCTATTTGTACCAGATT
>CM014271.1:75084780-75098416 GCA_004135705.1 Alloteropsis semialata | reverse complement strand
GGGACGGGAGGACGAGCGGCGGCGTGGAGGGGAGGAGGTCGCGGCGGCGCGGGGAGGGGAGGACGACCGGCGCGGGGAGGGGAGGACGAGCGGCGGCGGGGAGGGAAGGAGGTCGGGGCGTCGCGGGGAGGGGAGGACGAGCGGCGGCGCGGGAGGGGAGCGGCGGCGACGCGGTGCGGAGCGGAGAGCGCGGAGGCGTGACTGGCGGGAAAAATTTCCTGCCTCCCCCCTTATGCGCGCGCCTCCCCGGCCTTCACCGCCGGCCGAGTGCCCTAGAGCCGGCGGTGATGAGGGATCACCACCGGCTCTAATTAGGGCCGGCAGTGATGCCCCTACACTGCCGGCTAGGGATGGGCCGGTGGTGATGGGCTTGCCCTGTTTTTTTTTAATTTCTTTCTTCTTTCCTTTTAACAGAAAATAAAAATACGTATTAAAAATACGTAGTAAACTATGGATATTTAAAAGAGTAGACATTTAAAAGATAAAAATACGTAGTAAAAATACATTATTCCATCATTAGTTAGTAAAAATAAAAATACGTAGTAAACTATGGATATTTAAAAGAGTAGACATGAATTCAAACATGCATAATTAAGGATACAAATTTAGTTCCGATCAACAAATAACAAGTACTCTCATTGGAACCAATTAAGATACATCAAACCATTCATCACCTTACAATGATGGCCTCATCATGATCTGTTCTGACATAGGCAGGTTCTCTGCCCTCTTCGAACAAATGCAGCTCGATGTCCGGTCCGAGCGGAGGCATGTCCTGGAGTCCACCATCTTCCTCTGTTTTTCCCTCCACTCCGACGATCTTCCGCTTGCCTTGAAGAGCCACATGTTTGTTGGCGTTTGCAAGGTCGGGTGCGTAGAAGACCTGAACTACATCTTGCGCTAGTACGAATGGTTCGTCTCGGTACGCGATGTTTGCAAGATCCGCAACAACCATCCCGTACTTGTCTGTGGTCACACCTGTTGGCACTTGAATCCATTGGCACTTGAACAGAGCAATCGATATTGGTCCATAAGTCAGCTCCCAGATCTCTTCTATGAAACCGTAGTATACCTCCTGCTCACCGTTGCTGTTGATGACCTCCATCTTCACACCGCTGTTTTGGTTCACACTTTTGGCGTCTTGTCTCCTTGTGTAAAATGTGTACGCGTTTATTTCATATGCTTCGTATTTTGAAATTGTTGCCGATGGCCCCATGGCTAGTATGTCCAACTGGGGGTTCCCTGTCTGTATCCCAGTGAGTTTGGCTTGCAGCCAGCCACCAAAGCGGAGTCTGTGCTGCTTCGCAATGTACGCCTCGCTCCTGCCAATGTTTGCTGCCCGCAGTTCTTGCTTGTGGATATCATGATAATCGGAAACTGCGGAGGCGTTGAGGAGTACGGTGAAATGTGCTTGCTTGAAAGCTTCCAGATCATCCACATGGCCTCTTTTGCACCCGATCGTGCCCTTCCCTACGAGCCTGCCCTCATGCCGAGATACGGGGACGCCGATTTGATACAGGTCAAGGTAGTATGTGCAGAACTCGATTGCCTCCTCGGTAGACCACCCCTCAACCATGCACCCTTCCGGTCTATATCTGTTGCGGACGTACTTCCGCAGGACGCTCATTAATCTCTCGAAAGGAAACATATTGTGCAGGAACATTGGTCCAAGGGCTTTTATCTGGTCAACCAGGTGAACCAGGAGGTGCATGGAGATATTGAAAAATGTCGGTGGGAAATGCATCTCGAGCCTAGTCAATGTGTGCGCCACGTCTGCTTGTAGCTTGTCAAGTGTGGTCGGGTCTATGACCTTGTGCGAAATTGCATTGAAGAATGCGCATAGCTTTATTATTGGGTCCCGTAATTTCTCGGGTAGAACACCTCTGATGGCAACTGGCAGCAGTTGAGTCATCAAAACATGGCAGTCGTGGGCCTTCATGCATCCCATGTTGAACTTCAGCTCTTTCATGTTCACCAGCCTCTTGATGTTGCCGCTGTAGCCAGTAGGCACTTTAAGTTGATGAAAGAAACTTATCAGCTTCACCTTCTCCTCCTTCTTCAAGGTCCATGACGCCACCGGAAGCTTATTTGACCCGTCAGGCTGCTCGACAGGATGCAGCTCTGGCATCAAATTCATCTGTTGCATGTCCAGTCGAGTATCTAGTCCATCTTTGCTCGTGCCAGCCTTCGAGCCCATCAAGAGGCCAAGCAAGCTCTCACACACGTTCTTTGTTATGTGCATCCCATCAAGAGCGTGTCGAACAATCAAGAACTGCCAATAAGGGAGCCTGAATAGGATTGAATTCTTTTTGAACAAAGATCCGGATGGTGCCATCACACTTCCTTGGCTCTTTCCCATGACGACTTTTAGTTTCTTCACCATCTTAAATATCTGTCTCCCATCGAGATACTGCGGAGCGGGACGGTCATCTCCCATCCCGTTGAACGATTTCTTGAGCCGGCGGTAAGGGTGACTTTTGGGTAGGAACTTACGGTGACCCATGTATACCATCTTACGACTGTTTGACAACCATGTTGCATCAGTATCATCAAGGCAGATGACACATGCCTTGTATCCTTTTGTCGCTAGCCCTGCTAAGCACCCAAGCCCGGGCAGGTCTGTGATCGACACGAAAAGAATAGCTTTGAGCTTGAACTGTTCCCTCTTATACTCGTCCCAAACCTGGACACCGTCGTTCCACAAAGTCAACAGATCGTCGATCAGAGGCTCTAGAAACACATCGATATCATTGCCCGGCTGCTTCGGACCTTGGATCAGTAACGGCATCATCAGGTACGTCCGCTTCATACAAAGCCAGGGCGGAAGGTTGTAAATGCATAGCGTAACTGGCCAAGTGCTGTGTTTGCTGCTAACCATGTTGAAGGGGCACATCCCATCTGTACTTATACCGAACCTTACGTTCCTAATTTCTTTAGCAAAAGTCTTCTTGTATTTACTGTTAATAGTCCTCCACTGAGCTGCATCTGCCGGGTGCCTGAGTTTTTCATCATTCACGCGTTCTTCAGCATGCCACCTCATCATCTTCGCTGTCTCCGCGTTTGCGAATAACCTTTTCAGACGTGGTATTATGGGGAAATACCACACGACCTTCGCCACCGGCCTTTTTTCACGCTTGCACTTCAACTTGCCTGCTGCGTCCGATCTGTACCGCGAAGCTTTGCAAACCGGACACTCATCCAGCTCAGCATAATCGCCACGAAACAATATGCAATCGTGGCGACATTCGTGGATCTTTTGCACTTCGAGCCCCAGCGGACAGATCATTTGCTTCGCCTTATACGTGTTCTCCGGTAGCACATTGTCTGAGGGTAGGAGTTTGTGCACAACATCTAGCAACTCATTGAACCCTTTGTCTGACATACCGTGGTTTGACTTCAGCTGCATCAGCATAATGTCCGCCTCTAGTTTGCTGACTGATGCTCCCGAGTACAGGGGTGTCTTTGCATCCTTTCTCATCTGCTCTAGCTTCTTCAGTTCGCGGTCATCGAGGTTTTCGGGCTCAACATCACGCATCATCTGGTCCAGGGCATCAAACGCATCCTCATCTGCTAAGGTGCCCTCATGACCAACATCGTGCTCTGGCAACACAGAGTCATCACCCGTTGGATGCGTAGTGTCTTCCTCCAGCACGGTTTCATGCTGGCCTGCCGGTTGGGTGCTACCGGCGCTCCGCCGCACAGATTGTACTGTGGGGTCCTCGGGTAAGTTCTCACCATGCTCCCCATGCTTATTCCAAATCTGGTAGTTCTGCATGAAACCCCTGCATAGCAGATGGCAACGGATCTGCTCGGCATTCTGGAACTGCTTCAGGTTCTTGCAATCCCTGCATGGGCAGTATATGTACCCTTGAGTCGCTGCATTGGTTGAGATGTGGGCCCTAGCAGTCGTGATAAAAATATCTACGCCCGTCACAAATATGCCTTCTTGAGTCCGTTGGTACATCCAGTTGCGATATCGATCCATCTGCGACAAATGACACATAATATCAGGAATTTTAATATTCATTCAAAATTATTTACAATTCTTTTCAATTTCAATGAAACATGTAGTTTACAAAAAACAATTTCATTAGTTGCACCAATTCCATCAAATTTGACAGTCTTTTGTGCTATAAGTTGTTATCTGGTTTTGAACCCATATCATGTGAAATATGTTAAATAATTAGACAAACACAGTGTTAAATCCTAAATATAATAAATCATGACAAGCACATACACTATCATACAAAAATCTAGTGTACTAGTTTTCAAGAACAACACTAGAAACAGAGCGCGGCTTTGCCGCGCTGTCGTTGGAGTGAACCCGGCCGTCTAGGTATGTCAGTTGCTTTCCAAATCAAGGGATCGGTGAAAAAAATAAGTGAGCTTAACTTTTCTTCGTAAAAGGAAAAAGTGATCTTAACTGAACATGATTTTGAACATATTCTTTAGCTAGTTTGTTTTACAAGTTTAGTCCTTGTCACATCAAACGTTCGTATAGTAATTAGGAGGACTAAAAATGGACTAATTATTATTATGCTCATCATGAATGGAAATGTCTAACTGAGATGAGCTTCTTCTTTTCGGAAATGTGAATAAGTTACCTTGGGCACACACTGCACTACTCACCAATGATCTTCACGCACAGTTTCTTCACCAATGAACTCTTATTATCACCAATGGAGTCAAAATCTACACAAAAATTTACAAAATTAGCCCCTTTCATCTCATCACCTCAAACCACAAATCTAGCGGACAAAATGAGTTGGGAATCGTAGTGGATGGGAGTCATGTACCATAGAACAAAGTAATGGAGACAAATTGGAGCCTCTATGCCATCTTGGGCGAAATTGGGGTGCCAAAATGGTGAAGAAACGAAGAGGAAAGGGGTAGAAATGAGGGAGGCCGCGGGTAGAAGAAGAGGGGGTGGGGGTTTTTACAGGGGACCCTATCACCGCCGGCCCAATCCACTAACCGGCGGTGATAGGGGGGATTCTCCGCCGGTTCGCCTTCACGGCCGGTGGTGAAGGGGAGCCGAGGCATCACCGCCGGTTTTAGCCACCGGCCGGCGGTGATAGCCACCTTCACCACCGGCCCCAACGGCTCCAGCCGATTCCCGGCGCCACCTACTCCCGGGCCGGCGGTGAAGGTGCATCACCGCCGCCTGGGAGTAAACCGGCGGTGATGCCTGGCTGCCTATGAGGGTTTCTGTAGTAGTGTTTGGCTCCCTTTGGTACCGGTTCTGGACCCGGTACCAAAGGCCGCCCCCTTTAGTCACGGTGTCGCGGTACCGGTTCCAGAACCGGTACCTATGAGGGTTACGAACCGTGACCGATGAGCATCTCTCCAGTAGTGTTGGCTAGCCATCTTATTGTTGGAACTGCGGAAATGGGAGGAAATCAAACACTCTGATGATTAAAAGGAACATGCAGGTAGCTGCAGCAGGGTCGAATACTGAATGATTTAGATGGTGTAAACACCAATCGTATTGACGTAAGTGTGGTCAGTTTTTGCAAAGAAGCCCACCACGGTCTCACCCTCCGGCACGGTATAGTTGAAATATGGATCGCCGGCCGTAGTCCACTCCAACTCCAAAAGGACCATACGTTTTGTGGGTGGTGACGATCTCAAATTTTGACAGCAAGACTCCTCTTTTAGCCCCTTTGATCTGCTTCACAAACTCTGATGGGCCAAACGTTATCTGTAAAACAGCACAGAATTAGTGAAGAGGAGGAAAAAAAGATATATCATAAAGTATATTGATTAATTAGGTTGGCGTATATATAGCTATATACTAACTCCATCCCTCCCAAAAAGATATAATTCTAAAATAATGTTAGGTCAAACTATCTTAATTTATATAAAAAGATATTACCTTATATCATACTACTAAATAAGCAATTATACGCGTACTCTCTCTGTTCTTTTATTTCATAGGTCGCAGTGCTTTAAGTCAAACATTACTATCTTTAACCATCTAATCAATATCAAAACATCCTTATAGTTTTGCAACATATATATGAATTATATACTATAAAAGTATTTCTCATAGTAAATCTAAAAATATAAATCTTATGTTATGAATCCATATAGTCAAATATACAAATGATTGACTTAGAACAAAACTAATACACATGTAAAAACATAGCTAGTACGATTTTGCATGGAATATATATTTTCATTATACTATATATATACCTATATTTGGAGTCTTACTGTTTGATAATATTTTCCAAAATAAAACCAGTCAAGTTTAAGTTATTTTTTTTTTGAGGAAAAGTTTAAGTTAGTTTGATTTTAACCAAACATAGAATTGCATCGTCTTTTCTGTGATGAATGAAGGCAGGCATGAACCAACATGATTTGCAAAACAACCGCACACACATGCATGGTAAAGTATGAAATCTACTCACTTCCGTCTTGCGCAATGGATCAGGATTTATTTTACCCCAAGTACCAGGGGTGCGGATTTGCCCATCTTCGTCAACGTAGGAAAATTGAAACCCTTCAACTACAACAATATGGTAGATTGTCACATTTTCTAGACGTTGGGATTTGCCTTCCATTTCCCAAAGGGTGCCTGTATTTGCACCAACTGTTCCTCTCTTTGTAGGTGCAGCAGGGACCTGAATATGAAGGACCGTACATCATGAGTGTTGGTTTAGGCCAACAAAATGAGAGAGCGAAGGAATAAAAGAGAGAGCCGAACAAGTCATCGGCCAAAAAAGAAGAGTCCTCCTCCACCTCTCCCTCAACCCCTTTTATAGGCGAGGTGGGAGATGAGGTCCTCTTTATGCCCCATGGTGAGGTTTGTCTTTACAAAAAACATCACTAGGAGCTATAAATGAACCCTTGGTGGGGTTTGTATTTATTTACAAAAATGCCACTAAAGGCTACAAATAGCCCCCAAATATTATTTTATGAGTCCTACTAGGCTATGTAATTGAGCCCTAGACATGATATAGTAGGGGTCCCCAACGTATGATACACCCCAACAATGAGCTCATTCGGAATAACATAAAAGAAACGATAAGTATTTTACCACATATATAATGCAAAGTGATCAGATATCCGAGACCAGAATATATAATGCAAAGTGGACGACCTGAAATTAATTACATGCTTACCTCCTCCATGCGGCAGAAGAATTCAATAGTAAGCTCTTGTGTTAATTCAGGGACTCAGGGTATACAAAACTATATACTCTTCTGTTGATGATACCACGTGCCATCGCGAATTCACCGGTCCCACCTACAATGGCCCACTCATTTTCTTCATTCTCATCATTAGCTCCCATAACCTGAAGAGTGGACCCTTGAACCTGCATGCACAATATATATAATTGCTTTTGCTCCTAGATAATAATTAGTGGTTTCATGTCCCAAATAAGACTCCCATGTATTATTATTGGCCTTACAGGTAAAATAAAAACCGTACAACAAAGCCATAAGAGTTATTCTACGGGGTGTTTAGATGTTGTTATGCATTGGGTCGCGTGCCACAGAGAGAAAAAAGTGTATTGGGAAACGCGTATTTTGCAAAATGGAGAAGAGAGAGGGTGAACTAAACACCCCCTTTGTACCTTTCGACCTCAAACTCGAGAGTGAACCAATGGTACCATTTGCCGGCAAGTGTGTGCATGCCGTGCGTTTTGGCAACCAGTTTCGCCGTCATAGATCCGCCAGTTGTTCACAGCAGTTTTACCTAGCCCTTCGCGCTGTATCACGTCTGACTGATTCGCATTCCCGCCAGCAAGGACTTGGCGCAGATACAGCTTGCCGACATTCACCTTGGCGTTCTCCACGATTCCACCGAAGCCACGAGTGACCTTGAAATTGGCGGAGATGGCGCCTATGGGGAAGCTTCTGCTCACCATGGGGACATCGGAGATGACGCCGCTGGTCTCCATGGTGGGGTCGGAGACGACGTCGTAGGTCTCCATGGTGGGATCATCGGTGGGTGTGGCCATTGCTAGCAAGCTAGTGGTGGTGCTACTTGACTCTCAACTTGTGTAAGTTGTCTATGGAAGCTGATAAAACACAGGTATGTACGTGCTCCTATTTATAGCCCCGGCCGCTCCTCCGCACCGCCCGCTGCCCTTTCTTCCCCCCACCTGCATACGATGATACGACTCGCCAAGGACGGCCAGCCACCACTGCTCCTCCGAGCCTGCGCCACCACTGCGCCGTCCTCGCCGTCCAAGGGAGAGATATTTTTCCCCCTCTGTCGGCAGAAAATATCTCTCCCTCTGTCCCTTCATTAAGGCCCTGTTTAGTTCCACTCAAAACGCAAAAAGTTTTCACCTAGAGAACCGTGTCAGTTCATTTCTTCTCTCTGTGCACGCAACCCAATGCATAAACACTATGCATAACGGGTGCATCTAACCACCCCCTAAAGCAACCAGCGGCAGCAGTTTTCCCTCTCTAGCAATATCAAGCAGACCAGCAGGAACCCCGCGCCGCAACGCGCACACGTTGGAAAAAAATGCTATTTGTAATGAATTATGGTACTATATTTTGGTAAGAATTAAGATTTTAGAATCAAATACAATACTTCGCTGGGAAAAAATGCTATTTGTAATGAATTATGCTACCATATTTTGGTGCGCTGCACTCAACGGATTGAAGATTTGCAGGTGTCGCGTTGCATGGGTGACGGAAGCAGTGCAAATCGAACGATGGAGACCGATGTAGCCGCCGCGCGCAGACGGAGACCTGGAGGTGGCGTCTATGGCACGGTAGCACGAGAGTTAGGGCTTGTTGTTGGGAGTTGAAAGTTTGCGAAATTTACTGTAGCAATTTTAAATCAAAGAGTAGAAGGACCAAACATGATCTAATTATAAAACTAATTACACGGATGGACGGAAAATCGCGAGACGAATCTATTAAGCCTAATTAATCCGTCATTAGAGATTGTTTACTGTAGCATGACGTTGTCTAATCATGGCCTATTAGGCTCATTAGATTCGTCTCGCGAAGTTACCCGGAGGTTGTGGAATGGGTTTTGTCATTAACACACGTTTACTACTCCATACATATAAGATTCTCTTTGATGAATAGTAAAAATTCAAAAAAATTTGAAAAGTTGGAGTAACACATGGCCTTAATGAGGCTGTCTGCCTTCGGTGGACACAAAAATCTGCGCGCAGACGGGGACCTGGAGGTGGCGTCTATGGCACGGTAGTACGCGCCCTACCTCCTCTCTCCGTCGGTGGACACAAAAATCTCCTCTCTCTCAGCAGGCACGGCAGCGCGCACACGCGAAACACGCCCCCTCCTCCATCCTATCTCTATCGATGGGCAAAAAGATCGGAGCAGGCAACCAGCAGAGCGGCTAGCGACCTAGCGTCTTCCCTCTATCCTCTTCCAAAGCTATGTTACCCGGACACTGATACGTGTATCAGTATCAAGGTCGATACTGATACGCGGATACGTCAGGTCCCTAAAAACTCCGATACGTCGATACGTTTCAGAATATTTTAAATAAATAAATAGTAGCATAACAATAATCCATACTATAAGGGTCCAAAACAATTGAAAATAGCTTTTATTTTAAAACACATCCATACCCCCTCACATATCCCCAGTTGAGGCCCACCCTGCAGTCCTGAAATGACCAAAGTTTCTCAGGTCTTAAAAGAAATCGCACTTTCTAAAATGCTTCATAGTTTTTCGCCCGTTTTTTTTCACCGGCCTCTCTCGCTTACCCTCCTCGCGTACCCGCGCCCGACCCGCCACCGCTCACGCCTCAGCACCCTCACCGTGATTGATGATGCACCCCCCTGGCCCCCTCACCTTTCGGCCTTCTGTTCCCATCAATCGGCATCTCGCCTCCCCTCCCCTCCCCTCCCCATCGGACTCGCTCCGGATATCCGCCGCCGACCTCCTCCACCCCACCCAAGGCTCCGCCGCTCCTGCATTGCGCGGGCTCGTCCTCCTCCGCGTTCGCGCACGTGAGCGCCGTCGCGCTGGACCGCGAGGTCTACCTCATCGAGTCATCGGCCGCGGCACCACGCTGCAGGTGGACGCGCTCAAGGGCACAGCACGCCGGTGGGCAGCCTCAAGACGAAGAAGACCGGCTTCCAGGTGCACTGCGAGGGCATCAAGGTGACCCCGCCGCCGCCCTGGTCGGCGCCCAGGAATGTCAAGCGGAAGAACGGCACCGTCCTAGGGCCGGCGCAATCCCCGTCCACCGCCGATGCCGCGATGACGACGACGACGGGCGCGACGGTGAGAACCACGGCACACTCGTGCAAGGTCAGAGTCTCTCCCCCCGCCCCCACCCAAGGCTCGGCTCGCTCTCGGTATAGTAGATGATTGTGTTATGTATACGAGAAAGGTTTGGGACCGAGCAAGATGAAACGACGCGGCGTCATGGTCTCCTCGTCTCCGTGATCCGCGCCTTCTCAATTCTTATCTCATTTTTTCTGGCATGAGGCGAGCAGCCTCCAACAGCGCATCGGCGGCTCGTCGTGATGGTGCCATCGGCTACTGCGATTCGCGGACTCACGCCTCGCTCATCAGGGACGTCATTGTCCTCGCAGCATGGCAGCATCGTGATCGCGCATCCGGCGGCCGAGCCTCCTTTTCTATAGTCCGTATCTCATCAATGAAGGAACAGGGACTGGAGGAGCATTGGAGGTAGGGATCTCCAATCTTACAGACACATGCTATATTACCTAGATTTATGAGTATTCCATGTTTGATTTTTTGAATGACGATCAGATCGATATTGCATGGTCATTGGCAATCAGTCGAATGAACATCAGTGGCTACAAGATATTTGGATATGAGAGCTCTACATGCTATACTATATTTTTTAAAGTTAATTTGACACCTTTGTAGCTTTTGGCTAGCCAGATTTTTATTACCAATTACTTATTAATTTTCAGCAAAATCATGGCCTTGTTTGGTTTCCTAGTACCTAGTATTGCTAGATATTGTTCACAACTTTGACCACTAATTAAAGGTATTAAATAAAGGTATTTTACAAAACTAACTCCAGAACCCCTGCACTAGGAACCCTGAAGAATCTAATGAGGCCTTTCACCGCATGATTAGAGGATGGTTACTGTAGCATCACTGTAGCCAATCATCGATTAATTAGGCTTATTAGATTCATCTCGAAAAGTTACGCTCATCCGTGAAGAGGTTTTGCAAATAGACTTTATTTAGTACTTCATGCAAGGAAGATTCCCTCCGTACTAGATGATGTGACGGGAAACCAAACAAGGCCCATGTCATCAAGAAAGCATGGCAGCTAATTTATGCATCAAATTTTTGGTCGAGATCGGTATTGATACCATCATCAATGATTTTGCTTATAGAAATATCTTAAGAAACTATAAGATAAAATATAAAATTGATTCACATAATATTTTTATATGTAGATTATAAAAATAGTCCGGATTTTAATTCCTATCTGAACCATATTCTTAGTGGACCATTATTGCTCTAATATTTGATGTTTTTGGCTGGACACGTATCACTGAATAGGATATGCCGATATGCATTGCTCAGGTGAGTTGCTACATTTTTTTGTCTTGTTGTTTCCTTCCTTCATAAGTAATATTTACTGCTTGAGATTTAGCTGCTGTAGTTGATGGCATTCTAAATAATTATTTGTCTTTGCATACTGAGCGTTAATCTTAGAAATAATATGGTTTAGTGTTAGAAGTCTCGGGCTCTTGAACTGTTTGCAAGCAACTGCATATTTGAGTTAGGGTCCTTTTTCTCTCGTGGTTAGTTTGTTGGAGTGACCCGTTTTTGGACAGGCCCAAGAGGAGGCAACAATGTGTTAAACTCTGGAATTCAATGGGCATCAGTGCAACTGCATTATGAGGTTACTTTTCTGTTCAAAGCCTTTTCCTTTTTTTTCATTAATTATCTTCATGGTTCCTAGGGTAACTTAAAGAATACTGCTAAAATTTATGTTTACATGGTTTTTTAACATGTGTGCACAGGCATCAAAGATGGTCTCAAGGAGTTCGAAAATGTTCAGGGTAAGTTTGCACCTGAATTGTGCACTCCATTGATTAAGACTTTTTTTATTTGTGGCGCTTAAAAAGGGGATGCAAAGTGAAGCTTTTGGTTTTTTTTCTATTGCATAAAACTGTGGTGTTGCTGAACGTGGTGCTGCTAAGATTTTCGTAGAGAGGTAGAGCACGAGGTTGTTGCATTTCGATGCCTGTGCATATGCAAAATCAAACAGTTTCGGAACTGAAATGATCATGTGGCTTTTTTTCTACTGTATTACGCTAGCATGCTCTCACGGCTTGCATCTCACGTGTATTTCTAATTGTGCTTTTTTTAACTTTTATCTCTGTTTATGATTACAATAGGTCAACTTTTCCATGATTTTCTTTTTCTATCATTTTGACTATAAGATTGACTACATGAGATGAAAATGTGCCATTTGACTATTTAAGCACTGGAATACCTATGGCCTAAACAGATCAAATTTTTGCCTGTTACATCCAACATCACCGTCCATCTCCTCCCCAGCCATCTTGCCTAGCTTCAACAGAATGTTAGCGAAGCCATAAGACCTTAGCTGTAGTATTCTTGTCTTATGAAATGTGTGAAAATAGAGATTGATATGTGATGCCTTAGATGTTGGCAACACAGAAAATCAAAAGATCCGTGCTAGATTTGGTAGTCTGGTAGTCGTGATTGTACTATCAGTATGGATTGACCTTTGCAAATCTTTTTTTTTTCGTTATAGCCAGCCTTTTTCATTTTTGGAATAACAATACTCAAATTCCACATGGCTTCTTTGATATCTATGTGCAGAATACTTACTTTTTTTTGGCTAATTTGACTGTAGGAGTATATGAGACCTTGGAGTTGAGGGATGCAGGATCTTATTTATGATGGCAAGGTTGTTCTTTCATGGTCAGTTCTACTTGGGAATTTTTCGTTTTAGTGTGATTGTATTATACTTTGTGATGCAATTGTGTTAAGATTGATTTGACAAAGCTACTTGAAGTGTCATGGTGAGTTGACTGGATGTATTAACCATTATGTGTCTTTGATGGATCAGTTACTTAAGCCATTTATAGAAAAATATGCACTGATTGAACTATGAAGGGAGGCATATATAAAGTTTTGATCGTATGCACGACATGGTGAACTGTTTCCATATGACACTACATGTTTGATCCATAGGTTTGGCATCCCAATTTTGGCATAATTATTTTGTTTATGCAACTTTGATTCTATGCAAAGCTCTAAATTAGCAACCTTATGTAGTTCACAGAGTTCAGTTAGATACACCATTAGGCTTGTTGTTCAGATATTTATTTGCAAAGTGAAGCATTGGTCCTTGTTTCTCTTGTAGGTATGACTTGGATGCTGCAACGACACTCTCTGTTCCATAGAATTATGGTCTTACAGATGAGATACATCTTTGTTTTCTTGATGTGCTACATTGTTAGTAGTCTAAATCACCACCATCCAATTAAGATCATCTAAACCATGTTGAACAGGAATGTGAATAAGACATGGCCTTCTATACTTGATCTAAACTTCTTTTTTCTTTAATAATTGAATGTCAATAAGACATGGCCTTCTGTGCCTTTACATCAGTTTCTGCTTTGCTAGATTATGCAGCTAGATCATACATGGGAAATATATGA
>CM014271.1:74980056-75083780 GCA_004135705.1 Alloteropsis semialata | reverse complement strand
GCGGCGGCGGCGTAGCGGACGGGCCAGCTCCCATGCCAGCAGAGCAGACGCGGGCCAGGACGACGGTTGAATTCGGCAGGAAGCTACGTCGGTGGGCTGCTGGGCCGCATAACGGAACACCGATGGGCCGCATCGTCTGCCCTACCTTCTTCCGTGGCCCATGATGGGCTGCTGAGGAGTTCCCGTCTCATCGCGGGCCCTGGACGAACGGTTTTTTGAGTCGCACTCGATTTCGTGGACTCTGACTATTGATGAAGGAGGTAAATAGGACTTTTTCCTTTTCTAGCCGCCAGCCCAGCTTCAGTTAGCCCACTTTCCAAAAAAAAAAACTTCATTTAGCCCACGACGGCCAGCCTGTAAAAAGCAACTAGTGTTGAAAATGAAAAGAATTCTTTGGAGTGGGATAAAAATGCAGCTCTAAGCCTCTAACCCGTCAAAAAAATGCAGCTCTAACTCTAGTGATAGGCACGAAATCGGTCTCTCCAGTTTCACATTGTTAAGTTTCTGAAAATGAAAAGAACCTTCCCTGTACGTCTCTCCTTTTTTGTTATTTTGGTGTTTGTACCACAGGCAGAACCGAATCCGAATGCTGCGCTCCAAGCTTTATCAAAGTTACCTGACGACTAAAGCTAAAGCCTCGGTTTATATGCTATATATAAAAGCAAGGGAGCGGTTGTGTTGTGTCTGAACAAAGCTGATCTGGTAAAGAAAAACTGAGCTTGGTCAGTGTATTTGACATTGCAAAGTTTCAAGCTGCAATGCTCTGCCACGGCGACAAGACGAAAACTGAACACAACCATCTTTCCTCTCAACCGTGTAAAAAAAAGTTTATTACTCTTTTATCAACGGGCTATCTAGTTTTGAATTCGGAAAGCCTAAAGTAAAATGCTCGGAAAATCGTAGAAAAATGGAACAATCAGATTGCTTGCTCCAAGCCATCACCGCAAAAAAAAAAAACTGTGCTCATGTAATAGGAAGACTGAATTTGGCAAGAATGAGTGAATGACAAGCGATTCTTAATAAACAAACAAAAAAAATAAAAAGTTCGTCGGGATGGTCTGGTGGGCCGGAGCCCAGAGAATTGGTATCTGGTGGGCCGCGTCTGACCCATCTTGCGGTCTTGCCTCATCTTCAGTGTCCTGCTCCATGGTGTCCGGATCTGTCTCATTTGACTTTACATTGACTGAAGCTTCATCATTTTTTCATGAAATCTTGTGAAATCCCTTTAGAGGTTTGGGTAAAATAACTTCAAACTTTTGATTCAAGTTGTTTGAAATGGGCCTTGCATCTTTACAACTTCCTGTACTTATTTTGGCACTTGAAAGTTTTACTGAAATTTGAATGAGTCTACTTTGAAACCTGAAGCTCTGGTTGAAACTCTGAATTTCAGTTCACGAAACTTTTGCATGGAATACAAAGTTTCTGTTTTCTGAAACTTGAAGAAAACCATCCCTTTGGGAATAATGAAAAATGGTTTATCCATGTTCAGCTGCACTCATATTCTTAGTTAAGAGCGCCCTTGATTTGCCAAGCCACATCAGAAGTTATTCCAGTCTACTTTTGAATTGATAGATTTTCTTTCCAGTCTGTCATCACGATATTATCAGGTTTTCATGCTTGTAAAATGAAAAAAAAAAACTTTGGAGTGGACTGAATTGCAGCTCTAACTCTAATGATAGGCATGAAATCACTCTCTCTGGTTTCAAATTGTTCAGTTTGTGATTTCGACTCCAGCATGATTGTCCATCTCTATCTGTGGTTGCACCTCAACTTTATGAGGTGGTTTTCTACAGAAGCTTCTGACTGCACCTCTCATTATCATAACCTTTGCCCTGGTTTGTACTCTGTTCTGACCTGTTTTCTTTAGGCTTTATTTCCTAATCACAACTCCTTCCTAATGATGTGTTGTGTCGTAACGTCAGATCTGCCTATTGTTTAACCTGTAAACCACACTGGTTCAATTTTTTGTTTAAAGTTAGCATCTAATTGCATTAACTTTCTGGCAATGTTCTTAATTTTCTATTTAGGATAGGCATGTCCCATTGAAAAAAGAAATACACATGGGAGCTTTACGAGGCAGGAAACAACCTAAAAAGTAGTACGAGTCTTTTGAGCTACTAATCAGACTGAACATAATTCTGATGTGAAATTAGATGCTAAGAAGATAGCATCGAAATCATTCCTACTAACAATCTGTGCACAATTATTGTCAGCTCGCAACCAACTTGGCCTCGGAACTTTTTTCCCCTTTCTGTTAATTCAGCGGCTTGATGAGTGAGTAACAAGCCTTAGATATTCGCCCATTGTTTTCATCCTTTGCAAGATTTACTTTTCCTGTTACGGATTGCTCTGAATAATCCACAACACAGCTCTGCTAGAACGGTCTACAAGGAGCTTGAGTGGCAAGGAGGAACAAGTCCATAGTGGTAGGCCCCAAATACCATTACTTTCACCCTTGTCACCTAGCAGGAAGGACAAACCCACACACAAGCTCCTCTCCCTGCCGTCTCCCTTGCTGCAAGGAGCTCCAAGCTGTGTGAAGCTGATGTGTTGCTGGCTTGCTGCAACCGTATATAGCTTTCTCCCACTGGCACCTTGTTTCCCTGCAGTGAAGGAAGGGAAAGGGGAGAGACAGCAATACAATCAAGTTGATGCTTGGAAAGAAACTGCCATATATATATAGGCCTTTGATACTTCTACTCTTGGCTGCCTAAGCTCGTGCTGTTGTGTAACCAACTGCTAGATCCTGCAGCTTTTGTTGTTGCATCAGCTTGCCATGGACAGAGGAGCTGGTGTTCCCACGGATGCTGGCCAGGATGTGTGGGACTGGGAGGTCTTGCCTGACCACAGGAGCTTCTCCATGGGCCATGGGAGCATGCATGCTGATGGTAAGAATCATCAGATCTTGATCTACTTAACCAAGTTCATGATCAGCAGCACCTCTTATTCTTGCAATCGGTTGCATGACAGATCAAGAAACGGAGGAACATATACCGCCTCCATCAGGAGATGCTGCAGTGGCTGATGAACCTGTCGTCGAGTGCAAGGACATCGGCGTCGTGCCAGACGAGACCGCCAAACCAGTGCCTTGTGTTGCCGATCTGATGGCCCCTGACGGAGACGAGGAAGAGAAGGCGTTCCAGAGCCCTGATGCCAAGGAAGCCGACGATGAGAAATTTTCTGAAGAGGAAGAGGATGTCAAGAAGGACAGCAACAGCAAGGCACGGCCGGAGTGCGTGGTGTTCAGCGTGGGGAAGCTGAAGGTGAACGGGATCGGCGCGCTGTGCTCGTTCGGGGTCGCGGCCGCCACCGTCTGCATCTTCCTGATCGGCGGCAGGCTGCAGCACCACCACAGGCAGCAGCAGCAGCAGAAGATCCAGCTCCAGTTCTATGGTGATGATAAGGTTCGATGACTCATTCAGTTTTGTCTTTTTACCTAATCCACAACCTCCTTTTGTTTCTGGGATGAGACTTTTGACCTAATTAATGCAGAATATGCAAGGTTTGAGCTTGACAGACAACTAATAAACCATCTTACTTGTGGTTCTCTGTGCTTAGATTAACTATTAGGACAGTAATTATTGTGGTCCAGCTTGGGCTTTCCTTCCTATCTTAAATGGATTCACCGGCCACCCAATCTTGGCCTTATATGCCAAAAAAAAAGAACTAGGAGATTCTTGGATCAGCTTAGGCTATTTGTTCCTTATAAATTCAGAAACTTTCAGTTGTAGCCGATTCGTCTTATCCATGAAGATGCTTTGATATGCAGAGAATCCAGCAAGTTGTGCAGCAGACCTCAAGGCTGAACCAGGCCATGTCATCTGTGATGGGGGCAGGAGGAGCATCAACAAGGGCCAACATATCATTTGGTGGATTCTACGATGGGTTCTGATCTCATCAGAATGGAGCATCATCACGCACAAGTTGCCATGGTAGCAGGTAGCAACTTATTAGATATGCTACAGCCAAGTGGTCTGAAACTCTGAATGTACACTACCACGTACCTGCACATAGTGTGTATTGGATGTAAATAATTGGGTTCTTAGACCTTGGTTTACATATAGATAAGGATGGATTATAGCTAGGTTTGTTCAAGTCTGCTGATAGATAAGAGAAAGATTATTTGACCTGAGCCGAAAGAGGAAATGCTTAATGGAGAAGTTACTAACTAAACATTAATATTGCTCCTCTTCTGACCTACTTGTCTAAGCAGGGATTTCTATGCGAATGACACTTTTATTTTGTTTAGCAAATGATTTGTGAACATGCCAGAACTAGTTTGCTATTACCTAGATTATGTGAGTTTCTTTTCAGCCCCTCCCTCTATTTTTAAATATATATGTTTACAACAAGATAATTTGTTCCAAAAATTTACTAACTAGATTGTCCTAAACATTATTCCAAAAAAAATATTGTCCTAAACATTATTATATACTCAAAAACGGATCGAGCATTAAATTAGTAGGGTGTAGTTTGATGGAAGAGGCTACTTAAACAGTGTAATCTAATCAGTGACCTACTGACCCGGCAACCGGCATCTTTTTCGCAAAGAAGTTCCATTCAAAAGTCAACATCTGCCACAAAATCCATCGGTGCTGAAATTCATGGCGTTGCCGGCGGACTTGTGCCCTCAATTGTGCGTTGTGGTGTATACACAGTGACATGCCACCAATCTGGCCATTCTGCACGGTGGCGCGACCGTGCAAGTGTCCGGCCGCCAGCCAGGACAACCTAACCGGGAAACGTTCTCGTTCTGAGCATCACAAACTTTTCTAATGTTTGTGAAACGGTTCACTGAATCTGCAAGGAGAAACGTTTCCTCGTCGACTTGTCGAGTAGCCCAGGAACAAGCACTGGACAATTTTTGTCACCTCGCCTTTCACCGTCAAAGAGACCGCCTTACTGAATCGTAAGACGTAATTTAGATGCTAAATAATGATTATGAAAAACGGAGCAAGACAATGTTTGAAAAAAAAATAGTATGTATAAACTAAGATATTCCTTAGGAAAACAATTATAGGTCTAAATAAAAGTTGCTCAACACAATAGTAGCCATAGGCCTGACAAGTTAGTAAAATCTGGTTTCAGGTCCTTTGTCAAACAAACATACAATAGTTTCTTACCACTGCGCTATCCCGATTTATGAAAAAAATAAAATCGTGGGAAAAGAAGAAATATCTCGCTTGCAATGTCAATGCATATAATGTGGTAAAAATCTGCCGTCCCTATCAGGTGGTCAAGAGAAGCCAACTCCAGCAAGTCTTTGTGAATGGGCTGGAGCGAGCCAAGCAGACGAGCTTGGTCAGTGGCAACGTTGCTCCGGTGATGCCGACACAAGGGAGAAGGCAAAGTTTAAAAGAAGAAAAAATCGTTTTAAGTTTTTGCTTGTGTTTATTTGGAAGTTAAATTTGTTCTTTTGTGCACCTTGCAAATAGTTGCGTGCACGGTGCATTTAGAAAACAAGTTACTCCTTATCGAGATGAAGAATTTTTCATATCATTTTTCCCATACTATAACATGAGCCTTGTTTCAACTTTCAAGGCTTGAAAGGTACCCGTGGGTAATTTAAATTTCTGGTAATTTGCTCTCTGACTTTTACTAGCCGTCTGATCTCATAAAAAATAACTAAATAATTACAATAATATTGGAAAGGGTATTATGGTAACATCATTTGCTTATCTCTCGGATGGGCTCTTCGGTCTTGGTCCTCTCCGTCAGTTCATCCTCACGCACGCAGAAACCTACGCAGAAACAAGTGCCGCCGCCCCGGTCCTTCGTCGCCCCCGCCGCTCAACGCCCCCTCCGCAGCGCCGCTCGTCGCCCCCACCGCCACGCCGCTTGTCGCCCCTGACGCTCGGCGCCCCCGTCGCCGCGCCGCTCGTCGCCCCAACCGCCACGCCGCTCGTAGCCCCCCACCTCCGCGCTGCTGGCCCCCGGCGCCACGCCGCTCTTCTAGGTTTGGCGCAGTCAACTCCATCAGATCAGGGCCTGTACACCCAGGCGCCTTCAGATTGGGGAGGCTTCGCGAGCAACAACCGCGAAGGCGGCTGCTGAAGACGACCAGGAGGCTGTGCTGCAGCGTGGTGTTAGGGCTCCCTACGTGCATTCACCCGCTGCGGGAGATCGCCGCCAGGTACATGATTACATGAATATGTCCAATTTGTTCAGAGATTGTTTGTGGGTGCATGGTGCTAAGTTCCCTCTGTGAAAGCAATGTGAATTCGTTATTATTCAGTGACATGGAACATTACACGAAGATTGAAAAAGTGTTGTAGTACTCTAATTTTCAGCCATGTACTTGCTAATTATCTTATGATTCCATTTGTCTAAAAGTTGTCGATTGAACAACCTTGCTTATGCCAGAAAATGCAAATGATACACTTTTGGAATCCTACTCCCATATGTATGCTGTTTCACTGAGCTAGTTGATTTGTAATTCAGGTGTATTTGGAATCCATCAATCTTTGCTAATTTATGAGGCTAGTAAAGTCTATCCATAATTTCACATTCAGAGTAGCACATCTGCTAAGGCACGGTCGCTAAAAAAGAGTAGCACATCTGATTCGTTAACTTTAAGTGTTGTATCTGGTTGCAGAATAATTTCACATTATTTTGAATGAGTTAGTTATATCCGGTTGCAGAATTAGGAATTATTTTTAGTCATTATTGCTATTTTGTTACTATTGGTGTCACAAGTTGCAATGGGTTGTTATTTTGGGTGTTAATGTATAGGAAGACATGACTGATTCAAGCACAGAGTCATTATCAGAGTACTACAAAATAGTTAGCAAGATTTTTGGTAGTGAGGATGAAGGCTATCAATTTTACAACAAGTATGCTCTCGAGAAAGGATTCAGTGTGCGGAGAAGCTATGTTGAGTGGGACAAAGCCATCCAGGAGCTCATTTTAAGGAATTTTGTCTGCAGTCGGCAAGGTTTCCGTGAATCGAGGCATTTGAAGAAAGAAGATAGGAAGAGAAAGGCGCGGAATATCACTCGTGTTGGCTGTCAAGCCAAATTGGTGATTGCACAAGTAAAAGAAACACAACGGTGGTATGTCAAGGATTTCATTGATGAACACAACCATCCTTTGGCCACTTGAGAGCTTGCTTGTCTGTTGCGTTCACATAGGAGAATCAGTGACGAGCAGAAACTTCAATCATAGAAATGCAAAATTCTGGTATCCGCAAACACCAAATCATGGATATTTTAGAAATGCAGTATGGTGGGTTTGATAATGTTGGATGCGTTGACTGGGACATATATAATTTCTGCTATCGTTATAAGTAGGAGATAATTGCTGCCGGAGCTGCTCAAACAGTGATCCGTCACCTGAAGGCGCGACAAGAGAAAGATCCTGAATTTTTCTTCAAGTATTTGGTTGATGGGGCGGGGCATCTTAATGGATTATTCTAGTCTGATAGCCAGTCGTTGCTTGACTATGAAGCTTTTGGTGATGTTATTGTTTTTGATAGCACATATAGAACGAATCGGTATAATATGCCCTTTGTGCCATTTGTTGGGTTGAACCATCATCGAAGCACTGTAATTTTTGGATGTGGAATTATTTCACATAAAAAAAGTGAGGCATATGTATGGATGTTACGGACCTTTTCAGCTGCCATGGCCCAGAAGCACCCAATATTTGTGATCACTGATGGAGACCTTGCAATGCAGAGAGCAATCAGGGTGGTTTGACCTAATTCAAACCACAGGCTGTGCGTATGGCATATGGAGCAGAACATATGTTGTAATTTGCATGATGATGATGTTAGGGAAGAATTCAGGAAATTTCTATATGATAGCTGCTCCATACAAGAGCTTGAGAGGAAATGGATAGAGTTTTTAGAAAAGAATCAAGTTACATCTGAGGAGACATGGTTACATCATATGTACCAAATGAGGAATCTATGGTGTGCTACATATCAGGAGGGACGGTGTTTCTTAGGAATGAGGAGCAATCAACGGAGCGAGAACCTAAACTCTAAACTTCATACGCACCTTGATGGCAAAATGTCATTATTTGACATGGTTCAGCACTATGAGCATTGCCTTTCTGGAATGCACAAGAACGAGGCGAAGGGGGATGTTGTAGCATTGCAATTCATTTCATTCACAGAGCCAGATGCTTCAAATATTGAGAAACATGCTGCACAAGTGTTCACACCTACGGTCTTTGACTTGGTAAACTGGAGCATACATGCTGCCAGCAACTGTATTCTCATCGAGATATTAGATGGTGGTGAATTGACTTCGTACATTGTGGCTAAGAAAGATAGAAGAGAGATCAACTTCCTGGTGCATTGTGAATTGAAGGAAGCCTTTCTGAGTGGAATTTGTTGTTCTTGCCGTAAGCTAGAATGCAGAGGAACACCATGTTCACATATTTTTTTGTATTGGGCATATTGCAAGTAGACCAAGTTCCCAAGTGTTGTGTTCCCATCAGGTGGACGATGAGTGCAAAGTCAGCATTTCCTCCAAGATGATCATCAACAACATGCTGCTTCTTTGGTTGGGAGGACCCAGCTGCTTCATTAGACTCTCGGGTTCTTTTGAACTGTTTCTTTGCAAAACAAAGACAAGATGACATGATATCTTCATACTTTATAACCATATTTTTGTTCAAGACAATAACACGCTAAAATAATTGGAAAGAAGCATGTAAACTGAAGCATGTGTATCCTAGCATATGCCAAAATATATTAAGATGGTTTCCTTTATTTTTTTTCTACATTGTGACTAAAACCTTTTTCGACATGTTTCTCAAGAAACACTAAATTCTAAACATGGAATTATTAAGTGTATTCTACATGAATTATTAAGCAACAAGACAAGCTTTGTAGCCTATATATGTAGTCAAGGAAGCAGTGAACTTTCATCCTACAAAAATTATTATCTATCTCTTTATCTAGACCTCTTGTGCATGCTTCCAAATTTGGTGGAAACTTATTTTTCATGTGTTGTAACTATCAATGATTATAGGTACAAGGTTCACTGGAATCTTTGTTCTCCAAGACAAGTTTGGTACTTCTAGTATTCTTTTTAGAAGGATTTTGAAAATGGCGTAAAAAAGTTCAAGATTTCTCAAAGTAGCAAGAGAACATACCACCCTAAATTATAATAGTACAAGGCCATTAGGTTGTTGCCAAGAGATATCCAACCAAACCTTTGCATTATGAAATATCCCATCCTACTAGAACCTTCTCCAATTAAAATCTACTTCTAGATATCTCCTTTTATTATTGTATTGCCATAATCTTTATGTAACTAACTTCAAGTATGCATTTCTAGCTTTCAGTAGATTTGGAAGCAGAAGAGGAAACGATATGGCCACCAAAGAACATGAAGCAATGTGATTTTGGATATTGAGGTCATGAGATGAGGGATTGGGGGTGGAACCAGGAAGGGAAATAATGTCTGAGCTTTTCTTTTAGTAGTGTGGGCAACTCGTTATCTAGTTCTCGAGAGATTGTCATTTCATTTGTTCTGCTGATGCATAGCAAAGCGAACCTGCACTATTAGAGAACTCTTCATCGGTACCGGTTGGTAAGGGACATAGCCCATAGGTACTGATGTTGGAACCGGTACTGAAAAACTGAGACTAATAGTCTCGGCCTTATCTGGTATTGAAAACCGAGACTAATAGGGGCCATTTGGTTGGTGCCCACCTCTGCCATGCCAACGTGAGGGTGCGCCAATTTTTTGGCGAAGGATCCTGCCGCCGCTAATTTGCCATCGGTTGGTCATGAAACTGAACTAGCGTTAGCAAGATCTCATTGGCTCGCCAATAATTGGTTCCAATACAAACAAACAGAGTTATCAAGTCTGGTCCATAACCAATTATTTGGTCGGGGCGAGCATTAGCTGTGAACCAAATGAGCCCATAGTCTCGGCCTTATGCAGTCATAACACGATTTTTAACGCGAAAATACACGTGTGCGGCGCACGGGCTTCGAACCCACGACCTCTTGCTTTGCGCGTTGCTTCCTTACCATCTCACCTACACACCACAGCTATCAAGTCCCAGATGTTTTCCTTTTGAATTAACCCATGCAGGACCCTTTGGTACCGATTTGTAACACGACCCGGTAATCGGTACCAAAGGGTGAGTTTTAGTGCGGGGTCGTGCTACAAACCGGTACCAAAGGGTCGAGAGGCATTAGTATCGGGTCATAACACCACCCGGTACCAAAGGTCACCCGATATCAGGTGGTGTTATGACTCGGTACTAAAGGGTCCTCGAAGTCTATCAAATTTAGAGCATTGGTATCGGATTTTTAGAACAGTTACCAATGTAGGGGATGGAAGGCCGTTTTTCAGATAGTGATGGGCTGCTGGCATCTATCCCGAGCACTATGGTGAAAGGCATGTCATGTGGCTCTTTGGTCACCTGCTCACCCTGCAGCCGAATGAAGGAGCCTTGGAAAGCAACGAAGCTGCAGCTGCACACATGTTTTCGGTTTTCGCTCTTGTTCGTATCGTGTCGATGCGTGCATCAGCAATTCACCATCTCAAAGTTCAGCATAACGATGTGGCATGGCAGCATCCTTTTGCAACCTTTTTCCCTCACGCACGCATGCGCGTGTTTCCACGCTCACTGTGCTGTCAACCAGCAGGAGTGCTTGCACACATAGATATATGCAAAAGTATCAGCATTCCATCATTCCATGAGTGCATGCAGCATGCCTGCTATGCAGACAAGAAGACAATATTGAAAAAATGGGCTCAATTTTCTTGGCTACTCCCAAGATCGTGTCGTCACAGCATGTACCTTACAATTTAGTCCCAAGATCTTGTCGTCGCCACACGTGCCGGGTTATGGAATGGGTTTTGTCATTAATCCACGTTTAATACTCTTAATTAGTGTCCTAACATTTGATGTGACGAATGAATAATGAAAGGTTTGAAAAGTTGATGCAACTAAACATGGCCATATACATACACGATCTGTATAGATAGATCGATCACCAGCATCATGAGTAGTAGATTCCAATCACTTTTTTGTCCCTGTCTAGCTTGCTGGCTAGCTCTTCTTCTTCTCTCCTTTTTTGGGCTGTAAAGGCATTTGCTTTCCAGACCACCTCGCCTGTGACACGCTGGCCACTGTGCCCTGAGAGTGGGAATCCACGCGGCCAGGAATCACCATGGCCTTGGAAAACACATCATTTGCCATGGTGATTCCACGCGGCCAGGAATCCACGTCATCAGCTAGCCGGTAGCCACTGCTCCCAGGAGATTATCCCAAATGCTTTCGTGGGCGGTGGGCCATACCTAATTGCACAATTTTATCATGTTTTCATTTCAAGATTGGCCCATGGCCCATACAAAGGTACAATCGAGCCCGGTGAGGCGTTGTTGATCACCACAACGCTGCTGCGAACCTGAGAGCGCAATAAGCTAGTACTAGCTCCTGCCCAACCAACCCCTGATGGGCTTTTTCACTACTAGCCGACGGGCTGACCGTGGCAGCCATCTGAAAATGCGAAGAGAGCCAAAGCCTGCCAGCGAAACTGAAAACCAAGTCCCAACCGCACAATTGGTCCATCTGTCCTCCTTAATGCGCATGTATCGCCCACGGATTTGTTCGCATCGTCACATTCAATGAAAAACTGATGTTATAGTATATATATTGGCGAAGTAAAATTGATACCGGTATGTTTCAAAAAAAAATTGATACCGGTAGATTTGCCATTTAAAGTGGTTTAATAATGTGTAACACATTTCGTTTAAAAGATCGTATTCACACCATACAATTACCAATGGGAGACTCGCGATATGTGCCAGAAAAATATATAAATTCTAGAATTCAATCAATAAAAAGACCCGGACATCAATCAGGTCTTTAATCATCATAGGCAGGCGTTCTATTATGCTTTATAGAAACAACTGTCTCTACCATTATATAAGTAGTTTTATGAAAATTAACTACCTCTCCACCAATCACATAGGTGCGATGTAAAGAAAAAAAAAGACCCGAATGGAATAGAGTGATTGCTAACTAAAGTCTATCGCAACACATTGAAGATAAGTACGTATCTATGTGAGTATTGCATTATCTTTTTTAAGAGAAAAGTAGAGAGAAAGAACAAGATAAGCTATTTTTGATTTTTTCCCTTCATCCCAAAATAAAAAATCCATTTTGGCTTTTAAGATCTATCACTTTTGCTTTATATCTAGACATAACAGATACATAGTAAAATATACGGATCTAAAAAAGCTAAAACAAACTGTATTTTTAGAAGGAGCGAGTAATAGCTAAGGGGTCTTTTTTTTTGTGCGAATCTAGAGCTAAGGGATCTAGTTATAATTATATAGAGGTCGCAAATCGAATTATCACCATGTGCGCCGTGTCAATATTTAAAAATAATTTAAATTTACAACTCGAAAGTAGTGAAAAAAAAATAGCACCACAGCCTGCGGATAGGCCAAGCCACCGGCTTGTATAATACGGTGGTATTTTCACACTCCGATGAATTCTCGTATCCCATACGGCCAGACCGCGCTGCGCTATTCCTCCTCCCCCGCCCCGTATCACCGGCGGCAAGCTGCCAAAAATGGCGACGAGCATGAGCCAGGCCGAGGCCGAGGCCGAGGCGACGACAAGGGGACAGCAGTAACAGTAGCAAATTCCTTCCTCTCTCCTCACGTACCCTCTCACGCGCCGCCGTGCCCCTGCCCCTGCCCCTGCTGCTGTGGCGCGCGTGGTGCCGTTGCGTCGCTTTGCTGCTCGGCCTTTGTCTCGCTCCGCGCCCTCACTGTAGCTGGCATCCTCATTCTGGCCTCTGCCTCACGCGCCGCTTTGTCGCCACTGCACACTGCCAGTGCCCACTGCCCACTGCCCCGCCGCTCTCCGCCTTCCATCTCCACCGACGAGCCGTGCGCGCCTCGGCACCGGCATTGCCTGACGAACAGGGAAGAATCCCCAAGCTTACGGGCGGCTGCGCCGGGGACCGACAGCGCCACGCCGCGCTGCGTGGCGTTGCGCGCGAGGTGTTCGTGGGAAGTCCCCGTAGGAGGGACGACGATGATGCGGGACCTGACCTGCTTCGGGGACAGCAGCGTCCAGATCGCGGACGCGGCGTCCTCGTCCTCGTCCTCGGGCGCCGGCGCCGGCGGCCGGGGCAGCGGCAAGGGCGGCGCGTCGGCGGCGGCGGCGCAGAGCCGCGTCACGTGCCTCTACCAGGCGCGGCTCGCGGGCCGGCCGTGCGCGCTCTCGGTCACGTGGACCCGCGGCGGCCTCGCGGGGCAGGCGGCCGCGGTCAGCGTCGTCGCCGTCGACGCCGCATCCGGGGACCGCCTGTGCCGGGCCGACGTCAAGCCGTGGCTCTTCTCCAAGCGCAAGGGCTCAAAGACCCTCGACGCCGCCGACTCCAAGGTCGACGTGTTCTGGGACCTGTCGGGCGCCAAGTTCGGCGGCGCCGCGCCCGAGCCGCTGGAGGGCTTCTACGTCGCGGTGGTGTGCGACCACGAGATGGTGCTCCTACTCGGCGACATGAGGAAGGAGGCGTACCGCAAGACGGGCGCCGGCCGCCCCGCCGTCGACGCGCTTCTCGTGGCCAGGCGGGAGCACGTCGTCAGCAAGAAGGTTTTCTCTGCCAAGGCTCAGTTCTGCCAGCATGGCCGGTGCCATGACATTGTGATAGAGTGCGACACCGCCGGCACCAACGACCCTTCCCTTGTGATCCACATCGATAGGCGGCCGGTCATGCGGGTGAGGCGTCTGGCGTGGAAGTTCAGAGGGAACCAGACGGTTCTGGTGGATGGGTTGCCTGTGGAGGTGTTCTGGGATGTCCATGGCTGGCTCTTTGGCTCGGCGGCGAGCAATGCTGTGTTCATGTTCCAGACGTGCCAAGCGGCTGAGAAGCCGGTGCCGTGGGCGTATTTGCAGATTTTTAAGGAGCCTCAGTTGCAAGGGCATGGTTTCTCCTTGATAATACATGCATGGAAGGTTGAGTAGGAGTGTGCAGGTTCGAATTGACTGCAACATATGTCAACTTCCAAGTGTTAGTAAGATGATTCAGTGCGTGTGTTGTGAGGTGGAATTTGCCGCCTCCTATAAACTCTGTTGTCTATGTTTTTTTTTCTCAAATACAACTCTGTTGGATATTTTTGTCAAGATTATATGATGTTTTGCTAATTTTATTAAACCATTCTCCCATGACTTTGAGGAGATATTCTGTCTCTGTGCTCAGAGTTGTAACCATGTTATTCACTGGCAACAAAATGATGTGTTCGCTTATAGATTGGAGGTGCTAGTTTGTTTACATTTTGGGGGCAATAGTCAGTTTGTTAAGAGCTGTTACTCTGTATATAGCACTAGTAATTTGCATTCTGTGGAGAAGAGCAGCTAATGAAGGTTGTGAAGAAACATTAGCACTTAGCATCATTTTTTTCATATGCAGTTTATCGTTTATCTCATTTATACCAATGTAATGAATAGCAATTGTATTGATTACTAGCCCCATGGGAGCAATATACAGGAGCACATGAGTGCGTACAGAAAATTGTTCTATTAACGTATACATGAAGGACTCTATACCCCTAGAATCTGTGAATCTGAATATGCCAATTCTTTGCAGGAGAAAGTCCAAATAGGGTATGTCTGATTGATTAGACCATACTGTGTGGATACAGATCCAGTAGATCTCCTGAAAGGTAATACTTTTGTCACGGAAGTTTTTCCTTTCCCGCACAATTACTCTGCTTTGTGGCTTCATTGTTCTTTTCCTTTCTGCTAATTCTATACTCTGCTTGACTATCCATTCAGACAGAGGGTATGATGAACATACATCATGCTATTCAGTTGACAAATGGCAATAGAAGGTAAAAGTATATTCAGACTGCTCCAGTAATTTCTCACTGGCCATTTATTCCTGCAGAGGATACATTAGGTGTTACATTTGCATCATCAAGGATAACTTCTTCTGACCAGTACTTGCCCTTCCTGATAGGGCACTGTACTGTTCTCTTTTTTTTTTGGTCTTATATTGTGCTTTGTCTTCTTTTTATATGTTTTGCTAGGTTGGTGCATCACCTTCAATTGACACATTGCAGTGAAAGATAACATATTGGATGTATGTAAGCATTAGTTGAAACTAGTCGATCAAGTCATGGGTGACAAAATAGGTAACAAGTGTTCAACATCTTTGGAAATGTATTAGCTGCATTGTAGCTCATTAGTTTTATTTGTTGAATCTCAGATCTTACTTCAGAGGCAAATCATGAATTGAGCCTCTTTCTTGATCAAATGCTCTATTGGAGCTCAAGTTCATTGTGTACCCATATTTATATTCTATATCTGCTTGCTTGGAGTATCTAGCTTGTTTGAAAGAAGCTTAACTTGTAGTCACTGAATTAAGGTAGAGGTTGTTTGATTGAATGTGTATCCTAAATATTCTTGATTAGAGCATCTCAAAGCTTACATGAAACAGGTTGAATTCATAGTCAGCTGCTAATATTGCCAGAGCAAAGTTTGTTATCACTGCTAATATTGGCAGAGCAAAGTTTGTTGTTATCACTGCTAATATTGCCAGAGCAAAGTTTGTTGTTATCACTGCTAATATTGCCACAGCAAAGTTTGGCTACATAGTCAGCTGTGGAGCTGCCTGAAGATGAATCTTCTCAAAATCTAGTTAGTCTGTTTTATGTGTATCACCTGTTTCTCATTCATGTAACTAGACATCCTAAAATTCAGTTAGCTGCTTATTATATTTAAATATTCTGACCAAGTTCATGTTCAAGTAAATGAAGAAACTGTATGAGTGTCTTGTATCATGTCATTTGAAACGGACATGCCAACTGAATGCAGTGATTGTCTCATGGTAGCCATGGAACTGGATGCAAATCAAATACTGTTTTAAAGTTTTTTTTAGCACAATCCTGGACGGAATTCTGCATGGATCTTACTGTCTCAGTAATTGTAGCTGGACATCGTTTTCCAGAGAAGCAACTACCAGAGGGCGAGAATGACTCTGTCAAATGTCAATGCAGTTGTCATCGCAGCATCTTGTTATTACTTACTGGAAAGCAGGTGAGGTGATGTTGATATTTGTACATGAACAAACGGTTGGATTCAGTAGTACTAAAAGCAAGGAGCAGTGAAGAGAAACACGCCTGTTAATCATGCTCAATTCTTACTTTTCCTAGCAGAATTTGCACTTTTCCTAGCAAGGAGCAGTGAAGAGAAACACGCCTGTTAATCTTGCTGCTGTTGAAAGTTCTTGGACAGTCCTGTAATGTTGACACTAGACAAAGCTGCTGATAATGGTGCCTTCAAGGATCAAAACATCTCTGAGCCTTCAGAAAGCTGAGGTTAACTGGTCTACGGATTTTACCACACATCGATGTGAACCAAACTTCATGTCTCTTATAATGATTCTTCAAACTTAGGATAGTATTAGCTTGAATATTTTGCATTTTATGCACAATTTAACCACCATCAATTTCCTCATCCTAAAGTGAGGGGGCACAAATATGTGGGGAAGAAGAAAATGATGAAAACTTTTAAGAGCTAAAAACATGTTTGTGCCGTAGTTTCCCCTTCATCCTATTTAATTTGTTGTCAACTACTGTAATTTGGTTCTGGCACAAGGACTTTATAAACAGTATATAAAACATCAGCAAAGTTCTAATATTTTTGTGAGCCAAGAACTTAGGTCCTCTGTTCACTATTCAATATATCCTCTGTTCACGCCATTGCCTGTTGCCACCAGCCTGCTCTATGGAGTGCCTACTTCAATATGCAAGTGTTCAGGTTTCGGCTGCTGAGACAATATGTGTAGTTTGTATAAAGAGGCAATGAGTAACTATACTTTTTTGTTTGTATAACTATGCAAGGGTTCAAGTGCTCTGGACTTGTCAACAATATACTGTAAGGAGTGATAGGATTGGCATTTGTCCCATAACTACACACTCTTCGTTCTTTGAGCATAAAGTGCCAGTGCCAAATCAGTCCCTACTGCTCATATTCATGCGCAGCAAGAAGAAATACTATTCTATTACAGCATCTAATACCATGATTTTGCTGAACCTTTTCTCTTCGTTCAGAATAACGTTGAATGAAAATTAGACTCACGGTGGCTTTTCTTTTTGTTTTTTTGCTGTTACTAGTTGTGATGTAGCATCACTTTATTCTTGCAAGTCACACAAACTGCTGTTTATGATGTTTCATGAGCTAGGATGGTGATGGGGCACAAAAAACCTTGAATTTTTTGCACTAGTCTGGACCAGACAGATGTGAACTGATGGTACTGCTGTGGGCCTGTTCAGATTAACCATCAACAGCACACGTGGACAGTAAACTGTGTTCAAGAAGACCAATGGCCAAGAACTTCAATTGGTAAGGTTGAACTTTACCCTATTGGTAATTCTTATGACGAATTGCATTTGCTTACATGCTAAGTCGAGTAGCTTGCATTTCTTTGCTATTACACGACATTCTAGAAGAACAAGCAAACACAGTACAGAACAGAGACCCTTGCTGGTCGACATCTAGACCTTTTTCCTTTATTGATTGACGAACCTGTTCGAACCTTTTTACTGTAATCCTCTGTTTCTGTTTTGTTGCTACCCTATTCAAAGAATACAAAAACCTCACCAGCTCAAATACTTATGTTTTACCTTCCTTATCCTACATGTATATACAAACTCATTGCTTCAAAAAAAATTTGTTTCTGTAATTTGGGACGGCCATTCACTTGTTTGCATCTCATCAACAAGCATTCACAACACCACCTCATGCTTCTTCTATTTATCTTTTTGCAGCTTGAAGAAGCCAATGCAAGTCTTCGTCAAGGGCTGTACAAATAGTCATATTACACACTGACAAGAGCAGCATACCAACAACACAATAGACAGCATCATAAAGGTATGTGCTACTAGTCTGAGTACAATATCTATTCAAACCATTAATGATCACATAAAACAAATAAAGTGACTACTGACATGTAGTATTTAATTTGTTATGCCGTCTTTTTGGGCACTAGCATGTATAATAGCACCAAATCACACCAACATGCCCGTAGCGTTGCAAAATATTAAACCAAAAGCTATGACCATGGGTGCTTGTTCAAAGGCATTATTCTTTCCTTTAACAAAGGGTAGACCAAGATATCGAATAAAACATAAGGATGGCGGCAAAGACTGACCAAACAGCACTTGCCAACAGAAGTACAAAATTATAGAGTTCATAGCCTGCAGATCATACATCCAAGATCCAACAAAGAAACCCAAAATCACATACACTGATACACATAATCATATATATAACAATCTGGTGTGGCACTACCTTACTTGCACAATTAGTATTCTTTTTTTGGGGGGTAGGTTAAAGGGTGCGAAATCGCGGTTCCAATGGGGAAAGCGAGGGAGGTAGGAAGAGTGAGGAGTGGAAAGGGACTAGATACCAGAATAGATTGCAGAGGACACCACGGTTGGGCTGCAAGGAACGAAGCAATGTGGTACAGTGCAATAGACTTCACCCCTACCCCGTGCCAAAAGCAACGCCCCCTGATGGGTACCCCCTCTCTACCCCTCCTCCTCCTTGCCTATTTCCTCCGGGCGTTTTGCGTAGGAGCCCAGCAGCCACAGCGTTTCCTCGTTGTAATTGCTCAATGGGGTGGCTCCACTCCCTCTTCTCCCCTCTCAGGAGGATGTGGGTTCGGGCGCACTCCGAGCGCCGGAACCGTAAGTCCTCTGCCTCTGCGTATGATCAATCATCCTACAAGTTCATCCGGCATTCCATCTTTCTCATTTTTGGTGCATTGCAGCCATGTTCTTTCTTTGCCTGCCCTGTTGTTTCTGAAATGCTTGTTGGATTGCATTTTTTTTTTGGTGTGCTAACTCGATCATGGCTTTGCTTGACAGGGAGGGGAATGCACCTCCTGTACAAGGACGTGCAGTCCTGCCAGGACGAGGACGTGCAGGTCCTGTGGTCGATCCTCATCGATTCGCACCGCCACCCGGCGCTCCTCAAGCTCAAGCTCTGAAACTCCAGAAGGAGCAGCCAGCAATGGCGTGTATTTATGTGTGATGTGAGAGCACTAGCAGCACCACTTCAGCTCTTGGGACATTGCATAGGCCTCCCTTAGTTTAGTATTGCTTGGCTTTGATGAGGATCCTCATTGGCCATTATCGCCTTCGATCGCCTTCCAAAACCCAAAAGCCGAAAAATCCAGAGGTTGAAGAAGAGTGTGTGTGAGAAAGAGGTTTGTATAGATTTTCCCCCCTGTGTTTGGTTTGAAATGTACCAGCGAGGTTGAAACGCCACCTGTGTGTTGTTTGAGCTTGGAAAAATGAGTGTGAGGTTGAGCTCTCTGTACATAGACACCTGTTTGCTCAAGTGCCTTACCTTGAATTGTATTGTACTATATTGTACATTTGTACTGTACAGCTTGTGTGTATGGGAGGCTGGTTGTTAGAGTGTATCTGTCCCTGCTTTTTGTTATTAATTTGCCTGTCAATTTCTTGGTGCCTGACGCGTCCCCTCTTGCGTCGCTCTCGTTTTTCTCTCGCACGAATGGCTGCCAAGTGGTCGTGATCATGCATTTGGACTAGAATATGTGTGTGTGTGTTCAAAGTGTATCCATCGATGTTTCTCTACGCATGGAATCATCCAAAGTCGTACAAGACGATTTGGCCTGCATTTGTTTATCTGAACTTGCCACAACAGAAACAAATATCTTTCAGCGAAATCCGGCATTGCCGACACTCGAGATAAATATTCTCAACAACTATGCTCAACAACTCGAGATAAATATCTTTCAGCAAAAAATACATGTAAATCTTGCTCAACAACTCCTGCAGATAAATATTCTTACATGTATTTTTTGAAGCAAATATTTATATGTATGTGTAGGATAACATTATATTACCTCATCTTCAAACTATTTTATTGCAAAAGGATCTCTGATTTAACTATGCTCTCACCTGCCGATGGATTTTTTTACATGTTTATATGGTTCAGTTTGCATCAGTATCAGTAACAATTTGGTTTGGTTAGACCTAGCCTCCTTACAGGCGGACACCACAACTTTTGTGTGGAATGTCTAGTGAAAATTCACCTTTTGGTCACAAAATATACTGTTGAATGAGAAAGATTGTTTGGTCCTGTAAGAATCATAAATCTCCAATTATAGGGCCACAAACAGGCATGAAAGTACTAAACAAAATATAATCTCATTTAAGTTCTGGAAATGTTTTAATCAAAACTCCTGTTTGCAACATGTACTGATATATGTCTCACGATGCCCTTCCTAGAGCATTTGACAATTACTTAACAGAAGAGGGGCTATCGCAATCTGTTATAATCGCGATAAAGAGAAACCATAGAATTATAAGACCAATGAATTATTGAAGAACCATAGTTACAGAAAGTCGGAGTTCTGTGATACACACGCCACAAAATTATGAGTAGTATACAGAGTGTGGCAGTGCATCATTAGCAATAAACAGAATGCCTGAAATCGATGTGGATTCAATTCGTGACATTGCGGGCGATTGCATCAGCAGGTCATGTCTGCCCCGCCTGGTAAGCATCCTGTTCACTGAGAAGCATTAGATGAAAGAAGAGTCAAATGCATAGCCAAGAAGCAGGGCATCTCCTAACAGACTTCAGAGGCAATTTCGTGAATGCATAGTTCAGAATTCGGAGGCAACCCACGGAGCAGAATATATGCTGACAATGATCATCACATTATGCCAAACAGTAAGGATGGTAAAATTGCTATGCAGGGAAACAAGTTTAACTGATTAAGAAAAGCAACATGAAATTTGATCATGGTGATACACGGCTTTAGAAATCCCGTTTGACTCATCCTACTCTGCTTCTAGAAAACGAAGGAACAAGAGAAGAGAAATTGCCAACCAGGCGTGACACGCAAGCCTTGAAGTAGGGTATGGCATCTGGTTCTGTGCGGGAAATAGCACCCAAAGGAGTAACAGTAATCTAGAATAAACAAGATATATTATTAGAAACATTGGTTCTATTAAAAATGGAAGCTGTATGGTAGCTAGGTCATTCTTACATATCCATCAACTAGGGAATTGTGGTCCGTGTCCTCTCCTTCCACTCCATCAGAACTTCTCCCAACAATCTGTTCACAATGCCATCAACAAAAACCATTAATAAACATAAACTCATCCATTTTAATTCATAAAGTGATAACTCATCCATTTTAATTCATAAAGTGATATCTCTTAGTTTAGCTAGCATAAAAGAGAAACGATAAAATAAAATGAGGCCGAAGCGTCCAGGGATCCACAATGACACCAAAAAGCTTGGGTTCCGCGGGACAGAAATGTATAGCTACTCCCCATTAGAAATGAGGAATATCAGCAATGCAAGTTATGCACTACCCATTTAAACTTAATAATAGAAGCAGGCTACATCAGACCATTATATTGAATGTCAGAAAAGTAGAATAGTAATATCTCAAGAGATGAGACAAGATTTTAATTCTCTGGTACACATTTAACGGTTTTATCTTAGAAAACTAATTTTCTTGAAGTATACCTCTGAGATCCAGTTCAAATGTGATTGGCAGATTAGCATGAAATTTGGAAATGCTAACTTACCACTCTTTTATACAGTAGGTCATTCTCCGATGAAGTAACTAGCTCGCTGTCCTTTTCACCGTCGACATCCATGTTTGCTGTCTGGTAACTTTCTACTGCAGGCTTCTTGTAAACCGTTTGCTCCCAACTAATTCTGGCCATATATGTTCCTTGTTTCGTAATTTTGTACCCCTATTGCCAAGAACAGGGCAGGAAAAAAAACTTAGATTTTCATCTGTTCATAAACAAAGATACAGACATAAATGTTTTACATATGTTCTAAGGTGAAATCCATTAAATTTGAACGTTAATTGAAACTCAGCAAAAATATAAAATTCTTAGCACTTTAACATGTCCTGGGGCCTGGGCCATGCTCTATACTTTGTCCATATGCATGTATATAGCTCCATTCATTTAGGTTTGCATACAACTTTAAAAATCATAGTGGATAATTTACTTCTGATCACTGTTGGATATTTACCTTGTGGTGTGCAGCATCTGTTGGTACATCTACATTCAAGAATGATCCTTTAGGATATGTTCCGTTCTTGATCTCAGTCACGATAGTATTTATCAGAGGCATGCAGACCTCTGCAGACACCTTCAGGTCATTGACACTGCTCTGACCTGCAACCCTGTACAATTGGGAGATCAAACAGAAATTCTCACTTTGATTGACTCGCATAGATTCAGCACAAAGGAAAACATGGCTGATAGCTGGAAAAGTAAATATTGGGCATATGTACATCAAAATTGACTTTTAGGGTTTTCATTGAACAATTGTAGAGTTATTGGAATCTGGGGCTCTGAGATATTGAAATTGCAGAAGAGCCAGAAATGTTCAAAATATCTGAATCTAGCATTACAAAGTTCTATATGAAAATGTAATTAGTTCAACTTCCCAAAGAAGAAATGTAGTCATTCCACACGCACATACACAAAAAGCTTCTTATCAGTCATTTGTAAATTCATTAAGATCAACCATTAGCTAAACAATGGGCTTCCTGAAAGGCAAGAGATATTATGCAGCTGATGTCGCCAAATATCAGTCAACTACCTCCATGTTTTCATACTTTAGATGTATCATACCATTTGTTGAACACTTCAAAGGATTCAATTAAAACTGAAATGACATAACAAAGCATGTAATGACTGTTCCTCTGCAGAAAATGTATTGGAACCATCTTCTTGAACTTTATGGTCCATTTTGTCTAACAGGATTTCGGTTCGAACATGTTATACAACGACAGTATACAACATGTACTGAAGGATGGTTACAACCTTCATTGGAGCCAGCATTCTTAAGGTGTGGTCAGCAGTCAAACCGAAGACCCAATAGACATATAGATCATTCACATGAAATGTACAGCTCTATAAGAAAGCAAGAAAGTATAACATTTTCTACAAACATATATCATATTTTTTGTCCCCAAATAACAAGTAGCAGCTGAATGTGAAAAAAAAAAGCAGTTTCAGTACAGCAGATAAAATAAATGAAGAAAAAATATTTGCATACCAATCATATGACATAGCTATTGCAGGAATCCCATATAAGAATGCCTCCCTAGCACCAGCAACTGTTCCAGAATAAATGCTGCAAATTAAAGCACAAACCACTCGTGATTCACTTGTACATACATACATTTCTTTCAGAACCTAAAATCAAAAGCAATCTATTCAGCTGTTACAATTTCCAATAGATAATTCAGAGCACTTATCAACTCTAGCAATATTTACTGACAGAGATACTTACACATGGTACCCGCAATTGTTTCCAATGTTAATTCCACTAAGTACCTGATACAGAATGGAATAGAACTCAAGCACTATTTATGACAAGAGGACCGGTCAATAAAGAAACTGTTCGCGACTAGAATTTAGAATAAAACGATAAGAATTTCTAGTATATCTAAGAAGATACTTCAGAACTCACCAGATCAGGAATCACACCATCAAAGAGCTTGCCAGAGATGCCTAAAGAGGCGCAGTCAGCAGGAGTTCCTAGCATTAGCAGAAGAAAACACGAGCATTCAGCATATAATGTCTTTGAAAACTTAACATGATTCCAAATATATTATATGGGGAAGCTCATATGCAATAAGTTGAAAGAATCAGTAGCAGAGAAACCTGAAGCTCCAAATGCTGTAGCACCACTTATATCAACACGTTTACATCGGAGTGCAGGGCGCCATGTGATGCAGTGGCTAACACCCGACTTGTCTCTGCATTTTTTAGGAAAAGCAGACAGCAGTAAAAGAGTTAGAAAGAGAACCTGAGCGTGACCCTTGGCCAACTACAATTAATTAAAGATTATATGGCAGTTTTTCATTTTTGCATGTGAATACATATAAACACTCACATCCTTCTCAACAGTACATATAAATTCTTGTTGTTTAAAATAAGATCAATGAAAAATCACTATTTTGTGAAGAAAACCATGTATTAAAAGAATCATAGTTGCGTCTTTTTTTTTCCTTTGATTTAAAAATTCTCATATCATAAGCTTTTGAATGACAGTAGACACACCAGAGCATTTTTGGTTGAAAACAACTAGGCAACTTGGATCGTGCATTTGCAGCTAATGGGGGCAAAAAATAATTCCAGGACATGACAGATTCCATGTTGTGGACGCAGCATCTTGCAAAGCTGATGCTCCCGTGCAAAGCGCTTAAATTTATTATTTGTTTTATTCCAAACTGCTTTTATAGATCCATCATATAAACTTATAAAGAATTCACTACTTTATTCTTCATCAGGAAACAAACTCCAAGTCTCCAAAGTTCAACCACACCAAAAACTCCTCTAACATCGCAGAAAAACAAGATTAGTTGAAAAAAAATTAAGACTCATGTTCCTTTTACAGCAATATATTAGCCCAATAATGTCACATCAATGATCAACGAGGAGAACCTATACTGACCACATCAACTTCTGAAGCCTGCAAATCTAGAAATGTACTGGGAAAATAAACAAGTTTCTATCCTCGCTCTTCTGTTTGCAAGGAGGAAGGATAAACAAAATTCCCCCCTTCAAAATCCATGCCTTTCCTAGCCTACTACTTCCCCCCAAGGCACCGGCCGAACCTCGTGATCCTACCACAGAATCCGCTCCGGGAACGGAGCAAACAAGCGAGCAAGCAAGCAAGCAAGCAATCGGAAGCGAACGCGCAAGAAAGGGGAGGGATCGCGTGGCTCGAGGGACATTACGTGTCGGGCGCGCAGACGAGGACGCGGTAGCGCCCCGCGGCGACGAGCTGGTCGACGAGGAAGCGGAGCCCCGGCGCGTCGATGCCGTCGTCGTTCGTCACCAGCACCACCGGCGCCTGCGCGGCCGCGGTGTAGTCCATGAGAGCGCAGCACGGGATGGGGAAAAATTTCGTTTCCGTTCGCGGCCACGGATCCCGTTCGTGCGCCTGTTGGGGTTTTGGGTTGGGAGTTTGCTACCGAATATGCTCCCACTCATGGCTCATCAGTCATCACATACAAAAAAAAACCTATGTTTTTATAGTTTAATAAGAATTTTCAAAAACTCTTAAATAAATATTAACAAATTAAGTATGTAATTGTAATTTGGAAACACAAAAGTCAAACGAAATTTTGTCTCAAAAATTCTCATAATAATGTTATTAGGATTTTGAATATTTTTCTTATATGGAATAGTGGTTGGCCAACTTTATATGTCAAATGATTGTGGTTCGATCTCAATGATTCTTTGATTTATCAATGGGATCTTTCAGTTCTATTTAAAATTTAAGCACATAAAAGGTTTTGTAAACTTATGATGACTATAAGCAGTCACAACTGAGTGTTCTCGCTTTGATTAAAAATATTGAAGCGTGTTGAACTTCGTCTAGACTTTGCCTATTCCACGGCAGCATGAATCCTATGAGAGCTTGCTACTAGATTCGGATAAAAGTACAAAGATTGAAGGCAATATGGTGGCATTCCACGGCAGCATGAATCCTATGGGAGCTTGCTACTAGATTCGGATAAAAGTACAAAGATTGAAGGCAATATGGCGATGAGATCATCTTAAAGAAGAGGTGCCTTTTAACTTTTGTCTTGGATCCTTGCAACTGTACTTTTGTTTCCCCTCCACTATTAAGCACATAAAAGCTTTCCTGCTAACAGAACATTTGTGGATGTTTGAATTTTGATAAATGTATGAGCTTGTTATTGTGGTACGATGTAGAATAATGCGGTATGTAGTCTCACGTGCACGTAGGACATGCCAAATTACTAGCGGTTTGCAGCACATATTTCAACAGAGTTTTTTAGTCAAATTTTTTGAATTTGTCAACTTCCAAAATCCCAACACGTACGTTTGAAGATTTTTTTTTGAAAAACTAGTTTGAAGATTTTCATACCCCTCCCTTCTGTCTTCTCCTGGTTCCAGGATAGAAGCATGGCCGACTTCATTGATGAGTCGGTGACCCTTCAAGCTTAACTAGAGTGGAACGTAGTTTAAGATTAAATATATTTTTTAGCGATCATGTCTTAGCATGTTTTTTATTAAGAGGAAAAACTTAAATATATTTGAAAATATATTTTCAAATTATAGACAGCCCGCAGCCGCCTCCTCGGCTCTCCTGTATCACTGGTGCTAAAATTCATGTTAGAAGTACATCCATGATAGATAATTTTCTTTATTTGAAGTTTCTTTAATCCAGAAAGTTGACTTTGGTTTCTATATTGCTTTGGAATCAAGAGCTTCAGTTTTCTTTTTTTTCTCTTTTTTGAGAAGATTGAGGGAGCTTAGTTGTGCAATGAAAAATCAAGTTGCGTTCTCCGAACTCCTGGTGTTCTCTCTTGTAGACCTGCCACTATTATCCAATCCTCACCCTCCCCATTCTCACCAATATCCAATGGATAATTTTTCTTTAACTAGGTACTATACAAATCTAATGGATAAATAGTTTTCTCCCCATACCCTACCCTCCCCATTTCTAATGGATAAGTAGTTTTTTGTCCATACCCTCCCCATTTGAGGTGGGTGTGGATTTGGGTATGAATTATGGATACCCAACAACAAGTCTACTCTCTTGCAAGTGCTAGTATATCATAAAGTTTCTTTTCTAGAGGATATCCTAAAATTTGTGTGTTTTTCTAGATAGAGGATTTGTTGAAAGCCATCTGTGCAGTGAATCAGTGATGACATTGGGCTATAAAATTCAGCATCTCTGGGCCTTGGTGGGCTCATACTAGAAGAACTTCCTGGGCTCCTGGCCGAGATCAACCCGCCTGGCTCCCAGTTCAGCACAAACAATGGACCCTTATGGGCCTTTTCATCCGTCTCAGGTCCAGTAATGTTTTGGACTCTTTTTCCTCTCTTTAAAAATCCGCCTTCTAGCCCATGCCTTGGTGCGGCTAACTATGGTTAAAGTGTCAGTCCATAAGCATGGAAAATTAAATTACCGTTCTTCCCCTTTAGCACCACAATATGCCATTTCGCATACAAAACATTACATATATCATATTACATGTTATGTTTATCAAGCTTTGAAGTTCATAGAAAACAGTTATTTGCATTCATTATATATATAGGATATCATGTAGAGCGAGTTCTTTTTTTTAAAAAAATAACAACAACATGACTCCAGGGATAGGAAGAAAAGAGACAATATAAGTCCTACTCATTGTCCCAAAACTCTAAAACTAGATCAGTACTATATGCACAAAAGGAGCACCAACTGTATCATACATAAGATTGAGAATTAAAGAAGAGAAGTTTCATATATGTATTTGTGTCTTGTCTACATTCTATTTGTATTGCTATTCTCATCGTGAGATGCGTGTGAGGGAGGAGATGCATAGTTGACGACGTGTTTCACAACACTTTAAGCAAGTCTACCAACCATGAGATACTGCATGTCAAGCCTTGATATGCTTTAGACAGACTATGTTTCTTTGTTCTTTAGGTCCTATTTGGATCCACTAGCTAAACTTTAGCTGCTAGAAGTTCAAACGGGTCAGCTAAAACTCAATTAAACTTTAGATGGAGATCAAAATAAACACAACCTTTTTAGCTGTTCCAACCCAGCTAAAACATGTTTAAAGACAAAATTGTCTCTCTATTTTTCCGTATCCGTATCGAGTTCAACGAAAGGTAAGGGTAGCAGAGTAAATAATCACAAATTAGTTAGAGGACCCAAACAGTCTCAACTAAATTTTAGTTGCCTGCTAATTTTTAGATGAGGTGGATCAAGTACGGTGTTAGTCGCACTGCTGGTTGATATGAAATTTCGTTCCTAACAGTAATTTGCGGTTACGTCTTCAGTTTCCTAGTGGGGAGGAGGCATTGTTGGGCAGGCAATTGAAAAGTTATGGAAGATGCCGACCATGGTGCTTCGCCCACAACCGTGGAGGTACACGATAAGGAGCACTACCGCCCAAGACTCCGTGCACTGCCGCGCGTTATTTCTTTATTCATCTCCTACGGCCACACAGAGCGCTACCCAATAAACAAATCCACGATTTTGTAGCGCTTTTGTATATGCGTTCTTTTCCCAATATATTATGTCTAGACTATAATAAGACTAGGAAGAAGTTTATCTCCGTCATGCTGATTGAAACCTGATTCGGGATTCATTCATGTAAATATAAGCTAACTAGTTAATTATATTTTGTAATGGCATTTGCATTTTTAGATTCGACTGATGATCTACGGATTTTTATTTGTCATATAAGAACTTGCATGTACATAGAGGTTCAAGTAAAAATACTAATTATATGATATTATAAATTTATTTGATATAAAAATACTTTTAAAGGAATATAAATGGTCAAGTCCAGTGTTTCAAATACCTTTTCAATTTGTATAATGTCATATGTGCCATTTCATATTATATTTCGTGCAATTCATGTAGAGAATTACCTAACATGCTACATAAATGAAGAAAGGGAGATAAGTACGACAACTGCATATAGAAACCAATTTGGCTAGTAGGAAAATGCCACCAATCCCATTCTAGTTTTGCAAGCTTCTCCATGTGTCCCTCCTGCACCATATTCACCATAAATGCAAGGGTGTAACATGCTTCCGGCACCACATGCCTCATATATAACATGATTGTGCTAAGATCCATTCTAAGACACACACACCCACTATATGAACTCAAAACACATAAACTGCACTGGGACAAAATCAATTGCCAGGGAATAAAAAGGGGTAGATTGAACATGTATACACTTCACGGTATTTTTGGAGTATACATTGTTCATAACTATCCACCACTCTTCTTCTTTCAAGTTTTCTCTTTCTTTTTTTTTATCCCAATCCTCTTATTCTGCCAGATGCCCGTCATAGTTACAAATACTCTTCGTGTATTATTACCGCCTCAATTGCTGATGGTTTTTTTCCACTATTCCACACCCCTTATAATTTATAAACCCACATTCGCTCCATTGAAAAGCCCTCAAACTCCTGCTGCTAACATATGCGTGTTACAATTGCATCTTCCTTTATATACCAAACTAAAGGACTCAGGCGTATTTGTCAGGTTGATAAAAAACACACACATAGAAACTAGGAACTCTGCAATGTGAGTACCGTGACTAACACTATTACTCCCTCCATCCTAATTTAAAATTCGTTTTGTCATTTACACATATACTGTATTTGCTATGTATCTAAAAAAAGTGTGTATCTAAGAGCATGTTTAGTTGGTGGAAGCTCAAAACTAGTTTGCAAATTTGTAACCTTGGAACTAAAAACCCCTTCAAGTTTACTGTTTATGAAGTTGCAAAACTAGTTTGCAAAGTTGCAAAAGTATTACATTGGAAAATGTGCCCCTCTCTCGTGACACGCTTTCTAATGTAACTTTTGCAACTTTTACTTTTTGCAACTTTCGAGAACTAAACACGACCTAGTTTGCAAAGTTGCAAAACTTTTAGTTTTCACAAGTTTGCAAACTTTGGGACTTTGCAAATTAGTTTTTTAAAGTTTGTCAACTTTCACGAACTAAACAAGCCCTAAATACATAAAAAACTATCTACATAAAAAGATCAAAATAAACTGTAATTTGGAACTCAGGGAATATTTTGTAAGGTGCATTTGCCGTTGTGCACGTAGCAGAAAGTGAAGCAGGGAAATTGCGCTCGCATGTGTTGTAACGTTGTGTATTGTATTGACCACCATTGGTGCGGCGCGGTGCTGCCACGAGGCCCCGCGACAAATCCTCTGCCCGACGGCATCTTCGCCTCCCCATCCCCTCCCAGCTTCCTTCCACCCCCCTCTCCTCACACAAATTGCCCCCCTTCCCTCTTCTTTACCACTGCCGACCAGCCCATCATCCCCACCAGGCCACCGCTGCCGGCCACCATTCCCACCACCAGCACCGCCCCACCGCGCGCTCGCAGCTTCCGCGGGTGCTAGGTAGCCCGCCGCGCGCCCATGGCCTCCGTGGCGGCCACCTCCACGCTGGCCCCGGCCCTCGCCGCCCGCCGGAGCCGGGCGCGGCCTGGGGCGGCGCCGCTGCCGCTGCCGCCGCGCCGGGCCGCGGTTGTGCGGTGCTCGCTCGACAGCAACGTCTCCGACATGGGCGTGAACGGTGAGGACCTGTGCCCTGCTTGCTCTTCTCTTTGGGGACGGTGTGAGTTGAAACTTGAAAGTGGGCTCATAAATTGTTCATACCTGTGGAATTTCCACACTGTAGTTCCAATACCCCCTTCGGTCATAAAAAAATTGCTTTTTGGGTATGAATCAAACCTGGAGTTTTAATTTGGATGTCTAGTGATATGTGGAGAACGGTATCGTGTTAATTTTAGTTCAGAGGTTCATTCATGGTACTGTAATTTTCCTATGTTCTAGAAATTCCATAATCGATAACACTTCTCACAGCTGTGTATTAGAGACTGTGCCGGTGTTCTGTTTTCTGAGCCAAAGTTGTAGAATTCTGGGCAGATTGCTAAGTCCCTGAATTTCTGCTGTCAGTTTTGTTTCAGTTGAAGTAGCTTTAGGCTGAAATGCCAATTTTGACTTGGAGATTTTAAATTGGGGATCTTTTCCATGTGTGGCAGCTCCCAAAGGGCTGTTCCCACCTGAGCCGGAGCACTACAGGGGGCCGAAGCTCAAGGTGGCCATCATAGGGGCAGGCCTTGCCGGCATGTCCACTGCCGTCGAGCTTTTGGACCAGGGCCATGAGGTTAGCTGTTTGGTCGCCTTCAACAGAGCTAAATGCTCTCTTGTTCGGGAAAATCACTGCCTTTTAATTGTACTAATTGAGCATGATTCGTTCTGCAGGTTGATTTGTATGAGTCCCGACCGTTTATTGGCGGCAAGGTTGGCTCATTTGTTGATAGGCAAGGAAACCATATTGAGATGGGCCTGCACGTGTTCTTTGGATGTTACAGCAATCTGTTCCGCCTCATGAAGAAGGTACATGCCTCTGTACCTTAAGCTTACTGGACACATACTGAATTAGTTAAGTGTACTGTTAGTTCGAGAAATTTTAAAATTGGGTGAAGTAAATTTACAGTCCTGGAGTGAATTGCAGGGAGAAACATGCTAGCCTATTTGTGTATGTGAACCAACTAATTGAGTGATTGTAGCACTGGTATTACTGACTCATTGGCCAGACATAACAGCAACGGAACTAAACCTCATTCTATTTCAGGTTGGAGCTGATAATAATCTGCTGGTGAAGGAACACACACATACTTTTGTAAACAAAGGGGGCTCGATTGGTGGTACGTTCAACCTATCATATACCTATCAATTTTTTGTGGAACAGTGCACTTATTCTGGAATGTTTGATTATTATTAATTGTTTTTTTGGAAGTGCTCTAAACCTATGTCAGGCAAGAAAAGGTTCAATTACTTCTAGTGTATTGAAGTATTAACCAACTATTCAAGTTGAAAAGTGAATACGATATTGTTGTGGCATATTCTGCTAAAGTGTTCGTTTGTATTTTCTGAGAAATAACAATGCCTGCTATGGCACTCATTATTTCCTTAGTCCTGTAGTATGCATCTCGAATTAAGCTAGTTGTGATAGGGCATAACATGCCATACTGTGTACTTAACTGAACAATATATATATATTTTTGTATATTTGCACGTAACTTAGTATGTAGTTCTTCATATTATTTGCCTTTGTTTACAGAACTTGATTTCCGGTTCCCGGTGGGAGCTCCATTACATGGTATTCAAGCGTTCCTCAGAACTAACCAACTCAAGGTAAATTCATAATTCAGAATTGTTATAGTACTCCCAATCTTAAAGGAGAACCTCAACTCATGAAATTAGTTTAGCGTTGAGTATCTTTCTTCACCTTCTGAAATTACATGCTTCCTGGTTTTTTATTTTTCTCTTCTTGAGCTCTGTCAGTATCATGATGGTGTCTTGCCGCCATTCTGACTATTTCAAGCTTCCGTTATTAAACCACTTAAACATTTTATTCGTTCTAAGACCTTTTGTGGCGTGTTCTTTGAACTCCATCTGTAAATGTTTATGGTCATACACCAGCTCTCCTGAAAGTGATATTCACTCTCCCATTCATGTGGTTACAAAGAAATCAGCTCACTAATATTTTTTGAGATATTGTTACAATCCATCATACTTATATGAAAACTATTGCATACAGGATGTATGCAAAAGCATGCTATGCCATTTGAAATAGTTTGCGCTTTGGAGGTTATGATAATGTCAGTAATAGTACAATTTTTCACGATACTTTTACACTCTTATTTCTGTTCTAAGACATGGAGCAAGCATTGTAAAGTCCTCATAGGTTCCTAACTTCCTGTCCTTGCGACTAATTTAAATTAGCAAAGCTTTTATATGACCATCATCCATCATATCTTCACACTGAGAATTGTGGTTTATTTGTAGCTACCGTTTAGTTCTGTTTTTTTTAAAAAAAATTAAATAGTAAACCTTCTTATATTTGCCCCATAACCATCACTGCCATTCTCATTGGAAGTGAAGGATTGTATAAGTGCACTTGAAATATGGGCTAAAGTCTTTACTGCTTGTCAATTTCTTTTATTAACTACATACTACCTAGTTACATATTTTTCACTGAACCTTTTAATAATGAAGATTTGAATTATGTTGCAGGTGTATGATAAAGCAAGAAATGCAGTTGCTCTTGCCCTAAGCCCAGTTGTTCGGGCTCTAGTTGACCCGGATGGTGCATTGCAGCAAGTGCGGGACTTGGATGATGTGAGTATTCACTGCTTTATTTTAGGATTCATTAGGGGTGTACGTCTTAGGACAAGTGTTCATGAAGTATTTTTTGTTCAAAATTTGTGCCATTGTAACCCAGCAGTAGCTATTTTTTAAAAAAATTAAATGTAAATTTTGCAGTGTACTTTTTTCAGGTAAGTTTCAGTGATTGGTTCATGTCCAAAGGTGGTACTCGGGAGAGCATCACAAGAATGTGGGATCCTGTTGCTTATGCTCTGGGTTTCATCGACTGTGATAATATTAGTGCACGTTGCATGCTTACAATTTTCACCCTGTTTGCCACAAAAACAGAGGCGTCTTTGTTACGCATGCTGAAGGGTTCGCCTGATGTTTACTTAAGTGGCCCAATAAAGAAGTACATAACAGACAGGGGTGGTAGGTATGATGACAGAGACAAAATTTTCTTGTGAATTGTCTTTATCTAGGTACCAACATACATCTGAAAACTTACATCACGTAACAAATCCTTCAGGTTTCACTTAAGGTGGGGATGCAGGGAGGTTCTCTATGAGAAATCACCTGATGGAGAGACCTATGTTAAAGGCCTTCTCCTCTCCAAGGTAAGATGTCTTATCAGTATATCAGTTTCTGCTTTGCTAGATTATGCAGCTAGATCATACATGGAAAATATATGGTGAATTCTGTAACCTTAACTATTATTTATATTTTACTAATATTTGTAGGCTACAAGCAGAGAGATAATCAAAGCTGATGCATATGTTGCAGGTTCTTTTTCTGCTTCCTTGTCTTCTCTTCCTTCTCTGACTAGCACTTCCAACCTTACAACACTTAACTTGGTTTTGATAACTGCACAGCCTGTGATGTCCCGGGGATCAAAAGACTACTACCGTCAGAATGGAGGGAATGGGAAATGTTTGACAATATCTACAAGTTAGATGGTGTTCCTGTTGTCACTGTTCAGCTTCGCTACAATGGATGGGTTACTGAACTTCAAGATTTGGAAAAATCAAGGTAGCTGATGCGCCCTGTATACTTTGTATTTTTATTACTTGGTTTTAGACTCAGTGATTTAAAATGGCACCACTCATCAAGCTTACATTTATCTATGCTAAAATATATTTCTGTGAATGCAAATTTGCATACCTCCATGCTAGCTCAGTGATACTTCTTATATCTTTGATGTAGACAACTGGAAAAGGCGGTCGGTTTGGATAATCTCCTGTACACTGCAGATGCGGACTTTTCCTGTTTTTCAGACCTTGCACTCTCATCTCCTGCTGATTACTACATTCAAGGGCAAGGTTCCCTGATCCAGTAAGTCGACATTTTTGTTTTAACTATTTTCTACTTCAGTAGTCTGGAATAGTTTCCAAGATTCAGTGCTCTCGATAGTATTCATTTCTGGACAGATCATTTTGAAGTTCCCGCCTGTATACACTTTAGCTTACTAGGTTATTAGCACGCTACAACTACTGTGTTGCAACTATCAAATTGATTTTTTGTGCAAATGTATTCACCACCAATGCTTGATTCATTTGCAGAGCTGTGCTAACTCCTGGTGATCCATACATGCCATTGCCAAATGAGGAGATCATCAGTAAGGTTGAAAAGCAGGTAGGTTTGAAAATAACAACTGTTTTTATTTGTCTAATTACTGCAACAACTGATTGTTGCAGAATGTCCACTTTATAAATAACTAGGCATTATTTCATTTGAAAGTAGTTAAAAAATGAGATTTGTTGTGGTCGTGTTATATTTATATTCTCCCAAGCTCACCTCAATACCAACACATTTATGGTTTCCTGTAGGTCGTAGAATTGTTCCCATCTGCCCGGGGATTGGAAGTCACATGGTCCAGTGTAGTGAAAATTGGCCAATCTTTATATCGTGAGGCTCCTGGAAATGACCCATTCAGACCTGATCAGAAGACGCCCGTTAAAAACTTCTTCCTATCTGGATCTTACACGAAGCAGGTATTGTTCATCTACAGGAATCAGTGGATCAGGAAACCATAAAAATGTTGCCATTTGGAATTTTGGTGTCTACATACCAAGGATTTTATCTTAAGGGATGCTCCTAATTCTGTGCTATGTGTCCAGGACTACATCGACAGCATGGAAGGAGCAACTCTCTCTGGCAGGCGAACGGCGGCCTACATCTGTGGCGCTGGAGAGGAGCTGCTGGCCCTGCGAAAGAAGCTAGTGATCGATGACAGCGAAAAGGCACTGGGGAATGTCCAAGTCCTGCAGACAAGTTGAACCTTGCCATCACACATGCTGGAACGGCCAGATTATATATCTCTCCCGATTCTGGTTGCTGGCGAGCTCTTGTAAATTCGATTTGAGCATTAGATCTGCTGCTGCCTTATACCCCCGCAGCGGCGTTTCCCATTCGTGATTCGAGAACCAGGTGTCTAGGTGGCATACGGGATTACATCAGGCAGTGTGTATGTTCAGCTGGAACTCGATTGGTTGATAGTACTGATATATAGAGCACACTGTTCTTACTTGCAAGAAATAGCAAGCAAATTGTCAGGGGGCAATAGGCAATTTCTGGATGATTTTACAGATGATGATGGTGTGACGTCTTGCCCGTGTGGCTCTTGCACACATATCATGTATAAGCAACTGCTTCCTTTTTTCCTTTCTTCTTTTTTTGAGGAACCCCTTCAATTCATATAAATATTTCCTTGCACACATATCATGTATAAGCAACTGCTTCCTTTTTTCCTTTCTTCTTTTTTTGAGGAACCCCTTCAATTCATATAAATATTTCGTTATTGTCAAGTCATTTACAGTTGAACTTTGGTTGATGGAAAATGTTCTTGCTCGGCGGCCGGCCGGCCATTGTGCTGGGAACCGAAACTGGTCTGTTTCCAGCGTTGCCTGCCGCCGTGACCGGCGAGGACTGAGGCTGCTACTGAACTACTGACATTGTGCAGCCGGAGCGTGTCGCTCTGAAGGCCTCACAAGTCACACACACCTGCTGGTTTCTGACGGCCAGGAGGGAGAGAGAGAGAGAGAGAGAGAGAGATCTCCCTTTGTTTCCTTGAGGAAGCGGGCGTTGGCTGCTGATGGCGCCAAGCTCAGCTGCCGGACCGTCCCCGGCCATGCCGCCGTCTAGCAGTGGCCTCGCGCGCGCCCCGGCAGGGTCCACCGCTCGCCCGTCTTGGTGCGGAAGCCGGGCTGTCGGCGGCGCCGCGCCGGCTGCGTCCGAGCAGCGCAGGACGACGCCCCGCCGGTGGTCAGGGCGGCCGTCAGCGCCGTCACCGAGCTCCTCAGGGCGCTCTCCCCGAACAAGGAGCAGCCCAGGCAAGCCGTCTCGCTCGGCGAGGCGCAAGCTCCCAAATCCGTCCATGTCTTCTGTTCTTCTTCTCCGTCGGATGAGAGTCATGTGCGGCTCGGTGGTGCAGGGACTCTATCCAGAAGGTGGAAGAGCTCGACACGCCGCCGTGCGGCAGCGTCGAGGATGTGCTCGCCGTGCTCGAAGACGACTACCGGCGCGCCTACTTCCTCACTGGTACGGGTTTCTTGCACCTTGCTGCGTTCTTACATCTCTCATCAGGGGATGTCAGACTGCAGAGATAGAGGGGCACTAGAAAAGGCCGCGGCGTTGCCGCGGTGGCTAGTGGATGTGTCCGTATTTTTTTTAGCCATATAAATATTTTTTTTAAATTAATTACGAGAGCACGTTGAATTTAGAAGTTCGCTGTATCGGAGGTTTTGGATTTTGGAACGTGGAGGACATTTTTTTTTGAAGTGCATCTTATGTTGATGGGTGGAAATTTGTAGGTTTAACAGGCGAATTTGAAAAGAGATTAGCATTTTGAAGTGCACTCTATAGCGAAGTTGTTGATTTCTAAAATTTGAGTAACTTTTGCATTGAACTTTTTGAATATGAAGATGTTTCGGTGTCTGAATCGTAGGTGCAACGGATTGTATGTAAACATTTATTACGAACGGATTACATGAATGCTTTGAATTTGGAATTTGTTGTGTAGCAAAGTCTTAGGTTTTTAAATTTTAGAAAGTTTTTATTTTGGACATCTTTTAGTTTGAAGATGTTTTGGTGTCTGAATCGTAGGTGCAATGGATCGCATGTGAACATTCGTGCTAACGAATTGCGAAAGCGTTTCAAATTTGGAAATATGTCATCTAATAAAGTTGTGCGTTTTGAAATTTTGGGCAAATTTTATATTGGAGATATTTTCATTTGAACGCGTTTTGGTGGTCAAATTGTACGTATAGTGTTGCTTGTGTAGAAGTAACGGATGAAACGGCCTGTGGTTTGATTTGATCGAAGTTCGAGGGTTGTTCTGAAAAAATTACTGAGAGAGGCCCGGGACGGCGGGTTAATTTAACGGAAACTTAAGGGTTTATTTGTAATTTTCTCTGATCGGGTACTGTTGGACTTCGGGTTTATTTCGGGAAAAGCTGAGGGTTTTTTAGCAAATTTTTCTGAGAGAGGAGGCCGGACTGCGAGTTGATTGCTCTAAAGTCTGAGGACTTTTTCGCAAAACTGCCACCGCGGGTTGATTTCACAAAAGTCGGAGGGATTTTTTGCAAAATGGCCGGGAAACGCCCGATCTCGGCCGTCCGGCCGGCCGATCCGACGGCCGGGAAAAGCGGGCGACGTGGCCGCGCTCCCCAGCTTTTGTTGCAGAAATCGTATATAGAGATTTATGCTGAAGAATGTTTGTTTCTGTGCTACTTCTGAAGCTGATATAAAAATCATTGGATGAACGTAAAACACATGACATTGATATTCAAAGATATTTGGAATTTGACATCTGCTGGTCAGACGCAAGGAAATGATACCTACTCTAGGATTGCAGGGGATTTCACTCCAGGCATATACACTGAAGATTGCTTGTTTGAGGATCCGACGATAAAGTTCCGCGGTATGTGCAGCAATCCTCTTGTGGAACATTAAAAATCACATCAATTCCTTTAAGTCTCCTTATTTGGAGAAAAAAAAAGGACTTGAAAAATTTGTGACCATGAGTGCATTCTTGGTCCATAGGACGGTCTAGGTACTCTCAGAATCTGGACTTGCTAGTGCCCTTCTTCGACAGCCCTTCACTGGAGCTGGAAAATATTGAAAAGGTAATGGTGTTTGTTCTCCTTAATTTGCAGAAAAAAATTAGCTAGTTCATCTGAAAAAGAACTTTTGACTTTGATAATTTAGTTATGTGAACTATAGAAAATATTTAATGATTTGATTATTTTGGTTTCTGCATGTCAGCAACCTTTTGCATCTACTGGTTGAACCTTTTTTGTTGTGAACTAATGACCTTGATGTCTGTAAATATCAAGTTGAACATTTTAGCTGAACCTTGACTGATCAACTTCTTTGTGTAGTTGATACTGATATTTCGAAGTTCTCCTCCGCTGTATGAAATATAAAATATGAGGCCTGCAAATTTCTAACTATCCTCTGCACTCTTTTACTGTAAATCTAGCAGGGTTTGAGGGTGGAAACGAAGTTTGTCAAAGCAACATGGAAACTAAGGTGCTTCTGTAAGCTCCAAAACATTGATAACACATTCTCTTTAGAAAAAAAAAACTAATAGTAGTATTTTAGAAGAAGATTGACTTTACATCCGCCCTATTGTCAGGACTTATTTGAAGCTTCCATGGAGGCCCCTGATTGCAATCAGAGGGAACACAACCTATGATCTGAACGAAGATTACAAGGTAGAGATCAGAAAACCCAAACCTGCTTGTAAAAATTATCGAAGGAGATCGAGATACTCCAAGATTTGGGTTGCATTTGTTCAGGTGGTTCGTCACTCTGAGAGCTGGGACGTCTCTGCGCTCGAGGCCATCCGACAGATATTCGTGTCTGCTCCGGAGCAGCAGAAAGCCAGCTGAGGCTGAAGCAGAATGTGCAGCGCGCAACACCACACATGATCAGGAGTATGTACCGTCAGAGATTAGCAATGTTCAAAACTTTCTATCAGAGCTCCATTTCAGAAGTCAGCAATGTTGAATTTTCCTTTTTTGGCACAAAATAAATCATCGCCTTTCTTTTTTTTTTTACACTTTTTGACCGGAGTGGTTGGCATAGGAAGGGAGTTTCTTTTTTTTAAGGGAGTAGAGGAAAGGGGTTGATAACCAACAAATGGCGCTATTTGATCTCAAATTGTGGCCCTGTTTGGTTAATTAGAGTTCTAAAAGCGCTAAAGGGAATCTTTCTTGCATGGAGTACTAAATGAAGTCTATTTGCAAAACCCAGCCACGGATGAGTGTAACTTTTCGAGACGAATCTAATGAGCTACAGTAATCTATGATTTGCTACAGTAATGCTACAGTAACCATCCTCTAAACGTGCGGTCAAAGGCCTCATTAGATTCGTCTCGCGAATTAGCATCGGGGTTGTGGAGGTAGTTTTGTAAACTGTCTTTATTTAATACCCCTAATTAGTGGTCAAAGTTGTGAACAGTACTACTAATTTTTATAACTTCAGGATCCAAACAGCGCCTGTATCTCTTTCGATAAAATATGTCACATTGATTGGCCTTTGAAGACGCAGATTTACAAGTTCCAAATCTTCTTTTAAAGAACTGATATTTTTCATGCAAATATATGTTAAATAGATGTTTATGCCAATGATCGAGGAAAACATTTTAAAAATAAATCTTTTAAGTCTTGGAGAAAGACACGACACGAGACACGAAAATGGGCCGGCCCATTTGTGCCCATCCTCCTAGCAGACACGAGGCACTAGAATTTTTTTATTTTATTTTTTTTTTACGAATTTTCAAAAACAACTTCCGGGTGACAGATTTTTTGCAAACCGGGCTACAGTAACCATCTTCTAAACGTTGCGTCGCTGTCTATCATCAAAAAATTATAACTTTTTCATATGAATTCGGTTGGAGATAAGCTTCATATGAAAATTGTAGAGCTCGATAAGATCTATAACTTTGTTGTTCAAACTTTTTTCATTGCGAATAATTTTGGTGCTCAAATAATCGAGACAATGTTCAGATCTAAAATTCAAATTTTAGATACGAATATTGTGTGGATTATTTGAATATGAAGATGATTTCAAATGAAAAAAGTTTGAACTACAAAGTTGTAGATCTCGTCGAGATCTACAATTTTCGTATAAATTTTAGCTCCATTCAAGTTCATATGAAAAAGTTATGATTTTTTAACAGAAAAGGGAGGAAACGGTCGCGGTTGCTACAACACCGCGTGGGTACTGTAGCACCGCGCGGGTACTGTAGCTAACCGCCATTTCATTTGGCGGTTTTTGTAGCCGCCTTTTGATTTGGCGGTTGCGGGTTCTTACCGCCGTATCATACGACGGTTGGGTGACAGATTTGCAAATTCTGTCACCCGGAAGTTGTTTTTGAAAATTCGTAAAAAAAATTAAAATAAAAAAAATTCCACCTATTCACACCTCTGGGCTTGCGAAAATGGGCCGGCCCATTTGTGCCCATCCTCCGGAAGCTTCTCCGGCCTTCTCCCTCTCCCTACCTACCACCAGACACCAAGCGCCGGTGGCGGTGGACTACTGGTGGTCGGAAGCCGAAGCTCTCTGCCCTCCGCAACTCCGGCGAACATCGGAAGCACACACGAAGGCCGCGAAAACCTTCCAGAACCTTGGCGAGGATGCTCTCCAAGTTCTCGGCGTGGCTGGTGAACCCGCGCCGGAACCCGCTGGCGCGCCTCCACCGGGACGCCGTCGCCTCCCGCCTCCGCAAATACGGTACGTACCTACCCGCTCAGAGGAATAGGTTGGTCGGCGGCGTCTCGGCGGCATCCCTGACCTTGTTGTCGTCGGCGCAGGGCTCCGGTACGACGACCTGTACGACCCGTACCACGACCTGGACATCAGGGAGGCGCTGGCGCGGCTGCCGCGGGAGGTGGTGGACGCCCGCAACCAGCGCCTGAAGCGGGCCTTGGACCTCTCCTTGAAGCATCAGTACCTCCCCGAGGACGTGCAGGTCAGGATTAGTGCTCCTCTGTTGCTGCCTCTGCAAAAATCTGTATGTGCTGTATGAAATTGGGAGAAGAAAGAAATGCTAGATAATTCCTTTTGCGGCCTTGGTGGTTCTGCTGGATTGCGCCGTTGATTTTGGGTGGAATCGGATGGAGCTCAAATGAATGACCATTGATGATTGTAAAAAAAAAGGGTTGTTTAATTATGGGCGATGTGCGCCATATATATGCTTGTGAAAGTGCGGAAAATGGAAAAGAAGGGTGTTAAATTATGGTTGATGTGCAGTTGTTGATGTACTGCCTGCCTCTTTTATTTGTCGTTATGGTTTGAATTGCTCATGTGGGTGTTGATTGTGGCATCACAATTTGGATAACAGGTGATTACTATTGGTTGGTAGGATTTGGGTCCTAAACATCAGTTTAACCTGCTTGTGAACAGCAAGTTTTCCTGCTTCTTATATTTGTTGTGACAATTATTTCCATGTATGCTTAGCGATTCATGTCTTCTTTTTCTGCGTCAAGTATGTAGGGACTTAGGGACCTTTCTGTATTCTTCCTTTTTTTTAAGGATACAGTGAGGATTTATTTGAAACAGTTAGTTAATATATATTCTGAAATTCAACTATGGTTGTTAGTTAAATGCTGCTATTGTGCTCTATTTTGATTGCCTGGTTGAACAAACATAAATTTTTAATGGGCATCGCTAAAAATTATAATGATGCTTCTAGAATCAACTGAGATGTCAGTGTAATGACACCTTGATTTCTTTTGACAGGCCATACAGGCGCCATTCAGAAGCTACCTTTCTGACATGCTTGCTCTTGTGAGTGCATTTGTTTCTCCTTATCATTTTGGTTCTTCGCACATAAGGTTAATGAATTTACCATCAGAGACGATTGCTGTTAATTGTACTGCACTTCTCATGATACTTGCCTTCTGCTTTCTTCTTTAAATGTATCTTAGTTACATATATCCTTATATCTTCATTGCATGGGTTCTTGCTAGTTTCTTTTTCCCTATTCATTACCTTCTCCTATTGTGTATAACTGTATTCCTTTCTAATTATAAAACCGGCTTTGTGAATTTTTAGACTCTACAGCCATCAACATCCTTAATTTGATGGTGTCGATATGGATCTCTGGTCTCATGTTTCTCGAATAGCGATCCCCAAATGAATGAATTAGAATCCCTTGTGTTTTCATCTCTGTATTATGTACAATTGAACCCCTAAACGGTCAAAGAACTTGAATCTGTCCTCATTGTGCCATATGTTTAAAATTGTTTTGCTACATTTTGAATTCAGGGGGTGCTTGTTGCATGGTAGGTAACCCAAAAAATAACGACGCACATAAATTGTAAAGAAAAATACCAGTCTAGGCACTTGAACTTTTCCTTTTGTAGAATCTATAATTCACCAGTGTTCAGTATATGTGTATGTGTCTGCAATATTAAAATGATAATCAGATGATGATTTAAAGCTGATCAGTCTGACAATGTGGTGGATGTTGTTTATGACTTTGTTTTATGTACTTGATCTTTTTTATTTCACAAGCTCTCACCTGATGATACTAGGATGCGTTGTCGAATGTTAAATTAGTATATATCCCTTGAGTTTAACCCAATGCATATGCATTAGCAGTACTCTTCTGAATAATGCTTGCTGAGTTTCTTCCATTGTGGAAGGCATTTAATTTATATGGTGAAATCACACACAAAATCATCCCTAATAGATCCGCTGGTGTTTAACGCATATGCATCTGTATTGCAGGTGAAGAAGGAGAATGCCGAGCGCGAAGCATTGGGGGCGCTTCCCCTCTACCAGAGAACCATACCGTAAAGGGGGGTCTTCAGGGCTTCCTTTCATGTTTGGCAGCAGAAAACGCGGGCCTTATATTTTACACATACATTTCTGTTTTCAGAAAGGACTTGTACGCAGACACTTTCGCTATGTACAATAAGTGAACATGGTGACGTGTGCTTCGGTAATTCGGTTGAATCAATTCCCCTGTCCTCACGTAGCACAAAATGATTTGCGGGATGGGACTCTGTCCTTGCCGGTCCTGTAACCGAGTGTTGTGTAGCCAAAGCCATGCGATGCTTTATGCAAAGGCAAGAGCTTTAGTGAAAGGCATGTGAGTTGAGTTTGGTATATGGTTCGTCTCTGTTAGAAAAAAAAAAGATAGTGGTTCAACGTGATTGATGCAATCCTCATGTCACAAGGTGTTGTTGCACATATGGCCAGCTAGCCATGGCTAATGGGAATGCATAACTGTTGTGCAACGAAGAGTAACCGCTAGAATAGGAGTCGTCCAAGGGTGTGATGGTAACTGAAAAACCGAAGAGGCACAGTCTAACTCATTTAATAGAGTGAGTTTCATCAGATAAGAGAGTGAGTTTCATCAGATGAGAGAGAAGTTTCATCTTATGAAACTCATCGCAGCAGGTAACTGTGCAATGAAACTTTGTACTGAGGCCAGTTCCAGTGAAGATTTTATGAGAATTTTATTTACATTTAATAAAGTGCCATATCAGACATGGCACAATACTCGGTTTCATCAAGATGAAACACAGGATACACTGTTTTCAGAGCTTCTCATATCAGAGTTTCATTTACATTTAATCCTGTATTTATGAGGAGAAAGATGTGAGGAGTTTCATCAAGATGAAACACGGGATACACTGTTTTCAAGTTATAAAACTTGATGAAACTATCGTTAGGGTAAAGAGTTTTATTTTATTCAAATGCGTCTAATCCTATGTCTCGTAATTAATTATTATGATTAACTTATGAAACTGGAAATTGAGAGACCTTGTTTAATTTATTGTTTGGTATCTTTTTTAGTGAGGTGGTGCTGTGTGAATGAAACTCCGACTGAGAATGGCCTAGCAAACAATCTCCAAGGAATGGTATTTGTCCATAGGAGGACAGGGATCCATCTCTCAGCAACGCCAGGATAAGGACGAGAGGCATGCGAGGAAGCCCGGCCGATCCACCAGCTCCGGCGACCAAAGCGGCGGCGGAGGCCCCGGCTGCCAGCGTCCTTCCCCATCTTCGAACCGCTGGTAACGGCGCTGCCTCCTATAGTCCTATGACCTGGTGATTTGGGTGGGGTTCGGGACTTTGATCTCGATGATGGTTGCAGCTTCTGGAGGCTTGTCAATGCCCTCGCCGGGCACCACCAGCTGCAGCTGCTCGGTGCCACCGCCGTCCTCCCCGGGACTCTCCACTCTCCAGACACCGGCGCCAAAGCCACATCATCATGGTCAGTCAACGTCCTGCTCTGTTCTGCAGATTGCAATTTTGTTTTGAAGACAACTGGAAGGGTAGCTTTGTTTTCTGATTATAAGGACTGGGTGCAGCCCAAAGATCTTGGCACCACAAAAATATGGCTACTTCTCGGAAATTTAGTTTTTTCCACACACTGCTCTAAAAGACTAAAATAATGCTTTTTAGTAATACAGGCTGCTGGCGTGCTGCCCCAGGTTAACTCCCAATTTTTTTTTTTTTTGGGTTTGGTTTTTTGCTTCTTAGGTGAACCATCCAAAGGACCTAGCAGCCAATTTGATAGTATCAACATGGAAGGCATTCCGGTACGCTCCTCTTATTCCCTTTTTCTTTATCCTTGAAACTTGCAACATCATGTAGTTCAGTTTTGAAAGTAAGTTACTTCCACTTTTTCAAACTTATTGGCTGATTCTGATAAACTCTTCTGTATCAGTTTCGTGCTAGAACAAGCATACTTAATCTTTTGGATGGCCACAAACGTAATCAGGTATTTGCCCTTCCCTCGCAGAGTTATTACTCTGATCTTCTCTAATTATATTATCGATGGCTGTGTTAGCTTGTAACTGGTTTTAAAAATGTTCTTGTTAGAAAATACATAAGTGAACCATCATTAGGTTCACAAAAGCAGTTTTTTTATTGTATTGTTGATATTGTTTTGATAGGCATTCTTAAAATTTGATGTTCTAGATAAAAGATCTATGATTATGTTGTGCTTCTATATGCTGTTCAGGCCCTTCCAGGAGAACATAAGGTTGCACCTTCCATGCCTGTGCAACTAGATCCAAAACAGCAGCCAGTGCCACATCAACCAAATCAATCTGTTGGTTATCAGAATAGTGCTGTTGGAATCACTCATGCAGAAGCTCATAAAGAGCTAAAACTTGATAAGAGGATGGAGCTGTCTCCTGTTACACCCATGCAAATAATGCACAAAGCAAAGAAAAAATATGTTGTTGGCAAAGTTTCTGACCAGGAAGAGGTGAAGCAGAGGCAGCTGAATGCTATTCTTAACAAGCTGACTGCACGAAACTTGGATAAACTCTTTAAAGAAGTGAAGAAGGTTAACATTGATAATATTTCAACTCTTGCATTGTTCGTTTCACAGATATTTTACCGAGTTTTGACAGAACCAACTTTCTGTAGAATATATGCAATTTTTTGTTATCACTTGGCTCGGTACTTACCGGACTTTAGTGTGGACTATGAAAGGATTACATTCAAGAGATTACTTTTGAACAAATGTCAAGAGGAGTTCGAGAGGTGTGAAAGAAAAGAAGCTGAAGCTGGTAAAACAGAGGAGGAAGGTGGGATTAATCAAACGAAAGAAGAGAGGGAGGGGAGGACAATAGGTGCTCGTAGGCGTATGCTGGGAAACATAAGGTTTATTGGAGAATTGTACAAAAATAGGATGTTGACAGAACGCATTATGCATGAATGCATTATCAAACTGTTTGGAGATTACAGTGATCCTGATGAAGAAAATATTGAAGGGCTATGTATACTGATGAGTACAATTGGTGAGATGATAGATCATACAAAATCTAAGCGACTAATGGATGACTATTTTGACATCGTGGAGAGTCTATCAAGAAGTCAGAAGTTGTCTTTCCGTGTTAGATTTCTGCTGAGAGATTTAGTTGATCTCAGGAAGAATAATTGGCAGAAGGTATGCAAAATTATCTCGCGTTAGATTTTTCATTCTTTGTTTGAGCATGCAAATTATGCCCTTCTCCTCAATATTGTGAGGATGTAACCAGGTCCTGCCCATTAGTGTTCTGGCTTCAGCCCGTTGTGGCCCTTGTTTTCTATTTTGGCAGAACTAATCACACCTTAGTAATCTAAATAGTTTCGAATGAGATTAGCTCCAGGTTAACTGATCAAATCTTTACATGAAACGAAAACAAAAGTGTAACTAAGGTGCTATTCACATATGGGTTTGTTTGGCGTAGGAGCTGGGTCCAGTAGCAAATTTTGGATAAGGGGGTGTTACAATCTTATCTGTTGTTTTGTTTGGTTATCAGCCTGTGATGTACTATGTTCATTATCTGATGGTTAGAGTAAATGTCGCATTTCAGATTTCACTATGTTAATCCCTTGATGGCTGATGTTTAACGCATATGTGTTGCAGGTGAAAGGAGAGAGCAGAGCGTGAAGAACTCCGAGCACTTCTTCTGTAACAGAGAACCATCCCATAATAAGGTGCTTCCATCACCATTATCTAACAACATGCAATAAAACTTGGCCAATGATACTGTAATGTACTACTATGAGTCATGTTTAAACGTCAACGACAGAAAATGCTAGAGCAATGGCATTGCCGATAAGTGCCTGATGAGCAACCGAGCATGTGTTCTGATCAAATCTGCTACTTCGTGCTAGATCTGCAATGCAGAATGGGAGTACCAGAATTGCAGACAGTGGCTATCTTTCAAGTTTCAGTGTGCAATAATACTACCCAGTGTCATTTAATCATCGTCACATGTAAAAGGAAAAAAAGAACTCCATGTTCTTTTTTTTCCATTGCTTGACCCAGCTATAGGTTTTGTGCTATATATAAAGAACATAAATTCAGCATGAGCTCCGGCATCTGACTCTAATTGTTTTTTTCCACTGCTGCTGGTCCCCTGTCCTATTTTTAACTTTTGAAACCTCACCAACTTCCCCTTTGTACATGTTACCTTTTAACCCAGGTACTGAAATGTGTTTGGCATCTACCCAAATGATATGGCGAGGAATGATTAGCTTTATTGATCAAATTGAAACGGGGAGACAAGGCAGCGATAACCCAACTCGCCCTCCGCAGAGGCTCTGAGTTTGTTAAGGTTAATCTCTGCTTACCCAAATCTAAACAACCAGCCGGCTTATATATCCTCCAGCCTAAACACACGCTAACAAACTCCAACTAACAGACCACAACTCATGCTAATCCTTTCGCCAACTAACAGACCCCTAAGCCGCCGGCGCCTGCTTGTTCTTATTCCTGCGCTGATAAGTCCTCCCAACAAATGCGTCCACAACACTTCCTCCCTCGCTGGGAAACAGCTCGTCCTCGAGCTGGAAAGCCGGGTGCTCCTCCAGCGTGGCATCCTCCAGCGTGGCCCATGGCATCCTCCAGCGTGGCCGGGTGGTGGAGTTCGACGTCGACGCGGAGAGGGTCGCCGAGGCCGGCGATGAAGATCGCAATCTGCTGCGCCTCCGTGACGTCCTCGCACCGGGCCATATGGGTGAGGAACCGATCCTGATAGTCCGCGACGGACGCCGTGCGCTTGATGTCGATGAGCTCGCCCAGCGGATTGCTGCGCGTTGGTGGCCCGAAGCGGAGATTCACGAGCTCGACGAAGCGCGCCCAGGTAGGCACACCCTGGTTGCGCTCCAACCTGTAGTACCACTGCTGCGCGGCGCCTTCGAGGTGGTACGTGGCGAGCCACACCTTGTCGTCGTCGCTGGCCTGGGCTTGGCGGAAGAACCGCTCGCAACGATGGGTCCAGGTGATTGGATCAGAGGACCCGTCGAACATGGGAAACTTGATCTTGTGCGGCGTGGACGGTGTGATCGCGGCGACCGACGTGCCGGTGACGGTCTTCCCCTTGAAGGACGGCGCGGAGGGTTCGGCTCGCTCCAGTTTCTGGGACTGGACGTTGTTGACGGCGACGTGGAGGCGGGCTTGATCAACCTTGAGGGAGGAGACCTCGCCTTCAACCGTCGTGACCTTGGTGAGAACGTCGGTGATGAGCTGCTTGAGCTCGGTGTTGTTGGGCTCGGCCATGGCGGCGAGCCGAGGCGCAGACGAGGGTGGGATGGGTGGGTGTTTCGGGGGGGTTTTGGCCGGCGGCAGGAATGGTGGATGGCGCAGGAAGATGGCTCTGAATACCAAAGATGATATGGCGAGGAATGATTAGCTTTATTGATCAAATTGAAACGGGGAGACAAGGCAGCGATAACCCAACTCGCCCTCCGCAGAGGCTCTGAGTTTGTTAAGGTTAATCTCTGCTTACCCAAATCTAAACAACCAGCCGGCTTATATATCCTCCAGCCTAAACACACGCTAACAAACTCCAACTAACAGACCACAACTCATGCTAATCCTTTCGCCAACTAACAGACCCCTAAGCCGCCGGCGCCTGCTTGTTCTTATTCCTGCGCTGATAAGTCCTCCCAACAAATGCGTCCACAACACAAATCTTGTGTTGGCAAGATTCGGAAGAAGACTGCAGACCCTCCAAATCCCATATAAAGGCAGTTTTGTATCCATCTGCAAAGTATGTGAGCAGGAACCACCTTTGGGTTTTGGATCCCTGCTACCGTCTGAATGTGCACAGTGTACACCAAGCATGTGACTACCCTGCATATGACTGGTAAATCTAAAATCTTGCAGAACCTCTCAGCTGTATACTCACCACAAGATTGTCCAGATCCAGTAAAAATAACATTGTCCCAGATTAACCTCATGCAATGCAACTTTGGCCATGAAAGTTCCCTTCAAAGAATTAAACACCATGGTCATTAATCTCCCCCAAATCCACACACCTTGCTAATGCCACCTACATATATGCTGTTTTGACAGTGAGTTGATCGGCATGATTGGATGCTCATACTTTTCCATATGTCCATCCCCAAATGATTGGCTTTCTGAGTGGATGACATGTAGCTTTCAGCCTTTCACAGCCCTGGATAGATATCCTCCATATCAGTGGAGAGCAAGCAGGGTCCTCCCCAACCTCCGTTGCCCCGGCACACCAGCATGCAGTGACCACCACCCTTGCCATGGCATGCACATGATCAGCCTGCAGCCTCATCAGCTGCCGTTAGTGAGTGAGTGAGAGTGAAGGGGCCCCTCTCCCCTGCATCTTGCCATCATGTATGGTACAGTACTAGCAGGAGCAGCAGCCTTTTTGGAGGACAAGCATTGCTGCATTATTTGTTGGTGTCTCCTAGGCCACTGGCCTCTTCTAGCCATTGTAGACAATCGCAATAAAATGCCTGCTCCCGTACTGGATCGCATGGCATTGTGGTTGTCGCCGATGTTTTTCCTGTTTCTTTTGAATTGTACACCTGATAACAATGTAAATTTGATTGTTTGACAGATTTGAAACATCAGCAAATTTTGCACTACGATATGCCCAGGCAACTTCAGGCGTGTTTGGAAACTGCTTTTTCAGAAATTTTGAGAGAAACCCGGCAGGAAAGAAATTTTCAGACCCTAGGATGCGATAACTTTTTTTAGAAAATAGAATTACATTCCGGCCTCTGCAGTAACGCACACAGCCTTCCGGCCTTTGCATGACTGCACACAGTCTTGTTTATCACAAACATCTAAGAAAATATCTTAAAAAACTTTAGTGAATATCAGTACTAAAGACTGCCTAGTCTAAAATCTATTGAGGTCACTTGTAGCCATCATGAACGCCGATCACTTATCTCCGGTCATCGTTGAGTGGGGAATGAGACATACAACATCTTGTCGTCGCTCCCCGGCGGTCTTCTCCAACGGACCGGCAACCAAGAATCTGGTCACCTCCGCTTTGATTTGCCAAGCAAGAGCAAATCCGGCCAACACCGGCCGCCACCTCATGGACCATGCATCGGCTGCTATCTAAGCATCGAAGTGACCTCGAAAGAAATCTGTTGGACGTAGAAGTGACCTTGACAAGAAATCTGTTGGACGTAGAGGGTCGTCCATCCAAGAAAAACAGCTGCAAGACCTTCGCAGATCACCAAGACGACGCTCCAGAGAGTATGTGACGTCAAAGGCGCCACCGACGTCCATCCTTAATTGGATTAGGTTTTCACCCAGAGATCTGGTGTCGGGGTTCTTTACCGCCGGCAAATAATAAAATCGTGGAGCGCGCGTCGGGCCTCGGATGGTAGTGCAAAAGGACACGGGGGTTTATACTGGTTCGGGCCACCCATGGGGTGTAATACCCTACGTCCAGTTCGTGCTGCTCGTGTTGTTTGCACTGGTTTGTAGTAGGGGGTACAAATGGGCGAGAGAGGGAGAGCTTCCCAAGTCTCTGGTGCGTGAATCCAGCTCAGTCCAGTGACCGGCTGGAGAAAGAAGAAGGTCGAGGGAGAGTCGGGAGAGAAAAGAGGCTCTCTGCCTCCCGTAGGAGGCCCAGGAGAGAGGAGGAAAAGAGTCCATCCCCCTCGCCGGAGGCCCAGACTTCCCTTTTATATTTCAAGGGAAGGCTGTAGAAGAAGTACAGTCAAAGGGTAAAACGGGAAAAAAGGAGGAGTGCCTGCCCATGCTGTGGGGCCCGTCGTCCTTTCGAGCACTGTAGCCATGTCCTGCTGGTGTCAGTTGCGTCAGGGAGTGGTTGGCACAGTGTAGCAGCTTGACTTTGGGTGCTACGGTCTTCTCGGAGGTTGCTTCGTTGCGAAGAGTTGAACCAGTCGGAGACGGAGACTGGTCGGGCGAATGGTGCGGCTCGTCGAGCACGGAGACCTGTCGGGCGAGGCGGGCGCCGTTGCTCCTGCCGAGTAGTCGGGCGAGACGCGCAGCTCGTCGGGCGAGACGTGGTTCTTGTCGGGCGACCTCGGGCGGGACGGACGCCGCGGCTCCTGCCAAGTAGTCAGGTGAGACGGAGAGTACTCGGGGAGATGTGCAGCTTGTCGGGCAGAACGGCAGCTTGCCGGGCGAGACGCCCAACTTGTCGGGCGAGCAGCCGAGGCAGACGTCGTGCAGCATGTCGGGCTTCACGTGTGCATGGCGTGGTGCAGGGACTTGCATGTAGGGCCGGGCCCTCATGCAGCTTGTCGAGCTTCACGTATGCATGGCGTGGTGCAGGTCAAGCTGACTTGCATGCAGGGCCGGGCCCTCTGTCCTTGATTATTTGAGCCAAGAGTATGCTTTCTATTTTGCTGCTGCCTTTGTTCGGGTGGAGGTAAACCAGAGAGAGTCGGCGGTCCTGCGCATGGGTCGGACGAGGCGGGCATGCCGTCTTCTGCGCAGGGGGTCTATCTGAGCGGCCGTGTCGTCGGGGGTTTTAATTCTTAATCGCTGTCATTGGATACCCCTAGTATTGGTATCCGACATCTGGTTACCTCCTCCCTCTCTCCAACAGCACCATGAGCATCACACAAATGGTTCCACCAGCGAGCAGTGCTTCAACATCTTGCCCAGATCGCCGGTCACCATCCCGCCGTTGCACCCGCAGGCTCTACGAGCACAACCGCCGTGGCAACGGATCCGGCTCGAGCACCAATCTCGATCCGGGGCCACTCACCCATGGGTAGTGGGAGAGGAGTGTGGATGGCGGCACTCGCCATCGCACCAATTGCCGATCTCAGCATGAACGGGAATATTCTCCGTCGATCCGGACCTGCAGGGAGGCGGACGGGTCGGAGCAGCCTTTCTTCGTCGGAATCAATCTAACATGGGGGGTGGGTGGAGCCTGCCTGCTGCGGGGGAGTCCGCGAGAGGCGGCAGCGGATGGAAGGCCTCGCCGCCGCCTTCCTCACAGCCGCCCGCATTGGTGGCGGCTGCTCCGGCGACGGCAAGGCCGGGGGAGGGGGGGGGTGTGAGGGTTTAGGGATGCGATAACTTAGGGCAGGTTTGGAACGATTAACTTATTTTTTAAAATTTTTTGCGAAAAAACCCCACATGAAAAGAATTTTCAAAACAAGCTCCCAGTGTGGCTTACTTGGTGAGGAACCAAATATGCACCGTGTTGTGTGTCATGTGACCCCTCTCATTTCACAATATATAGTTTTTCCAAATCATGCAAAGGATATCCAAGCTGACATTGTTTTGTAGACAACCGGTGCCCATCTTTTGCCGCCCACCCATAGTGTAGGGCATGAGCTATCATGTTGTGGATGCAAGCAATTTGGCGACGTGATTTGAGATCATGGCGCCTAATTAGGTTATTATTCCCCTTTGGTTCCCTGAGGAAAGATGCCCCTTTGTTGTGGCTCATGAGCAATGCATTTGCATGATGGGAGATTTGCTTTCTTAATTAAAGGGTGGCTGCAGCATGATTGGGATATCACAGTAGCATTAAGTTCTCATTTAAATAAAAGCAACATCTGAGTGCTTGTTTAGAAAAAAAATGAATTTTGAGGCCCATTTGGGTTGCAATAAAGGGAAAAAGGACTCGTTAATAGATATAAAAAAACCCACACAACTTATTATAATTTCCTACTCCAATTGTATGAACATCTCTCCTCACCACATAAACTAGGAATATCAGGGCAGGTGAATTTCCAAACATCTTGTCAGTTTAATATAATATTCTAAACTTATTCCCTTCCTGACAAGCCCAAAAGATTCCCAGCATGGTGCCCTGGATTTCTTTCATCTTCATTCCAAATTTGTTGCAGCCTTGCCTTGCAGTTGCAGGAGCATCTCTCCTTCAACAAAACAGATGCTGGTGGTAGGAAGATCGAAGGGTACACTTTCTGGGCTTGGCGTGAGTGGACAAATCTACCAGCTAGGCTACCGTGAGCAACCCATGTGAGGATGACGAGGGGTACAAAACGCAAACGGATCATGCCTGGCTTCTTCCCTTTCCTCCGTCCTCACCTTTCTTGCGTGGCAAAAAGTGGCATGCTGCGCTCATGTGACGGTGCATGGGAGAAATTAAAAAAAGAATTGGGTAAAAGTGGCCTTGGCTGAAAATGCACGAGAAAAAGTGGCTTTTGTGCAAAGGGCATGTATGTTTGGGGGTATGGTCTGTATGAAAAGAAAATGGAGATGAACTTAGTGATGGTACTACAGTGAGTGTTCATGAGTGCCAGCATCATAGAATCATATATGGGATGGCTCAACTTTTTCATTCATGGAGTATCCTTTTGATGGTTGTGGTACTGTGTGGTGGCCTCTAAAAGTTGCATTATATTGGTGAAATGTTGGTGATAGTGCAATCATTTATGTTAATGAGTTAACGCAATAATACGGTTTTGTTAGTTGAGGTGTGTGGCCAAGCTAGCCACACAATAGTAGTAATGATTTGGATTTCATTTTATTTTTACTTTTCTAGCGCGCGAATCATTGTTCGGAAATGAAAAGATGAATGGCAGGCATGGATTTGAGAGGGAGCTGAGGAAGATGCCATTCAAGTTTCCAAGTGCTCCCTTCTTGCATGAAAAGTTAGAAGATTGCAATTGCCTTTTAATTTGTATTATGAGAATGAATTCCACCTGCCGGTCCTTTTTGTTATGATACTGCGGCTTTATTAGTGAGGGATGCATCACAACATCAGCAGCTTCTGGAACAAGCAGATCAAGCAAGAACATGAGAATTTTCTGCTCCATCGACTCTAGGTACTAGAGAGAGCCCCAGTGGCAAGTTCATGACTCTTTCATCAGAAAGTTTGTCCTGAGGAATCTATTTGCTAGTGGCAACTGGCAACTGGCAACATATGTATATGGTCGTTATTTATTTATTTTTCTTTATTGAAAATCTTGCCTGTAATCAAATAAGCAGAGCTCGATCTTCATGTCAGAATTCAGATGGCGCCACGCACGCCGCTGAAGTGCAGATGCAGGGCGAGGTGTGGCATTCACTTTCAGTAGTGCGCCTCGCCATGCTGAGAGGTACTCTTGAGTCTTGAGAGTTAGAGGCCATCCATGATCCTTGGATTCCTGAACGCAAGCTTCAATTTTATCCTAGTTCGGGCGAGAGCAGACGCAGCGTGTAGTGAATGCCTGACAGTGGGCCCCACGGGAACCAATGATGGTATGGCAACGGTAGAGGTTGCAGGGCTGCATTGACCGGATGTTTGTGTGGCATTGACCATCCCGAGATCAACGAACAAGCCATTCTGGCAAAGGTTTCAATGTGCTCCTGTTCACACCAGTGTAGGCAAAGCAGTGGCACCTCCTCAAGCGCCTCGTCGTCTTCGATCTCAGCTTCCCAAGTGCTCTGTATTCACTGGTTGGAAAGGTCAATTAGGCCTTGTTTAGTTCCTGCAAGTTTTTGCAATTCAATCAAAAGTAACGTATTGAAAAACGTACCCCCTCTCTGCAACACGCTTACCAATACATTTTTTCTACAGGAAATTCAACTAACTTTCACGAACTAAACAAGACCTTACTAGCTCGGGTCCAACGTACGTAGTTACATGTTTGTTCTCGCACATATTTTCTCGTTAGGTTATTTGCAAGATTATATTCTACGTAACTTGTTTCGTGAATAAAACCTAATAGATGTTCTAGAGGTAGCTCTAGGATCGGAGTCTAGGATCCACCTATTTTAGCTCATGTAAACCAAAACAAATAACAAACAAAGGCTCTGATTGGATCCATCTAACTCAATTTTAGCAAACTAATTTAGCCGGCTAAAATTTAGACAGGTGGGAATATCTGGATCCTCTAGCTAATTGGTGCTTATTTATCATACTATCCCTACTTTTGTTGAACCCAAAGTGAATAAAGAAAAATAGAGCGAAAACTTCATCTTTAAACATGTTTTAGTTGAGTTGAAACAACTAAAGAGATTATGTATATTTTGACCTCCAGCTAAAGTTTAGTTGCCCCTGTTTGGATTCTAGGCAGCTAAACTTTAGCGGTTAAAATTTAGTTGTGAATTCAAACAAGGCCAATGCTGTTCACTACATTAGGGGAGATCCTAAACAAACATTGGAAAATACATGTCCTAATGAAGGGAAAAACCATACTCAAAGCATTGTCCCATGGCCCATCTCGGCGTTTACTACACGATCTTTCTGAAAGCGCCATCTTTTCATCTTTTGCCACCAGCGGCACAAAAACAAAAGGGTTTTTTTCGCTGAAGCCAAAGCTTTCATCACAGTCCACAGTACAATCAGTCCCGAGATTGGTGCCAATGTTCACAATCACAGGGTTCTCCGGTCTCCCTCTCGTGCGTGTGGGCCCGGACAGGTCAAACCCAAGGCCCCACATGTCATCCCCCGCAGAGCAGAGAGGCTCGACCGCCGTCCACCCCCGGTCCACCGCGCATGTGCTGCGGCTGCCGCGCGGCGAGGAGATTTTACCTTGCGAATCCAATGCTCCGACACGGGGGGCCCTCGCTCTCCCCTCACGTGGGGCCCTCGCGGCCTGACGCCAGCGACCAGTGGCTGGCACGCTCGCGGGCGAAGGGATAAAAATAAACACGTCAGCATGGGTAGCCTTCTGCCCTTCTCCAATGACATGTGGAGCCCGTGGTCAAGGGGGACCCGCGTGTCGGTGAGGGAGGGGTACGCGCGTGGCTGTCGGCGAGTGCACGGACGCGGTGGGGGCAGGGCGGAGGGGCGGCGGACCGAGACGTGGCGCTGGGCACGGGGTGGCGCCACAGTGGGACCGGGGGCTGTGGGGCCCGCGCACCACCACCTAGAGCTCCGGAATCGCTAGCGTCACCAGCCGGTTGACACAAATAAATATCTATATTTGTTTTGACGAAAGGAAAAGATAGTTATCTTCCTATAGGTGGATTTTCAAACGAGACAGTCCACTTTCAGATTTTTTTATCATTTTTTCATATTTCAGGTAAAGGAAAAGCTCGTGGTGATTATTTGACAAAAGAAACTTGCAAGAATGCAAAGGCATGTGATCCATTCATTCTAGGAAAAAAAGTAAAAAACATAGGTTTTCTAGAAAAATCTCAAATAAAAATGATATGTTATCAATCAAATTAGTGTGAAAGAAGAAATTATCATATAATAAGGTCTACTTGCTACTAGATCTGATCATGGACTGTCCGGCCCCGACAAATCCGACCCAACGCGTCCGAAAAATGCCTACCTAGCTACTCCCTCCGTTCATTTTTTTTGCAATTATAGCATAGTATCATGTTTTAATATATTAAATTTGACCAACATTAGATAAAAAGTATCAATATTTATAATATCAAATAAATACCATTAGATTAAGTACAAAATTTATTTTTATAATAAATTTATTTAGAGCCATAAATATAAATATAATTCACTTGAAATTTGGTCGAACGTGAACCACTTTAACTGTCAGGCAACACATATTGGGACAAAAGGAGTATGTGATAGGTCGGCCACGTGCCAAAAACACGCGATAGTTGGCTCGGGGCGGGTACGTGCCAAAATATTTTTACCCAAAAAACCCGACCCTAACCCAAAAATAAAAATTACACATAAAAACACCCGGTTGATCGACCCGACTCAACTCGACTATGCAAGGTTTGGACATGGGCCGAAAAATCCAATTGGATGGTCGGCTCGGCCCGGGTACACATCCTACCCAAACACTGCTTGCTAATACTGTTTCATTCTCGTCAACCTGAAAAATCTTAGTCTCACGGGTTCTCTAAGTTAAGATTACCTTGACATTTGGTATAGTACAAAGAAACCTTTTAATGAGTTACAGACCATTTATTTTTAGATTTAAATATGCACTGCTCATATCCTTTTTCTTAAAAAAATAGAGTTTACCTTAAACAAGATTTTTGGACACTATTTTGGGTACTTCATCAGGATTTTGAACACTGAAGTGACAGATGACATTGCCACATGACGACAGATTGATGAATAGTTCCATGTCATCCTGTTCCACATGGCTGCATGGTGCCCTGTCACTAAACTATTTGGCCACTGTCTTTTCACACTATCATCTAGCCATGCCACTTAGCTGCATCCACGTGGCACTCCAATCTCCAATTAACACGTGTTTCCTTTTCAAAATGAACATTTCCTTTGTAACAAAAATGCAAACAGTTAATGTACCTTTTACACTTCACATTATTTTTTTTTTCAAAGCCTGCACATAATGTCGTCAAAAGGACTTCTATCGGATTGCCCCCTCGCCTTCTCACGGGGCCCACACGTCAGCCTCACTCGTCGCCGTCCACGCTGTGCGCCTAATAATTCGCGGACCATGGAGCACGGGGAGGGGCAGTTTCGTCCATGAATCCAAAAATCAAAGCTCGGAAACGGCAAAAGCCATGGCGAGTAGTGTGCAGAGGCGCAGGCCGACCAGTCTCGCCTCCGCCCGCTTCCCACCGAGCTCGCACACTGCACACTCCCCCAGCAGCAGCAGCACTGCAACAGCCTTGCGAGCTCACGGGAGGCGAGGCCCCCTGCCCCCTGCATTCTCCCCGTATTCGCGGATCGGTCCTCGACGCGGGAGGCGTGCGGGGGCGTTTCGGCCAGGCAAGAGGGCCTTGTCCAAATTTAGGAGAGAGGGGAGGGGGCGAGACGAAAAGGAGGGAGGCGTTGGCGTTGCTGTCTTTGCTGAGCGTGGCTGAGCTGAGCGCCTGAGCCGGTGGTGGGCTGGGAGGAGTGTGCTGCGAGTGGGGGAGCGCATGGCGAGGGCGCGCGGTGGCGGCGCCGCGGCGTGGGTGGTGGCGGCGTGGGTACTGTGGTCGGCCGCGGCGGCGGAGGCCAGGTCGCCGGCGGGGAGGGTGCACCGGCACCTCAAGCGGCTCAACAAGCCGGCCGTCAAGAGCATCGTGGTGGGTGGCTGCTGGCCAGTGGAGCTTGAAATGGTTGCCCTTTAATTTCTTTCGAGTGCTCGGTGTGGCTTTGTGCTGATGAGTTTTTGGAAGGAATGGTTCAAACTCGCAGCTAGATGCCTCGGTTGGGTGAGGTGTTCTTGGGGTTAATGGATTCTTTTTATGATTTCTTGGTCTACTATTTTAGCTGCATTTTGTAGGATTAGAGGCAGTTTCAGTGTGAAGTTGCATTGCATTCTCATAATGAAAAAATGCTACTTTTCTCTGATTCATTTGGGCAATCCTCGCTGGTAATTTTTCTCTGCCACTTTGGAAATTTTTCCCAAAGCTCCCACCTTTTGGAGGTAGACTATGCAAATTCGAGCAAACTAGAGCAGGAAAAGATGGATTGATATGGAATACAGCCTGGCTCTTGCAAAGTGATATTCTCTGATTGGAAAGGGGCAAAGCCTTGCCTTTCTGAACATTTTGCTTCCTGCATCAGTTTCAGAGTTTCTGGGCTCAAAGAATGTGCAGAGTTCTACAATGTCAGCTTAATGCTGCATATTTGATTTTTTTCGCAATCTTGAAGCTTTATTTTGAATGAAGTAGACATTTTGAAGCTCACATTTTGAAAAATCAAAAGAAGTTGACATGAGCTGATGAGCACTGCTTTGGCTAGAACCGCGTCTTTTCCATTTGACGCTGATAGAAGTTTTAATTCCTCAGAGCCCAGATGGAGACATCATTGACTGCGTGCATATCTCCCACCAGCCAGCCTTTGATCATCCTCTCCTCAAGAACCACACAATACAGGTGAGCCAAGCAACCTTTCAATTCTTCTCAGGAATCAATTCAAACCTATAAACGGTTAACTTGTGCACTCACCATTTTAACTCTGCCCAAAATCTGTATTCTTGCAGTTTAGGCCGGCGTACCATCCTGAAGGTCTATATGATGATGCCAAGAGCAGCATAGGCTCCAACAATGCTGGCGAGAATCCGATGCTCCAGATGTGGCATCGAAATGGCAGGTGTCCAGAGGGCACCGTCCCAATTAGGAGAACCAAGAAGGATGACCTGCTCCGAGCCAGCTCCATGAGGCGGTATGGCAGGAAGCGTCATACTGCTCCGAACCCACTGTCTGTTGATCCTAACATGCTCAGTGAGGGTGGTCATCAAGTACGTCCACATGGTTTGTCTTGCTGAGATTGAAGAGCTTGGTAGTTGCATTGACATGCTGTGATTACTGATTACTGAACTGTTGCCATTGTGCATTCAGCATGCCATAGCGTACGTCGAGGGCGACAAGTACTACGGTGCCAAGGCTACCATTAATGTGTGGGAGCCCAAGATTCAGCAGGCTAACGAATTTAGCTTGTCCCAGCTCTGGATCTTGGGGGGTTCATTTGGGGAGGATCTCAACAGCATAGAGGCTGGTTGGCAGGTACTGCAAAGAATCCGGCATCATGAGTTCAGCTTGTCCATATTTGTGTCAAGTAAATGCTGACTGTTTTCACGGTCTCATGCAACCAGAAGTGTGTCTTATCATTTATGTGGTGTTTGGTTCATCAGGTTAGCCCTGACCTTTATGGAGACAACAACACTAGGCTGTTCACATACTGGACTGTAAGTCTTACAAATTCAGTACCTTGTGCTTATGTTATTAATGTGATTCCGTACTTGCTTGGCAGACATTCTTGCATTGACGCACTAACTCAGCGACTGATGCATTGCTTTCCTATTGTGTATTTTCAGAGTGATGCATACCAGGCAACAGGGTGCTATAACATCTTGTGCTCGGGGTTCATTCAGATCAACAGCGAGATTGCCATGGGGGCGAGCATCTTCCCCATCTCGAACTACGCAGGCTCCCAATATGATATCAGCATCCTGATCTGGAAGGTGAGCACTGAGCAATTAAAGTAATCATTAGGCCTCACCCATTAGTGCCTTCAGAATCAGCACAAGAACCACAGGGGCAGAGAATCTCTGTCCACTTGGTACAAAAATGCTCCTGCCCCTGCGCACACCTAGTGTTACAAAATGGTTTGCTCCAAACCACATGCACTGCATAGTTAAGTACCTTTTAATTTATCATTATCTGAAGATCCTGATTTGTGTGACCTATGAGCAGGACCCAAAGGAAGGCAACTGGTGGATGCAGTTTGGCAAGGAGTACGTCCTCGGCTACTGGCCATCCTTCCTCTTCTCCTACCTTGCAGACAGTGCGTCGATGATCGAGTGGGGTGGGGAGGTGGTGAACTCGGAGCCTGATGGTAGGCACACATCGACGCAGATGGGTAGCGGGCACTTCCCGGAGGAAGGGTTCGGCAAGGCGAGCTACTTCAAGAACGTTCAGGTGGTGGACAGCAGCAACCAGCTGAGTGCCCCCAAGGGGGTGGGCACCTTCACCGAGCAGTCCAACTGCTATGACGTTCAGAACGGTAACAATGGCGACTGGGGCACCTATTTCTACTACGGTGGCCCTGGCAAGAACTCAAATTGCCCATGACTCCTAGTGTGTAGAGTGAAGTGCTGTCACCATGAGAAAAATGTAACCAAGCATTCAAGTGCGCAATGCAGCGTTGATCCCCATCTTGTTCAATCCTACGTAGTGTGTAACGTGTATGTGGCCTAGACCCTAGTGAATTTTCTCTTTTTCTTCTTTTTTTCTCCATGCGCCATGTAAAGTTTCTGAAGAGAAGAAGCATGGCTTGGGGTGGTGGTGGTGGTGCTGGGCTGGCGAGTGATCTCTGCGGATTTTTGCAAGTCTGCTTATTGGTCACCTTCCCCAACTATTTTGAATGTGTGCTATAGCTTATTGGATGATGGTAATGGCATTGAGCTTATTGCCTCCAGTACTTTATATCATTCTCTTCAGTCTCAATCCTCCCAGGAAGTATATGAAGCATCATCCAAAGCCTGTTTATACACTGGTGTTGCTGTCAACATTGTACAAAGTAGAAACAGAACCTCGATGATAATGCGGGCAAGGGCAGCCTGGCCCAACCAAGACACAATTGCGACACTGGCCCATTAAACTTGACACATTCGGCTCACACACATGCCAAAGGTCTTAGCCCACACTGAGCAATGCTGGGCTGCTGGCCCACAGGCCACAACATAATTAGCCTAGTGGGCTGTCAAGGCCCTACTGGTAGAAAAAAAAAGCACATATCATTATATCAATTGTTAAGAATCGGCTGAAGTCCTCTTTTGTTTGAATTTGAACAAGTTTTGTATGTCTAATTGTTTCTTAACTTTTTTCTTTGTGTCATTGGTCAAGTTGGTAAAGTGCAAGTTGTGGACGAGATCGTGGCACCTATTGTCATGACCTTATCCATTAGTCAGGACTACATAACGGGTTAATCATCGTTGACTGTAAATTGAGAAGATAACATCTGATATTTTCATAGCTTGTATTTCTTCAGCATACAAGTACTTTGTATGCAAGTTTCAGCAAAAGCAGGTTAATTCCAACTGATGTAGTGTTCAGACTGGTACAGCTCGAGCCTTTCAAGTCTCATACTCATCCATCATTGCCCGGGATATGTTATTATCTTGCATTGGCTCCCTCTTTTGAGCTAACTCTTATCTAAAATTCTTGATGTATCCCATCCCCATTACAAAGCTCTTCGACAGTCGCCACTGAATTGTGCTATTCAACATGCTCGTTCACCTTTCGAGTTTTAGGGTGGCCATTGCATACTGAAAAGGAAATCTATTTTTTTTTGTTTTTTTATGTTGCCACTTGCCACTAGCACTGGGTTGAAATTTTATAGGCGCTCATAGTAAATTCAGCTTTTACTGTGCTATCATCGATTCACCTAACGGGCTCCTAGCTGTATATACACATCGAGAGAATCAGAGCATGCACACAAGTACACTATAGGTACAAAATATGTTAAAGGTTCACATATTCATGTTTGCCCGTCAGTTTAATCTGAACTATAGAAAGATGGAATGATGGGAAATTATTGAAGAAATTAATGATGAGCGGTAATATATATGTTGCCAGCTCCCATCTTCCAGCGATTTCATCAATTAGGCTAGAAAAAATTAATTTGGATCGAAGTGTTGGTCTAGGTGTATCGTAATAATAAGGTTATATATTATCTCATTCTATGGGTGCTGTAAGTACTGTAGACCATAAGATTTCTTGTTATTTTAATTTGCATGGTATACTGGGGACTATCCCCAGCCTAGTGCCTAGGTGGGTCGGGTCATATGCCTCAAATTGCCATGGCTCTCCTAGACTCCTAGTGTGTAGTGTGAACCGTGAAGTGTTGTCATTGTCACCATGAATAAAATGTAACCAATTCAGGTGTGCAATTCAACGTTGATGTGCATCTTATTCAGTCCTAATTACTGTGTAGTCCCTCTGTACAAGAAGAATACAACTACGTGTTGCGTGCCATCTAAAGTGGTTCACGTTTGACCAAGTTTCTAGCAAGTTATATTAATATTTATGGCTCTAAATAAGTTTATTATGAAAATACATTTTGTAATTAATCTAATGATATTTATTTCATATTATAAATATTGATATTTTTTAATCTATGATTGAGCAAACTTGAGATACTAAAACGTGACAATGTGGTAGAATTGCTTTCTTTTTGGGACGGAGATAGTAACATGTGTATGTACCCTAGACCCTAGTGTTTTTTTTTCTTTTGTAAAGTTTCTGAAGAGAAGAAGCATGGCTTAAGGTAGTGGTGGTGGGCTGGTAAGTGACATCTGCGGATTTTTGCAAGTATTCTTATTGGTTCCCCAACGGCCCAACTGTTTTGAATGTGTGCTATAGATTATTTGCCGTACCCGGCACCATTCTGTTCATATCTCAATTCTCACTGTAAGTGTAGGAAAGCATCACCGAGAGCCGGTGTGGACAGTTTGTAAATGCAGAAAGTAGAAGAAAACAGAACATTCAGACTCTCACACACAAGCCAAGGTCCGGCCGACACTATGCTGGGTTGGCCCACAGGCTATAACACAATGAGCCTAGTGGGCTATTAGGCACAACCCATGTTGGCAAGTTTCAAACAAAAACATGTTTTTTTTTCGTGGAAAAAATGCATTTTTTATCTCCTAAGTATAAAAAAATATGACTTTCATCCTTTATGTTTCAACCGGTGCAAATCGACCCTTCAACTAGTATTTTTTTTTGCTTCCTCTGTAAATGTGCTCGTGTTTACTGCTGAAATTTAACGTGAAACCTAGTAATATCTTAGGACTAGTTTGTGGCACCATTGGAAAAGCAGGTAAACAAGCCTTTACACCTACCATTAGTACCCACATTATGCCATTTTAATATATTATTTAACATGATGATTTATAGTAAGTAACAGACATTACCTTGTCCATGTGCATGAATTTAGAAGTTAGTTCTGAATCAAAACTAAACTGGTAGGAACAAACAACTGTTATATCTGAAACATGTCTTTATGCAGGGTACGAATGGATCATCGTGGAGTATCTAACTATTCGTTTTCATTGGGATGGGGCTCTTGTCAGCACTAGTGGCAGTGTAAGCTATGTCAGTGAGTCTTCTCGGGCATCTGCCACTTTATCATCACACTACCGGAGATACCACCGGTTCATAACCTCATAGGTACTAGTTCTGGAACCGGTACCATGCAACCGAGACTAAAGGGATCGGTCTTTGGTACCGGTTCCAGAACCGGTACCAAAGGGTGCCTTTGGTACCGGTTGGTGTTACCGACCGGTACCAAATGGTGATTTGATTATTTTTTTAAATGTTTGATATTTGGGTTAGTTATATGCAATTCGTCTACGCGTCTACATATCTACGCGTCATATAGCGTATGTCGTACATGATCTTTCACTCAATAAGATTGAAGTCATCGCAATTGTCAATTGATTTTGACCCGACTTTGATTGCATTTTTCTCGAACATTCACATATAAACATTGAGATCGGTCAATACACAAAAGTTAGAGAAATTAAAAGCTGTTTACAATTGACGATGAGAAGTATTGGAAGAAGGTGCGGAAAGGCCGCGATATAGAGAGAGAGCGCGTCTGTGATGGTGGTACTCTCCGTCTGGATTTATAACTTGGTCCATAATGAATCCAATAGTTGGTCCGCAATAGCTTTTACTTTTTCTATCATTGGGAGCTCTTCATGGTAAAACATCCTCTGCATTAATCACAAATGACAACATTCATTCATATAATAAATAAATTTTGCATATAATCATTTCTAAACAAGCAACTAATAATCATTCATTCATATAATAAATAAATTTTGCATATAATCATAAAATTTCCTAACACATTCATTTCTAAATAATAACTAATAATCATTTCTAAACAATAACTAATAATCATTTCTAAACAATAATCAATAACTAATAATCATTTCTGAATAAAGTGTATTCATGAAATAACAAAGTATAATAATAAATACATAATAAATATACACTAATAAAGCTATGGATCCACTGGCAGACGTACCATGAGTTCTTCGTTAGTCGCTTTTTTGGGAGAAATAAAGCTATGGATCCACTGGCAGACGTAGTATCCGCATAGATTCATCCCTTGTTCCTGTCTGGCACACTAAAAGTAGAGAAGAATAAAGTTAGACGTAACAACTACATATTAGTGTGATTTTACGAGATATGCGGGTACACCAGCCACATACCGGAAAGTCCGTCTTCACATACAATTTTTCTTTGAAATTTCCTCGAACATTTGCACGGAAACGTGTCCATGCTTCGTCAATCAGGTCTAAAACTGCTTGGTAATCCCCTTCTGGTTTCCGCATTGAGTCCAAGACAAAAATTTGACCGGTGTTTATCATTATCACAAGGAGTATCCAGTGGAAACTGTATATACACACACACACACACACATGCACACGTATTGAGAACAAAGTTTTAAAGTTATACATACATAGAGAGAAGTACTAACTTGAAATTGTATGGCAAAATAATGTAAGTCTTGCTTCTTTGTCTCTCCAGGTACAAGTATATGTTGTCCACCGTGTCTAGTGGCTTACTGGATACAAGTACGGCATTTACCATGCATGGATCCATGAAGCCGACATCATGATACGATTTTTCGCGGCATGTATGGATCTCCATCCTGCATGACAAGAATAGATTGTTATTGTTGCAAATTCTAATTAAGGAAGCAAGTATTGCGAGAATAGATCAGTGAAAAGAACTTACACAACCCAACAGCTCATCAATGAGAGGTCTATGGCATCTTGATGGTACAACATATACACATCCTTAAAATCCAAAATTAAGAGACTATGCCCACTGAAGTAATCACGGTCTTGTATCAAAACATTGAGCATCAGTCTACCCTTTTTGGAAACCTTCATGTACCACTCATGAAATCTGAACGCTTGAGTGGTTAGGAACCTCAAAGAAAATGGAGGCACCATTGGTTCTCCATATCAAAATTTCCAAATTTTCACTGATGTTGCCTTAGGAATTTCGCCCTCTAAAAGTTCTCTCGGTGAGAGGCCCGTTTGCGCGCACAGCTTCGCAAGTTCTCCATTGTCATAATCCTGTTGCCCTTGTGTCCTCCTAGCAGAGGTCTGACCGTCTTTATTCTTTTTAGGAGTGGCCGCCTTCTTCCCCGAGGATCCACTGTTGGCTTTTTTCTGCTTATCATAAGACTTTACAAGCTGGCGGTCGTAGTCAGAGGGTAAGAATCTCTTCTGATTCCCCGCACTTATTTTTCTGAAGAAGGTCTTCGCTGTCGGATCTATGTGTACCGGCTTCTCTGGCTGTGCGATTTCGTTCATCATAAACATTTCGTTCATTTCGTCTTGCGTCATCATCTTGGCACCTAAAATTGTATCAAATTCTATCTTATTCTATGAAATTACACTAATGATAAGACAATTTCGAGGATTTTCTATCAAATTCGATCAAATTCGATCAAATTCTATCAAATTCTATCAAATTCTATAAAATTTGATTAAATTCTATCAAATTCTATCAAAGTATACATGAAATAACAAAGTATAATTCTATCAAATTCTATCAATTTTTCATATAATCATAAATTGTCCTCACACATGCATGCACATAATCATAAATAGCAAAGTATACATGAAATAACAAAGTATAATAAATATATTCATAATTTGTACATGAAATAATCGAGTATATGAAATAACAAAGTACATGAAATAATAGAGTACATGAAATAACAAATTACATGAAATAACAAATTACATGAAATAACAAAGTACATGAAATAACAAAGTATTGGTCGCTTCCTCACACACCCATACTAATAAACTAATTTCCATACTAAAAATCCTATAATTACATAAAACTCTTATAATTATAATAAAAATCCTATAATTTCCTATAATGAAATTTGATACTATTAATGTAAATTCTAGATTCATATTTCTAAACATTTTCTAATAATCATTTCTAATATAGTATGATTCACACACACACACATGAAATAATGTAAATTCTAGATTCATATTTCTATGAATTACATGAAAAATCCTATAATTACATAAAAAATCTTATAATTACATTAAAATCCTATAATTTCCTATAATGAAATTTGATACTATTAATGTAAATTCTAGATTCATATTTCTAAACATTTTCTAATAATCATTTCTAATATAGTATGATTCACACACACACATGAAATAATGTAAATTCTAGATTCATATTTCTATGAATTACATGAAAAATCCTATAATTACATAAAAATCTTATAATGACATAAAAATCTTATAATTACATAAAAAATCCTATAATTTCCAATAATTACATGACAAATCTTATAATTACATGAAAAATCTTATAATTACATAAAATGCACAATTCACAATCCCCTGCACAATTCACACAATGCACAATTCACAATCCCCTGCAATTCTATCAATGCACAATTCACAATGCGGCAAATCTATCAATGCACAATTCACACAATTCCAATAATTCACACAATGCACAATTCACAATCTCCTGCAAATTCTATCATTGCACAATTCACAATGCGGCAATTCTATCAATGCACAATTCACAGTCTCCGGCAATTCACACACATACACATAGGGCGGCGCAGGGGAGCTCGGGCCGGCGGCGATCGGGGGCGCGGAGGACCTTGGTGCACAGGGGGGCGTCGGGGCAGCAGGGCGTCAGGGACCGGGGGCGTCGGGCGTCGGGGCCGGGGCAGCAGGGAGTCGGGGCAGCAGGGNGGGTGGTGACATCACCCGGTACCAAAGGGTGTTTTGCGCGCCAAAGTGAAACCCTAAGGTACCGGGTGGTGTCCCAACCCGGTACCAAAGGGCCCCCAATTCAGTTTCCCGCTCTTCTTCCTTTTTAGTATATACTCTTTCTTCTTTTTTTCTTTTTAGTATTTATTATTTCACATATATACTATTTGCATAATTCTTTCTTCCTTTCTATCTTTTTAGTATATAATCTTTCTTCCTTTTTATCTATTTAGTATATACTATTTAGTATTTATAATTTATCTTTTTAGTATATACTATTTATTATTTCAAATTTAACTCGTTAGTATTTATTATTTGACATATATACTATTTAATATTTGCAATTTAACTTGTTCACCATTTAGTATTTGCAATTTTTTTTATATTTAGTATTTGCAATTTAACTCATTAGTATATATTATTTGACATATGTACTATTTAATATTTACTATTAAATATTCAAATAAAATATTAATAAAATAATACTTGAACATAACAACTACATTACATACCATAATAGTTCATCATAATTAGAATTACATAGCATCATGCTTCAACATAAGTACAACATTATGCTTGAACGGCAATAAATGTTTTCTTTACAAGAGTGCCTTCGTTATGATCGTTGCGAGCGTAAGGAGCATCTTCATTGGCCAAAAGGATGCTTATGTCAACCTCGACACTGAACGGAGACACCTCGTCACACCTATTATAATCATCTTCATCGGTGACGTCCTCAACACCCACGATTTTTCTTTTCCCCATGAGAACAATGTGTCGTTTTGGATTAAGTTCGGAGTTGTTTGTTTGTAGACTCCCCGTCTTGGGTTTGGTAGACATGTCCTTCACATAAAACACTTGATGCACATCTTTGGCGAGCACAAATGGTTCGTCTACATACCCAATTTTGTTGAGATCCACAGTTGTCATGCCGTAGCGGTCTATATTAACACCTCCACTTGTAAGTTTCACCCATTTGCACCGAAAAAGAGGTATTTTCAAAGGTCCATAATCTAGTTCCAGATCTCCTCTACCTGGCCATAATATGAGTCCCTGTTCCCTTTGTTGTCATAGGCATCTATACAGACACCACTATTTTGATTGGTGCTTTTGTCGTCTTGGGCTCTCGTGTAAAATGTATACCCATTTATGTCATAGCCTTGGAACATCAAGAATGAGGATGATGGTCCCCTTGCCAAATACGCAAGCTGTGTATGTATTGTCTCGTTACCCATGAGCTTTTGTCGCAACCAACCAGCGAAAGTTTCTATGTGATGGCGTGTAATCCACTTCTCAGACTTTCTTGGATTTTGGTAGCATATTATAGTCTTGTGCTCCTCGATGTAAGGAGCCACCATGGTTGACGACTGCAATACAGTGTAATGGGCTTTCATGAATAAATCATAGTCGCTACACCTTGTTTGTTTCCTTCCTAACGTGCCCTTTCCAAGTAGTCTCCCCTCATGGCGTGACTCAGGTAGCCCAATCGGTTTCAGTTCGGGGATATAGTCAACACAGAATTCAATGACCTCCTCTGTTCTGTATCCCTTGGCGATGCATCCTTCTGGAAGAGAACGGTTACGAACATATTTCTTTAGAATAGCCATGAGCCTCTCAAAAGGATACATATTGTGTAGGAATACAGGACCAAGAATACCAATCTCTTTGACAACATGGACCAGGAGATGCGTCATAATATTAAAAAAAGATGGAGAAAATATCATCTCAAGGCTGACAAGGCTTTGGGCCACATCATCCTGCAGCTTTGCAAGATTACTGGGATCGATTGCCTTTTGGTCGATTGCATTGAGGAAGGTGCGTAGCTTCATAATAGTTGTTCGGACAATAACGAGTAGAATTCCCCTCAGCGCCACCGGAAGCAATTGTGTGAGCAGCACATGGCAGTCATGGGACTTCAGGTGTACGAATTTCTTCTCTTTCATATTTATCAGACTCTTTACATTCGATGAGTAGCCGAAAGGGACCTTAATATTGTTCAAGCAATCAAACATGCTCGTCTTCTCCTCCTTGCTTAGAGTGTAGCTAGCAGGACGTAAGTTCCAACGCCCTTTCTCTCTTTTCTTAGGATGCAGGGGATCTCGTTATTTCATACGTTTCAGGTCCTGTCGTGCTTCAAGCGTATCTTTTGACTTTTCGTAAGTACCAAGGAACCCTAGCACGTTTACACAAAGATTTTTGGTCAGGTGCATCGCATCAATTGCGTGGCAGATATCTAAGACCTCCTAATATGGTAGGTCCTAGAATATTGACTTTTTCTTCCACATGGGTGCCTTTCCATTTTCACTTGCTGCTGGCTGGCTGCCAGGTCCCTTCCCAAAGACCACCTTCACATCTTTTACCATAGCAAATACATATTTTCCATCCCGATGCCTTGGTTTGCTACGACTTTCCACCTCAAAATGCTTTCCTTTCTTTATTAGCGGATGTTTCTCAGAAAGGAATCTACAATGTTTCAGGTAAATGCAGTCGGTGTGTTCTAGGCAATGTGTGCATGCTTTGTATCCTTTGTTTGACTGTCCCGACAGGTTACCAAGTGCAGGCTAATCATTGATGGTCACGAACAGTAATGCTCGTAGGTTAAATTCCTCTTGCTTGTGCTCATCCCACGCGTTTACACCATCTTTGCCCCACAACAACAAAAGTCCTCAATCAGTGGCCTTAGATACACATCAATGTCATTGCCAGGCTGCTTTGGCCCTTGGATTAGTACTGGCGTCATAATGAACTTCCGAATCATGCACATCCACAGAGGAAGGTTGTACATACAAAGAGTCACGGGCCAAGTGCTGTGGCTACTGCTCATATCACCGAAAGGATTCATGCCATCTGTACTCAAACCAAATCTTATGTTCCTTGCATCTTCTGCGAAGTCTGGGAAGGCTCTGTCGATTTTTCTCCATTGGGACCTATCAGCGGGGTGTCTCAACATATTGTCTTCCCTCTGATCCTCTTTGTGCCACCGCATCAATTTAGCATGCTCTTTGTTTATGAACAAACGCTTCAGATGTTGTATTATAGGGAAATACCACATCACCTTGGCAGGGACTCTGTTCTTGGGGGGCTCTCCCTCAACATCACCAGGGTCGTCTCGCCTGATTTTATACCGCGAACAATTGCAAACTGGATAGGCATCCAAAGATTCGTACGCCTTGCCCGATAAAGGATACAATCATTGGGACATGCGTGTATCTTTTGTACTTCCAGTCCTAGAGGGCAAACGATTTTTCTTGCTTCGTATGTTGTTTCGGGCAATGTGTTGCCCTCTGGAAGCATCTTCTTTATCATTTTCAATATCTTTCCAAAACCTTTGTCAGATAAGCCACTAGTTGCCTTCCATTGCAACAGTTCTAGTGTGGTACCCAACTTTTTCTGGTCCTCTTTGCAATCTGGGTACAGCAATGTTTTGTGGTCCTCCAACAAACGCTTCATTTTCTCCCGCTCTTTCGTAGTCTTTCTCTTCATCACGGATCATGCCACCTAAATCATCATCATCCTCATCTTCTGCAACTGCTTCACCCTCGCCCATTGCTGTATCATCTGCAAAGGCACCGTATTGTGCAAAGTCTGGGATGTTGTCGTCACCTTCTTCATCACCTTCTTCTAAGAATATTCCCGCTTCGCCATGTTTGGTCCAACAGATATAGTTAGGCATGAAACCACTCCTAAGCAAGTGTGTGTGAACCACCTTCTTCGAGATGTGATAATCCTTCTCATTCTCACAGACCTTGCATGGACAGCATATAAAACCCGAGGTTGAGTTAGCCTCTGCCGCGTCGACGAATTCATGAACGCCATTAATGAAGTCAGATGAGCGTCTACCCGCGTTGTACATCCATTGTCGATTCATCTATTCACAAAATACAATGAAAAATTCAGCTCCCAATAAGAATTTCTATAGTTCGTAATAAACCTAAATAAGAATATCATTTATAATCTCTAAAAATCCTAATAACCCTAAATATCAACATCATTTGATGCCACCAAAAAGATGTATTTCTAAAGTTCGTAATAAGCCTTAACAAGAATATCTTTTATAATCTCTAAAAATTTCGACAGCACCTCCCCTGCATCGGGAGGTTTCCAAAACCTGCAACAAACCAAGGGCACGATGGCCAACAACCACATTCCAAAATCATCAACGTCTTACTTTTGCTCATCTCAAAAAAAATTGAAGGAGTGATTTGCCTCAGATATGTTGTCTTTCATTTGACCTTGAACTTGGAGCATAAGAAACATTACAGGTGGTAAAAAAAATTGGTTCATGGTAGGCATGGAACCATGAGACACACCCAGCCCAACCATCACAACCGATCCATTGCTTGGGCATGGATGTGTCTGATGGTTTGATGACAACCATGAGAAGCATAATTATACAATACAAGCTCAAGCTCAAGGTCATCATATGTTACCCAGCTAGAAAACTAGGTAAAATTTGATATCATCATAGGCACGCCTAGAGTTGAATTGTTTTAGTTCAGGATATTGACAACCATGAGAAGTAAAATTGAATTTAAAATCTAACTAAATAAGAATATCATTTATAATCTCAAAAAAATCCTAATAACCCTAAATATCAACGTCATTTGAAGCCTCTAAAAAGATGTAATTTTAAAGTTCGTAATAAGCCTAAATATGAATATCATTTATAATCACTAAAAATCCTAATAACCCTAAATATGAATATCATTTATAATATCTAAAAATCATAATAAGCATAAATATGAAAATCATTTAAAGTCTCTACAAATATTCCAAAAATCTAAACAATGTCTAAAAATTTGTGCATCATCTCTACACATGTAACAACTAACTATATAGTGATTCTCTATTACAAAGTCATAATAAAAACGAATATTAAATCTAAAATCTTTTATTTTAATCTATTCCACAAAACACAAATTACTCAAAACATAGAGCATGAAAATAGACCACACTAACCGTCAAAAGGGAGAGGATGAGGTTGCTAACCTTCTAGTGGACTTGGTTTGCAAAATCTTCAAAATTTATGGAAATTTTGGGCATGAGCTCCCCCAACCCGAGCTCAATGGAGGATGAAGAAATGAGCCATGGCTCGGACTGGGGGAGGAAGAAGGCCCCTTTATACGCAGAGCCCCTTTGGTACCGGTTGGTGGCACCACCCGGTACCAAAGGGGTCACATTGGTACCGGTTGGTGTCACCAACCGGTACCAATGAGCCTCGGGGCTCATTGGTACCGGTTGGTGACACCAACCGGTACCAATGTGTGCTCATAGGTACAGGTTGGTGCCACCAACCGGTACCTATGAGCGCGCAAAATTATTGACCGTTGGATTTTTTTTTTAGATAATGGGATTAAGTACCTAGCCTTGACCTCGTTAGAAGCTACAGCCAATTATTACAAACAAGTAGCATTGTCTGCCAATTCAAAGCAGTAAAAGGCGAAACAAGAGCGGAATAAGCCATACAGTTTGAATGAGAGAAATTATTAAGACTCAAATCTATTCCTAAACCTCCATCCATGATTGGCAAAGATCCGCATCACTAATGTTTCCACCGCTCGACAAGCCGACGTCATGTCCTCCTTGTCTTCATTCAACCGTTGCAATTGCGCCCATAATCGAAGCCAATGGGTACATCGGAATATTACCTGCAAATAAGTTGGAATCGGAGATTTATCAAACACCACATCATTCCTACTAAGCCATATAGCCCAGCATAACGCGGATGCCCCCACTAACAACTGCCTTCTCAATTTAATACTTACACCTGCAAGCCAATTACCAAATAAATGCTGGATGCTACGAGGTGGATATAAATTAAAGGCTAGCTGAATAGATCTCCATATGAACTTTGCAATATGGCAATCAAAGAAAAGGTGTTGAATTGTCTCATTATGGCAGCAAAAACTACATCGTTTGCTTCCATTCCAATTTCTACGAGCCAGATTATCCTTAGTGAGGACATCTCCCTTTTTAAGGTACCACATGAATATTTTAATCTTAAGGGGCATTTTTAATTTCCATAAGTGTTTGTCAAATTGTGCCTGGCCATTGTCCATAAGTTTATTATACATAGAACTGACCGAAAACATGCCAGATTGGTGAAGACTCCATCTAAAATTATCAGAGGAGTTGTTCAGATTAATATGGCAAATCCGCCGCACCAAGTCATGCCATAATAAGAGGTTTTGCCCTATCAAAGACCTCCTAAAAGATATATTGAGAGGGACTCTATCAAAGACATATGCTACAATCGCGTGTTTTTTTCGCACAATATTGAACAAACTCGGGTATTGCTCTTTCAAAGTGAAAGGTCCTAACCATTTATCTTCCCAAAACTGTATTTGGTTCCCATCATTCAAAATGAAGGTTCCAAAACTGAAGAACTCCTCCTTGACCTCCAGAAGACCAACCCAAAAATGGGAGTCTCCGGGTTTCCTGTCCACCTGAGCAACAGTCTGATTCTTCACATATTTGTTTCTTAATAGTTTTTGCCATATACCATCTTCGTTCACCAACTTAAAAAGCCATTTACTCAATAAGCATTTATTCTAGATTTCTAAGTTCTTGATTCCTAGCCCTCCCATTTCTTTAGATTGACAAAGGATACTCCATTTGGCTAATCTATATTTCCTCTTATGTTCATCAGATTGCCAAAAGAACCTTGATCTATAGTAATCCAATCTTTCAAGTACTCCTTTCGGAACCTCAAAGAAAGATAACATAAACATAGCTAGGCTAGTTAAGACTGAATTAATAAGAACCAGACGCCCCCCCACAGACATATGTTTACCTTTCCAACTACTTAGTTTCTTCTCAAACTTGTCCTCTATTATCCTCCAATCAGCATTACTGAGCCTCCTAAAGTGCATTGAAATACCAAGATATCTGAATGGGTATTTACCCGATTGGCATCCAAATAATTCAGCATATTGTTGTTCAAATTCCTTGGCTTGCCCAAAACAAAATATTTCACTTTTGTGAAAATTTATTTTAAGGCCAGATAATTGCTCAAAAGCACATAGTAACATTTTCATGTTAGTAGCCTTCTCAATGTCATGATCCATGAAGAGAATGGTGTCATCCGCATACTGTAGAATGGATAAACCTCCATCTACTAGATGAGGGATGAGGCCCTTAACTTGTCCACCATCCATTGCTCTATTTATCAGAATGGCTAGCATATCAACCACTATGTTAAATAAAATGGGAGATAGAGGATCCCCCTGTCTTAGCCCCTTAAATGTCTGGAAATTTTGTCCCACTTGATCATTAAACTTTATTCCCACATGTCCTCCTTGGATGAAAGCTTCAATCCAAGTGCACCATTTTTGTGAGAAACCTTTCATTCTCAATATTTGTTGCACAAAGCTCCACTTAACTTTGTCATAAGCCTTTTCAAAATCAACCTTGAAAATGACCCCATTCAGTTTTTTCCTATGGAGTTCATGAATAGTTTCATGAAGGACAACAACTCCCTCCATAATATTCCTCCCAGGAAGAAAAGCAGTCTGTGTAGGACTAACTACCTTTTGTGCCACCAAAGAGATTCTATTAGTAGCCACCTTGGTAAAAATTTTGAAACTCACATTCAGTAAACAGATGGGCCTGTATTGCTGAATTTTAATTGCTTCATGACTCTTTGGTAACAGAATAATTGTGCCAAAGTTCATACTATAAAGTGGCAGTTCTCCTTTGTGAAAATCTGAAAACAAGGCCATTAGGTCATTTTTAATAATACCCCAGAAAGCCTGATAGAATTCCGCAGGGAAACCATCAGGTCCTGGAGCTTTATTATGTTCCATTTGAAATATTGCCTCCCTCACCTCAGTCTCTGTAAATGGAGAAATTAGGATTTCATTTTCCACTGCATTGACTTGAGGGATATCCTCGATTCGAGACTCATCCAAATTAAAACAATTGTTGTCTGGTGGTCCGAACAAACCTTTATAGTATGTGGTGATATATTTTTTAATTCATCATCACCATGAATTATTTGACTCTCATCCTGTAACTGATAAATCCTGGTTTTCCTATGTTTACCATTTGCCACCAGATGGAAGTATTTAGTATTTGAGTCACCTTGAAGTAACTCCTTAACCTTAGCCCTCTGGTACCACTTGATTTCTTCCTCCCTAAGCATTTCTGCTATTCTTGCTTTTAGGCATTGCTTTAAATCTATTTCATGCGATGACAAAAGCATATGCTCAGCCTTTTTATCCAGGCTATCAATTTTATCTAGAATTCTTTTTTTCTCTCTTTTGAGGATGCCACTAGTATGTGTAGCCCATCCTCGTAAGTGTTGGCGCACTCTCCTAATTTTGTTCTGCCATGTTTCCATAGGAGTTCCCCCTAGTCCCACGCTTTCCCATACTTCTTTTATCATCTCAGCAAAACCATCACGAAGTAGCCAACCCAATTCGAATTTGAATTGTCTGTGGCCAGTATTCGAAGATGAATCACCAGAATTCAGAAGTAAAGGTGTGTGATCAGATATATCACGGGAGAGTGCAATGACATTCGAAAGAGGAAATTTTTGTTCCCATTCAGTTGTCATTAGAATTCTATCTAATTTCTCATATGTTGGATTTTGCAGAGAATTTGCCCATGTGTATTGTCTGCCTGACAACTCCAGCTCTCTTAAATCAAGACCATCAATTATGGCATTAAAAAGAAAAGGCCAACGATGATCATAATTATTATTATTCTTATCAGTAGGGCTTCTTAAAAGATTAAAGTCGCCACCGATTAGCAATGGAAGTTGTTTGTGACTACACATATGGACTAGTTCTGATAAAAATTGTTCTTTAAATTCTATTTGTGCCGGCCCATATACTACCACAAGTGCCCATTTGAAGCTATCATTCTTATTGCACAAATGGAATTTGACATAGTAGTCACCCTCATCTATTGCACCAATGTCAAAAACCTCTAGGTCAATGCCAAGTAAAATTCCACCAGATTGACCTTTAGGTTCTTTGACATGCCATAAATAGTTTTTCCCATTGCATAAGTTCTTAAGGAAAGGATCAGTAAAAGATTTCCTTCCTGTTTCAGATACTACAATAAAACTCAGATTGTGTTCTTTTACGACATCAGAAATAAATCTATGTTTTTTTGGGTCTTTAAACCCATCACTATTCCAGAATATTCCTTTCATTTAGATACCTGATGATTTTTGTTCTTATACTTCTTTTCCTTGATTCCAGATAGCTTTGCAGTAAGATCATAAGAATCACTGGTAGCATCCATGATTTCATCCATAATGTCGCCTTATAAGTGATTAAGTATGAAAGCATCAACTTCTTCCTCATCAGCGAGATTTTTAGCCTCATTATCCAGCGTATCTATTATTTTGTCTAAGTTTTTTGTCTCCTGTAATCTATGCTCCTCTAATTTTTTCATGAAAGAAATGGATTCCTGAACACTAATGCTATCAGTACCTAAATTAATACCAATATAATCTAGGTTGGAATGAATATTTTGTGCAGGAAATTGGAGAAAAGACGAGCTATTAATTTCACCTGTAGAAGGTAGAGCCGCCACGTCCTTACTCGCCTTTAGCTTCGATGCTTGGTCTGCCACCGGATCATCGCTCGTCAGCGCCTTCCGTTTACTCCGACGAAGTTCCGAACTCGCCGTCTCTGGAATAGCCGCTAACATTGCCGGGCTTGATCCCATTTTCTTAGTGCTGTCCACGCTTCCATGCATATCACTGACAACCTGATCAGTAACTGAGCTTGAAGCAGTAACAGGTACGGCAGCCGCTTCAGCTTTGGCGACAAACACCTGGTGGCCTACAGAGGCGAGCGCTGCGCTCGCGCCAGCTGAGCCAGCCGCACCCCCTTGGCCTATAGACAATCCGGCAAATTCCTGGGGGCCTGCAGAGGCGAGCGCAGCCACTGAGCCAGCCGCTCCCCCTTGGCCTGTAGATGAACCGGCAAATCCCTGAACGGATGCAGGATCTCCGGTGCCCTGACCCGGTACAGCGACAAGACCACCCAAATCCACTCCGCCCCCCACTGCGTCACACACAGATCGGTTTTTGTGAGAAGAAGAGGATGGTGGTGTCCCTGAGCCTTTATTTGCACTCTGAGTTACATCCTTTGTAGACTCATTTTTTTTATTGTTTTCCTTGGCCAGACCATCGTTAGGTTTAACCCCGCCGTCAGGATTACCATCCGCATCATCAAATCCATAGTCCATGTCCATTGGTACTGGGACATTAGCATCAACATTCTCCTCTACACGGAATTGTAATTCGTATAAATAATCACCAATCACAACATCCACAAACTGTGGAATAAGATTGGGATCCAAAACTAGAACTTGCAGGCGACATCTTCCATATTTGCGAGTGAATTTCATATCCACCGCCTTGGAAACACCAAGCATAGAACCCACTGCCCAAATAATAGCAAACTCCCTTAACTCTTCAGGCAAACCAGTAAATTGCACCCAAACCTTGGGCATCACATATTTTATCTCATCTCCACCTGAACCCTCCTCTAGTCGTAGGGTAATTCCATGGGATTTTGTGTGCAGCAATCCCCATTCCACCATACGCTGTAACTCAGCTTTTGATGGAAACACAGTTCTGAAAATATTAGGACCCATCTCCTCAACATTCCAACGCCATGTACCAGGAACTAGCCTTTCCAATTCTGTTGTAACATTGGCCTTAGTGAGCACACCTCCCGAGACTCAAATTATTGCCATCTTTGATTCCACTTTATTCTTGATGCTATCAGGCGGATTTATGTAGTAAAACCCCAGCCCTTCCACAGCATACCCACAAACCTTCGCAAAGGGAGCAGTTTTATTCTTCTCTGGCCGAACAGAACGGTAAACAGGGCACCGTTCTAATGAATGTTCAGCACAGTCACAAATCTCACAATAAAATTTTTCCGTACACACTTCCATCTTGTGTCCTTTTGTAAGACACCTGAAGCAGTACGGCATTTTCCCACTCCCCTTTGATGCACCTTGCAATGACGACTCTGGTTTATCAACGTTCTTGGCCGAGGAGTCAGTAGTCACTGCCTTGGTGAGATCAACTTCCACCTCTGACTGACCACCAGATACCTTGGTTCCCCCTGTCATTGCCGCTAAAGCCTGCTGGAGCAACGCAGCTGCTTGAACTGCTTGTTCAGCCGCCGAAGGCTGTCCCGTCTGAGTACTGGTGTCCTCAAGCTGCCCCGCTCGTCCTCCCATCCGGCCACCAGCACCTCCGCGCGCTCTGCCCACACCACGTCCAACAGGCCTTGCACGATTGCCACCAGTATAGCGCCCCCGTCCACGACCGGCGTAAGTGCCGCCGTACCCGGGATGGAACGCCGGCGGCTGGAAATTACCGCGGCCGATTGCTCCTGCTTGGCCTGCGTTTCTTCCTCCGCCACGGCCTCCATTGCCACCACGCTGAGCGCCCTGGTTCACACCATCTCTTCCCTCCATCGCCCCTCGCGCAACAGCAGCGTAGGATGCACGGTCGCTAGCGGCGGCGAAAGAGAGATGAGGCGCCCTAGGGTTACGAACCCTCGTTCCTGTTCTCGCAAAAAGTTTTGCCAAACCCTCAGTAGGCCGATAAGGCACTGATGGGCTGAGCCAAAACCGATTCAAACTTGTTGCAGGCATTGGGCCCGTTTGCGAGACCGGTGCAGGTTTGAATTTCAAATTCCTTACCATCCCTGGCCCAGAAGAACCGGCGCTTTCGGAGTCAGTCCGTCCGGGATTTCCGGATCGTAACTCCGTCGTCGGCGTTCGCTTCACCACCGGCGGCGAACAGCCCAGGATTTTCGTACCATGCTGAGGAGAAGATACACGCACCTTAGCTGCCGCCAGTGCGTCGCCGAAGGTCCGTGGAGGAGATATCCTCGGCGCCGGCAGACGGCCTCTCCATGGATGTCCCGATCTCCTCTGCCGCACCATGGCGTCAACAATGGTCTTCGCCATGGATTCTTGGTTGAGCATGGTGTCTTGTAATGAACCGTTGAGTTCTTGCTCTGCTAGATGTAGTTGGGGCTTTGTAAAACCCGCAACACTTGCTCTAGCGATGAACTCCTCCGTGTCCAGGGATGAAACGGAGTCGTCATCCCCTTCTTCTTCTTCTCCGTTTAGAGCCCAAAATCTTGATCCAAACGGCTTCTCCACACCATGAACATGAGGCCTAGGTTTGTTTGATGAGGCTTGCGCCAGATCAGAGACCCGAGCCAAATGTTCCAGCGCCAGAAACCTCCTCGTCGTTGCGTCGTCGCCCTCTCCATTTGCCGGCCAGCCGTCCGACGAACAGATCGCCGGCGCCAGCGTAAGCCGACGGAGACGTAGACGCTCCCTCATCTCCCACCACTACTCTGTGACTGCGGGACAAAAGGGAGTGCACATTAGTCCAGGGCAGAAACAACCACCGAGATAAAAGACCGTTACATGATTTTTTTTCTGAGTGTTGGCGATCCCCCTCTCTCCTTCTATTATATTTTCATTCGACTCCACTTTCCAACTCCACCACCATATCTCTTTCCTTCTTTCCCAACCTTATCCTCTCATTCCTTTCATCTCTCTCTCCCTCTACTCCTCCCAGGCCAGATCGAGCAGCTAGGCCCGTCGGCTCGGCTAGACCCCGGGTGGGGTAGGCTTGGTTTGGCCAGCCCCAGCGTGGCGCGGTCCGGCGACGCCGTGGGCGTGAGGGCCCGGCCATTGCTGCCTTGGGCGTGAGGGCGTGGCCCGACGACGTCGTGGGCGGGCGGTCCGGCGAGCGGTATAGGCTTGCTCTTCTCGTTCGTGTGGATACTTCATTTGTGAGTGACTTGTATTTGTTTGTGAAGGATTGTGTTGTGACTGTGCTTGTGAATCTTCCTTTGCTATGAATGAAATCAAACTTAATCGATTGCTTGTGTGATGATGTGTGATGAGTGTGTTCCATGCTCCAATAATTTGTGAAGTGTCGATTGTTTTTTCTCTGGATTTGATTTTATCTATGTGGTAGAGCTGGAGATCGAGGAGGTGGCGGTGTGGTTGAGGAGGAGCGAGTAGGCAGGACAGGTCCGGCGGCAAAATGCATTTTTTTTTTGTTTTTTTAACTCCTTTAGTCTCGGTTGGTGATACTAACCGGCCGAGGATTTAGTCCCGGTAGCGTAGTCCTGGTTGGGGAGGATTTAGTCCCGGTGGTGTAGTCCTGATTGGGAAACCAAGACTATAGTCCGTTTCCAACCGGGATTACGTGTGGTTTCTCCAGTAGTGGCGTGTTGACCTTGTCGTGCTTCGCGCCGTCGGGTTTCCACCAAACACAGGTTAACTCCAGTAAGTTTTTTTTTCTTGAGAAAAGTTAACTCCAATAAGTTAAGCCTGCTTGATTACACTGATGACTGATTTTGGGGTGCTAGAGCTCGAGTACTCTTCCCCGTTACATGCTACCTTAAACAACTGCGGATTCATGTTAACTTTCTGGCTCAAACTTTTGAGCTCACTCTAATCTAAAATTCTTGATGTATCCCATCCCTATTAATCACGAAGCTCTCCAAGAGTTGCCACTGAATACTAGTTCCCAGTCCACACCACATGAGGTCTAATTTATTTGGATGCTGCCACTTGCACCCGGAAACAAAAGTGATGTAGTAGTCCCTTGAAGGGTGCAATTTTATAGGCATCCGTCGTAAATTCTGCTTTTACTAATTACTACACGCTCTCATCAACTACCGGCCTTGGGCAGCTAGCTATATATACACATGGAGAGAATGAGAGCAAATATATAGCATATGCACAAAGTAGACTAGGTACAATGTTTATAGTAAAAGTTGACAGATACATATACGCATTGAGAGGATGAGAGCACATAGCATATACCGATGTGAAATAAAGAAAAAAACCGGATTTTTTGCTACCTCCATTATTTTTGCGGCTCCATCAATTATGTGAAAAGACTACGAATTAGCTCAAATATAAATTTTTGTCCTGGTGTAGATAAGGTTTTTATCTTATTCGGAAATGCTGCTAAATAGTTATTAGCGTAGACCATAAAATTTCCTTTTAATTTACATTGTATATTGGGAATCTCCTAGTGCCTGATCGATTATTTTTTAGCAGGCATAGTGGATATGTTTGGAACTGGGGTGAAAAAAGCGGTTCTCAGATAAGCTACACAAACATTGAAATAACGTATTTGAGAAGCGGGTTTGCACCAGCTTCTACATTTTAGTACAAATAGGGGCGGTGGGGAGAACCGCGGCCAAAAAAAGCTGCAAAAAAAAAAGAACCGTTTGAGTTCTAGTTTCAGCTTATTTTGGCCATAAGCTATATTTAAGCTATTCCGAATAGAACTCTGGATTATTTCCCATACTGTGTGGGCCACATCATTATTTAGCCTAGTGGGCTGTCAAGGCCCATCTATCCCATTGTCTATTTTTTAAACGCGCAGGATTTGATATTCACCTTAAACTTAAGAGCCTGTTTAAATCCGCAAAGTCACCAAAAAGTCACCAAAAGTTTCACACTGACAACCGTGTCCTCTCTCACATGACACGGTTCTCAGTGTTAAAACTTTTCACCACTTTTCATCAATTCACCGGATTTAAACACCCCCTTAAAGATAAAAAATTCCATTAACTGTATGACCGATAGGGTGAAGAAAGGAGCACGGGCAACTGTTACGTATCGGCTAACGTTCTCTTATACTTTAATCAATTTATTAATGTCAAATTATTTTTATCTTTTTGTTAATATGATTACTTTTTTAGTGTGCAAAAAATGCCGACCGTCATGACCTTATTCAGGAGTCTTGGTTTGTATATTGAGAAGATAACATGGATTGTAAATTCAGAAAAGAACATGAAATATTTTATTATTCTTAGGATTTAGGTGCAATATCTTTCGCAATATACCTTATTATCGGTCTTATAATAAACACATGTACAATAGAGTTGCGCTTTAGGGTATACTCAAATTTAAGCCTCCCTCCAAGATCTCTTGAAGTCTGGGTATGTAAGTTTCACTAGCAGGCTTCTAAGGACATATATAGTACGACATTCCAAGACGTACTGACTTCTCCAAATTATATCCGACGATGAATCAAACCTAGGTCTGCTTGATGCTACTCAGGTGCTAGCTCCGACCATTACGCTAGAGACCGTTTTACATTTTAGTGTTGACCTAAAAATCTCAATGTATCCCATCCCTATTACAAACTCTACAAGAGTTGCCACTGAGTTCTAGTTACCATACTATTCAGCATACTCATCAATCTTTCCAATTTTAGGGTAGCCATTTCATTCTAAAGGAGGTTGGACTTTGTTTTATGGATGTTGCCACTGGTGCATTGGTAATAAGAAACTGATGTATTACTTCCTCCAAAGGGTGCAGTTTTATAGGCATGCATAATAATTCACCCACCAGCCACCGTGCAAAAGTACAATAGGTAAACACATAATTGAGAGAATTAGATGCACGTCACATATGTGCACAGTGCACACATGCATTAGGTAAAATTGTAGAGTTTGCACATTTTGACATATTCATGATGCTCATCTTGTTGAATTTGAATGATAGAAAGAGGGATTAATGTGGAATCAAGAAATGATCAGGGATACTGTTTGCTAGATCCCTTGTAGTATTTAAAATAACTTTATTTAGCTCGAAATGAAGACATAAGAACACAGGATCGAAGGTCCCGATAATCAAAGAAGATGTGCTACAAATAATCAAAGAACACGCCATTTTATATTGTAAAATCATTGAAAACATGAAGGAAGAAACGAAGAGTTATACTATCATTCCATGGGTGTAAATCATGGCTATGAACTGGCAATAATACTAGATCTGCTGTCCTGCTTCAGCCCTTTCGGCGATAAGGAAGGAGAACTCACTACCGGAAAACCGAAGAAAGCCGAGTGCCCTGAAGTTTGCCGAGTGCAAAACCTCAGGCACTCGGCAAAAGCTGCATATGCCGTGTGTCCGGCGCAAAACACTCGGCATAGTATCGGCACTCGGCAAAGCTGCCCTTTGCCGAGTGTTTCACGCGGGACACTCGGCAAACCTACCTTTTGCCGAGTGTCAGGTGCTGGGACACTCGGCAAATACCTCACGGGCCCACGTGCTGGGACAGCTGGCCAGATGCCCTAACGGCCGTCGATGACCGTTAGAGTTTGCCGAGTGCCCAATCCATGGCACTCAGCAAACCTACCTTTTGTCAAGTGCCCAAACCATGGCACTCGGCAAACCGTCCCTTTGCCGAGTGCTTTTTCTGGCACTCGGCAAAGGGGACCTCTATATTTCATGTAAATCATTCCAAACTTTGCTTGTTGTTTCACATATGATACATTGCACTCCATATTACTATTTCAGATTTTTGTCGGCCTGTTTGCTATATTCAATGCATTTTTCTTATTAGAATGAATTTGTTGGTTTAAGTCAAAATTTGAACTACAAGTGTTTCAAATCAGGGTACAGAGTTATTGGAAAAATGATATTCATGTTACTAACTCCATTGTGTAACATTTTTCATGTAATAGAAGTAAATTTGCAACTTGATTTTCACGAAACAAACTGAAAGTACATGTGTCCAGTTTGTTTTTTAATTATAGAAAAATCAAATGAACTCTGTAATTCATGAAATTTGTCAAGAGCTCATGATATCATATGTGGCGGCTGTGGTAAAAAATATAGGACATTCTGAAAAAGTTTTCACATACGACGCTTGTAAACCGGAACATCTCCACATACGGCTGGACACTCGACAAAGGGTCTTGCTTTTGCCGAGTGCCATGGCTGGACACTCGGCAAAGGGTCTTGCGTTTGCCGAGTGTCAGCCATCGGACACTTGGCAAAGGTCGCCTGACGCCGTCTCTGACCTTACGGCCGTTAGTCTAATTTACCGAGAGTGGCCATGTGTTTGCCGTGTGCTAGCAGACACTCGGCAAAGGTTTGCCGAGTGCCCGATGTTTGGCACTCGGCAAACAGTCCTTTGCCGTCACATCTTTGCCGAGTGTGCCTTTGCCGTGGGCTACACTCGGCAAAACCCTTTGCCGAGTGTATAAGGCCCTTTGCCGAGTGTGCTAGACACTCGGCAAAGGTGGGGTTTCCCGTAGTGACTATTGCAGTGGCGTGGGTGCTCTTGCACCTCGCGTCATCAACCCTCTTCCATCAATCACCCAGGCCAAATTAAACCTAAACCTTCCAAACTTAATCTTCCCATTTTATTTCTTGCATCTCATTCGTAGCAACATTCTTGTTAGCAAGAATGACCAACACACATGGCACGCTGTATAAAACAGTACACATCTTATTTCAGAAATCAATCAGCACACACAGACATGACACTTGATTTTTTCACAGTTGAAAATTAAAGTACACAAACGCTAGGCAGTGACAATTAGATGATCATCAGGAATAGTCTGCTGGTAAACATGTTACAATCAAATTTCCTATTGTTGGACTCAAAATCATGTCTAAATATTTACACCCTCTGGGAAAGCCACGGATTGTTCTGACGGCATGAGCAAGCTTTATGCTGAGAGGCGTGTAGTACGTGACATATATATACCACAAGTCCCATGCTGAGCTGCTTGCATGTCGTGGTCGGTCTTGTGCTATTATTATTCCTAATGTATCCCATCCCATTCTAAACCTCAAGCATTCCTGAAATGTCCATTCGATTCCCGTTGCTTCGGTGCTATTGAACGCACTCATCAGCCTCCAAGGTTTCAGATGTTGGCTCAAGCAGTGGATTTTTTGTATTCAGATGTTGCCTCTGTTTGAACCAGGGAGCAGCTCAGTTTTCTCCCCCCTCCAGACCTTGTTCGGTTGGAGGGGATTTGAGGGGGATTGGGAGGGAATAAATCCCCAACAAGTCAAAATCCCCCTCAATACCCTTCAAATCCATGGGGATTTTTGTTAACCGAACAAGGCCCCAAGGGGTGTAGCTTTAATTTATAGTCATACTGTAACTCATAAATTGAGGCTCTATTCTTTCATATTAATTCACCTGGCAGGTAGCTAAATTGACAGCATGCATGTTGCACCGGCTATTAACAGTTTTTTCTTGTTGTCTTTTTATGTGGAACACTTAGCCTTCTAGGAGATGACGATATAAAGTCTGCCGAGAGTAGCAAGCATTGCTGGTTATGACCTGTAACTATTATGCAGCATATATGTATTCCTCTTGCTTCTTTAATTTTTACTTCAACAGTGGGTGGAATCAGTTACAATGAAAAATACAATTAGCCCATGTTTGCAATAGGCTTGAAGCCAAATACAGGTTGAAAGAATAATCCACAAACATACTACATCACTCGAGCAAAGCAAAGCACCAGTGCACCACACCACACTGGCTGTAGATGGCCACATGTCCACCGCTAGCTAAATACTACATTAGAAGGTTGTCCATTCAACCTCAAATTCTTTAGATAGACATTGCATGAAGCCTAAATGTGTTCTGGCCAGTTCAATCCTGAAGAATCTTTTTGGCTCAATCTATGCCACATATCTGAAACTCCGGATGTATCTCAACCCAATAGAATCGACAGCAGGTGATCCCCCCGGGTGTAGCTCGATCTATGGACATCAACTCTAAATTGAGAATGTAGGCTTTAGAGTGTGCAAGCTTCAATAAAATTTCCTGGAACAATAAATATTGCTTTAGAGTGTGTTTTGCCTTCCTTATTAATCACCCCCCTCTGATTGCTTTATCTCCAGTCTGAGCTCACATGCAGTAATCGGATGAGGATTCTACGGTGCACCAAACACGACCCTAGGACTAGAGAGGTGTCAAAGCATTTTTTTTTTGTAAAGATACGTGTGAACTAACTGAAGGAGTAAGCTGGGAATAGGATACATGTCAAAATTAACTAATAGAGAAAATGGTGATATCTACTTATTATGTTCAGATGCAAATGGATGTCAGCATCCGAGCACAAATTAAGGAAATTATCTTCTTGGCACACATGCCCTGCTGGCCAGCTAAATTATCTGGTCTTGGCTATACCTTGTAACTGGTGCACAATCCTGTGACTGTGACACAGTTCAACTATCCCCATATGCTCCACCATCGCAGGACATTGGAACAAGAATTCCCAATCTTAAAATCCCACCAATCCAAGATGCACATTCCAGACACCGCAGACAAGCTAGCTCACAGGCATTGCTGGTGAGACCATACATTGTCTCACGATTTCAAACCTGAATTTGAGCTAAAAGCCCTGATGCATCCCATATCCATTGTGGAAAGTGGAAATCTCTTCAAGGGTTGCCATTCAGTTCCCAGTGCCGTGCTACTCAGATCAGGATGCATAAACATGATCATCTCCAATAGGAAGCAAGTATAAATTTGATGATTGCTCTCGATCTACTCCACTTGTATAGATTTGTAATTTGCTACTGTACTTGTATAAATTTGACTGCACTAGTATAAATTTGTAGTGTGCTACTGCACTTGTATAAATTTGACTGCCCTTGTATGCACTTTTTCCTTATTAAAAATTTCAGAAGTACGAGATCAAGAAAAGCAACAGAAGCATACTCGAGCAAAAAAGAACTCCATTCATTTACATGGAATTCTGGTTCTGTAAGTATTTGACCCCATCCTTCTCAGCACTTAACTTCAGTTCATCCTCGAAACGAGATTGTAATGTCAAATTTTCTATCATTGAAGCCTGTTTTTTAGTGCTATTTTCACTTGTGTTTGAGTGGATAATGTGCACTTGCTGAGAGGAGTGTAACAGAGGGGGGACTTAGTTGGAATTGATAGGTTGGGGGCCAGGCTTTATTAGGTTGTGTGTCCTTGAGATTGAGAGTCCATGCACTGAACAATTTTTTTGGGAAAAACTAGATATGCAATCTTTTTATTTTCCAATTTTCTTTTCTTGCCGAATCATGTTTCCTAGCCTATTCCGAGAGTAAGGTAGCAAATTTCAAGAACATGTCAAGAATGTTCTTTGATGTCAAATTTCAGTAACATGTAAGAGTTTGCCCATAATCTGGAACCACTTGACTATGTTAGCATTGGCTTTGGCAACAATTTTTTGTAGTTCTTTCTTTAAACTTAGAAGCAGTATGTTTTCTATTACATTAGCCGTCACTTGAATTTTTTGCACATCTGGATACTGATGCAAAATATTGGTTTTCGACTTGCAGCCCCAAAGAGGAGTTAGAAATCTGCTGTTGATGCACGAGTGCAAGAATTTGAAGCTGAGGTCAAGTCATAGAAGCAAAGTGCTACTTGGTGGTCAGAGACTTGGGTCAGGTTATCTTGATGTGGCTAGAATCTTTTAGTCTTGCGATTTTGCTGACTTGGTCAGGATACCTTGATGTGGCTAGAAACTGAACCTTCTTTGATTTCAAATTTTTGTGAGTGTTGTGATCAAAGACCATTTTGATATGGTGATGCGAATCTGTATGTGTGTTTGGTAGCTATCTTATGTGACATGAATGAGCTCCAATGTATGTAAATGGGTCTCCTGTTAATAGACGGGTTTGAATTGGTTGTATGGGCCGCATTATGTGAACTGAAATTAAGCTCGCAAGAGAATTGGGCTGGGTTCACCCTAAAAGCCAAACTTGGCTGGGCCCATCCATGAAATGGGCTGGGCTCATACTTGAAATGGGCTTGCCATATATATCCTAATCATCGCCACATCGCATGATGATGAAATTTTATGACGTTTTTTATCCTACATGGCCACGCTTGATAATTCATGCTCAAGATTTTGTGACGTTTTTGGGGCTTGTTAGCAACGAAAGGTGAGTGTCATAAATTAGTCACAAATTTTATGACAAAAACATACGTTTTCGTCATAGAACATATTTTATTACGCATGATAGATGACGAATGAATTTTCGTCACGTGAGCATCACAAATTGCGAAACATGACGATTTTTTGGTTTTTGTGACATAAATAATACGTTACCTATCAAAAGATTTCTTGTAGTCATGACCATGTAACTGATGCAGCATATATGTATTCCTCTTGCTTCTTTAATTTTTACTCCAACAGTGAGTGGAATCAGTTAATAATGAAAAATACAATTAGCTCATGTTTGCATAGGCTTGAAGCCAAGTACAGGTTGATAGAATAATCCACACATCCTACATCACTCAATCGAGCAAAGCAAAGCACCAGTGCATCATACCCTGCCTGTAGATTTCCATGTCCACCGATAAATACTACATTACAAGATTGTGCATTCAACCTCAAATCTTTAGATAGCCTAAATGTGTCTGGCCTGTTCAATCCCGAAGAATCTTTTTGGCTCAATCTGTGCCATAGATCTGAAACTCCGGATGTATCTCAACCCAATAGAATGGACAGCAGTTGATCCCCTCAGGTGTAGCTCTATGGACATCAACTCTAAATTGAGAATGTAGGCTTTAGAGTGTGCAAGCCTCAATAAAATTTCCTGGAACAATAAATTATGCTTTAGAGTGTGTTTTGCCTTCCTTATTAATCACCCCCTCTGATTTCTTTATCTCCGGTCTGAGCTCACACGCAGTAATGGGATGAGGATTCTACGGTGCACCACCGCACACGAGACCTAGCGCAGGTGCATGTCCAGTTGCCGAGCTGGAGTTGCTTGAGCATAGGACTAGAGAGCTGTCAAAGCATTTTTTTTTTGTAAAGATACGTGTGAACTAACCGAAGGAGTAAGCTGGGAATAGGATACATGTCAAAATTAACTAATAGAGAAAATGGTGATGTCTACTTATTACATTCAGATGCAAAAATGGATGTCAGCATCCAAGCACAAATTTAGGAAATTATCGTCTTGGCACACATGCCCTGCTGGTCGATCACCTTAATTAACGAGAACGCTGGGGCACAATCATGGTCTTGGCTATACCTGGTAACTGGTGCACTATCCTGTGACTGTGACACAGTTCAACTATCCACTGGTTCTCCACCATCACAGGACATTGGAACAAGAATTCCCAATCTTAAAATCCCACCAATCCAAGATGCACATTCCAGACACCGCAGACAAGCTAGCTCACAGGCATTGCTGGTGAGACCATACATTATGTCTCACGATTGCAAACCTGAATTTGAGCTAAAAGTCCTGATGCATCCCATACCCATTGTGGAAAGTGGAAATCTCTTCAAGGGTTGCCATTCAGTTTCCGGTGTCGTGCTACTCAGATCAGGATGCACAAACATGATCATCTCCATCGCCAGTTTCTGCAGATCCATTCCATATATTAAAGGTGCTGTGGATCTTATTTTTTTATTCTGCTACTGTTGCAACAGGAAGCAAGTGATTTTACTCCTCTTGGATGGGTTTAGAGCTTTATAGACATGTGCAATAAATTTACATTTATACTACCATCTAACATGTAGTTATATGGTCTGATTGTGGAAGGGGAATTTTACATTAAATTCCATCTTTGCAATAAGACTGATAAATTCAAATGGATACTCATGGCGGTTTATGGTCCAGCCCAAGATGAATTTAAATCAAGTTTCTTGGCTGAACTAGTGCGCGCATGTCAGCAAAATCCTTTACCCACTCTCATAGGAGGTGATTTTAACATCATGAGAAATAGTAAGGAGAAGAATAAGGATAATTTTAATAACCGTTGGCCTTTCCTTTTCAATGCAGTCATTGATAGCTTTGATTTTAGGGAAATTGACTTAACGGGTAGACAATTCACTTGGGCAAACTCTCTCCAAGATCCTACCTATGAGAAATTGGATAGGGTATTAATGTCGACTGAATGGGAGTTTAAGTATCCTTTGGTGACCGTACAGGCTCTGGATAGAGGGGTATCGGACCATACACCTTTACTCTTGGATACTGGAGCACCGGCTTACACGGGTATAACTCGGCAGTTCAAAATGGAACTCAGCTGGTTTTCCCGTGAGGATTTCTATGACCGGGTTGTAGAAGTTTGGAATAAGCCAGTGTCAGGAAGGAATTCGGTCCAGCGCTGGAACAAAAAGATGAGTGCACTACGCAAACATCTCCGAGGATGGGCGTCACATACTAATGGTGTGTACAAGCAACAGAAAGCCTCCCTTCAATCTACTATTAATGCTTTAGATATTGCCGCTGAAGTTAGAGAACTAACAGGAGCTGAGCGAGATCAACTTGCCCAAGTAAGAGATCATCTGACTAAGCTCCTTCGTGAGGAAGAAATCAAATATTATCAGCGAGCAAAAGCAACAGACATCCTTCTAGGCGATAATAACACTACATATTTCCAAATGATTGCCAATGGCAAACATAGGAAAAAAAGAATCTTTTCCCTAGACCACGAGAATGAAAAGATCGAGGGACAGGCCAACCTCAAGACCTACATTACCTGATTCTATAAAGATTTATTTAGCGCACCTGAGGAAAATTCATTTACCCTGGATGAGTCTAGAAAGGATGATATTGCTCAGGTCACACAGGCAGAGAATGAGTTGCTGATAGCCCCATTCCTAGAAAAGGAGATTCGGGATGCAGTTTTGAGATGGAGCATAACAAAGCACCAGGTCCGGATGGATTCCCTATAGAGTTTTACCAAAAATTTTGGGATGTCATTAAATGTGATTTGATGCAAATGTTTAGCGACCTTCATGCTGGAAATCTCCCACTTTTTAGCCTTAACTTTGGGGTTATTACGCTAATCCCAAAAGTCCAAGATGCAAATTGAATCCATCAATACAGACCCATTTGCCTTTTAAATGTCAGCTTCAAAATTTTCACCAAAGTAGCTTCTATCAGAATAAACTCCATTGCAGACCGAATAATTAGTCCAACTCAAACAGCTTTCATGCGAGGACGTAACATCCTAGAGGGTGTCGTTATTTTGCATGAGACCGTACATGAGCTACATCGAAAAAAACAAAGTGGAGTTATATTCAAAATAGACTTTGAAAAAGCATATGATAAAGTGCGATGGCCATTTCTAATGCAGACACTGCGGATGAAGGGTTTCTCACCCAAGTGGGTATCTTGGGTCGAGTCTTTCATCTCGGGTGGAAGTGTTGCGGTGAATATAAATGATGATGTTGGGTCTTACTTTCAAACAAAAAAGGCCTTCGACAGGGAGACCCTCTATCTCCACTATTATTCAATGTTGTTGCTGACATGCTTGTGATCCTGATTAAAAGAGCCAAAGCAGATGGTCAGGTTGGTGGAGTCGTGCCGCATCTAGTAGATGATGGTTTATCCATTCTACAATATGCCGACGATACAATCCTCTTTATGGAACATGATCTAGAGAAAGCTCGTAACATGAAGCTGTTACTTTGTGCTTATGAGCAACTTTCGGGTCTAAAAATAAATTTTCAGAAGAGTGAACTGTTCTGCTTTGGTGAGGCACAAGAAGTGGTAGACCAATACACCGAGTTGTTTGGATGCAACCAGGGAGAGTTTCCACTAAAATATTTAGGTATTCCTATACATTATAGGAAACTATCAAATACTGATTGGAAACAGGTTGAGGAACGCTTTGAGAAAAGACTCAGTAGTTGGAAGGGCAAACATCTTTCAACAGGTGGGAGACTAACACTGATCAATTCGGTGCTCAGTAGTTTACCCATGTACATGATGTCTTTCTTTGCGGTTCCAAGAGGGGTACTTAAAAAACTAGACTATTTCCGCTCCCGATTTTTTTGGCAGAGCGATGAACAGAAACGAAAGTACCATCTTGCTAAATGGAGCATCGTGTGCCAACCAAAAGACCAAAGGGGGCTAGGAATTCATGATTTGAATATTAAAAATATAGCTCTCCTTAGCAAATGGCTCTTTAAATTATTGACCACAGATGGAACGTGGCAATAGATTTTACGGAATAAATACCTTCAGTCCAAACCACTCTCACAAATCCAGTGGAAAAATGGGGACTCACACTTTTGGGCTAGCCTTATGAAAGTGAAGGGAGAGTTTCTCCGCTTTGGCACTTTCATAGTTAACGATGGATCACAAATTAGATTTTGGGAAGATAAATGGTTGGGAAATACAACCTTGCGCGAACAGTACCCTAGCCTGTATTATATAGCTCGACACAAGCAGGTTACTGTAGCAGAAGTCCTCAACACCTCGCCCCCAAATCTCTCATGGCGCAGAGATCTCATTGGTCACAAACTAGTAGCTTGGAATGGTTTACTTCCAAGAATTGCGAACCTTGTGTTGAGTCAGGAACATGATGAATTTCGCTGGAATCTACATCCTAATGGAATGTTCTCAGTGAAATCTCACTACCTGGCCATGATCCATGCTGATGTCCCCAATTTGAATAAATAGATCTGGAAATTAAAAGCTCCTTTGAAGATTAAAATTTTCTTATGGTATTTACGTAGAGGGGTCGTATTGACGAAAGATAATCTAGCGAAGCGCAACTGGCAAGGTAGCAAAACATGTTGCTTCTGTCACAAGGATGAAACTATCAAACACTTGTTTTTTGATTGCTGCTTTGCTCGTGTTGTTTGGTCCATCATACAAGCGGCCTCAGGTCTTTCTCAACCTCATAGTGTCTCCCACTTGTTTGGTACTTGGCTTGGGGGCATTGGGACAGATTTGAAACCGCTAGTCCTGCTAGGGGCGGCCGCTACTTGTTGATCACTATGGCTATGCAGGAATGATCTGGTATTTGAAAAGAAACATATTATTTCACCTTTGCAGGTTATCTACTCAATTATCCATTGGCTTCGTACTTGGGCTATCCTACATAAGCCAGCTTCGCAGGATTTGGTTGCAGTGGCATCTCAATAGTTGGCGCATGTGGTCAAGGAGTTTTTTACCCAGGCACATGGGTGGCGGTCTAGTCTTCAGATTGATAGTCACTAGCGTGCCTCTTCTCTTTTTATTTATTTTTGGCTGTGTGTATCTATGTTATGCAGAGGTCGGGAATTTCTATTCTATGGTATTGTATCATCTCGATGTAATAACCTTGGAATATAATAAAATTTCCCTTATCAAAAAATGTAGTTATATATATATTAGAGGGTGTGTAATTTGCAAATAAGGTGTATTCGGCTATCAGAAAAAAGGACAATAAAACCAATGATATCGTCATAGCAACAAAAATCTGTCCGTTATGTTCCTAATTATAGATGGTTTTAGGAAGGATAACCTGATTTAAGACCTTTCACTTAAAAGAGAAGTAAATTAGAGAATATGCCTTTTATTGAGAAAAGAAACAAATTATGATACACCATAACCATAAAAAATAACAAAGCTAATGGTTGATTCTCTAGGGTGCAGTGTTTGGGATTCGAGCACATATGGCCTCTTATCTCGCGCATACCTTACTCACCATACCACCTATAGAGCACATGTGACTAAATAAGATACACTTTTTATTTGAAGTAACCCATTGAAGAACCCTTGAGTACCAGCTAGGTGTTACCACCCTGGCACTAAAAGTCCTCTAGGGGTTACTAAATTTTGACACGGTACTAAAAGGCCTTTGGGGGGTTAGCATTAGTACCGGGCCAAAACATACTGAAACTGGAAAGACGAATGAACAGTTCTCTAATAGTGTTTCTGCCTCTATTTCTCTTTATTCTGTCTTTTGACTTCATGTAGTGAAGTAATATTTTTAGGGTGAATTTTGGCTTGCAATTTATATAGCTGCATGTAGAAGTATTAAGCACGTTTCAGTGAGAAGTTGCATCCTCATTATTCATGAGAAAGGCTACATTTCTATTATTCTTTTGTGCTATCCCGATGAAAACCTTTTTGGTGAAACAAGAGGGAATCCCTATTGATCTTTCGTCGTGTATGGTAATTTACAAAACTGAATAAAAACCAAACAACAGGAAGAACGAAAGAGGAAAACTGAAAGGAATATAGACCCCAAAAGTGAAATCAATGGAAGTGACTAAAGCAGTCACGAAGAGGAGCTGCTTCAAAGAAGTAGATCAGCATGTTGAGTCCGCTTGATGACATACGCTGATGATAACAGGGGTAGAGCTCAAGTCTTACACATCAGATGCTCACAAAGGTTTATTTGTTGGCACACTTTTTTGAGATCACTCTTGTCCAGAATTCTCGATGTATCCCAATCCCATTACAAATATCTTTCGGCCTAATAAATTGTTTTTTATGTTGTCAGTTACACCGGCCGGGAAGCAAGTAATCTACTAGTTTTATAGACGTGCATGGTAAATTCAGCTTTTAAGATCTCATCAATTCACCCTCCTTTGCAGCTATATGTACACGCATTGCCAGAACGAGAGCACATATATAATATGCACAAAAACACTAGGTACAGCATTATATAAGAGTTGACACACTACTAAGCATCACAGGCGGTTCGGTTGCCCACATCACAGGCGGTTTTCAAAAGTGGCGCTGGTTAAGTGGCGCTGATAATCGCATTTTCACAGCCGGTTTTTAACCGGCTGTGAAAACTGATTTTCACAGCCGGTTTTAGACCTTGGAAACCTTCTGCGTCAAGGGCTATCACAGCCGGTTTTTTGGCAAAAAACCGGCTGTGAAAATGCATTTTCACAGCCGGTTTTCTTCCAACCAAAACCGGCTGTGAAAGGGCATTTTCACAGCCGGTTTTCTGCAAATAAAAACCGGCTGTGAAAGGGCATTTTCACAGCCGGTTTGAACCGGCTGTGATATGTTTTTCCAGAATAAAAAAATAATTAGAATGTCTCAATTTTCACGGCACAATAATTCACAAATATATAATGCATTCACAATTCATCACCAACATAGTACATTTGCAATCCATATATCAACTTTATTACATGAAGTCTAATACAAGTTTGTAGTCCAACATTACTACTACTACTACGTCATGAAAAAGTTAATAAAAAAAACATTGTTGCATCAAAGACTGCTCCACTTTTATTGACACGATGGATAGTGAATTTTTCAACTGCAAATGAAAAATAGTACCAAAGTAAGAACATGTGAACAAGTGACCGTTCTGATCTTTTGCCAAAAAAAAAGAAAAGAAAAAATGGTACAATGAATTATTGAGAACTAACCTAGATCATCAATAGTGAAGAACTCATTTTCAGTACCATCACCCCAGCCCAGTAGTGCTAAATAATTAACCATTGCCTGAGGTAGGTAGCCCATCTCTTTATACTGTCCATAGAAAAAGAAGCATTGTGTTTTATTATATACTGCTTAAAAGGAGACATTGTTGGCAAATATGCAAGATTGGTAATAATTAGCTGCAACCAGCAACAGTAAAGACAAATGAATAGACAAGAGCACAGATAGCAGCCCCATCCAATCAAATTAATGCAGATAAAGAAGTGGCCTTGTAAATGATCAATTAGTTACCTGCCCCACAGAAGTAGCTCCATGACGTTTTGACAGTTTGCTTTTGTCAGGAGCGAGAATAAGTGATACATGGGCAAATGCTGGCATTGGAAACCCAAGAGCCTGTAGTAGATCAAGGCGTTACAGCATACATATTTATGTTAAGATTACTTCTGAAGGATCATGATATAACAGATAAAGTGGAAGCCATTTAGTAAGCCAAAAAGTGAAATAGTCATCTCAGGACTTAGCCAGCATAATTCAGCAAGCCCAAATTTGAAAATAGCTCTTGTCTCAGGATATTTAAGCAAGCAAGAACAGTTCATATATTTTTTTGGGTAAAGTTTCAGGAAGCAAAAATAAATCTCATATCAGTATGTTTTATTGGGTACAAAGCACCAATAATCTTGTGTACTCAGAGTCGCAGGTGAACACTAAAAAATGGTGGCAGACTGAATAATTACTCTAGCAAGATGTAAAATGATCCCCCCGCTAACGCACTAACAAGAAGCACTACCATTATGAAATGGATCAAAACTAATAGACCCATGAGTATCAAATGGAAAAAAAAATATATGGTACGGCATTTCTGATCCTCTGACTTTGGTTTAGACCCATGAGTTCAGAACTAATAGATCAAAACTAATAGACCCATGAGTTCAGAACTCTGAATTTTTGTAACAGACCAAGAAACAAATTAACTCAATCAGATGCAGTCATGTTCAAGTTACCATAACAGAGAAGAACTAGTAATGATAGAACTGCTTAGGGGATCTCTAATAGTGTTTCTGGTAGTGTTTGTACATGCAGATCACATTGCCATCCATTCAATCATACTGCTTAAAAAAATCTATATATAACTCATTGCATTCCCAGCTAGTTTTGTGAACTTGTAGACAGCTCAATATAATAAGTTTTAGTCAAACTAAAAGATACTGAGTAATGGAAAAAACAGTAATGGAGCAGGGGCACTGTTATGTTGAGTAGGGAAACAATGATAATGAGAAAAGGAAAAAAATAATTGACAGTGCCCCTGCTAGTCATGACAATGTCAAAGTGAGACCCAAAATTTTATTGACAGTTTCGCAATAAGAAAATGAAAAATAATTGACAATGCTTGTACACATGACTTCTAGCTAGTTATCTGAACAAAGAACACAAAATTAACAAATTAGATATATGACTTGTTCACACACACTTAACTGCATCCCTGAATAAAGAACACATATTAGATATATGACTGGTAGACCGGATTAACAGATTTCCACAAATTATAGGAAAAGTCTTAACATTGTAAACATGATTTATCTGAATTGATACGCACAATATAATGATCTACCAGTCCTAAATCCTAATTACTTGAAGAAAGACATGGTTCTGAAGCTATGTATATCTATTTTGGCACCAGAACATTTGAACAAACAGGTGCTGTGCGTGAATCACACAAACCTGAAGCATCTTGAGTTGTTGCACAATTGGCCACATTCACGCTTCATGGAGGAGCGCCGCCGCTATGGCTGCCGTGCCGTGTCCCCACGCGAATCCCTCTGCTGGGAGAGAAGAGAGAGCAGATCTGAGAGGAAGGTTGGCCAACAGAGATACTAAACTTGTTCTCACCGCTGCCTCCGCAGTCCATGAACGTCCGGCTAGATCAGAAGGAGTACCACCTCGATCTATCACTGAGCCACCGCCACCATGGTCCACAAGCTCCTCACTGTGCCATGGCGAGATGCCGCAACCGCGGCTGCTGCATCTCCTCCGCCCTCACGGCCCTGCAGCCACTCCGATTTAGAACAAATAGATGCAGATGCTGCTGGACAGTGGCCATGACTAGAGTCAAGAAGGCAGGGAGCGCTGCAAGGAGTTGCGAATCGATAAGAACAGGCGGCGGCGGTGGCGGTGGCCAGGAGCTGCGAGAGGAGGACGGTTGAGAGGGGAAAAGAGATAGGGTTTGGGGAGAGAGGGTGGGCTCCTGTCGGGCTGGGCTCGATTGGGGACTTTTTGTGCGCCTGCCTGCTAGCTCCCGTCGGCCCATGAACCCGTCAGGAACCTGCTGGTTTCGGGTAGTGTGTGCTCTCAAATGAACACCAAATGAAGCAAATCATAATCTCAATTTTTTTTCAAGTGAATTTTTTTGGAGTTATAAGAATGCATTTTGTTCCCCAACCAAAAATTGTGATTTTCCAAGAATTTTTGGGTACTATTAGATTTTGAAAAGTATAAAGTGAATATGAAAACTATAGTGCAAACTATACAAACATTTGAATTTTACATTCCGAATTCACATGTGCTATTCCAATGTATGTATGTAGTGGCACATATATGTTTCTACAATTTAATGATCGTTTTTGCAAAATATGTAGTTAAAAGGTGAAGTAATCCCAAGAAATAGGTAGAAATACATTAAGTTCTAAAAGGTATATTATTGCATAGAAGTTATAATTAAAATTACTTTTATGAACAGCCACACTTGACTAAGGTTAAGTCAAGTTTTCATGCAAAAAACATATAGTTAGGTGCTTAATAAAAGAAAATGAATAATTTCATGTGCTGCAAGCACACAAGGAAATGGGTAATTTTCCTGTGCGTTTAGTCTATTTCCCTGTGTGTGCCCAAAAAACTTCTTATTTTGGAGCAATGAACCTATGAAAAATGATAGACCTTGTATATGAGCACACAAAGTTGTATCGGTGCAGAAACGTGAAAGAATACGCTAAGTCCTATAGAAGTGCGTCGAGTAGGTTCGAGATTGTGAACAATGTGCAGTATCGGCTTCTCAAAATGGCAAGATCTTTGTGCGATGGAGTCATTCATTGAAATAGTGGCTCATGAAAAAATCCAACAATTTTCGGAGAAGGTTTAGGCATTTCCGTATTTTTTTCTCAAAAAAATGCCCAGAAATTCAAATAAAGCATGGAAAATCATTAACGTTGTCGAAAAAAGCCGAAACTCCTCCGGGCAACTTATATGCGTCCTAACACCTATGAAAAATGATAGACCTTGTATATGAGCACACAAAGTTGTATCGGTGCAGAAACGTGAAAGAATACGCTAAGTCCTATAGAAGTGTGTCGAGTAGGTTCGAGATTGTGAACGATGTGCAGTACCGGGTTCTCAAAATATGAAGATCTTTGTGCGATGGAGTCATGCATTGAAATAATGGCTCATGGAAAAAATCCAACAATTTTCGGAGAAGGTTTAGGCATTTCCGTATTTTTTCTCAAAAAAATGCCCAGAAATTCAAATAAAGCATGGAAAATCATTAACGTTGTCGAAAAAAGCCGAAACTCCTCCGGGGCAACTTATATGCGTCCTAACACCTATGAAAAATGATAGACCTTGTATATGAGCACACAAAGTTGTCTCGGTGCAGAAACGTGAAAGAATACGCTAAGTCCTATAGAAGTGTGTCGAGTATGTTTGAGATTGTGAACAATGTGCAGTACCGGGTTCTCAAACTGACAAGATCTCTCTGCGATGGAGTCATGCATTGAAATAATGGCTCATGGAAAAAATCCAACAATTTTCGGAGAAGGTTTAGGCATTTCCGTATTTTTTTTGCAAAAAAATGCCCAGAAATTCAAATAAAGCATGGAAAATCATTAACGTTGTTGAAAAAAGCCGAAACTCGTCCGGGGCAACTTATATGCGTCCTAACACCTATGAAAAATGGTAGACCTTGTATATGAGCATACAAAGTTGTCTCGGTGCAGAAACGTGAAAGAATACGCAAAGTCCTATAGAAGTGTGTCGAGTATGTTTGAGATTGTGAACAACGTGCAGTACCGGGTTCTCAAACTGACAAGATCTCTCTGCGATGGAGTCATGCATTGAAATAATGGCTCATGGAAAAAAATCCAACAATTTTCGGAGAAGGTTTAGCCATTTCCGTATTTTTTTTGCAAAAAATACCCAGAAATTCAAATAAAGCATGGAAAATCATTAACGTTGTCGAAAAAAGCCGAAACTCCTCCGGGGCAACTTATATGCGTCCTAACACCTATGAAAAATGATAGACCTTGTATATGAGCACACAAAGTTGTCTCAGTGCAGAAACGTGAAAGAATACGCTAAGTCCTCTAGAAGTGTGTCGAGTATGTTTGAGATTGTGAACAATGTGCAGTACCGGGTTCTCAAACTGACAAGATCTCTCTGCGATGGAGTCATGCATTGAAATAATGGCTCGTGGAAAAAATCCAACAATTTTCGGAGAAGGTTTATCCATTTCCGTATTTTTTTTGCAAAAAAATGCCCAGAAATTCAAATAAAGCATGAAAAATCATTAACGTTGTTGAAAAAAGCCGAAACTCGTCCGGGGCAACTTATATGCGTCCTAATACCTATGAAAAATGATAGACCTTGTATATGAGCATACAAAGTTGTCTCGGTGCAGAAACGTGAAAGAATACGCTAAGTCCTATAGAAGTGTGTCGAGTATGTTTGAGATTGTGAACAATGTGCAGTACCGGGTTCTCAAACTGACAAGATCTCTCTGCGATGGAGTCATGCATTGAAATAATGGCTCATGGAAAAAATCCAACAATTTTCGGAGAAGGTTTAGCCATTTCCGTATTTTTTCTCAAAAAAATGCCTAGAAATTCAAATAAAGCATGGAAAATCATTAACGTTGTCGAAAAAAGCCGAAACTCGTCCGGGGCAACTTATATGCGTCCTAACACCTATGAAAAACGATAGACCTTATATTTACCATAAAATTAGAAAATATGATGTTACATTAGCAATTGTTATGCAAAGACATGTTTTTCTATTATCTACTAAGTTGGAAAGAAACAAGTCATATGAAAAAAAATCCAAGACATATAAATTAATATAAAACAAACACTACTAAATGAAATATCATGATTTTATAAAAATTTAGAAGAAAGAACCATCAAATTTGGAATTAGTATGAGGGAGAAACACCAGTTACAAATTTTAATGCCGGATTAAAAAGAGAAAGATGAAACATAAATGTATTAAAATAATGGCTCATGGAAATATAAATACTAATTGCTGAATATAAATACTAATTATTATAAAATATAAGTACTAATTGTCAAATTATAATTATTACATAGAGGGAAGTAAATGTTGAAACATTACATAAAATTAATAATAGTACATAGAAGGTTTTAACATTACATAAAATTAATAATAGTACATAGAAGGTTTGAATATTAAATAATGATTACAAAAATAATGGTGAAAATGGTGTTTGTGTCGGGTTGGGGAAGAAGGAGGGGAGGGGAGGCAGCACATATATGGGTGCGCCATTTTCACAGGCGGTTTTTAAGAAAAACCGGCTGTGATAATGCATTTTCCGAATATGATATATTTTGGCTTATTTTGGCCATAAGCTATATTTAAGCTGCAAAAAAAAAAGAACCGTTTGAGTTCTAGTTTCAGCTTATTTTGGCCATAAGCTATATTTAAGCTATTCCGAATAGAACTCTGGATTATTTCCCATACTGTGTGGGCCACATCATTATTTAGCCTAGTGGGCTGTCAAGGCCCATCTATCCCATTGTCTATTTTTTAAACGCGCAGGACTTGATATTCACCTTAAACTTAAGAGCCTGTTTAAATCCGCAAAGTCACCAAAAAGTCACCAAAAGTTTCACACTGACAACCGTGTCCTCTCTCACATGACACGGTTCTCAGTGTTAAAACTTTTCACCACTTTTCATCAATTCACCGGATTTAAACACCCCCTTAAAGATAAAAAATTCCATTAACTGTATGACCGATAGGGTGAAGAAAGGAGCACGGGCAACTGTTACGTATCGGCTAAAGTTCTCTTATACTTTAATCAATTTATTAATGTCAAATTATTTTTATCTTTTTGTTAATATGATTACTTTTTTAGTGTGCAAAAAATGCCGACCGTCATGACCTTATTCAGGAGTCTTGGTTTGTATATTGAGAAGATAACATGGATTGTAAATTCAGAAAAGAACATGAAATATTTTATTATTCTTAGGATTTAGGTGCAATATCTTTCGCAATATACCTTATTATCGGTCTTATAATAAACACATGTACAATAGAGTTGCGCTTTAGGGTATACTCAAATTTAAGCCTCCCTCCAAGATCTCTTGAAGTCTGGGTATGTTTCACTAGCAGGCTTCTAAGGACATATATAGTACGACATTCCAAGACGTACCGACTTCTCCAAATTATATCCGACGATGAATCAAACCTAGGTCTGCTTGATGCTACTCAGGTGCTAGCTCCGACCATTACGCTAGAGACCGTTTTACATTTTAGTGTTGACCTAAAAATCTCAATGTATCCCATCCCTATTACAAACTCTACAAGAGTTGCCACTGAGTTCTAGTTACCATACTATTCAGCATACTCATCAATCTTTCCAATTTTAGGGTAGCCATTTCATTCTAAAGGAGGTTGGACTTTGTTTTATGGATGTTGCCACTGGTGCATTGGTAATAAGAAACTGATGTATTACTTCCTCCAAAGGGTGCAGTTTTATAGGCATGCATAATAATTCACCCACCAGCCACCGTGCAAAAGTACAATAGGTAAACACATAATTGAGAGAATTAGATGCACGTCACATATGTGCACAGTGCACACATGCATTAGGTAAAATTGTAGAGTTTGCACATTTTGACATATTCATGATGCTCATCTTGTTGAATTTGAATGATAGAAAGAGGGATTAATGTGGAATCAAGAAATGATCAGGGATACTGTTTGCTAGATCCCTTGTAGTATTTAAAATAACTTTATTTAGCTCGAAATGAAGACATAAGAACACAGGATCGAAGGTCCCGATAATCAAAGAAGATGTGCTACAAATAATCAAAGAACACGCCATTTTATATTGTAAAATCATTGAAAACATGAAGGAAGAAACGAAGAGTTATACTATCATTCCATGGGTGTAAATCATGGCTATGAACTGGCAATAATACTAGATCTGCTGTCCTGCTTCAGCCCTTTCGGCGATAAGGAAGGAGAACTCACTACCGGAAAACCGAAGAAAGCCGAGTGCCCTGAAGTTTGCCGAGTGCAAAACCTCAGGCACTCGGCAAAAGCTGCATATGCCGTGTGTCCGGCGCAAAACACTCGGCATAGTATCGGCACTCGGCAAAGCTGCCCTTTGCCGAGTGTTTCACGCGGGACACTCGGCAAACCTACCTTTTGCCGAGTGTCAGGTGCTGGGACACTCGGCAAATACCTCACGGGCCCACGTGCTGGGACAGCTGGCCAGATGCCCTAACGGCCGTCGATGACCGTTAGAGTTTGCCGAGTGCCCAATCCATGGCACTCAGCAAACCTACCTTTTGTCAAGTGCCCAAACCATGGCACTCGGCAAACCGTCCCTTTGCCGAGTGCTTTTTCTGGCACTCGGCAAAGGGGACCTCTATATTTCATGTAAATTATTTCAAACTTTGCTTGTTGTTTCACATATGATACATTGCACTCCATATTACTATTTCAGATTTTTGTCGGCCTGTTTGCTATATTCAATGCATTTTTCTTATTAGAATGAATTTGTTGGTTTAAGTCAAAATTTGAACTACAAGTGTTTCAAATCAGGGTACAGAGTTATTGGAAAAATGATATTCATGTTACTAACTCCATTGTGTAACATTTTCCATGTAATAGAAGTAAATTTGCAACTTGATTTTCACGAAACAAACTGAAAGTACATGTGTCCAGTTTGTTTTTTAATTATAGAAAAATCAAATGAACTCTGTAATTCATGAAATTTGTCAAGAGCTCATGATATCATATGTGGCGGCTGTGGTAAAAAATATAGGACATTCTGAAAAAGTTTTCACATACGACGCTTGTAAACCGGAACATCTCCACATACGGCTGGACACTCGACAAAGGGTCTTGCTTTTGCCGAGTGCCATGGCTGGACACTCGGCAAAGGGTCTTGCGTTTGCCGAGTGTCAGCCATCGGACACTTGGCAAAGGTCGCCTGACGCCGTCTCTGACCTTACGGCCGTTAGTCTAATTTACCGAGAGTGGCCATGTGTTTGCCGTGTGCTAGCAGACACTCGGCAAAGGTTTGCCGAGTGCCCGATGTTTGGCACTCGGCAAACAGTCCTTTGCCGTCACATCTTTGCCGAGTGTGCCTTTGCCGTGGGCTACACTCGGCAAAACCCTTTGCCGAGTGTATAAGGCCCTTTGCCGAGTGTGCTAGACACTCGGCAAAGGTGGGGTTTCCCGTAGTGACTATTGCAGTGGCGTGGGTGCTCTTGCACCTCGCGTCATCAACCCTCTTCCATCAATCACCCAGGCCAAATTAAACCTAAACCTTCCAAACTTAATCTTCCCATTTTATTTCTTGCATCTCATTCGTAGCAACATTCTTGTTAGCAAGAATGACCAACACACATGGCACGCTGTATAAAACAGTACACATCTTATTTCAGAAATCAATCAGCACACACAGACATGACACTTGATTTTTTCACAGTTGAAAATTAAAGTACACAAACGCTAGGCAGTGACAATTAGATGATCATCAGGAATAGTCTGCTGGTAAACATGTTACAATCAAATTTCCTATTGTTGGACTCAAAATCATGTCTAAATATTTACACCCTCTGGGAGAGCCACGGCATGAGCAAGCTTTATGCTGAGAGGCGTGTAGTACGTGACATATATATACCACAAGTCCCATGCTGAGCTGCTTGCATGTCGTGGTCGGTCTTGTGCTATTATTATTCCTAATGTATCCCATCCCATTCTAAACCTCAAGCATTCCTGAAATGTCCATTCGATTCCCGTTGCTTCGGTGCTATTGAACGCACTCATCAGCCTCCAAGGTTTCAGATGTTGGCTCAAGCAGTGGATTTTTTGTATTCAGATGTTGCCTCTGTTTGAACCAGGGAGCAGCTCAGTTTTCTCCCCCCTCCAGACCTTGTTCGGTTGGAGGGGATTTGAGGGGGATTGGGAGGGAATAAATCCCCAACAAGTCAAAATCCCCCTCAATACCCTTCAAATCCATGGGGATTTTTG
>CM014271.1:74922873-74968477 GCA_004135705.1 Alloteropsis semialata | reverse complement strand
GTCGCCTTTTAATCCGCCCCTAAAAAAACTCTGACTCTTACAAATGTTTTTTTAGTAGTATATTGGAGTGGAATGAAGGAGATTTAGAAAGAAATAAACTAATTTTTCCTTCAATACCTCCCATTACCCTCTAATATACGAAATATTACACACGTCTTAGTTTACGTCAATTTACACTGAAAGATAAACCATCGTTTGAATTTTTTTACTGTTACAAATTACAGAAACGCTAGGCATGCAGTGACAACTGTGAGACGAAGCCATCAGATGTCGGAGATACTATTACTAATGGGTTACAAATCATCTCAATATAGGCGTGTAGCACGTGATATACCTGAAGTCACTACGGGATTGGACACATTTGCCGTGTGCCGAGAGCACACGGCAAAAGCCGAAAGGCACACGGCAAACTCTTTGTCGTGTGTAGCACACGGCAACCAGCTCACGGCAAACAGGTGCTGGCAAAGAGGAGTTTGCCGTGTGCCTTTTCTTGGGCACACGGCAAAAGCTTCACCGTGTGTCGAATATGGTACACGACAAAAGTTCTCGACCTAACGTCCAGTTAACGGTAACGGGACTAGTTGCCGTGTGCCTTGACGGCGCGGCACACGGCAAACATGTCCATATTTGCCGTGTGCCGAGCCTAGGCACAATATTTGCCGTGTGCCGAGCCTAGGCACACGGCAAACACGTCCATCTTTGCCGTGTGCCGAGGTAAATACACACGGCAAATCCCACCTTCTTTGCCGTGTGCCTAGGTAAATGCACACGGCAAAGAGGTGTACAGGCCAGCCAGGTTTTGCATCTTTGCCGTGTGCTATTGTAAATGCACACGGCAAAGTGACCAGATTTCAATTTTTTTTTGTTTCTACTCGTATATGGTACCCCAAAACATCACAGGCAGTTCATAATAAATATCACACGCATTTTGTAACACCCTAATTTTCATCACAAGAAATTGTAGAAACATTTTCATAATTTTCTAGGATTTATTTAAGGCTTCAATAAATTTCTATGATTTAATTGGAATTATTGAGGTTTTTATTCAATTAAACAATTAATTAATAGTCACAATAAGTTTTTGTTGCATACATGCTGGTGCATTGTATTTTGAGTTGTTCGCGAGTCAGTGGTGAATTTAAATTCGTTTAAATTCAAATTGATTTGCATTTGTTTGGACCCTATATGAGTTGTTTCTGCAAAGTTCAGTTTACCTCCTTGAAGTATTGTTTGGTCCGGTTATCCTCCTCCATCTCTTCCTCTCTGCGCTGCAGGCCCAGCCCATCTCCTCTTTCCGGCCCAGTTCGCCCAGCAAGCTCGTCACCTTCTCCTCTTCTCTCTCGCTGCCAGTGGGACCCGCCTGTCATATCCTTCTTCCCCGAATCGGACTCCATCCGAGCCCGAGTCCGCTTCGCGCCGCCCCTGGTTTCTCCCGCACGCACGCCAAGGAGCGCCCCTCCCATCTATAAAACTCGCGCCGCCGCTCCCTCGAGACCCCTGAAACCCTAGCACTCGCAGGCCTCTCATCACGCGCTTGCTCATGCCTCCCGAACCCGAGACCGGCCGCCGCAGTCGACCTCCCTTTTCCTTGCCCCTCTGCCGACGAGAGCACCATCAAGAGGTTCGCGTCGAGGTACTGAATCTACTCGCGCCGCTTAAACGCATCTTTGTGCCCTGTGTGCTCTAAAATCGCTCACCGGAGCTCTACCACCCAGGCCGAGCCGCCCTACTCCGTCAAGCGCCGAGTTCATCAACAAATTGATGATGAGAACACTTCCAAGAGCTTTGAATTGTGGTACTTAATGTGCCCTTGCCGCTTGAACTCGTGGTTTTGCCCTCGTTAATCGGGGATTGCTCACCGGAGCTATGTCTTGCAGGTCGAGCCGCCCCGTCCCGTTGGCAGCCGCCATCGTCTGCCGACCGTCGCCCCTTGTTACGTATCTGAGTTCGCCGTGCCCTCCTCTGCGTCCCGGTGCAAGCCGCGTCGAGTTTGGAGCACCGTAGCGCCGGATCGAGTGTCTCCGGCGAGGTCGCCGCCGTCCGCCGCCGCGGGCCGCCGTTTCCCCGCTGTTCCGCCGCCGTCGACGCCCAAAGCGGCCCGAGCCGTCGAACGCCAGATCAAGGGCCCAGATCTCAGTCAACAAGATAAGGTACCGGTCAGCTGTGCCAGTTTTCCTAAAGAGACCCTGGGTATTTGGATAATCAACCCGCACTCCATTGACTGTGTAAAGTAATTACAACAAGGTCCTTATTTCTTGCGGTTTAGCCCCTGATCTTTCAATATATCGAACCCGCCGTCCAATCTTGATCTTTTACGAGTTAAACCCTAAAGTTATATACATAATTATGTATATGCCCTCGGTTTATTACAATCTAACCCCTGGAAGTTTCGTTCTACGCAGATAAGTCCCTGGAATCCCATTTTATCCATATCTTGGTCGTTTCAACTCCAATTCGAGTGATTCTTCAGCTCTCGTGACCGTAAGGACTTGATCTATACCTTTATACCGTCCTTTTGTATTGTTGCCCATGTTTGGTGTATTGTTTCTTATTTGTTGTATTGTTTCCTTGCATGTGTGACCCCGTGATTGCGTATAGGAGCAACGTTCGTGGTTCTCAAGGTTTGTTCGAGGATTCGTTTGAGAAGTCCCTGAGCCATAGCATTTGTTAGCTGGATTTAAGGCAAGTGTATTCTTGATCATATTTTCAGTCCTAATAACCATATGACATGCTCACTTTATAGTTACGCTATGCTTGCATGCTTTCATAATATTGATGGGACCCATGTTAAGGACTTGACTAGTTTTGATTACCTTTTTCCCTTGCATAACCGGGTTATTTAATTACTGTTGGGTAGCATTGCTTAGTTGCTTAACTTTGGGTTATGGATATCATTAATGCTGAACTTTATGAACTTGTGTTATGCTCATTGGACGATAAACAAGATCACTATTTTAATCGGAACATGGAGTGACCACCCAAGAAAACAGTGCAACCACATAGCTAATGGGCTCTGGTCGTGACTAATTAATTAGAAGAGTTAACTTGTAATAACCTTACCGAAAGGGCAAGAGGGGAAGCATAGACGGGGTATAGCCGGATCTCTTGGGAGTATGCTTTGGTAAGAAACTCGGCGATTAGAAAAGGTTATGCTCTGCTATGGCTTGAAACCTTAGCGGGTTGTTTCATGTTAATAATTCTTTGTAAAGGTCATGTAATGGTTCTCTGGCCCCTCACCTAAGGAAGTGTTGAAGAGGCTAGCTACCTCAGGCTATATGAGAAACATTGTTTGTGGGTAAAGTGTACAACCTCTGCAGAGTGTAAAACTGATATATCAGCCGTGCTCACGGTTAAGAGCGGCTTGGACCCTCTCATGATAATTGAACTTGAAGTTGAAATAAATTATGGTTACTTTATGAGCATCTATTTATTTCAGTTCTTTAATTGGGTTGGTATATACTTATACTTTAGTAATTATGATGCTAAATAAAATTTGATCAACTAAAGTGCTTAAGCAATTTAATTAGAAGCCAAACTATTTCCTTGTTAAGCCTTTGCATGTCATTATGCTTTTGCTCTACATTTGCTGAGTACCAACCATAAGTGTACTCAACCTTGCTTTATCTGCGGCTCAGGCTTAGACAGAAGTTTCAGTGGAGTACTTTGGAAGTTTCTAGGCGTACGTGTTTCCCCAGTCAGCTGCCTGTGGAGAAGTTTTGAAGTTCCGCTGCTAGTTGTTCGCTTCACGTGAGTGTAATAATGGTATTTAATTCTATTTACGTTTTGCACTGTCTTTTGTATCACTGATGAAGTCTCATATGTGTGTAAACTTGATCCTGGCGCACATATGATAGTCATTCGGTTTTGTTTACAAAATCGGGTGTGACAGAAGTGGTATCAGAGCTGTGTTGACTGTAGGACGCAAGCCTAGAGTAGCAATGGTCGTTTTTAGGGTCCTAAATGCCTTCTTATACTTGCTCAACATTTTCCGCTCCAATCTTTGTCTAAAATTCGTTGTTTTTCGTCAACCTTGACTTACCTTCTCCTTGATTCTTAATCATCATCATCCAACTCTATATTTGTTTCATTCTTTCCCAACTCTTAGTTAACGTTCTCTATAAGCCAAGATAATAATATGGATTACTTTGGATACCACAGTTAATGATTCTTGAATTATTGGAAATAAGAGAAAGTGGATATTATTGGAAACAAGAGAACCATGGATATTTTGGAAACACCATCAGTCATGCTTTATCTCAACACAAGGATTTAGAAAATTATCCCCCCTAAATCATGTCACCGTTAGTAGAGTCATCGTTGAGGTCGATGTTAGTTCTTGTGTAGGATTGTTTGCTTTGTGTTTGTTGTATGCAAATGTTTGGTTTGGCTCTTTGTAATGAGTGTGATGTTTTGTGGAGTGATGACCACAATTATATCTTAATAAATCAACTAAACGATTAGATAGTTGGGTTTTGTCTTTGTCCCTAGTCTTAGTACCTAGGTGAGTTCCAAATCCCTCTTTATCAAATCTAATCATGAATCTCTTGTGCACCAAATCTAATCTCGTCACCCCCTGACACAGCAGAACGGTTTAAGTCATATCTCAAGCTACGAGACCCCGATTGCTGCAAATCCAGTTGGATTAGTTCCATAACTTCATAAGTTATTTTCTGGCTAAGCTTCACTATTTTTGGATTATTGGACAGAGGGATAAATGACTTTTTGTTGGATAAAGAGAATCTGTTTCAGTAATCTGACACAGTCGACTTGTTTATTTCATATCTCAAGTTAGAAAACTCCGATTGATATGAAACCAGTTGGGTTAGTTCCAGAATTAGATAAGCTATTTTTTGGTAAAATCTTACCATTTTTGGATTTTCTGGGAAAGAGATACCTATGATTTATTGGAGTATACAGAATCTATTCAGAGCACCTGACACAGCTAGAGTGTTTTCTTAATAACTTTAGTTCCTGAACTCCAAATGAATTGATTCCAGTTGCATTGGATTCATAATTTCAGTATCTACATTCTGGAAAAATCTCGTGATTTTTGGATATTCTGTTTAGAAGATACATCTGATTTTCCGAGATAACCAGAATCTGTCCTTATCATGAAAAAAATTCTTAATGGATGCCATTCTTTTGTTGGTCATGTTGAGTTGGATAAAGAGATTTGACCATGCAAGTGCTAAGTGTTGTAATTCCTATCTTGGTTCTTGCACTAATTCATTTAGCTTCACCTGCACTAGTACCATATCTTTCTATATCTATCTAAGTTCTTGTTTTCTATACCATCCGATGGTGAACACTAGGTCTGGTGCTGGAAGCAGTAAAAATAATCCAGAGCCTAACTCAAGTCAGAACCAGATGTCTAATTCAGCATTGGAATAGTTAATAGCAGCCCAAACTCAGTTGATGACCAATATGGCCAACTCCATTATTCAGCTGAATCAGAATATAGGTCCTCCACTGCCCCCAAGAGACAAACACAGGGATTTCATGAGTCACGACCCACCTACATATTCTCACTCTGTAGATCCTCTCGATGCTGATGATTGGATTAAAACAGTGGAGAAGAAGCTAATGATTACTCAGTGCACTGACAGAGAGATGGTCTTATATGCTGCCGGAAGACTAGAAGGTGCAGCTTCAGATTGGTGGGATGCATATTGTGATGCTCATGAAGACTCAAATAACATCACTTGGCAGGAATTCAAGGATGAATTTCGCTTATATCATATCCCTGTGAGTGTGATTAAGCATAAGAAGCAAGAGTTTCTCAACTTCAAGCAAGGAGTGATGACTGTGAGTGCATATAGGGACAAGTTCATACAGTTGTCTCGTTATGCCCCAAAACAGGTAGCTACGGATGAGAGAAAGCAAGACCTGTTCTTGGAAGGATTGATTATACCTATTCGTTACCAGCTGGCGGCACATTCATTTCATAGTTTTGATCAGCTAGTGGATAAGGCTCTCTTGATAGAAAATTTGAGAGAGGAGATAAAGAAGAAGAGGAAGATGGACTCTCAGAGACAAATACAGTCTGATCGTAGCACTCGTTTCCGTCTTGCTCAGCAGACTGAGGTGCAGAGTCATCCAGTCCACCAGTTTGGCCACTCCAACCAAGCTCAAGTCCCAGAAATCAGCTATGGACCACAACTTGATCATTATCAAGCATCCATTCAGCCAGAGCCAAAGAGTTTGCAGGTCAAGTCTGGAAAATCAAAAGCTCCAAGTATAAAGACTTGTTTCCATTGCATGCAAAAAGGACATGACAAGGGCATGTGTCCACAGAAATACCCGCATTTGTTTGGTGGAAACAACCAAAGGAAAGCCGTAGTGCAACATGAGGTGATTAATGAAGATAAAAGTCATACTCAGATCAGCCAGAAGCAACTGAATTCAATACAGGCAAATGCAAATCAAGTTAAGAGTATTACAGTTGCTGAGATCAGAGTAGTATGTGAGTTTCCAGATGTGTTCCCAGATGATTTGCCAGGTTTGCCACCAGATAGAGATATCGAGTTCCTCATTGAGCTTCTACCTAGTACAGCTCCTATTTCTAAGAGGCCTTATAGAATATCAGTTGATGAACTAGAAGAACTTAAGAAACAACTGAGAGAGTTGTTGGATAAGGGTTTCATACGCCCTAGTTCATCTCCCTGGGGAGCACCAGTTATCTTTGTTGAGAAGAAGGATGGTGCACAGACAATGTGTGTTGACTACAGGTCATTGAATGAAGTTACTATCAAGAATAAATACCCTCTGCCCAGGATCGAGGATCTGTTTGATCAGTTGAAAGGAGCCAAGGTATTCTCCAAGATTGATTTGCGTTCAGGCTATCATCAGTTGAAGATCAGGCCATCCGGTATCCAGAAGACAGCTTTCACTACCAGATATGGTTTATATGAGTATACAGTTATGTCTTTTGGTTTGACTAATGCTCCTGCCTACTTTATGTATTTGATGAACAAGGTGTTTATGGAGTACTTGGATAAGTTTGTGGTGGTATTCATTGATGATATTTTGATCTACTCCAAGAATGAAGAGGAGCATGAGGAACACTTGAGGCTAGTATTACGGAAGCTCAGAGAGAATCAGCTCTATGCCAAGTTCAGTAAGTGTGAGTTTTGGCTAAAAGAAGTATCTTTTCTGGGTCATGTCATTACAGATGGTGGAATTGCAGTTGATCCAGGCAAAGTTAGAGATGTTCTGAAGTGGGAGCCACCAAAGAATGTGCCTGAGATCAGGAGTTTTCTGGGATTGGCAGGTTACTACAGGAGATTCATAGAAGGATTCTCTAAAATAGTGAAGCCCCTCACTTCATTATTAGAGAAAGGAAAAGAATTTAGGTGGTCAGATGCATGTCAAGCTAGTTTCGAAGAATTGAAGAAAAGGCTAACTACAGCTCCAGTGTTAGTGATGCCTGATATTCATAAGAGTTTTGAGATCTACTGCGATGCTTCTCGTCAGGGCCTTGGGTGTGTTCTTATGCAAGAAGGACATGTTATAGCTTATGCATCCAGGCAATTGAGGAAACATGAGTTAAATTATCCTACTCATGATTTGGAGTTAGCAGCAGTGGTTCATGCATTGAAGATTTGGAGGCACTATATGCTTGGAAACAAGTGCCAGATTTATACTGACTATAAGAGCCTGAAGTACATATTCACACAGAAGGATCTGAATTTGAGGCAACGTCGTTGGCTAGAATTGATCAAGGATTATGATCTGGAGATACACTATCATCCTGGTAAGGCCAATGTGGTTGCAGATGCTTTGAGCAGGAAGGGTCATGCTAATACTCTCTTGACTCATCAGATGCCAGAGAAGCTATGTGAAGAGTTTGCGCGATTGAACCTTGGATTTATTGCACATACTGAAGGAGTGACTATGGAAGTTGAGTCTACTCTTGAGCAGGAGATCCGCCAAGGTCAGCTTAATGATGAAAAGATCAAGGAAATCAAGGAGCTTATGGCAATTGGAAGAGCCCCTGATTTTACTGAAGATGAGCATGGTACTATTTGGTTCAAGAAGAGGATTTGCATGCCAGATGTGGCACAACTCAGAGATAAGATATTAAGAGAAGCTCATGATTCTGCCTACTCTATTCCTCCTGGTAGTACTAAGATGTATCAGGACTTGAAAGAAAGGTACTGGTGGTAAGAGAGATGTTGGTACTCATGTTGCTTTGTGTGATGTGTGCCAAAGAGTTAAGGCTGAACATCAGAGACCAGCAGGATTGCTTCAACCATTGAAGGTACCTGAATGGAAGTGGGAAGAAATCAGCATGGATTTCATAGTGGGATTGCCCCGTACTTCGAGATGGTTATGATTCTATTTTGGTTATTGTGGATCGCTTGACTAAGGTTGCTCATTTCATCCCAGTCAAGACCACTTATACCAGTGCTAAGCTAGCAGAGTTGTATATGTCTCGTATTGTCTGTCAGCATGGCGTGCCCAAGAAAATCGTATCAGACAGAGATACTCAGTTTACATCACGATTCTGGCAGAAGTTGCATGACTCTATGGATACTAAGCTGAATTTCAGTTCTGCCTATCACCCTCAGACAGATGGACAGACAGAAAGGACCAATCAGATTTTGGAGGATATGTTGAGAGCTTGTGCCTTGAAACATGGAAAAAGTTGGGATAATAGTTTACCTTATGCAGAGTTCTCTTATAATAACAGCTATCAGGCAAGCTTGAAGATGTCACCTTTTGAGGCTTTGTATGGAAGGAAGTGCAGAACTCCATTATATTGGAGTGAAACAGGAGAAAGTCAGGTGTTTGGTCCTGAAATACTACAAGAGGCAGAACGACAGGTTCCGATTATCAGAGAGAATCTGAGGACAGCCCAGTATAGACAGAAGAGTTACGCTGATGTTAGAAGAAGGGAGTTAACTTTTGCAGTTGGTGATTATGTGTATTTGAAGGTTTCTCCTATCAGAGGTTTGCGCAGATTCAAAGTGAAGGGAAAATTGTCACCTAGATTCATTGGTCCATTCAAGATTCTAGAAAAAAAGGTGAAGTGGCTTATCAGTTAGAGTTGCCAGCCAGTTTGTCTGAGGTACATGATGTCTTCCATATATCACAGCTTAAAAAGTGCCTCAGAGTGCCAGAGGAGCAGTTACCAATGGAAGAATTAAATGTGCAGGATGATCTGACTTATATGGAGTATCCAGTGAAGATATTGGAGACAACTGAAAGAACTACTAGAAGCAAGGTGATTAAAATGTGCAAGGTGCAATGGAGTCGTCATGGGGAGGATGAAGCAACTTGGGAAAGAGAGGATGAGTTAATGGCGGAATTTCCTGATCTCTTCGCTAGTTCATTCTAATCTCGAGGACGAGATTCTCTTAAGGGGGGTAGATTTGTAACACCCTAATTTTCATCACAAGAAATTGTAGAAACATTTTCATAATTTTCTAGGATTTATTTAAGGCTTCAATAAATTTCTATGATTTAATTGGAATTATTGAGGTTTTTATTCAATTAAACAATTAATTAATAGTCACAATAAGTTTTTGTTGCATACATGCTGGTGCATTGTATTTTGAGTTGTTCGCGAGTCAGTGGTGAATTTAAATTCGTTTAAATTCAAATTGATTTGCATTTGTTTGGACCCTATATGAGTTGTTTCTGCAAAGTTCAGTTTACCTCCTTGAAGTATTGTTTGGTCCGGTTATCCTCCTCCATCTCTTCCTCTCTGCGCTGCAGGCCCAGCCCATCTCCTCTTTCCGGCCCAGTTCGCCCAGCAAGCTCGTCACCTTCTCCTCTTCTCTCTCGCTGCCAGTGGGACCCGCCTGTCATATCCTTCTTCCCCGAATCGGACTCCATCCGAGCCCGAGTCCGCTTCGCGCAGCCCCTGGTTTCTCCCGCACGCATGCCAAGGAGCGCCCCTCCCATCTATAAAACTCGCGCCGCCGCTCCCTCGAGACCCCTGAAACCCTAGCGCTCGCAGGCCTCTCATCACGCGCTTGCTCATGCCTCCCGAACCCGAGACCGGCCGCCGCAGTCGACCTCCCTTTTCCTTGCCCCTCTGCCGACGAGAGCACCATCAAGAGGTTCGCGTCGAGGTACTGAATCTACTCGCGCCGCTTAAACGCATCTTTGTGCCCTGTGTGCTCTAAAATCGCTCACCGGAGCTCTACCACCCAGGCCGAGCCGCCCTACTCCGTCAAGCGCCGAGTTCATCAACAAATTGATGATGAGAACACTTCCAGGAGCTTTGAATTGTGGTACTTAATGTGCCCTTGCCGCTTGAACTCGTGGTTTTGCCCTCGTTAATCCGGGATTGCTCACCGGAGCTATGTCTTGCAGGTCGAGCCGCCCCGTCCCGTTGGCAGCCGCCATCGTCTGCCGACCGTCGCCCCTTGTTACGTATCTGAGTTCGCCGTGCCCTCCTCTGCGTCCCGGTGCAAGCCGCGTCGAGTTTGGAGCACCGTAGCGCCGGATCGAGTGTCTCCGGCGAGGTCGCCGCCGTCCGCCGCCGCGGGCCGCCGTTTCCCCGCTGTTCCGCCGCCGTCGACGCCCAAAGCGGCCCGAGCCGTCGAACGCCAGATCAAGGGCCCAGATCTCAGTCAACAAGATAAGGTACCGGTCAGCTGTGCCAGTTTTCCTAAAGAGACCCTGGGTATTTGGATAATCAACCCGCACTCCATTGACTGTGTAAAGTAATTACAACAAGGTCCTTATTTCTTGCGGTTTAGCCCCTGATCTTTCAATATATCGAACCCGCCGTCCAATCTTGATCTTTTACGAGTTAAACCCTAAAGTTATATACATAATTATGTATATGCCCTCGGTTTATTACAATCTAACCCCTGGAAGTTTCATTCTACGCAGATAAGTCCCTGGAATCCCATTTTATCCATATCTTGGTCGTTTCAACTCCAATTCGAGTGATTCTTCAGCTCTCGTGACCGTAAGGACTTGATCTATACCTTTATACCGTCCTTTTGTATTGTTGCCCATGTTTGGTGTATTGTTTCTTATTTGTTGTATTGTTTCCTTGCATGTGTGACCCCGTGATTGCGTATAGGAGCAACGTTCGTGGTTCTCAAGGTTTGTTCGAGGATTCGTTTGAGAAGTCCCTGAGCCATAGCATTTGTTAGCTGGATTTAAGGCAAGTGTATTCTTGATCATATTTTCAGTCCTAATAACCATATGACATGCTCACTTTATAGTTACGCTATGCTTGCATGCTTTCATAATATTGATGGGACCCATGTTAAGGACTTGACTAGTTTTGATTACCTTTTTCCCTTGCATAACCGGGTTATTTAATTACTGTTGGGTAGCATTGCTTAGTTGCTTAACTTTGGGTTATGGATATCATTAATGCTGAACTTTATGAACTTGTGTTATGCTCATTGGACGATAAACAAGATCACTATTTTAATCGGAACATGGAGTGACCACCCAAGAAAACAGTGCAACCACATAGCTAATGGGCTCTGGTCGTGACTAATTAATTAGAAGAGTTAACTTGTAATAACCTTACCGAAAGGGCAAGAGGGGAAGCATAGACGGGGTATAGCCGGATCTCTTGGGAGTATGCTTTGATAAGTAACTCGGCGATTAGAAAAGGTTATGCTCTGCTATGGCTTGAAACCTTAGCGGGTTGTTTCATGTTAATAATTCTTTGTAAAGGTCATGTAATGGTTCTCTGGCCCCTCACCTAAGGAAGTGTTGAAGAGGCTAGCTACCTCAGGCTATATGAGAAACATTGTTTGTGGGTAAAGTGTACAACCTCTGCAGAGTGTAAAACTGATATATCAGCCGTGCTCACGGTTAAGAGCGGCTTGGACCCTCTCATGATAATTGAACTTGAAGTTGAAATAAATTATGGTTACTTTATGAGCATCTATTTATTTCAGTTCTTTAATTGGGTTGGTATATACTTATACTTTAGTAATTATGATGCTAAATAAAATTTGATCAACTAAAGTGCTTAAGCAATTTAATTAGAAGCCAAACTATTTCCTTGTTAAGCCTTTGCATGTCATTTGCTTTTGCTCTACATTTGCTGAGTACCAACCATAAGTGTACTCAACCTTGCTTTATCTGCGGCTCAGGCTTAGACAGAAGTTTCAGTGGAGTACTTTGGAAGTTTCTAGGCGTACGTGTTTCCCCAGTCAGCTGCCTGTGGAGAAGTTTTGAAGTTCCGCTGCTAGTTGTTCGCTTCACGTGAGTGTAATAATGGTATTTAATTCTATTTATGTTTTGCACTGTCTTTTGTATCACTGATGAAGTCTCATATGTGTGTAAACCTGATCCTGGCGCACATGTGATAGTCATTCGGTTTTGTTTACAAAATCGGGTGTGACACATTTCATATATCACAATAGCACTGTCTAAATAACCATAAGCCACAGAAGTCCACACAAGTCATACAAGTCCATACAAAGTCCATATGAATCCATACGAGTCCATTCAAAGCCATACGAGTCCAAACAAAGCAAGTCACTGCGGCGACGGCGGCGGCGGCAGCTGATACGGCGGCCACGTCAAGTGAGTCGGCCACTGAGACTGAGGCGGCTGCCAGTGAGACGACTGAGGAGGCTGAGGCCACTGAGGCTGAGGCGGCCACTGAGGCGACATGTCTGGATTGACTGGCCCATCATTGGACGCCGCCGATTGATTCTGCAAATAGGTGAAAAGATTACATTTCAACTTCATCCTAAGTTCTTAGTCATTGTAGTTGTCCTAAGTCATTAGCTCGAATTAAGTTTAGACTTATGCATCATTCAAAGTTGTAAGTTAGGAGCATTCCAACTAAGTCATTGTATCTTTATCCTAAGTTCTTAGTCATTGTAGTTGTATCCTAAGTCATTGTAGCTTTATCCATCATTCAAAGTACTTAGTCGCTATAAGAAATTGAAACAACAAGATTGTCAAGTCACTCACAGGAGTAGGAGTAGCTGCTCGAAGTGGAGGTGCCGGTGGACTGAATTGTGGCCCCAGACTTTGCATGTACTAAAGCGCCTGCTCCAGTCTCAGGCGATCAGCCTCCTGCCTCCGCTCATACTCTTGCTCCATCCTCTCTCGCTCGGCCCGCCACCTCGCCTCCATCTCCTGCTCCCGTGCTTTGAACTCTGCGTCCATCCGAGCCTACAATATTTGATCCAAGGTTTAGAATACAAAGCAAGCATATGTAAAAATCAATGAACGTTGCGTAAAACATAAATAACCTGGAGTGCTTCCATCTGGGTCTGTGTAGAGGTTGGCCGCGGGCGTATGGCCGGGCTTGAGTCGGTGCTCCTACCTCGAATCTGCGGAAGTGTGGGAGTACTGGCCGTGTCGATTGAGCTTTCGGCAAGATAGAAGCGGCCATGCTTCTTGCCTCCTCCCACCCTCATGACGATTTCTCCATCAATGGGCTGCGTGCTCGGATCGAACTCCGGCCCATGGACCTGCCGTGCCATCTCGGTGTAATCAGTCAGGCGGCTATGGATGGACGGATTGCTATATGCCTCAGGCGGGTCGTCCGGTTTGTAGGTGACATCAGACTTCGCCTTCCCCTTGTGGGCCAAAGCATATGCCTACAACTGGCTGCAAGGCAAGCCACCATGTGCCGCCGACTGCGAAAAAAGAAAGATGATTAGAAATTATACAGAATTAATCATTGGAATAAATAAATGAATTCACGTACCCAGGTAGCCTCGAAATGGGTGAGGTGACGGTTGCCTTGATGGTGTGGTGCACCTGGCATCATCAAACGCCGCTGCCGACAAGCGTTGTGCATCTCCACCCAACCCTCCTGGAACCACTTGTCCACCATCATTTCCCAGCATTCAGTATTTGTGGCTAACCACCACGGAGGCACCTGCACGCACGTCATCAAGTACATGACATATAAAAAATCAAATGGAGCGTACTACATCTCAGAAATGTTGTATATTTACCGAAATGAATTATTCCCGGGTCAGCCTCATATTTCTCGCAACCTCTTTCTTGACCCGCTATCCGTGTAATCCGCTGTATGTTATGATGGCCTGGATGCGGGCCTCGTAATGCATATCCGCCACCAGCTTGTAATAGGCCGTGTTAGCCACCGTGAGCGCCCTTGCTAGAGGTACTCCCTCCTCCAATCTGTAAAAATCCTGCACATATACGTGATGTCATTATTTCAGTAAATGTCTGATGAATGTGATGTATTGAGGAATGTAGTGTGAGGAGGACTTACCCATAGCTCGTTCAACACCCGCTGCGCCTTGTTCGTAAAGATCCGGCCTTCCCGATCTTCTGCATCGTCAGCGGCGATGTAGTGCTCCCACGACGACGCCGGCTGATCTTGGCCGGCAATATGCATCACGCCAGGGAAGTGTAGCTTGCAGAGCAACCCCAGAATGCCATTGGGAATGCAGTTGTAACCACGTGGACCAATACCTGGAGCGACGGTCTCAAAGTTCCTGCACAAGTGATTAAGAAAAATTATTAGTTTCAATTGTGATTTTTAACATATCAAAAGAAAAAGTTGTNGGGGTGGGGTTGTTCTCGACGGATCCACTGGTAGGGAACCCCCTACGGCCTTAGTTTGGATAGAGGTGCACTACTGAAAAAACGTTAGTACGGACAGGTTAGCGAGGGTTTCTAAGGGTGGCGCTGAAATCCGCTTTTGCTGGTGGCTGCTAAAAATGGCTATTTGTAAGGGCGGGTTAGTAGCTCGCCCCAGCAAATGAGTTTTTAGGAACAGGCCCGCCATTTATAGGGGCGGGTTAATAGTCCGCCACTACAAATGCTACAGCACATCGCAATTGATTTTTGCAGAAATAAATCGAAAAAATAGCAAAGAAATTTATTTTAATGTGGGAAGGCCCCAAACAGTCACAAGTCGCGCAATTTTTCGCGTAAAATTCGCATGCTACGCGGCTGGTGGGATTCGAACTCACGACCTCTCCCTTGCGCGTACCGTCCTCTACCACTGCACCACACTCTCATCTGTGACCAGATGCTGTTTTGGTTCCTACCATATTATACTAAACTGAGTGTAAATTGCTTGTTTAAGACCCTAAACGATTTCAAATTAAAAAGTTGTCAACTACAAAGTTTCATAACTTTGTGAAATCTACAAGTTTCATTTTGGTAGTTTCTCCATCCCAGGTCATTTACGAAATTTGAATTTCAAATTTGAGAACATTCAAACTTACTTTTCGTTGACAAGATGACTTCAAATAAAAAGTTGTCAACTACAAAGTTTCATATATTTTTGAAATCTAAAAGTTTTATTTTGGTAGTTTCTCCATCCGAGATCGTTTGCAAAATTTGAATTTCACATTTGAGAATGCATTTCTAGGGGCGGGTCATGGCATGGGCCGCCCCTAGAAAGGGCAGCATTTGTAGGGGCGTCTCATGGCATGACCCGCCCTAGAAATGCATCTATAGGAGCGGCCCTTAGCTACAGTAGCGCGCGCATTTGTAAGAGCGTCGCCTTTTAATCCGCCCCTAAAAAAACTCTGACTCTTACAAATGTTTTTTTAGTAGTATATTGGAGTGGAATGAAGGAGATTTAGAAAGAAATAAACTAATTTTTCCTTCAATACCTCCCATTACCCTCTAATATACGAAATATTACACACGTCTTAGTTTACGTCAATTTACACTGAAAGATAAACCATCGTTTGAATTTTTTTACTGTTACAAATTACAGAAACGCTAGGCATGCAGTGACAACTGTGAGACGAAGCCATCAGATGTCGGAGATACTATTACTAATGGGTTACAAATCATCTCAATATAGGCGTGTAGCACGTGATATACCTGAAGTCACTACGGGATTGGACACATTTGCCGTGTGCCGGGAGCACACGGCAAACTCTTTGTCGTGTGTAGCACACGGCAACCAGCTCACGGCAAACAGGCGCTGGCAAAGAGGAGTTTGCCGTGTGCCTTTTCTTGGGCACACGGCAAAAGCTTCACCGTGTGTCGAATATGGTACACCGCAAAAGTTCTCGACCTAACGTCCAGTTAACGGTAACGGGACTAGTTGCCGTGTGCCTTGACGGCGCGGCACACGGCAAACATGTCCATATTTGCCGTGTGCCGAGCCTAGGCACAATATTTGCCGTGTGCCGAGCCTAGGCACACGGCAAACACGTCCATCTTTGCCGTGTGCCGAGGTAAATACACACGGCAAATCCCACCTTCTTTGCCGTGTGCCTAGGTAAATGCACACGGCAAAGAGGTGTACAGGCCAGCCAGGTTTTGCATCTTTGCCGTGTGCTATTGTAAATGCACACGGCAAAGTGACCAGATTTCAATTTTTTTTTGTTTCTACTCGTATATGGTACCCCAAAACATCACAGGCAGTTCATAATAAACATCACACGCATTTCATATATCACAATAGCAATGTCTAAATAACCATAAGCCACAGAAGTCCACACAAGTCATACAAGTCCATACAAAGTCCATATGAATCCATACGAGTCCATTCAAAGCCATACGAGTCCAAACAAAGCAAGTCACTGCGGCGACGGCGGCGGCGGCAGCTGATACGGCGGCCACGTCAAGTGAGTCGGCCACTGAGACTGAGGCGGCGGCCAGTGAGACGACTGAGGAGGCTGAGGCCACTGAGGCTGAGGCGGCCACTGAGGCGACATGTCTGGATTGACTGGCCCATCATTGGATGCCGCCGATTGATTCTGCAAATAGGTGAAAAGATTACATTTCAACTTCATCCTAAGTTCTTAGTCATTGTAGTTGTCCTAAGTCATTAGCTCGAATTAAGTTTAGACTTATGCATCATTCAAAGTTGTAAGTTAGGAGCATTCCAACTAAGTCATTGTATCTTTATCCTAAGTTCTTAGTCATTGTAGTTGTATCCTAAGTCATTGTAGCTTTATCCATCATTCAAAGTACTTAGTCGCTATAAGAAATTGAAACAACAAGATTGTCAAGTCACTCACAGGAGTAGGAGTAGCTGCTCGAAGTGGAGGTGCCGGTGGACTGAATTGTGGCCCCAGACTTTGCATGTACTAAAGCGCCTGCTCCAGTCTCAGGCGATCAGCCTCCTGCCTCCGCTCATACTCTTGCTCCATCCTCTCTCGCTCGGCCCGCCACCTCGCCTCCATCTCCTGCTCCCGTGCTTTGAACTCTGCGTCCATCCGAGCCTACAATATTTGATCCAAGGTTTAGAATACAAAGCAAGCATATGTAAAAATCAATGAACGTTGCGTAAAACATAAATAACCTGGAGTGCTTCCATCTGGGTCTGTGTAGAGGTTGGCCGCGGGCATATGGCCGGGCTTGAGTCGGTGCTCCTACCTCGAATCTGCGGAAGTGTGGGAGTACTGGCCGTGTCGATTGAGCTTTCGGCAAGATAGAAGCGGCCATGCTTCTTGCCTCCTCCCACCCTCATGACGATTTCTCCATCAATGGGCTGCGTGCTCGGATCGAACTCCGGCCCATGGACCTGCCGTGCCATCTCGGTGTAATCAGTCAGGCGGCTATGGATGGACGGATTGCTATATGCCTCAGGCGGGTCGTCCGGTTTGTAGGTGACATCAGACTTCGCCTTCCCCTTGTGGGCCAAAGCATATGCCTACAACTGGCTGCAAGGCAAGCCACCATGTGCCGCCGACTGCGAAAAAAAAGATGATTAGAAATCATACAGAATTAATCATTGGAATAAATAAATGAATTCACGTACCCAGGTAGCCTCGAAATGGGTGAGGTGACGGTTGCCTTGATGGTGTGGTGCACCTGGCATCATCAAACGCCGCTGCCGACAAGCGTTGTGCATCTCCACCCAACCCTCCTGGAACCACTTGTCCACCATCATTTCCCAGCATTCAGTATTTGTGGCTAACCACCACGGAGGCACCTGCACGCACGTCATCAAGTACATGACATATAAAAAATCAAATGGAGCGTACTACATCTCAGAAATGTTGTATATTTACCGAAATGAATTATTCCCGGGTCAGCCTCATATTTCTCGCAACCTCTTTCTTGACCCGCTATCCGTGTAATCCGCTGTATGTTATGATGGCCTGGATGCGGGCCTCGTAATGCATATCCGCCACCAGCTTGTAACAGGCCGTGTTAGCCACCGTGAGCGCCCTTGCTAGAGGTACTCCCTCCTCCAATCTGTAAAAATCCTGCACATATACGTGATGTCATTATTTCAGTAAATGTCTGATGAATGTGATGTATTGAGGAATGTAGTGTGAGGAGGACTTACCCATAGCTCGTTCAACACCCGCTGCGCCTTGTTCGTAAAGATCCGGCCTTCCCGATCTTCTGCATCGTCAGCGGCGATGTAGTGCTCCCACGACGACGCCGGCTGATCTTGGCCGGCAATATGCATCACGCCAGGGAAGTGTAGCTTGCAGAGCAACCCCAGAATGCCATTGGGAATGCAGTTGTAACCACGTGGACCAATACCTGGAGCGACGGTCTCAAAGTTCCTGCACAAGTGATTAAGAAAAATTATTAGTTTCAATTGTGATTTTTAACATATCAAAAGAAAAAGTTGTCATAACATATAAAGTTACTTACCTTTTCCCGTCGGGTCGAATAATCGGCTGTCCCTCTGGAGGTATTGGTCGCTCCGGGAGCCTAGAGGGCCCTCGCAACCAGACACGAGGTATGGCGCCTGCCTCCGCCCCCTCGTGCTCCTCGTCCCCCTCCTGCTCCTCCGCCCCCTCCTGCTGCTCGTCCCCCTCCTGCTCCTCCGCCCCCTCCTGCTCCTCGTCCCCCTCCTGCTCCTCGTCACCCTCCTGCTCCTCCGCCCCCTCCTGCTCCTCCTCGTCCTTAGACGATGACGGGGAAGGTACAGGCGAGGGTGACCTCCTGCTCCTCCTGCTCCTCCCCCTAGACTGTCGAGCCGTGCCGGAGTCCTCAACTGCTGCAAGCACCGGTGAACTCGCTTGACCCTTCCCTTTTCCCTTTGCTCTCCCTCGAGTCGTCCGGGAGGATTCACCGCTCCCGCGACCTCTGCCAAGCACCTCCGTGAGCGACCTCATCATAGCTCTGCCGCCCCCACCATCTTTGATCAATCACCTGCATTCGAAAAAAGTAAACCAATCAGTACATGCATTCGAAAAAAGTAAACCAACATATAAAGGTACAACTAATAAATAAATTACCAAAACTAGTAACATAAACACAGTATTACATCTAGTAAATTAATTAGTATGAAACTTACATGTATTAGAAATACTCATCGTGATCCGGATTCGCTGGATCATATGTCTCATCATCACTATCACACGTGTCGTTATAATCAACACCGTGCTCCAAAGGAGGTTCGTTCTTATCATCACTGTCATTGCCTAAATGTAATCGCTTAAGTAATTCTACGTCCTTCAAATTATGAACCTCATCCCTGGGATTAGCTGGATCATATGTCTCATCATCGCTATCACTTTCATTGTCAACTTCCATTCCGATGGCTTCGGTTAAGTCTATCTCAAATCTCCCTTCTAGCCTATCTTCTTGAAAGAACTCACCGGCATATGTGTTTGGGTCTATGTTGTAGTCTTCATTGTTTGGGACAGGTAGTTTACCGTGTGGCGATACCTTGTACACAACATCCCAACTCTTGAGACGTTCATCGGTTTGGCATGGGTAAGAGAGATAATAGACTTGTGTGGCCTGTTGAGCCACAATATAAACATCATCTCCTTTGTACACGGACGACTGTTGAATCTCGACTAGACCAACATTCGGGGTCCGTCTCACAGCTTGAGGATCAAACCAATGGAATTTGAGTATGACAGGTTTCAGGGGAATGGAACAATGAAATGTGAGTTCGTATATTTCTTCGATTCTACCATAGTACTCGAGCCCATCGTCTCCTGGGGTAAAAACTCCAGTATTTGTGGTTTTCCGATTGGGCCGACTCTGCTCATGCCTTGTTGTGTGAAAGCGATATCCATTCACATCATAAGCGCCAAATGACTTGACCCTATAGGCACAGCCATTGGCAACCTGTCGCAACTCAGCATTCATAGACGTATCGTTTTGGGCCTTCTGTTTGAACCAAGAAATAAAACCAGGTCTTCCATTTCCCGCACCATGTCTAAGAAGGCTCTCAGCTTCTTGCAGTGTAGGTGGCCTTGATGGACGCCAGAATTGGACATGAAATTCCCTGTAACAAAGAGGACCAATGGGGTTGGATGCAGAAGAGGAAATATTCGAATACTAAATGTTCGTTGAGAACTTACTGTATGTACAGTTGGACTTCGGAAAGGTTGGTCAACACATATAGCATGATAGTTTGCCACTCTTCAAGATTCAAGGTCTTGATGGTCGCATCACTTGCACTTCCGAGTTGCCCTCGGAAAAGACTGAGATTCAATTCATCTTCCCCAGCATTGTAACAGGGGGGTGGATTATGGACGTTCGGAAGGTTGTCAGCATAGTATTTTGATGTGAAGTTTGAGACCTCCTCCAGAATGTATGCCTCTGCAATGGAAGCTTTAATTTTGCATTTATTTTTACATTTAGTTCGGAGAACCTTTTGACATATCTCAATTGAATAGCACCATCGGGCCTGCACGGCCCCCCCCATTCATGCCTCGTACGGGAGGATTCAAGGTCTTGATGGTCGCATCACTTGCACTTCCGAGTTGCCCTCGGAAAAGACTGAGATTCAATTCATCTTCCCCAGCATTGTAACGGGGTGGGGGAGTGGATTATGGACGTTCGGAAGGTTGTCAGCATAGTATTTTGATGTGAAGTTTGAGACCTCCTCCAGAATGTATGCCTCTGCAATGGAAGCTTTAATTTTGCATTTATTTTTACATTTAGTTCGGAGAACCTTTTGACATATCTCAATTGAATAGCACCATCGGGCCTGCACGGCCCCCCATTCGTGCCTCGTACGGGAGGTGCAAAATCATATGCTCCATCGGATTGAAAAAGCCTGGTGCAAAGATCTTCTCCAACTTACAGAGCAACACAGGCGCCGTTCTTTCTATTTCTTCAATCACTGTCAGAGATTACTCCTTAGCACAAAACTGGCAGAAGAAAAAGCTCAACTCTGCTAGCACTTGCCAGACATGATCAGGGACATAGCCTCGAACCATCACCGGAAGAAGCTGCTCGATCCATATGTGGTAGTCATGACTCTTAAGCCCGTTGATTCGCATAGTAGACAAGTTCACTCCTCTACTTAGATTCGCTGCGTACCCATCAGGGAACATTAAGCCTTGGAACCATACTAGGACTTCCCTCCTTTGGGCCGGGGTCAGGCAGAAATCGGCCTTAGGCTTTTTCCATCTCTTGCCATCTTTGGGAGGCGGAATGTTGAACTTTGGTCTATTGCATAACATAGTTTGATCGACTCTAGCCTTAACGTTGTCCTTTGTCTTATCAGGAATGTACATGATTGAACCCCAGGATGCCTCGGCAACATTCTTTTCGGTGTGCATCATATCAATGTTATGTGGAAGAAGAAGGTCTTGCATATAGAGGAGCCTCCACAAACCACACTTTTGCGCCCAGGCATGTTCCTCACCGTATCCCACAAAACCACCACCTTGTTCATTCATCACGAGACAGTCTAACTGAGCACGAACCTCGGCACCTGTCATAATGTGCAGTGGAGGGTCTTTAACTTCGACACCTTTCGTAAAGTTCTTCTTATCTCGTCTGAATGGATGCTCCAGAGGGAGGAATTATCGATGTTTGTCGAAGGAAGAATACTTGCCACCCTTTCTCAACCAAATGAACCTCAGAGCTGCCTTGCATATTGGGCAGGGAAACTTCTCGTGGACACACCAGCCGCAGAATATCCCATACGCCGGCATGTCATGCAGGGAGTAGTGGTACCAAACATACATTCTAAAGTTTGTCTTTGTAGCTCGGTCGTATGTCCAAACCCCTTCATTCCAAGCATCGATCAAATCATCAATCAGAGGCTCCATGTAAATACTCATATTATTCCTCGGGTGTTCAGGAATTATCAACGACAAGAATATGTTCTGTCGTTGAAAGATAACACCGGGGGAGATTCAGGGGGATAACAAACACGGGCCAACAAGTGTAAGAGGCAGCCGACATTCCATAAGGATTGAACCCATCTGTCGCCAGGGCAACACGTACATTACGAGCTTCAACAGCTTTATCACGATGAATCCCATCAAAATGGGTCCATGGTTCAGCATCGGATGGATGTACAAGCTTCTCAAGTTTGTACCGAGTTCCCTTTTTGTGCCATGTCATCTATTTTGCGGATTCCTCGGTCATGTAAAGCCTTTGGATCCTCGGTATGAACGGAAGGTACCGTAGGATTTTCACGAGGACCGCGAGCTGCCTCTTCTGACCATCACCAGAATCTACCTCCACGAACCTAGAGGATTTACACTTTGGACAGTACTTTGCTTCCGAATGTTCTTTCCTAAATAAGATGCATCCCTTGGGACAAACATGTATCATCTCATATGGCATCTCAAGTGCATGAAGGAGTTTTTGTGCCTCATACATGTTCTTTGGCAGAATGTGACCTTCCGGAAGCAGGCTGCCAAAAACTGTCATCATAACATCGAAGGCGTCTCGACTCGGGGCAAACTGGGACTTCACGGCCATTAGGCGCGCAATGGCATCCAATTGTGAAACCTTGGTATGCCCATGAAGGGGTTGCTGTGCTGCTGCCAACATGTCATAATACGCCTTCGCGGTTGGCTCCGGCTCATCCTCCCTACGTCCTTCATCAAAATGTGCTTCATGAAAGTCATCTAACATTTCTCCTACCCCGGCATCAGAATCATGTTCCTCAATGCGCTGCCTCACAACCTCGTCTCTCATACGACTGCCTTCACCATGGAAGGTCCACCGGGTATAGTCTCTCATAAATCCATAATTGCAAAGATGTTGTGTCATGTCTTCTTTTGTTTGTCGACGCGTGTTCCCGCATTTACTGCAAGGACACCAAGTGGTCTTGCCTCCTTTAAGCTTTGCAAATGCTCGATCCAAGAAAGACTCGGTCTTCTGAATCCAATCCACAGTCAAGTCACCCCCATGTTTCCAGCCCGTGTACATCCAAGCACGTTCATCCATCTTCTATCACATCAGCGAGTAATGTAAAAGTCATTTGCATCTACACGATCTCTATATATAGTTTCTAATGGGTGAAGATAGGTCCTAATCCCACCCAAGGATGCGTAGCGGGGGTAGGTTTCCATGGTCTACTCCGATCTGAGACAGAATTTCGGCAGCACCTCCCCGCTGTTCTCCAAATACACGTCCCAGCAGGGAGATTGTATATCCGGAGAACAACGGTGAGGTGCTGCCGAAATTCTGTCCCAGATCAGAGTAGACCAGGGAAACCTACCACCGCTACGCATCCTCGGGCTGTCCAAAAAACGTGGACAATTCGAAACAGATACGGCCATAGATATGCACAGTACTGCATATTTCCAACCGTATCTCTTTCGAACGGGAGACACCTAACTGGGTTACGTGATCTACGAACAAGATACGCGGGCGGGATCGTGGTTCTTACGGTGGGTCGACGGTGTAGGCGTGGCCGGCGTGGTGTGGACTCGCGAGTCTGGTCGGCTACGGCTCCGGCTCCTCGTCGAAGAGGTCGGCGGTGTAGGCGTGGCAGGCGAAAAGGTTGCAATAGCCTCTCCTGCAAAATGTGATTTCATTTAGGTCCACTTAAGCAATATCAATTCATGGCTAGGAATATCAATACATGCCTACAAATAATTGTTCCAAATTCACTACTCATTTCAACAGACAAAGCATACCAATCCACAGAATTTAAGATTTGGGGTCCTTACAGTGGCGTGGCGAGCACGGGCAGGGGCCGGGGACAGGGCCGGGCCGGCTGGGGCCGGAAGGGGCGCGGGCCGGGGCCGGAACGGACAGGGGCAGGGTGCGNCGAGGGCGGGGTGGAGGCGCGGCGGGGACGGTGGCGCGGCGACGTGGCGGCAAGGACCGGAGTCTGGAGTGTGTGCGTGTGTGTGCTGTGTCTATGTCGTGTGTGTGTGTGTGTTGTGTCCGAGCGTATGTGGTTAAGGGGCCGCTCTGTTTGCCGTGTGCCAGATCGGCGGCACACGGCAAACAGAGCTTTGCCGTGTGTCGTACACTTTGGCACACGGCAAATGTTTTTTTGTTTTTTTTATTTGAACCACTCAAAATTTGTTTGAGTATTTAACATTTCCATAACTTAGTCACCTTTTTCACATTGCACAAGTCACTACATAATTCACATTGGGTGATTATAAGCGGAAAACTTATTATTTCATGCGTTTCAAGTTCAAATTCAATTCATATCAAATAAATCGTTTCCATAACGTGCTGAACTTAATTTGATTGAATGTACCTTGGATACCTTGCCAAAGTCACTTGACAATTCATGTTTGATGATTCTATGCAAAAAACCTATTATTTTATGCAGTTACAGAGCTCAATTCCGATAAATACCACACATTTAAAAGAACAATAAAATAAAAATTATCGAACGAACCTGAAAAATAACCAAATTTTGGCATGAAGCAATGTAGGTTGTGCGTTGCATATGCAAAAAGTTTTGAAGTGAAACCACAATTCTACCGTCACTTTGCTTCAAAATCATAACATCTCTTTCTCAACTCTATGAATCTATTCCGGAGATGCTTCGATTTGTAAGGAGCGTGCATGACAACTTGTGCGAAACCTTCTCAATTTTTTACCACAGCCTCCACGTATGATATCATGATAACAGGACAAATTTTATGATTTTTAGAGTTTGTTTGCTTTTAATAAAATTTTAAAATGATTCGGCCACACGTTCATAGTAATGGTTCGTCAGCTACATATTCGAAATGCCATTTCATTTGATGGATACGGTATTACATTGGACTCAAAAGCGTGAATATCATTTTTCTAATCATTATAATTCATCATTGAAAACACTTGCAGTTCAAATTTGCATTATCGGCAAAAAATCATTCTAATGAAATTAAATGACTAAATACAGCAAAAGGATCGCGAAAAATTGTAAATTTTAAAATAGAATACGACCTCAAGTACGTGGATAGTAGAAAAAGTTAGGAGGGCTAAATCAAATTTTTTTAAAAAAATTTGCCATGTGCCATACAAAAACACACGGCAAAGACAAAAAGCACACGGCAAAAATTCGGTTTTGCCGAGTGTTCCATTAGGCACACGGCAAAAACTGACGGGAGGCACACGCCGTCCATGGACCTCCTATTTGTCGTGTGCCTGACGTTAGGCACACGGCAAATAGGTCATGTTTGCCGTGTGCCTTTGTTTACCGTGTGCTCCGCCACATAGCACACGGCAAAGCCGCTTTTCGCCGTGTGTTTTCTGTTTGCCGTGTGCTTTATATGGGGCACACGGCAAAATTGGTATTTGCCGTGTGCCCTATATAAAGCACACGGCAAACTATAGAGCACACGGGAACAGGGCGGTTTCCGGTAGTGAGTGCCCCCATGCTTAGCCTTCACAAGGACGAGGGACCCCAGTTTAGCATCCTGCAATTGCTTAGTCTTTCCATGTACGTTCTAAGCTATTTCCCCTGATGTATCCCATGCCATTAGAAAATTCCTCACGAGTGGCCATTTGATCTCCGTGGCCGCCATGCTGTATTCACCATGCTGATCACTCTCCATGGTTTCAGCCTAGCCAATGAGTACTATATATATAACATATGCCAATTTTTCTTTTTATATTGCCTATGTTGGACCAGGAAGCAGGCGAACTTTATGGGCATAACTTATTATAAATTGAGGCTCCAGCAGGTAGTTACATTGATAGAATGTCGCATGTAGACAAGCTACTAACAGTTTTAACTTTTAATTATTACCACGTTGATTTTGGATGGAAAAATACTAGCTTGTAAGTAATGATATTAGCAATATAATGTACCTAGTCTCAGTCACACAAAAAAGTTAACCAATTAGCGTTGCTGATTATAACATGTAAAAACAATATGAGCATGTAGAAAATAGTTCATAGATGTACATGTACTTGTTTTAAAAGAAATTGGTACTAGTTAAACATCTTAAAAAGTATATTTTAGGCACTTTCACCGACCATTAGGCAATAGACAAATATTTAGCTGTTAAAAATCATCTGAATTTCTCTTTTATTTCAGACAGTATGTCTAATTATTGGTCTGTGTTTACATCTTGGTTCTGTGCTTATCATTGATATAAAACTCTTGATGTATCCCATCCCCATTACACAAGCTCTTCAAAAGGATCACCCACTGAATTCTAGTTACCATTCTATTCAATTCCACACTCTTCAGGATTTCCAGTTTCATGGTAGCCGTTTCATACTAAAGTAGGTGTAAATTTTGTTTTCTGGAGGTTCCAACTGTTGCACCGGTAAGAAAGTGATATATTACTTCCTCGAAGGCGCAGTTTAGAGGCATGCATAGTAATTTCAGCTCTTATGCTCTCATCAATCCACCCACCGGTATGCTATATATACACACATTATTGGGAGAATGGGAGTACGTCTCTTATGCACAAGTACACTAAGTAAATTGTTGAGTTTGCACATTGTTGGCATAAACGTGCGCTCACCCTGTTGAGTTTGAACAATAGTAAGAGCGACCAATGTGAAATGATAAATGATCAGTAGTACTCTGTTCCTGGCTCCCTTGTTTCAGCGACTTTATCAATACAGGAATTAACTTAATTTAGATCAAAATACAGGCATTAGAACACAGGACCAAATGCACCAATAATGGAAGAACAGGTGCTGCTATAAAATGTAGACCATAAGATTTCCAACCATTTTATTACATCGTAAAATCACTGACAAGTGACAAAATCGAAGGAAGAAACTGTACAGTTAAACCATAGAATTAAACTGGCAATTAAACTGTACAGTTAAACCATAGAACCCACTTGAGGTGGCGATAGCCGGTGGGTGCTCTTTCCACCACGTGTTGTCGGCCCTCTTCCGTGTAACCCCAACCTCATCAAAACCTCGGCCAAAAGCTAAACCTTCCAAATTTAATCTTCACATCTATTTCTTGCATTTCATTGATACCAATATTATTGTTAGCATGAACCAACACAGGGCAGGCTGTATTAAACAATACACATATTATTTCATACGGCAATTAACATAGAAGAACATGTTCGTTATTTTTTTGAGTAAAATACATAGTCGGTCCTCAAACTTGTCAGGGTGTGTCATCCCAGTCCCTGAACTTATAAAACCAGAAATCTGGGTCCTCGAACTTGTAGGAGTGTGTCATTCCGGTCCATGCAACAATTAAAAGTGGTTTTGAGGGTGGTTTTGAGCCATGCCATATTTGTTTTAGTTTTAAAAAAATCTAACGAACACTATATATGGTTTTTAAACCATAAAAAATATCTATAAGCCTCCAAAAATTTCATAAAAGATAGTAGGGATACATTAGAGCACGGGAAGCTGAAACAAAATAATTGGAGCTCATGAAAGTACTTTTGGAAGCTTCTAAAAATTAGATTTAAATATAGAAGAATGGGAAAATATATTTTCACTATATATTCTCATGAGCTCCAATTATTTTATTTAGGCTCCCCTTGCTCCGATGTATCTTTAGTATCTCTTTTTTTTGGAATTTTTGGAGTCTTAGAGATATTTATATCATTTAAACTATATCTAATATTTTTAGATTTGTTTTTGAACTAAAAACATGGTTCAAAACCACCTCGAAACAAATTTTAATTGTTGTATGGACTAGGATGACACACTCTGGCATGTTGGAGGACCCGGATTTGTGGTTTATAAGTTTAGGGACTGCAATGACACACCCGGACAAGTTTAAGGATTCGGATACCTAGTTTTATAAGTTTAGGGACCGGGATGACACACCTAACAAGTTCGAGGACCGGCCGTGTATTTTACTCTATTTTTTTCTATGTTGAAATTAAGTTACAAAAATACTAGGCAGTTACAACCATTACAAGATCAGATCAGATAGAGATAGAATAATCTTATAACATGTTACAAAACCAACCTCCGATTGTTGGGGCTAAAATCATCTCTCAATGAGGCACTGGTCAAACAAGATGACGAAGCTTACTACGCCGAGAGGCGAGTATGTGCTATACCTCAAGTCCCATGCTTAGCATAAAAATTCCACAAACCTAACAGCCTCAACAAGCTATATAGCTTGCATACCCTGCCTGCTTTGAGGTCCAGCATCGTTAAGTCTTCCATCATCAGTCATTCTTTTGCTATTACTCCTGATGTATCCCATTCCCATTAGAAAGAAACCTCAAGTATTCATTGATGGAGTGGGCATTCGATTTCTGTTGCTGCAACACTGTCAAACACACTCGACACCCTACAAGGATTCAGTCTGGCCAATGAGTGCGATAGCAGCTGTGAATTTTTGTGTTTTCAGATGTTGCCTCAGTTTGAACCAGCTGACCAGGGGAACAGGTAAACTTTCTCCCCCCACAACGGGTGTAGCTTGAATTTATATTCATAACTCATAAATTGAGGCTCTAGTCTTTCATTAATTTACCCAGCAGGTAGCAAGACACCTAGTCTCAACCACTAATTAAGGTCGGCCAAGAGTAGCATTGCTGGTTATGACATGTGACTTCCAAGGAGACTGGATGTACAGGCTCTAGGTTTTTTTTTTTGCTTGAAGCCAAAATAAAGGTTGAAAAATAATACACATCCTACGGCACTTGAGCAAGCACCACACCACTGCGTGTAGATCCCCACATGTCTCCAACTTCAATTCGACTAAAGTAAGGGACATTTTTTATGGTACTTAACCAAGAGTGGACAATTTACAGTCTGCTCTATGTATCTCCACCTAATCAACCACAACTTCTCCTTCCATCATAAATTGATTTGGAAACTTAAAATTCCTCTGAAAATTAAGTTTTTTTCCTTTAGTACCTATAAAAAGGTGTCATTCTAACCAAGGATAATCTGCGAGGAAAAATTGAAAGGGAAGCCAAATGCAGCTACTGTAATTGAATGAAACAATCAAACACTTATTTTTTATTGCCATCATGCTAAGGTAATCTAGAGGACTGTCCAAATTGCTACTTATGTAATCCCACCTAGATCAGTAACCCTAACCCACATGCTAGGAAATTAGCTTAAAAATTTTAATTATCAAGAGATCTTTACTATTCTAATAGGGGCAATGGCTCTGTGTTGGGCAATATGGCGTTGTTGAAATGATATTACTTTTGATGATGTTAAACACTCATCCTTTATGCAGGCTATTTTCAGAGGAACCTATTGGCTTCCATTATGGTCACTCTTGCAATATGAGGAGAAGACAAAAGAGCTATTTGTGAAGGCGAGCACTTCTCTGGAGATGGTAGTCTTAGATTTGTTTGCGAATCATGGATGGAATCATAATAATAGACTTTGTCAGGCTTAAGTTTGCCTTTTGGTTTTTCTTCAAATCCAGCAATAAATCTGGGTAATGTAATATTTGAAGTATGTGTATGTTACAACGTAGAGGCCGGAAAAAAATTCCATTATATAAAAAATAGCCCCACACATGGCCACTACAATATCCTAGATTGGAATATTGTCCATTCTACATCAAATTCTGTAGATAGACACTGGGTGAAGGCTAAAATGTGTTCTGACCTTGCAATCCTGAAGAATCTTTTTGGATCAATCTATGCCCTAGAGCTGAAACTCTTGATGCATCTCAAGTTCTCAACCCCAACATAATTGACAGCAAGTGATCACCCTGGGTGTAGCTTTGTGGGCATCAACGGTAAATAGAGCTTGTAAGCTTTCATTAATTCACCCACCATGTAGCCATACAAGCCACTCGCCTTTGATTTACAAACATACCAATCCAAGATAGATGCATAGAGCACGTTGGCCACAACATAAAGGTAGCTAATAGGCCTTGGTGGCAGGACCGTGCACTATGGCTTGCGATTTCAAACTTGGTTTGTGCTAAAAATCCTGATGCATCCCATCCCCATTGTGGAAACCTCTTTAAGGGTTGACGCTCAATTCCCAGTGTCATGCTACTCAGATCAGCATACATAGATATGATCATCACCCACACCCGTTTCTGCGGACCCATTCCATATATTAAAGGTACTGTGATTTTTTATGTTGCTATTGATGCAACTGGAAGCAAGTGATTTTAGTCCTCTTGGATGTTTAGCTTTATAGGACTGTGCAGTACATTTATATTTTACAATTCCATCTACCACACAGATATTCCCTCCATCCTGAAATATAAGACACTGAAGGATTCAAAATTTGCCCCAACCGTGGCTTCACCCAGGACTAATAGGAATGTTTTAGTCCGAGTGGAAGCCATGCACTGGGACTAAGTACTCTCTAGCCTCGGATGATTTTTTTCTAAGTCTTGAGAAGCCACTGGTCTGCCTTTATATCCCCCTAGTCACCATCAGTTCACCACCTACCCCGGCAGCCTTATCTCTTCTTGAGTCCTCCCTCCCCTCGATTCCTCTCTCTCATCTCTCTCGCTCATCTCTTTCAGGCGACTGCTCGGGCCGCCGCCGCGTGGGCCAGCAGCACCTTGGCCAGGCCTCGGCCAGCAGCAGCGCGGCCAACCCCGGCGGGTGGTGGCACATCGTGGCAAGCAAGGTGGCCTCGGGTTGGGCCGGTGCCTGGTGGCTCGGCCGGCAAGCAAGGAAGATTTTTTGTTGATTGGAGGTGGAGATCCATATAGTTTTTTTGTTTTTCTGTTGATTGTTCTGAGTTGCTGTAATTTGGAGGAATTTGGGGAAGATTGTTTGGTTAATTTGAGGATTGATGTTGGCTTAATTGTTGGAATTATGGGGAATTTGCTGTTGTTGTGATTGATCAGGGAATTTGACAAATGAGGGATGGGGGCAAGATTGGACAGGGCGCCAGTGAGCGGAGGCCGCCGAGTGGCCAAGCCGGCCAGCAGTTGGGGTCCCCGCTTTTTTTCTATTATGAAAATCTATTAGTTCCAGTCAGTAGCATTACCCGAGATTAAATGCACCTTTTATTCCTGGTTAAATACCCGGGACTACCCCGAGGCCGTTGTCCCGGTTGGGAAACCGGGACTAAAGCCCGTTCCCAACCGGGACTAAAGGCGGTTTGTGTAGTAGTGCACATTGAGACCGCATTATCGATTGAGACATAGATGACACAGAGAAAGAGATGGATGCGAGTATGGAATGTAAAGGCCCATCAACCATTTATAGGTTATCACGCCAAACACAACGGGTTTAATTTAAGTAAGGTCCAAAAAAATCCTCTAAAAAGGCCAAAAAATAGATATGGTAGACAAATGTAAGTTAGCAAAAGGCCGATTAAACTGATGAGAGGACTAGACCTCCAGTCCAGCATATGTTGCATGTTCAGCTAGTTGGATGTCACACCCGATTTTGTAAACAAAACCGAACGACTATCATATGTGCTCCAGGATCAAGTTTACACATATATAAGACTTTATTAGTGATATAAAAGAAAATGCAATATTAAATATCATGATTACACTCACGGAAACGAATAACTAGCAGCGGAACCTTCAAAGCTTCTCCACAGGCAGCTGACTGGGGAAACACGTACGCCTAGAAATCTCCAAAATACTCCACTGAAACTGATGTCTAAGCCTGAGCCGCAGATAAAGCAAGGTTGAGTACACTTATGGTTGGTACTCAGCAAATGTAGAGCAAACACAAATGACATGCAAAGGCTTAACCAAGGAAAACGCTGGCTAATTAAATTGCTTAAAGCACTTTAGTTGGTCAAATTTTATTTAGCAGCATAATTACTAAAGTATAAGTATATACCAACCCAATTAAGCATATGGTAAACCATAAGCATCATCATCAACATAAATAAACCAATTTAATTCTTCTTTCGATATATTAATCATGTGAGGGTCCAGGCCGCTCATGACCGCGAGCACGGCTATTGCAATAGATTTTAGACACTCTGCAGAGGTTGTACAGCTTTCCCCACAATTCGTGTTTCCCATGTCGCCTGAGGTCGCGAGCCTCTTCAACACTTCCTTAGGTGAGGGGCTAGGGATTCACTACGAGGCCTTTCCAAAGACTCCCTCTATGTATGTGTTTGGTCCCTGTCCGAACGGGTAATCGGAAGGCGCACCTTCGTTCCCCGCACATCACACACAAACCAAGCATCCGCCCAACACACACCCCCAAACACAACATAGAGTTCATCTAGTTACTTAGCCAAGACCAGAGCCATGTAGTTATTATGGTTGGACGGGAAATCCTGGGTGGTTCTCCATGTTCCAATTAATCAATGTGGTCTTGGTTTAACATTCTCATAATATCATCAATATGGATATATAAGATATATCACAAAATTATTATCTTCACATTTAGTGTAAACCAATCCCAAGTATAGCAACTAAGCAATGCTACCCAACATAAATATAAAACCCAGGTTATCAAGGCATGATTAAATAAAACTAGTCATCCTAAATATAGGACCCATCATGATTAAGCATGCAAGCATAGCAAACTACAAGTGTATAAGCATGTCATATGGTTATTAGGACAAGAATATGATCAAGAATATACTTGCCTTAAGTCCAGATAATAAATGCTACTGCTCAGGGTCTTCTCAACTGAATCCTTGAGTCACACGATCGATTCTCGAACGCCACGAACATTACACCTCCTATTCGTAGCACAGGGTCACATACAAAGGAAAACATACAACAAATAAGAAATAGTATACCAAACATGGGCAACAGTACAAAGGAACAGCGTAAAGCTAAAGTTCAAGTCCTTACGGTCACGTGAGCGAAAGAATCACTCGAAGCGGAGTTGAAACGACCAAGATGTGGATAAAACAGTGATCCAGGGACTTATCTACGAAGAATAGGAATTCCAGGGGTTAGACTGAAGAAATTCGAGTGCTAATACATAATTATGTATATAAACCCGAGGGCTAATACATAATTATGTATATAAACCTGAGGGCTAACATGTCAAAAGATAGATCAGGATGGCGGGTTCAATATATTAAAAGATCAGGGGCTAATCTGCAAAAAATAAGGGTGTATGTGTAATTACTTTACACGCGGGGTGGACGGCGGGTTGATTACCAAATATTGCAGGGTCTCTTTAGCAAAATCACCACGGCTGACCGGTATACTCCTGTTTGACTTCGATCAGAAGCCTAGATCTGCGGATGGACGGCTGTGAGCGCTTGGTGACCTTCGACGGCGGCGGAAATAGCCGGAGTCGGCGGACGGCGGCGTAATCGCCGGAATACACCCAATCCGGCGCTGTAGGTCACCAAAATCAACGCGGATTGTCTCGGGAGGAAGCTGCGGAGTCCACGAACTCTACTAGCACGATCTCGTCGACGATTGGAGGTTGAAGACGGCGCGCGACGGTGAATGGCGGCTCGGCCACGCTGGAGTAACTACGGTGAGCAATCCCCGGTTAACTAGGGCAAATACACGAGTTCAAGCTGCACAAGCACCTTCAGTACTTCAACGCGAACCTTGTGGATGTCCTCTGGTACGCTAGAAGGCGGCGGTGAGGGAGACCGACGGTGGCGGCCGAAGCTCTAAGGTTAAAGGTCAGCGGCGGCGGCTCTGTAAGCTTGAGGACTCGACGACTCAAGGCGGCTAGGGTTTCTAGGTGCTGCGGGCGACGGAAGCTCCCTATTTAAGGGTGGGAGGGTGGCTTGGCGTGCGGACCCAGGAGATCGAGGAGGCACGGCGGGCGGCTATCGCTCGGTCGAAGTCGGAGTCGAGTTCGAGTCGGCCGCGGGGAGGGGACGAATCCGACCGGCGGGGCCCGCCTGGCAGCGAGCGCAAGCGAGAGGAAGGCGGAGACGTATTCGGGCGGAGGCGCCTTCGGCGTCGCGGGGTGGATCGGACTGGGCCAGAGCGAGCTGGGCTGGGCAGAGCTGGGCCGGGAGAGGGGGAATTGGACCGGGCCGAAGGCAAACGGGGAAAAGAATTGAAGGGCTAAAGTTGGACTCGTCGAGAGTTCCAGGAGGTAAACTGAACTTAAACACAAACATCTCTACTACCTCAAACAAAGGCAATACAAATTCGAATTTTAACGAATTTAAATCCAATTTTGGCTTGCCAACAATACAAAACACAATGCATCAACATGTATGCAACAAAAACTTATTGTACATATTAATTAATTATTTAATTGCATAAAATTCTAATAAACTCAAATTAATTCCTAGAAATTTATTTATGCCTCAAATAAAACCTAGAAAATTACAGAAGTGTTTCTACAATTTCTTGTGATGAAAATTAGGGTGTTACATTGGACAAGCTAGATTAGGAATGCCAACATCCCTTTAATTTATATTGGTAGTATGAGTTACCATATCTGCTCAAGTTGTTGATACGACCATTCTTGATGTAAAACCCCTGATGTATCCCATGCCCATTAAGCCATTACAAAGCTCTTCAAGAGTGGCCACTAATTTCTATTTATCCTATCAAGTTTTATGGTGGCTATTCCATAGTAACGGAGGTGTGAATTTTTCTCTCTGGATGTTGGCACTGTTGCACTGTGAAGCAAGTGACCCTTTTATTGGATGGTGTAGCTTTATAGCCACGCATCGTAAATTTAGCATTTACAATCTCATCGGTTCACCTACAGGGCAGCTCTATAAATAAACATTGAGAGCTCATCGTTGAATATGAACAATCACACTAGGTACAATATAAAATAAAAATTGACATGCACTGCACAATAATTCGTCTCCTTTCTTCTTTATCGATAAAAAAACATCGGCACGCTTCCTTGCAGTCACAATGAATTCACAGACGAGATACTGCATTATTTGGATTTTAAAACAACGAAATGTGTATTGATATTCCACTCGAGTCTCTGAACGAGACAGAATGAATGAGATGTTTAACTTTTAAAGGAAAAAATTGGAGGACTATTATCTTAAAAAAACGATTTCAGGCGTTTTCTCTAACCAATAGGTAGAACCGTAGAAGGCACACATCGACTATTATGAATAGGCAGAAATCCTCTTTTTTAAAACCACTTCTTATGCCTAATTGTTTGTTAACTTTCTCTTGTGTCATTGGTCAATTCTTAAAGTGTGGTAGAACCGCAAAGCAGTAGACGAGATCGGCGCCTATTATCATGACCTTATCCAGGAGTCTGGACTACATAACGAGTTTATCGCAGATTGTAAATAAATTGAGAGGATAACATGTGATATTTACATAGCTCGTATTCTCTTGAAGCATACTATTTTGTATGCAAGTTTCGCCAGAAGCAGGTTAATTATTTCAACCGATAGTGTTCATAGTGGTACAGCTGAAGCCTTTCGCGTTGCATGGTCATCCATCACGGCTCCAGTGATGTTTATATGTTGGCTCACTCTTATAAGCTCACTCTAATCTAGAATTCTTGGCGTATCCCATCCCCATTGTGAAGCTCTTAAACAGTCACCACTGATTCGTGCTATTCTCAACATGCTCGCCAACCTTTTGAGTTTTAGGGTAGCCAGTGCATACTAAAAAGTAGGTCTAATTTTTTTTTCGTTTTTTATGTTTCCACTAGCACCGGGTTTGAAATTTATTGGTATGGGTCGTAAATTTAGCTATTAGGCCATTCACAGTGAGAGTTTTATAGGAGTTTCATGCGCATTAATTAGTATGCCACGTAGAATTTTCTGATGACATGGCATCAAATTTATGAAGAGAGAGAATGCACCAGTTTCATCTAGATGAAACCTGTATGCACGCATACCAACTCTTGTTGAGTCATGAAATTAAATGCTATGGGGTGCTTATGAAACAAAAAATGAAACTATCCATTGGAGAGGTAGTTTCAAGCACCATTTCGTTGTTTTTTTTGTTGCTTATGTGGCTATCTTGAAAACATCAACATGAAATCTACCACTGGGTTTGGCCTTACTATGCTACCATCAATTCATCTAACAGGCAGCTAGCTATATATACACACAATGAGAGAATCAGAGCACGCACAAGTACAGGGTACAAGAATATGTTAAAAGTTGATATATTGATTTTTTTCATGTGGCTTTAATTTGAACTAAATAAAGATGTGGAACGATGGGAAATTATTGAAGAAATTATGATCAGCGATAATATGTTGGCAGCTCCCTTGTTTCAGCGATTTCATCAATTACAGGTGCTGCTAATTAGTCTAGGTCATATGCCTCGATTGATGTAGTGTTGAAACAGAACTCTTGATAGTCTCGGCCTTGCCCACAAGCCACTTCGTTGGTTAGCCTAGTGGACTGTGAAGGCTCGTATACCTCATTTAGCTTGTCGAGCCAAACACAAAGATTCTATGTAAGTCATATCCTTAAAAGAGTCCTATAAAATAAGATAAAAAAAGAGGGAAGGTTGAGAAAAATAGGATAAAGCCAATTTGAAGGTACAATGTCTACTTAAAATTTGTGGGAAGAGTCATTCTGGTTCAAACAAAAATATTTCAGTCACTTTCTCTTACCAATAATAGGTGGGAGGAACATGTTCAAACCATTAAGAATCGGCTGAATTTCTCTTTTATTTCAGTAATTTTTTATTTCTAATAATTCTTTAGCTTTTTTGGTGTGAAACCACAAAGTAGTAGTTGGCTACACTGTCCTGACCTTATTCAGGAGTCAGGGCTATCTAACAAGGTTAATCGTGGATTGTAATTTGAAAAGGTAACAAGTGGTATTTTCATGATTCTTAGGATTTTTGTGCAAACCTAGAGTTGTGCTTTTAGGTTACACTCAAATTTAAGCCTCGCTCTCTATGCTTTCTTGAAGGGTACAAGTTTCACAAGCAGAAGCTGCTGATTAGGGTGACAACTCTAGTCCTGCCAGCCATCACATGAAGCTCCACGCGCTAACCCTTCTGATGGTGCTTCTCAACAAGCTATCTACAGGATTGTAGTCCTTTCTAGTCCGGGTCTACATCTTGGTCTTGGCTCTGAACTAGCTTAGGGCCCGTTCGTTTCCACCGGATCGGGTCGTTCCGTGGCTCGTTCCACCTGGATTTTTTGGGACTGTTTCGAAACCAGGCCTGACCCAAAATCGTTGTTCGTTTCGGTCTGGGCCGGATTGCAAACAGGCCCGGATTGGCCAAGTCACCCGACACAGCGCCTGGAACCGATCCCCACCTCTCACCCTCCGGAACGAATCCTCTCCCTGGCGACGCAAGAGACGGGCAAAACGGTTCTCGTGCCCAGGGGGGTACGTACCCACCCTGTTTTGGACGGCCACGATCTTCATTCAGGGGGGGAGTGTGCGAATCTTGATGCAGTGTGGTAGTGTGCGAATCTTGATGCAGGTTTGGACGGTAGATAACAGGGTGGTGGTACGTACCCCCCTGGGGCACGAGAACATTCAGGAAGAGACGGCGCTACGGCGGCGGCGCCAGGAGACGCTGCTGCACGACACCGTACCGCCGGTGAGTACCCTCTCCGTCGTCTTCTCTCCGGTATGGGGCGCCGTCCTCTCTTCCTTCCCCTCTTTCGTCTTCTCGTTTCTTGTTGTTGAGGTTGCCGGCATCGCTAACATGTCCCCGAAGTTGAAGAGCGTGCGTGGTAGCCGCTGCTTCCCTCGACGCCGGCGCTGCAAGAACGGCCGCCACCGCCGCCGCGAGCATCGCGCCCCTCTCCCTATCGCCGCCCGCCCCTTAGGCTCCTTGGATCTCATCGGGTGGGGGCTCCTTGTAGGAGAGGCGGGCGAGGTGGAGGATGGGGAAGGGGTTGGTCGTGGTGGTGGCGGCGGCTGCCGTGCGACCTGTCCTAGGGTTGGAGCTGTGGGGGCTGTGCTTTAATTTCATCAGTAGAGAAGGGGGTAAGGCTGTTGTCGCTGGTTGCTTCAGAGGATTTGTTCCTGCCGATTTGGAAATGAGCACAAGGGACATGCCGTTGCTGGTGCTGTGCTTGTTCTTGCATTAGAAAATCAGAGCAGCAACATAACAGATGGGGCTCAGGCTTGCTTCTTGCATGAAGAGCAGAAAGAAAAGGAGGGCCACAGCTTGGATTTGATGGAGGAAGAGAGAGGATTGGACTGGTGGTGGCGAGCTGTGTTCTTGCTTTTCTCTGACTGGAAGGGAACAGACGAGATGCAGCAACTGGTGCTCGGTGGTAGCCTCTGACTGGGGAAGAATAGAGGAGCACGGACGAGATGCAGCGCTGCTGCTCCGCCTGCTGGATTGCTCCGTTGAGAAAAGAGCAGAGGGCATGCTAGCTTCTGGTAGGCAGAGAGCAGGGAGGAGTTGGCGTGGCGGAGGAGGAGCTCAACCTGGTGGTTTGTTTTGGCGATTGTAGAGGGAGAGCAGAGGAGCAAGAAGCAGTACGCTGCTGCCTGTGCTTGAGCAGAATGGAAGAAAAGGCTTAACAGTGAAGGGAAGAGGTGGCTGCCATGGGGAGTACATGGATGATACTTCTACTTTTCAATTCCCTTGTTTATGATGTCGCTACTTTAATTTCAATTAAAAAGTTCAACTAGAAAGACAAGTTATGATGTCGCTACTTTAATTGTCAATCAGCTCTATATTTTCTTACTATGCATAAATATAGAAGGAAGAAGTCCAGATTACCCCCCTCATCTCTTCCCGTGGTCTAAAATTCAACCCCCAAGTACAAAACCGTCTAACGCACACCCTCAAACTCTCCAAACCAGGCACGCGCCCCCCCGGAACCCGCTCCACGCCAGTTTCGGCCCGAGCTGGCATCCACGTCGACCCACTTCAACAAAACGATGCGGGCCTCCAAGGCGGCGTGGATGGTTTTGTCGTCGACGCGCTCGTCGACAACCAGGCGGCCGGCGAACGGGTGGAAGCGGCCAAGAGCGCGGGCCAACGCGAACGCTAGGCATTCGAAGACAGCGGCCGCCTGTTCGTGGTGGTGGTGCTCCCGATCGGGCTTGGGCAGGAGGACGCCCTTCTGGATGTAGTTGAGGCTGAGCATCCGGAGGTTCCACGGTGTCAGGTGGATGGTCTCCGGCACCGACGGCGGCTCGGCGAGGACCACGCGCCGGAAAACAATCTGGCCGCCTTCCATGGCGCGCGCACGAAGCACAGCCAGCCGACGGTCGGCGGGTGCCCGCGACTATGCCGCCCTCCGCCGCCGCGCGCCTGCTCCGGCGGCGGCGCCGTGGCGGCGTCCCAGCCCACCAGGAACGAGCGTGTCACGAGGTGGGCCAGCACCCGCTGGTCCTCGGTGGTCAGCCCGGCGACGAGGACGAGGATGGCGGCCGGGAGGAGGCGGAACGCCGCCGCGATGGGGTCCTCGGCGGGCGACGGGTGGATCTTGCCGCCCTTCCCGGGCTTGTGGCACAAGCGTCTTCATGGCCGCCGCCGGGCCTCGGCAAGCAGCACCCCCACACCCCTCACCCCCACCCCCCCGGGGTGCCGCGGAGCCGTGCGTCTCAGTACCGCTCGACGGACACCTTCCCTGCGCGCTTCACCTCGTCTGCCTCCGTGCCCCCGCCGCCGCCGCGGGGCTAAAGGATAAGTTGAGGGCAGCTCACCACGGCCGTGCGCCGCCGCTATGCCGCTGCGCCGTCTCCTCCGCCTACAGGCCCGCCGGGATTCGCGCAGCCGCCCTCCCCCGGCGTAAGCGTTTTGTTGACGTGGACGGACGCGCGTCGACGTGGATGTCAGCTCGGGCCAAAACCGGCCTGGAGCGGGTTCAGGGGGGACGCGTGCCTGGTTTGGGGAGTTTGGGGGTGTTCATTAGACGGTTTTGTACTTGGGGGTTGAATTTTAGACCACAGAAAGAGATGAGGGGGGTAATCTGGACTTCTTCCAATATAGAATCTAGCTCATCTTTCATGTCCTGAAACAGTATGAAATATTACTATTATTTGCACAAATGTATAAAAAATGGATAAGAGAATGGAGATTCCAATACTTACAAATTGAGCTCCTGACTAATCAAGCATCATGGACTTTACTCTCATAAATGGACACATCTAAAGATAATCCAACATCAGGCAAACTGAAACCTAGCTAGCATTACCAGAAACACACGTTTCCATGTTACATAGCTAGTAGTGTAGATTTAATGACAATGAAGGAACAGAGCAAGTGGTTACCTGCAAATTCTCAAACAAATTGTGTGTATGGTATGGTGCAGCAATTTTAATCAAACTAATACCGAAACCCTCTGCTTCAGTTGCAGAATATTTGTCACAAACAGAAGTCAGTATTTTTGTCAGTGCAAATATCACAGAGGCGAAAAATGAATGGAAGAGGTGGAGCAGTACATATGTGCTACCTTGTTTTTCCAGACATGATGTAGATGTAGGATTGGAGGGAGTATCTTGTATCAATTTCGGTATTCTAACTGAAAGGGCAATTGTCTAGTTAGTACCTTGTGGCCTGAATTCAGTGAGTCGTGGAAATTTTGGTTCTCTTCTACTTTTACCTTGGGCAAATTTGTATTATCAAGACTAGAAGAAATTATCTCTACAGTTCTTCCCTCTAAGTTCTGTGATTTTGTTTAATGCTTCAGTGATCTTATGATATCGGTCGTGTTTCATGTAACCTGTTTGTTGGGATTCGCTGTGTAGCACATTGTTCTGTATAGCAACATGATTCTGGAGCTCAATGCACTAGATGAACGTGGTGTTGATGTCCAACAGAACACATTTTATAAGGCAGCAGATATAAAAACGATTCCTGTCCAGCCGAACATAATCTGTAGGGATTGGAATGATTCCAGGAAAGGATTTGAAGCAGACCAGGATCCAGTGAAGGAAGGGGATTCACTCGATCCTGCCCCTGAACGGTTCCTGGACAGGAACGAATCATGGTCAACCGAACGAGGCCTTACTGTTGATCTAAAACTCTTGATGTATCTCATTCCCATTACAAAGCTCTTCAAGAGACACCGCTGAATTCTAGTTATGATGCTATTTGCACATACTCATCAATCTTTCCAATTTTAGGGTAGCCATTTCAATATATTCTAGAGGTGCGAACTTTGTTTTCATGACGTTGGCGCCGGTGCATTTGGTAAGGATGTTATGTATTACATCCTCGAAGGGTGCATCTTTATAGGCATGCATAGTAAATTCAAGCTTTTATGCACTCATCACAGTTCACTAATGTACAAAAATACATTAGGTATTGAGTTTGCACAACATATTCAATTATTCATGACGCTCGCCCTGTTGAAATCGAACCAGAGAAAGAGGGAATAATGTGAAATGAAGAAATGATCAGGGATACTGTTGCTAGCTTTCTTATTTGAGTACTCTATCAATAGGCTATATAAATAACTTAGCTCAAAATGAAGACATAAGAACAGAGTATATTTTTTTGAAGGCCCCAATCAAAGAACAGGTGCTGCTAATTAGTGTAGACCATAAGATCTCTCATCATATTACACCATAAAATCACTGACAACCCAAAGAAAGAAATTGGAGAGCTACCCTATCATAACATGGGTGTATATCATATATGGATATAATTAGCAATAATACTGGACATCTGCTGCCCTGTTTGAGCCCGGCCTTGACTGCGATAAGCATGAGCCCCCTCTTGAAGTGGTGGCACTACACATCGTGTGCCCCCTCCGGTCCAACCGTAACCTCACATAGACCAAAAGATGGACCTTCCAAACTTAGCTTCCTATTTATTATTAGACCTTTCATCTTTTTTAATACCAAAGTTCTTGTTGGTGGATAGAACCAACTCACAGGGTATGCTGTAAAAATTATACATGCCTTATTTTGTATGTTAATTAACTCACAAAGACACAAAATATGAATTTTTTCGCTGTTGAAAGTTACATAAACGCTAGGCAGTGAAAATTGTTAGAACAAATCAGATGTAGAGATTGTTTTTAGAAAAAAAGAAATTTCAATCTGTCATTTGTATGAGTTTTGCTGATTAAGGTTCAAGCCTCTAGCTGATTAAAGCAAGCTCTAAAAAAAGCAGCAATAAAGTGTGGAGACATGCACAATCTCAAATAGTCAACACTAACCACTAAGTTAAACGATAGCCATTAATGCTCGGTGAAATCTCCACAACCATCGTCTCAAACATGCCACATGCACACTTCATTCTTGGTTTTGTGCTCTCCTTTTGAATTGTCAACCAGAAGCGTGGTGACTTGGGCACCTATTTCTAGTGTGTAGTGTGAAGTGCTGTCAGCAAGAGAGTGTATAAGCATTCAAGTGTGCAATACAACGTTGACCTGTATGTGGCCTAGACTAGACCAGTGATTTTTTTCATCTTTTTTTCAGCTACATCAATTAAATATTACAAAATTAAAAGAGGCCGGTGGGATGGTTGTGCCATATCCATTAATCATGATGAACGTTGGTGCTACTAATTAGTGTAAAAAGGCAATTTGTCATTATTTTATATGGCCAGAGCACTGACATGTACCATGTGTGTACTAAATAATAAGCAGATGAGGGCATTACCCTATTGTACAATGGGTGGTGTACATCATGACACGTTGTCAATGGTACGGTACCGGTACTAGAGATCTCCTGTTGGTGGCTCAACCCTTACACTAACCCTAATCCCATCGGAACCTTGGCCAAAAGCTGCCAAAGCTTCAAAGTTCCAAACTTAATCTTCCTATTTAGTTCTTTAATCATGTTCACTACCAAACATTCTTGGCCAACTCACAAGGCGCCCTGTAGAAACAATATACTACATAGAGATTGCATTTGATTTTTCATCTTTGAGAATTAAAGAGACGCTAAGCAGTAACAACTTTTATGTTAGAAGATCCCATAAGATGGAGAAAGAATAGTCTATAAATCATGCTATAATCAATATCCTATGGTTGGGTTAAAAAAAATCATCTGTCGAAATATTCCACTCCGTGAGAAGAAGACTGGTTCCAATAAGATGAGCAACCTTACCACGCTGACAGGTGTGCATGTGCATCACAAGAGATATACCTCAAGTACTCCCTTGCGCAGCCATCACAAGCCTACCAATCTCAAAATACCACAAACCCATGATTCACGGACTTGAGACAAACAACAAGAAAACCTGTTAGCCTTGCTGCTATGGGGTAGTAGCTTGCTGTCTGACTCCAGCCTTGTGTTGATCTGACTTCCGATGCATCCCATCCCCATTAGAAACCACTACTCCATGGGATGCCATTCACCTACTCAACATACTCATCATCACCCTATGCATGGTTTCAGGCTGCTAGCCAATGAGTGTTGGGTTGGATTGACCTAGTGGCCAAAACCTTATTCATTGGCAAATATGGACCACAGTCGAAAGGACTGATTCGAACCGACCAGTGCCCTGATCCGTAGGTGAAGTTTTATATGCATGCATAGTAAATTCACCTTTTACTACCCTTTAATAATCAAGTCACGTACTGATGCAGCTAACTATAGTACACATTGAGTGAACGAGAGCATGCATATAGACATATGCATATGCACAAGTAGACTAGCAGAGTACGATTTATATTAAAAGTACATATTCATATGATGCTCGCCCTGTTAAAAATTGACAATATATACACAAATGAGAGCTCATAGCATATATCGATGTGCACAGTGGCGGAGCCAGGATCAAAATCTACCTATGGCGAAGTTACTACTACTAATTATAATTATAGATATAGTCATCAAATATGTATAAATATACAAGAGATCATCATGTGAATCACAATTGTATAGAAATTTTAAATGTTGATATAAGTGGATAGTTGGGTGAACATAATATACAAGCACTAAGTGCGCGCGAGATGCCCGAGTAAGATTCATTCTTCGATGTTTTTACTACAGCAGAGACCAAGGGGAGGGAGGTGTTGCCGGAGGCCAGGTATGGCAGCCGCCAGGCCTTGCCTGATTGGTGGCTCCGCCACTGGATGTGCAATGAAAAAATGAGCAGGGGAACTTTTTCTACCTCCATGTTTTCAGCGACTTCATCCATTATTAGGTGAATAGAAATTCAACTTGAAACTTTTGATCTTCGTGTACCCTAGGTTCTTATCTTATTTTCCACTTATGTAATTAATTAGTGTTAGACCAAAATATTTCTTGTTATTTTACATGGTATATATTGCGCATCCCCTGGCGCCTAGCAGATCTTAGACCTTGGCAGACGAATGGACAAATCAATAGAACTCTGGCCTCGTTTGGTTTTTCAGTGCTAGAAACTGTTCACAACTTTGACCACTAATTAAAGGTATTTTACAAAACTAACTCCAGAACCCCTGCACTAGGAACCCTGAAGAATCTAATGAGGCCTTTGACCGCATGATTAGAGGATGATTAGAGAATGTTACTGTAGCATCACTGTAGCCAATCATCGATTAATTAGGCTCATTAGATTCGTCTCGAAAAGTTACGCTCATCCGTGAAGAAGTTTTGCAAATAGACTTCATTTAGTACTCCATGCAAGAAAGATTCCCTCCGTGCCAGATGCTAGACTAGAAAACCAAACGGCGCCTCTGGATAGTCTCGGCATATTCTCTCTGGGTCGCAGCATTGATTAGCCTATTGGGCTGTCAAGGCCCATCTACCCCATTTAGCTTGTCAAGCGAAACAGAAAAGATTCTATTGAAGCGAGGCCGTACAAAAATCCTCTGAAAAGGCCAAAAATGAGAAAGAAGGTAGACAAAATCCCAAAAAACCCATTTGAAGGTGAATTCCTATTTTTTTATAATTTGCAGGACTAGTCATTCACCTTAAAGAAAAATATTAAAATAACTTTCTGACCAGTAGGTTGAAGAAATGTGTACTGTTAAGAATCAGCTCAAGTTATCTTTTACTCCAATAAACGTTTTAGTTTATAATTATTTGTTAGCTTTTTTGTGTTAAATATTGATTAAACTTTTAATTGTACAATAGAATCCCAAAGTATTAGACGGCCTTCGCAATCATCATGACCTTAGTTAGGAGGCATGGATATCTAACATGACATACTTTCATGATTCTTAAGATTAGGTGCGCAACTGTTTCACAATTACTTTAGTATAAGTTTTTTTTTAAAAAAATAAACATACATGCAATAGAGTTGCATTTTTAGGGTATACTCACATTTAAGCCTCACCCCAGCTGCTTTGTTGAAGTGTACAACTGTATCCAAGTTTACAAGCAGAGGCTGCCGATAAGGGGGAATGCAACAAGAGCAAACTCCTTCAGCAACCTACCTTGCAGGCCTTGCTTTCATGGAGGTACTTAACTGTCCTGCACTTGCTCAGCCTTTCATTATCTGTCCTGAGCTATTACTCCTGATGTATCCGATCCCATGCACACTGACCGCTTCCTTGGTTCCAACAAGATGAGCAAAGCTTAGTTCGCTGATTAGGCATGTAGCACGTAATATACCGGAAGTGATCCAATGATTAAGCTCAATAGGCGGAGGGACCCCAGTTTCCCGATCCCAGAATGCCACAAGAGCAACCGCTTCAACCTACCTTGCAGGCCTTTCTGGCATGTATGTACTGCACTGTCTTGCACTTGCTCAATTTTTCACCATCTGTCTTGAGCTATTACTCCTGATGTATCCCATGCACATTACAAACCTCTTCATTGGTGGCCATTTGATCTCCGTACTGGCCGCCATGCTGTTCAAACATGCTCATCACTCTCCATGGTTTCAGCCTAGCCAATGAGTACTACAACAGCTCTGAATTTCGTTTTTTTAGATGTTGCCTATGTGAAACCAGGAAGAAGGGTGAACCTTCTCCCCCTCTAATGGTGTAGCTTTATAGGAACAACTTACCCTAAATTGATACTCTCCAGTTTTTTTATT
>CM014271.1:74903399-74917364 GCA_004135705.1 Alloteropsis semialata | reverse complement strand
TATTTAGTGTCAAAGCCAAAGTTCCAGGCCAAGATGAGTGCCACATCTAATAAAGGAAGAATTGCTAGAAAGATGGAATCCAATGTCTGAGATGACAATTATACATTTGTTGAGCAACGGTTAGTCATTCTGTTGGTAGATCGACAATGCTCCAGTCCAGCATTTAAAATTGAAAAGGAAAACGGGAGTAGGATTGCGAACGCTGAAAAACAATAAGCTATGCTCCTACAACTACATACATGTCAAGACATTTATGATTTATATAGCTTGTGTACATGCCACATTTATCCTGAATATATCTAGCTGGTTTTATGAACCAATAAACCTAAAATGCTCAATTTACTGCATGAAGCTACATACCTTATTAAACAACCGTTGCCTCTTGTCCTATACAGCATAGATAGGCTATTCCGAAAATATAACCCCACCTCCTTTATATATAAGAGTGGCAAGATCAAAGATGGAGGAGTGTCATGCATGTGAACGATAGCCTGATTTGTGAGGCTTGGATGTGGGACACATTGGGAATTCTAAACAAGCAGAAAATAAGAAAAAACTTGTATCATTCATGCTTTACAGCCCAACCACGTCCGGTACCGCATAGCTTGCACTCTCACGAGACTGATGCACAACATTCCTCTGCTCATTCCGCCACATGGTTACATATGCCCATAAGCAACATAGCACCGCAGAAGGTACCAGCTAGCTAGGGCAGCGGCACGCACACAGCCGCGTCGGGCACCAAAGGCACCACAGATGGCCAAGATGTCAGATACTCAGATGTCACCTGGGCCCGGTGGAAAGACTGCCGGTAAATAGTGGGCCACGGCCATATTGACATGGCAGTGTCTCGACCAAAGGGAAATGGCAGCACTACTGTTTTCTTTAGTTAGGGACGGTTCTGGTGGCCTGCCTTGTATGGTGGAACCGAGGAAGACGGCTTGGCCATGATGCATATTCTGGTACCATTTTCCTTTTTGTTTAAAAAATAGAACCATCCTGACTGTCTGAAACTATTCATTGATCACAATTTTGTGATTTAAGTCACAAAGTTAACATGTTACTCAGCACTAATGTTTCTCGTGGCTTTTGTACTATGGGCTATTAAATTTGGCATCAGTACCGGTCCTTTTACAACCGGTACTAATATGTTTTTGCGGTGCGACGAAAGCCACTTTCTCTAGTAGTGAAAATTTCTGTCGGCAACACTTCACATGAGTATTATTAGTGTCAAAGCCAAAGTTCCAGCTAAACACGAGTGCTATATCTAATAAAAGGAAGAATCACTAGAAAGACGGAATCCAATGTCTGAGATGTATATATATATATATATATATATATATATATATATATATATATATATATATATATATATATATATATATGTCGAACAACGGTTAGTCATTCTGTAAGTAGAGCTGACAATGCTCCAATCCTGCATTCTAAATTTTCCTGTGCATTTTATGAATTTCCCAGTGTGTTTTACCGAACCCACAAAGCAATTAGTGATTTTCCTGTGTGTTTTGTAAATTTTCTTGTGCGTTTTCTAAAAACCGACAAGGAAAAGAAAATTTTCCTATGAGTTTGTTCATTTTCCTGTCGGTCTCATGAAAACCGACAAGAATTAAATTTCCCTGTGTGTCTCAAAAAACCGACAAGAAAATTGGTTATACACATGAAAATTTCGTTTTCCAGTAGTGACGGGAGTAGGAATGCGAACTCTGAAAAACAATAAGTAATACTATAACTACAATACATGTCGACTCATGTTTTATTTATAGCTTGTGTACTTGCCACATTTATCCTGAATAGATCCAGCAGGTTTATGGACCAATAAACCTAAACTGCTCAATTTACTGATGCAGCTACAAAGGTGCCTTATTAAAGAATTGTTACCTCTAGTCCTCTATATGGCCTCTTTATATAAGAGAGTGGCAATATCAAAGGCAGAGGAGAGTCATGCATGGTGAACGATAGTTACAGTGCCACGGTTGAATGGTGACTGATTGTGAGGCTTGGGTATGGGACACATTGGGAATTCTAAACAAGCAGAAAATAAGAAAAACTTGGTATCATTCGTGATTTACAGCCCAACCTCGCTCACTACTGCATAGCCTGCATGAAGCTGATCCACAACATGGCTACATATGATGTGCCCACGAGCACTGCAGATGCTACCAGGTAGGGAACAGCACCCACACAGCCGCGTCGGGCGCTAGAGGTGGTGAAGTTGTCAGATGTCGCCAGGTGGAAACACTGCCGGAAAATAGTGAGCGATGGCCGCACCGGCATGGCAGCGTCTCGACCTAGGGCTACATATGGCGGCACTAGTGGTTTCTTGGTTAGGAACTGTTGCCCTGCCTTGTATGGAGGAACCGGGGAAGACAACTTGGCCACAATGCAGATTCTGGTATCATTTTGTTTTGTACAAAAACATAGAACTATCCTGACTGTGTCACCTGATGTGAATCGAACTGAATTTTTCACTACTGGAGAGAAACAAACTTCCGTCCGTGGCCAAAAATAACACTAGTACCGGACAAATATTGGCCCAGTACTAAAGCATTGAAGCCATTAGTACCAGCTGGAGGCCCTGCCCGATACTGATGCCGACTATCAGTACCCCCACCGGTACCGATGTTAGGCTCCCCTCCCAAGACCCTCTCTCTCCTCTGATTTTTCTACCCGAGCCTCTCTCTCCTCTAGTTTTTTTTCTCACCACACTCTTATCTCTTCCATCAGCCCCTCTCTCCGTGCTCTTACCTCTTCTTCCTTGCTTCTTCTTCTGCCTCCCGATGTCTCCCTCTATCTTCCCTCTTGGTGGCCTGGAGGGCGAGGCGCAGCGGCGCAGCCCCTGCCGTGGCGGCCCCAGACATGGCCCGCACGGGCAAGACAGAGAGACTCGGCCCCTTTGGCATGGCCGCCGTGGCTCCATGTTTTTTTTTGGCAAAAGTTGTACTTTAGTGGCGGGTGGATAGCACCCAATACTAAAGCCTACCCCTCTAGTACCGAGGACCCAGTTCCAGATGTGAGTCCGGTACTAAAAGGGTGTTGTTAACCAGTACTAAATGTCGTTTCTCCAATAGTGTTTCTTGCCTCTTGCTCTCCCCCCCAACTATGGAGAGGTACCTGTGTGAAATCATGGAGATGCAATGCACTAACAATTTTTCGGGCGGGCACAGGTACGGTCTGCCTGTCCTTGCCATTTTGCATCACACTACGGCATGCCTTGTTTTGACAAGGTGACCGATGGATCAGTTGCCTTTTATGTATTTTCCTTGGGTGGAGGGAAAAATTAATGGAACTGTGTTCAGTTTTATTATTTTCCTGTGGGAAAAAGTCCCAGGGAGAAATAATCAAATAGCACTTTGTAGCGGAGGAGGTGCATATAGATAATTACAAAGTGAGATTGCAACAATCATGTATATACAAACATACTATTGTTTTGTGAATTGATTGCCCTGCCAGGATGGATGCCCTATAACCTATACGAACTATTGCATGAGATTACATTGTACACCTTCCTTTGTACCTCAAGATTCAGAAATGATCTTGTTTTTGCATACAATAAAATATTGTTTCAGAGGAAAAATGATCGAAATCAAGAGATTATAACCAAAACCTATGTATATGTCCTTGTTTAATATTGTGCCGTACCAACACTTAATACCTAGCACCTGGCCTGTGAATCAATGCAAGCATTAAAGCTCCATTTATGAGTAAAGTTTGCACTCATATAAGGCTAAAATCCTTCAGTGGTGGAGAAAATAACTTGCATGCCTCCTATATATTTCAGAGTAAATTCATACATCCTGCAGAAAAATAACAGCCGTGGAGATCTTGGGGCGAGTGGTGCTAGTGAGGTATGTGATACATCAGGAAAGTAGGGCCAAAAATATATTGCCATTCCGTTAAGATCTGCACACTAGCTTGGTTATAACAACCAGTCTGCGCAACATTAGTTGATGGATTTTTTAGGTTGGGAGTCTGCGTTCCTTCATCGAATTGTGATGCATGAGCAATGTACGGGTAGGAGCCGGACTTCAGCTCTGCCACATTCTAGTGCTCCTCATCATCTTGATGAAGTTGTAATTGTTCAGAGATGTTCTTCTTTTATGAATCTTAATTATTGGCGATTCCCTACCTGAACTTGCAAGCACACATTAGCAGTTGCAGGCATAACGCAGCAACAACAACAACAACAACAACGACGAAAACAACATAGAGAGACACAACTCACATTCAAATATAAGACTTGGAGACAAAGGCCAAACTTGCATAGCATGAAAAGCGATCCGCCATTCTCCATAGATCTCCGCAGCCAAGCAACATATAGCTTGCCAGCTTCACAAAAATCATTGTACTACCCCCAATGAACCTCATAGCTATGCACCACCGCCGCTGCCAGCCACCAAAGTTTCTAGACAGGTTGAGTAGTGTTGCATCTAATAGAGGAAGAATTGCTACAAAGACGAAACCCAATGTGCCTGTTCATTACAATAACGGAAGGATTTCACGCTGATGGCTCAAGATGAACATCCTTCTTTTGCTCTTCGTCTACAATGTGAAGGTCCTAATTACTGGAGTTTTGACTATACTGATCTCGTGAACCAAGCTTTCTCCATGTTCTATAAAATGAAGTTACACACAATTATTCAGTATTTTTCCATGATCTGAAAATAGGGTTCTGTATATATAAGCAACATAATAGCTCTGGTGGATAAGCACATGGAAAAACTTTCAGAGGTTAAAGTAGCTAGAAGTGCCCAGAACCTATGCTTTCAATCTAATAAAGAACATGGGTGGAATAGCCATTTTCGTCCCTCAATTCTGGACCAAGGGATGAAGATGGCTATTCTGCCAAGAACATGAACAAACGCAAGGGAGTGTACATGATAAACTGAACTCCCACAACAACCGCCTGCTGTCCATGTAATTGAACCCTGCACTATTTTCACTGCTACAATAACGATTTATACCGTTGGTTTGAATCCAGAAGCTGCCTGCCGTCTGAATTTGAAACTGACGGTACAAACATTCATTACCATCGGTTTCAATAAAAGCCCCGTCCGTAAATTCATTACCATATGTCACGTGATGTGGATGGAACTGAATCCTTGCTGCCCCTTGATCTTTTCCCATCTACACTCCATTCCAGACCTCTCAGATAGCGATCATGGTTATGTCGAGTCAAGCTGTCTGAATGGAATCGTGGAGATGGGATGCGCCAGGAATTTTCTTGGGGGCACAGGATTCGTCCTTGCAGCTACACTGTCACTACCGCCTACCTTGTGTTTGAGCAGGTGGCTGATGGATCAGAATAAAATAGCTGGCTTTCCTCTAGTGGAGAGAGATTAATTAAAAGATGTTCGGTTTTATATTCTCCTATGGAGAAGTAATCAAATGCTATATACTGTATTTTCTTGCAGAGCATAGACAAATAAAAAATGAGATTTCAATAATCTGCTGTATATTGATAGCGTTATAGTGAGTTCTTAGTGAACATATATACTATTGTAGTGTAAATTAATCTGCGCACCTTCTTTGTAGCTTAACATCTAAATAAAATAACCAATATTTGTAGCTCCACCCAAGATATTGGATTTTTTGTTGCATACAGTCCAATATTATATCAGAGGAAAAAAATACTGCATTACCAATCATTACCTAGTGCACTTGTGCATGTGCATGTGTTGTCCATTTAGTGATGTGGTAGGTGAATTGTGAATCAATGCGGCATAAAAGCTCAATTTGCGAGTTACATTTGCATTCCCTATAAAGCTAAAACCTCCAATGAAGGAGAAAATTCACTTCCATGCCTCCTGGTGCAATAGAGAAAGTTCAGACCTCCTGTTGCACGGATTATTGGCTGGTATACACATATATAACAAGAAGGATCACACTTCAGTTCTTGCTGTTTATTGAAGGTGCCTGGAAAGTAAGGAAATTGAGAAGAGTGACAAAATCCAATTTGGACTAAGACAAGGAGTGACGAACATCACAGTGAATTGCATGGCAGTCCATTGTTTATCAGAGGTTAGGCTTTCGCTGGGGATGTGAAACATTGGGAAATTTAGCTGAACCATGGATGGGGGAGATCGAGCAGAGGATTTTTGTATTGCAGTAGACCTCAGTGGTGACTTTTGTAGCTAGGTTTGTACCTCATAATGATCACTGACTACATGATCGATCCCCTCTAATTCCAACGTCAGCACAGGTGTGGATACAACAATTAAGCTTTGTTTGAGGTGTTTGAACTGTTGAAATTTAATGTCTTTCTACTGAGATCACCTAGGGCTCTAGCAGAAAATGCTAGCTGTAGTAGAAAATGCTACCTGAAATGTGTCACTTAACCCGGCCCAATCCTTTACCAGATAGAAAAATACATCTCACCAGGGTGATTAACATTACAATGTCTCCAATCCCAAACTCTAAAGAATGAAAAGATCGTATTTTTGTAGGATCCAAAAAATGGCAATACAGAGTGTGTAGTCAAACAAATTCCAGGTGATCATTCTTCTCTTCGGATCCAGATGATCGAGCTGAGCTAAATGGTAACAAGAAACCTTCCATTCTCACCATTGCCCTGATTCCTGAGACTGAGGATATCAATTAACCTTCTTCCCGGACTTTCTCCATATATAATAAGAAAGTATGTGCTAACAAACAACATAACAAGAAGTATGCGCTCTGCGTAATATTCATACAGAAGTCCTCTAGATATGATATTTGGAGAAACATGCTATTTAAATACTCCAAACACTGGCTTCAATGATTTGCCACTTCAAATATCTATATATCTATATCTATTATCTATACTAATCACAAACTGTCTTGAAAATCCCACATTAACCAGAGAAAAAGAAAAAAAACTGACCGTATCTATAGTGGGGCCAATTACTTGCCACCATATAATGTGAGATCACTGAAACAAAAGATTATTCTTTCTTTTCTTTACGAGATAGGGCCACGTCTCCTAAAAGATAAGTAAATAAACAGCTCACAAGAGTCCAAAACAAAAACAGTTAAAATTTATTAGTCAAAATACATTTACCAGTCTGTCTCTATATTTTCTTACTATATATATGATGAATATTTAGGACTATTTGGTAAAGTAAAAGAAGTAAATTTGGTTTTTTCACAACCAAATGAAACCTATTTGGGAATAGAACATAAACATGAATTAAATACTCTCTAGAAGGTGTAGGAAGGTTAGGGTAAGTAATACTGTATATCTGTTTCTATTCAAAAACATATGTTCTCAGGTAGTTGATATGTAAAAAAACTAATAACACATAAATAAACTAGCCCCCACCTAATCGCTGTGAAAGACACAATTGTCCTGGCAGATGCCACATGGGTACCAATACTGCATAATTTACAATGTTGACAATATATTCCGATTGATTATTGTGGTTTAGACCAAACTTCTTTTCGTTTATTCTTTAACTTTATGTATTCCAACAAACCATAACTATTTTTAGCAATAAATAAAAAATAAAAATAAAAAATAAAAAATGTATAAATTAGACTAGCCCATGCGAAGGCATGATCTGGAGCGTAGTTCGCTTAATGGCACTAAAAAAACATTTCAAAAGAATGGGTAGTTTAGGTCTATGACTCCCTCCATTGCAGAGCGTTTCCTCCCTTTGCTGAGAGAATCAAGATACACTCCAAACAGCTCCAACTGTCAACCTTCCTTTGTGGCCATGACCTTGAGGCTCCAGATAGTCAATCAGCCTCTGTCGAGCCCTGTTCGACTCTTGCTCTGTACCCATTGTGAGGTTTCTGATAGGCTGTGTCAAGAGGCTACATCCCTTTGTTGAGGGGTCCAGTAAAGCTTTGGATAGCTGTCACGCTCTGGCTGGTCTTCCTTTCGACATGGCCTAGAGCCCTAGAGCGAACTTTGTCTATGGAGTCGTAAGTAGGGCAGGACATTTGTTAAAGCGCTAAATCAGTTAAATCGGTTCTGTCAATTTGGTCTTGAAATATTTCAGTTATGACAAAATGCCCACAGAATTTCTTTGGAAGGAACAAATTAACCGACCGACTGGTTTCAGTAAATCGATTTGGTTAATTTGGTTTTGAAGTATTTCACTAATTACAAATGTGCCCACTGAATTTATTGTCAGAAACAAATTAACCACCCAGCCCCCCTTTACTGCTTTTCCATGGAAGATGTTACATCAGATTGTCCTACCTGAAACCATCTACAATTAGGAATATAAAAGAGTTGTTTATGCCACTGTCATATGATCTCATTGGTATCAATTAATGACTGAATGGTAGATGGAAGAGTAAAATGTCAATTTACTGCACAGGCCTATAAAGCTAAACCCATCCAAGAGGAGTAAATTAAAATCACTTGCTTCAACATATGGAATGGATCTGCAGAAACTGGCGAGGGTGATGATCATGTATATGCATGCCGAGTAGCATGGCACCGGGAATTCAATGTCAACCCTTTGAGAGGTTTCCACAATGAGGATGGGATGCATCAGGATTTTTAGCACAAATCCTTGTTTGGAATGGCGAGCTGTAGTGTATGGTCTCACCAGCAATTCTTGTGAGCTAGCTGGCCTTTGATTACTAGATCGTGCATCTTGGATTGGTGGGATTTATTGATTGTAATTCTTGTTCTGTTGACAGGTGATGGTTGAGCACCTCGGATAGTGAACTGCATCACAGGATTGTGCACCAGTTACTGGGTGTGATCACAGGATAGTATCTTTGTTCGAGTTCACTCGTGAGCAACCATATCTTTGTTTTCAATCGCTTGATGGTTTTTCGCAATCCTTTTTCCTTTTTAAAATGATAGTTCTGTATATTATAAATTGACAGAAACATATATATTATAAATTGACAGAAACATATATATAGAGGATGTCACCACCGCATCAGGCCACTTACGATTCTACTCTTCAAGAGACTTTACATGCTAATGTGCCATGTTTGAAGGCTTGTCACATCACTCAAGGCGGCATGACAGTATCCTTTGCGACACCACTCAACAATCCATCCATAATACTCTCTCCCTACAATCTGCATCCAAATTCTGAAAACCCGTTACTTTTCTATATGACGTTGAATGGAGATAATTTTCATACAAAAACTTATGGTACACCAAGATCAAAAGTTTCAAGCTAAATTTCTTTTTACCTATAATGGATGAAGTCGCTGAACACAAGGGATGTAGAAAAGTATCCCTGCCCATATTCATCATTTCACATCGATATCTGATATGAGCTTTCAATCTCTCAGTGTATATATATTGTCAATTTTTATTAATAGAGCGAGCATCTTATGAATATGTCAGGTTCTAATACAAATTGTACCCTGCTTTTCTACTTGTGCAAATGCTCTATGTCTATGTGCTCTCATCATTCTCTCATTGTGTATATAATGCTCAATATATAAGTGAATTGATTAGAGGAGTAGAAGCTGAATTTATTATGCATGCCCATAAAACTGCACCCTACGATAAGGGCAATGGTCGGTTCAGTTCTTTGGACCGCCGTCCTTATTTTGCCGACTAAGGTTTAGGTAGATAATTCTAACATTCATAGTTAGCAGGTTTAAACCATGCATGAAGGGTGATGAGTATGTTGAATAGGTTAACATCGTCCCATGAAGAGGTTTCTAATGGGAATGAGATGCATCAGAAATTAGTCGAACACAGGAGTTGACAAAGACAGCAAGAGGTTACTCCATACCAGTAAGGCCAGCAAGTTAGTTTGCTCATTGTTTCGAGTCCGCGCGTCTTGGATTTATGGCATTTTGAGATTGAGAATTTAGGATCCCTTGGCTTGTGATGGCTGAACATGTGATGCGTGTCTCTTAGCATGGTAATGTTGACGCTGAAACTGACCTAAACACCAGAATTGTGTCAGAATGTGTGGATCCGCAACCGATCGATCATCAGCAGCAGCTTCTGTGCGCAAACTAAAGTTACCTCGTTGGAAAAGAGAATTAGGGTTTGGAGACAAAAAGTACATGTACTTGTATGTGATCTTATTGGAACCAATCTGCTTCTCTCGGAGTGTAAATGAGATGATTTTTTAACCCAACCATAGGAGATTGATTATAACATGTTTACATACTATTTTGTATCCATCTGATCTGGTCTTCTAACAGTTAATTTGCCACTGCATATATATTAGCGTTTCTCTAATTTTCAACAGTAAAAAATCAACTACCTGTAGTACAGTTTTTTCACAGGGTGCCAATGTAAGTTGATCAAGATTGTTGGAAATGAAACAACTAAATAGGAAGATTGAATTTGGAATCTTTAGCAGCTTCTGGCCAAGGTTTTGACAGGATCAGGGTAGTCATAAGAGGCACCAGGATATCTCTAGTACCATTATTGCCAATATGCCATGATGTACTACACCCATGGCGTTATAGGGTAACTGTCCTTATCCGCCTTCGGGTTGTCTGTGGTCTCCCCATATAAAATAAAGAGGAATACAATCGTATTGTATACACTAATTAATTAGTAGCACCAATGTTTTGATCTAAATTAATTCTTTATCCTAATTGATGAAATCAGTGAAACATAAGGGAGAAATCTAGCATTTGAGAGCTAGCAACAGCATATTCCGATTCATTTCTTCATTCCACACTGGTCTCTATTTCTTTGGTTCAGACTCATTAACAGACCGAGCATCATGATTCAAGAACATGACACAACCATCCCACTGACCTCTTTCAATTGTGTTATAATAGATGTGGCTGGAAAATTATATTATATATTTCATTATTCAAAATTTTAAATTGAATTATCTTGTCTGTAAAATCCCTTTGGTTGCAGGGCAGTGTGCCTGTGTTGATTTGCTCAATAAAGAAAAAAAAGGAATAGTCAGGCAGAATTATTGTCCACTGCAGTGCCCGTGAGCTTGTGCATATGCAATTTTATTGTCTCATTCTTTTAATGTGTAATTGTGTGTAGTATATAGCTGCGTAGTGTGTGTATTCATCAAGCAATGTTTATTAGTCATTCTGATGATTTATTGACAATACTCCAATCGTGCATTTAAAAGTGAAAAGGAAACGGGAGTATGGTTGCAAACTATAGAAAACCATAAGTAATAATGCAATACATGTTGACTCATTGATAGCTAGTGTACTTGTCACATTTATCTTGCTGAAGTTATATATCTAGCTGGTTTATGAACCACTAAAAACTAAAATGCTCAATTTACAACATGAACCTTTTTTTCGATAAGGGTAGTTTTATTACTTTCAAGACAGTTACATCGAGTTGATACAAGTATCTTGAAAATCCTCCCGGCCTCTGCAAAGAAATGCACACAACCTTACAAAATTTTTTAACAAAACTTCAGACACACTAATTGCCTCTAATCTGAAGACTAGACTGCCACCCATGTGCCCAGGTAAAAAACTCCATGGCCACCCGCGCCAATTGTTGAGATGCCGCTGCAACTGAACCTTGTGAAGTTGGCTTCTGAAGGACAGTCCAAGTACGAAGCCAATGTATAACCGAAAAGATAACCTGCAAAGGAGAAAAATTCCGTTTCTTTTCAAAAACCAAATCATTCCTGCATAACTATAGAGACCAACAAGTAGCTGCCCCTCCTAGCAAGGTTAGCGATTTTTGCTCTTTAGCAAGACCCCCTAGCCAGTTCCCAAACATATGTGATACACTACTAGGTTGGGATAAACCTAAGGTTGCATGAATAAAGGCCCATACTGCACGAGCAAAATGACATTCAAAGAACAGATGTTTAATTGTCTCATCTTTATGACAAAAACAACACTGCTTACTACCTTGCCAATTACGCTTCGCTAAATTGTCTTTAGTTAGTACTACACCCTTCCGTAGATACCACATAAAGATTTTGATTTTCAATGGGGCCATTATTTTCCATAAATGCTTGTTAATGTTAGGGACATCATTCTGAATCAAGGCCAGGTACTGAGATTTCACTGAGAACTATCCATTAGGGTGTAAGTTCCAATGAAATTCATCCTGCTCCTGGCTTAACACAATATTAGTGATGCGTGGGAGCAAATCGTTCCACGCCACTAACTTGTGACCAATTAGGTCTCTACGCCATGATAGGTTAGGTGCGGAGGAGTTTAGCACCTTTGCAACAGTATCTTGTTTATGTCGGGCTATGTTATAGAGACAAGGATATTGTTCACGCAGGGTTGACTGTCCTAGCCACTTATCTTCCCAGAATCTAACTTGGGATCCATCTTTAATTATAAAGGTCCCGAAACGGAAAAAATCGCGTTTAACCTTCATAAGACTAGCCCAAAAATGTGAGTCCCCATTTTTTCAATGTACTTGTGAAAGAGGCTTCGAGTCTAGGTATTTATTGCGTAAAATTTGTTGCCAAGTTCCGTCTGTTGTGAGCAATTTGAACAGCCACTTACTAAGAAGTGTTGTGTTCTTAATATCTAAGTTATGAATACCTAGCCCTCCTTGGTGCTTGGGCTGGCACAAGATGTCCCACTTGGCTAATCTATATTTTCGTTTCTGTTCATCACTTTGCCAAAAAAAATCTTGATCGAAAGTAATCCAATTTTTTTAGTACTCCTTTTGGGACAGAGAAAAAGGACATCATATACATGGGTAAGCTGCTTAGCACTGAATTGATCAATGTCAGACGACCCCCAGTTGATAGATGTTTTCCTTTACAACATGAACCTACAGGTACCTTATTAGAAATTCTTGCCTCTAGTCCTCTATGGCATACATATATAGGCTACATCCAAAATATAACTTCGCCTCCTTTATAGAAAAGCGTGGAGAGATCGAAGCGGAGAAGAATCATGGTAATTAAGGTGCCACAGTTAAATGGTGACTGAGTGTGAGGCTTGGGTATGGGACGCATTGGGAATTTTAAACTAACAGAAAGTAAGAAAAGCTTAGCCTAAAGTGTGCTTTACAGCCCAATCGCGCCCTGAACAGGGAAATAATGGTAATAAAATATCGGCAGTATAGCAGGATCAACAGCGCAACTGAGGAGGAATGAAGTCAGCAAAACCACGGTCTACTCTTGGTGCAATCTTTACAAATGTACCTCAAGCCAATGCAAAATGAAAATATCAGTACAGGCCATCATTTCATCAAACCGAAGAGGACATTTTGCAAAGTAAGGCCAATTATATATGCCCTGCTCTTGGGGATACTCCTGTCTTGCCAAAGAAAAGGAAAAAAAACTCCATGCATTTCGCCATGAGCCCCTTTGCTTTTTTTCCACTGGGGATGAGATACATCAGGGGTTGTAGCCTCAGTCTAAGCTTATAGGAATTAGCTGACGATGTTCAACTCCGTGCAAGAAATCCTGTTGCACGCTTAGATGAATTATCTGACGACGAGGGGGTGAGTATGCTGAAATGGATTGCAAAGTTAAATAGCTCAAAACCATAACCCTCTCACCTTCGTATGGGATACCTAGGCCAAAACAGAAGACAACAAGTGCTGAATAGCATGGCAATCAAAACGGAGCTAGTGGCAACTCTTTGGTGTGTAACGTCTTCTAAGGATGGGATGCATTAGGAGTTTTTGCGTCGTTGTTTGACATTGAAAAAATTAGAGCCAGCATCTCCTTTTGTAACAACAACCTACCATATTTGAGTCAAAATGCATGTCCAACCAGTCGGGTGTTTTTTAAGATGAAAATAAAGGTAATTACTTTGTGACCCAAACAAATTAGGAAAAGATGCCTTTTGGTACTATACAACTATGGGCCTGTTTAGGAAACTCATACTTTCCAAACTTCACTATTCATCAAAAGGAATCCTACATGCATGGAGTATTAAACGTGTGTTAATGACAAAACCCATTCCATAACCCCCGTAACTTTGCGAGGCGAATCTAATGAGCCTAATTTGGCCATGATTAGACAACGTCGTGCTACAGTAAACAATCTCTAATGATGGATTAATTAGGCTTAATAGATTCGTCTCGCGATTTCCCGTCCATCCGTGTATTTA
>CM014271.1:74881564-74896670 GCA_004135705.1 Alloteropsis semialata | reverse complement strand
CACTACAATGACTGATCATATACATCATCTGAAAACAGTGCTGGAAATACTAAGACAACACAAGCTCTATGCAAAGTTAGCAAAATGCTCTTTTGGCCAAACATCAATTGAGTATTTGGGCCATATCATCAGTAATGGAGGAGTTGCTACAGATCCCACAAAAATTGCCATCATTCAGAATTGGCCAATACCAACCACTGTCACAGAATTGAGATCATTTCTGGGCTTGGCAGGGTACTATAGAAGATTTATTAAAGGTTATGGACTAATCTATCGACCATTATTTGATGCTCTCAAGAAAAATTCATTTGAGTGGTCTCACAGTCAACAAACAACATTCTTGGCATTAAAGGAGATTATGGCCAAACCACCAATTCTAGCACTTCCTGATTTTTCTGAGCCCTTTGTGTTGGAGACTGATGCTAGTGGACATGGAATTGGAGCAGTTCTCATGCAAAAAGGCAGACCAATATCTTTTCTGAGTAAATCACTGGGTCGAAAATCAGCAGCTGCATCAACATATGAAAAAGAAGCAATGGCTATATTGGAAGCATTAAAGAAATGGAAACACTATTTGGCTAGTTCTTCAATGATTATAAGAACAGATCAACAAAGCCTAAAATATATTCATGATCAAAGGCTTGTGGAGGGCATCCAACACAAACTGTTGATTAAACTATTGGGGTTTAATTACACTGTTCAATACAAAAAGGGAAGAGAAAACAGAGTTGCAGATGCATTGTCTCGAGCAACACACTCAACTGAAGTCATGGCTATTTCAGTAGCTGTTCCCTTGTGGATGGAACAAGTTGCTGCTACTTATGTGGATGATGAGAAATGCATAGAGCTCATAACCAAATTGAGTATTGACTCCAATGCTATACCAAATTTCACATACTCAAATGGACTTCTTCGGTATAAAGGCAAATTGGTAATTGGCAATAATGGCACTCTGAGAAATCAACTGCTCCAAAGTTTTCATAATTCTTCATTGGGAGGTCACTCAGGAGAGCGAGCCACTTATCAGAGACTAAAGTTGATCTTCTATTGGCCAAATATGAATCAACAAACCAAAGAGTATGTCAAAACTTGTCCAATCTGTCAGAAGAACAAAAGTGAAAATACACCATACCCTGGACTGTTACAACCCTTACCAGTACCAGAAATGGCTTGGACACATATCTCTATGGATTTTGTGGAAGGATTACCAAAATCTCAGGGTAAAGATGTGATCTTAGTGGTGGTTGACAGGTTCACAAAATATGCACACTTCATATCCTTGTCTCATCCATACACTGCACAAGATATTGTGAATCTGTTCCTGGACAACATCTTCAAACTCCATGGATTACCCAAGGTACTACTCACTGACAGAGATCCTATTTTTACCAGTAATGTTTGGCAATCTCTGTTTAAAGCATTGGGGATTCAGCTACATCTAACATCAACATACCATCCTCAAACCGATGGACAAACTGAAAGAGTTAACCAGTGCTTGGAAAATTATTTGAGGTGCATGTGTTTCAATAGTCCAAGGAGATGGCACAATTGGCTTTCCTTAGAAGAGTGGTGGTACAATACATCCTACCATACATCACTGAAGATGACACCATTCCAAGCATTATATGGATTCTCACCTCCTTTAGTAGCTGAAGTGATTCTACCAGATTGCCCTGAACTGTCTCAGAATGAACAGTGGAGAAACAGACAGGCTGCAACACAAGTTATAAGAGACAATCTTGTAAAAGCACAAGCAAGAATTAAGATGCAAGCTGATAAACACAGATCAGAACGTACATTTGAAGTTGGAGATATGGTCTACTTGAAAATACAACCATATAGACATACATCATTGAGTACACATCGATCACTAAAACTTCACTCAAAGTTCTATGGACCATTCAGAGTTCTAGAGAAGATTGGCAATGCTGCTTACAAATTACTGCTACCTGAAGGATGTACACTACACAATGTTTTTCATGTAAGTCAACTCAAAAAGCATCTAGGCCCTCATGCTGTTCCTAGTCCGCAGCTTCCACTCATTGATGAGAAAGGCACAATCAAAGTGGCACCTACAGCAATTCTGCAGAGAAGAGTAATTCCAAGGAACAATGAGCCAGTTGTGCAATGGTTAATTCAATGGATGAATCTACCAGAAGAGCAAGCCACCTGGGAAGATGCAGCCTTTATCAGGAAGGTGTTTCCTTCTTTCCATCCTTGAGGACAAGGATGCTAAGAGGGGGGCTTTGTCAGGCATTCTTCAGTTCGTCAGAGATAAGCCATTCAATCTTCAGTTCGTCAGTTAAGGAAGTCGGCAGCCAAGTTACCGGTTCGCCGAGTTTCATCTGAGTCCTTCATCGCGCATCCGACGGCCCAAAACCAATATGGATCAAGCTTTCGTTTAATTACCATTTTCGAATGCTAAACAGTATTAGCGGCTTAATGTAACTCCTTAAACTAATGAACTAGTGATGTATTAAGCCTCGGATCCGATCGGGATCAGGCATCTGGAACATGGGGATAAACCCTAGGTAGTTTAGAGTAGCAAGCTTTCGTCTCCTTGGCGATTTTCCTGTAAGTCCGAAGCTGATATCGTGATTTACTGGAATAGCTGCTCTACAACTGCTGAATTCTTCTCTGATTCTTCCTTATTCGTGAATCCCCTTTTGATTCGTGTTCGCGTTCGTCCGCGTTTCCACTTGTACCTCACAGGTGGCAAAAGTGGCCATTATGAGCAAGTAGGGCTTACCAGTTTTCTGACCCTATCCACTACTCGCACCTGTTCTCGAGTCTCGACCGAACAAGACGGCGGCAGGGGCGACGGCCAGCTGCGTCAACGCGGTTCCGTCATCTACGCTGCCGGCGACGTCGGGATGGTCTGCTGGCGAACAGCCTGGCCTGGGGCTCACCAAGTGCCGGAATAAGAAAGTGGCAGTAGATCGGGCTGGTTCAAGGAAGAAGAGAAAAACGTAGAAGGGCGCAGATCCAACTGACCATATCTGAGGAGGCAGTCGAGGCGGCGGACGTTGAGGGAGATGTGGAGATGAACTCACGGTTCTCCAGTCCTGCTGCACGGCCGACGCTGCAGGCTCCACGGGCGAAGCGGCGACGCTGGGGACAGTGGCACGGCAGAGCGGGCAGGTGTTGTGGAAGTAGAACCACGCATCGCAGCAGTGCGCGAGGAACCGGTGCTCACACTGCTGCACCCCCCCCCCTCGCCGTTCGCGAACTCCACGATTTAGATCGCGCACTCCGCCGCCGCTGCCGCCAGTGGATCTGAGGAGGGCCGAGCGGACAGGAGGAGAGAGGGGTGAAGGGAAATAGGGTTTCGGGAGTGTTTGGCGAGAAGATAGGCCCGAGTCATCTTAGCCAACCAAATCAATCCAACAGCTTAGGATGAGATGCTATTTGATTTGGGCTGAGATGGGCCAAATTTCAACTGTTTAAGCCCGAAATTGTTCAATCTATTTCAAATAATTAACTCATCCTGGTCTCAAAAAAAAATAATTAACTCATCCTTGTAAAGTAACTTGCAAACAAAATATGGTTACAGGTTTTAAATTCAAAAAAAAATTGTAATCTCAAAAATACAAGATGTTACGACAGCAACCATGGATATTCGTTGGAGATACAATTCTTTAAAAAATTATGCCTATAAGAGCAAGATGGCAGTAGGATGGTAGGACCCACCCTTAGTTTTAAAAGGGATTTACGAGAAAACTTACCATGGTCCTATATTGACTGAAACTTGTGACGTTTTGTGGTTGTCATGGAAACGAAAGAGTATTCGTCACAATATGGTATCGGGATAGTTGATGGAGAAGTACTAATAGACCCTTAGTATTGATTTGAGTATCTGCCGATACTAAAGTGTAATAAAAGATTAAAAAATACATCAAGTGTAAGGGAGATCTACACATGGCCGCACGAGTCACAAGTCTATCAATGTTTCTTTACCATCTCACCTACAAATGTAGAAAATCAATTTTCGAGATATGACATGCTTTCCTTCTGACTTTACCTGAAGATGAATATTTGTACCGACCGGTACTAATGCATATACATTATTATGGGTTGGTGATATCACTGGTACTATTACCATTACCAACTGAGAACACCAACCTGTACTATTGCCTATATTAGTAATGGTGTTGGCAACCAGTATAAAGGGCCTCCAGGACGACCATTGGATCCAGTAGTATCAGTATCGAGTCTAATTTTGGCCAGTATATATATGGTGGATGGAAGGCTATCTTCCAATAGTATTATCACTCTTCTCTGCCAGCTCTATTGGATCGTTCTGTATGTAGAGTTTGTGCCAGTATCATCCTACTTATAACTTGCTATAGGACTGAGTTGGATGGCTGATTAGTGAAAGACAGCAGGTGGAATAGGGCCGCGAGTAGAAATGATGTGGAGATAAGCTATTGTGAGTTGAGTTGGGCCGGTTCAAGTGTGAAAATGGGGGAAAGGGAGATGGAAAAAGAAAGAAGATCCTTGAGCTTGATTAAAAGGAAAAGAAGTGTTGGCCCAATTTTACACATTTTCGTCATTTTCTTTGAAATTTGTATCTTATAACTAGCTAGTCTCTATAATTTTCACACGATAGAAACAAATCACAATATATAATCCATTAATTTTTTAATATTTGATACTTAGAATGAGCTAATTAGTTGAGCAGGACATGGAACTTTTCGGTATGTATTTTTTGACTTAAAGGGCCTATGCAAAAGTGAGCCAATGATATTTTTGTTGTTAACTCAAACAAAGTGGTTCTATTTATGGAAACGTGTTCTAGGCTTCATTGTGGTCCTTGAGAAAATCAAAAGGAGCTATTGATCTAGGTGTATGAGTGGTTGTTAATACTATCGATAATGTTAGTATGAAGAATATGAAAGAACTCCTATAAATAGGAAGATTAAGTTTGGAAGGACTGTGCGGCTCTGTCATCTAAGGTATCAGGATAGTATTTCCCAAGCAATTCTTCATTTGACAATGGACCTCATTCTGTCTCGTTCAGACTCAAGAGGGCGAGCATCCTGAATATGGCATACCCCTCCTCTTGGCCTCTTTAATTTCCATTGTGTCTCAATAGATGTGGCTGGAATATTAATATACATTTCGTTATTTAAAAATTCAAATAAAGCAGTATCACGTCTGTGAATTCAACGTGACTGCAAGGAAGCATGTTGATGCATGTTTTGGTCGATAATGAAGAAAGGAGCATAATTATTATGCAGTACTTGTCAATTTCTAATTTATATTGTACCTAGTGTGCTTGAGCAAATTCGACGACGTGCTCTTAATGTTTGTTTATAGAGCTGCAGATCTGTGGGTGAACCGATGAGAGTGTAAATGCTAAATTTACGATGCGTGGCTATAAAGCTACACCCTCGAGTAAAAGGGCCACTTGCTTCCCAGTGCAACAGTGGCAACATCCAGAAAACAAAATTCACACCTTCGTTGTTATGGATTGGTGGCTACCGTAAAACTGGGGAGGTTTATGCCGAATAGCTAGCATGGTAACTAGAATTCAGTGGCCACTGTTGATGAGATTTGTAATGGGCATGGGATACGTCAAGAGTTTTAGATCAAGAAAGATTTCCACAAACTTAGCCAAGATGCAAATGTGACCCATACCAGAAATACAAAGGGGATGTTGCATTGGATGGGGTTCTGCTTTGGTTGAGCAGCCAACATGCTGGACATGGTGCACTACCCCTCTCATCAGTGTAATTAGCCCTTTTCTAACTTGTGGAATTATTACCTGCTCCTCGTATTGTCCACTAGAAAGCCATGCTTTCTTGTGCAAGTATTGTCCACTAGAAGATGAAGCATTGAGCTAGGCTTAAACTTGAGTATACCCTAAAACAACAAGTCCTTGCATACATGTTTATAAAAAAAGCCTCTGCTAATTAATCAAGTAAAAATTGTGATACATTTTACACTTAAATCCAAAGAATCATTAAAATATCAAATGTTAGTTCATCTATTTACAATCCATGATTAACCCGTTGGCTAGATAGCCCTGACTCCAGAATAAATCATGAGAGTAGGCGCCAGCTGTCTACTGCCTTGGGGTTCTATCGTACGTTAATAAGCTTAGTCAATGTTTAGCACAAAAAAGCTTAAAATAATTAGACATAAATATCATTGACTGTAATAAAAGAGAATTTCATCCGGTTCCTGAATGTTGGACGTGTTTCTTGACCTATTGGTCGGAAAGTGGATGAAATCTTTTTCTTTAAGCTGAATGAGTCGTAGTCCCCCAAAAGTAGACATTTCACCTACAAATGTATGTTCGTCAAATTTTATCAATCTTCTCTCGCTTTCTTGACTTTTTTCTAGAGAATCCAGTGACGTACGGCTCTTAAAGAGTGTTGTACTGAAGATGGGGTTCGTAGAGAACTTTGTATAAGAGTGAGACAGGTAATAAACATCATTAGAGCAATCATAGCTCAGCATGCGACATGAAAGACTTGAGCTATACCACTATCAACACTTCATCAGTGTTGAAATTAACCAGCTTTTGGTAAAACATGCATATATGCTTCAAGAGAGTGGGCGCCAAAGCCATGATTTGTCGAGCAAGTTTTGCCCATCATAAGATAAAGCATTCAGCAAGCCATACCCTAAAAGAAGGATTTCACATGAATGTTTATTAAAAAAATTTATAGTAATCAAGTAAATTGCGTATAGCTTCAGCCGGCCTGAATCTTAGGAACAATGAAATTATCACACGTTATCTTCTCAATTTGCAATCCACGATGATTAACCATGTAGGAAGTCCTGTCTCCTGGATAAGGCCATGCCAAAGGCGCCAATTGTCTACTACTTTAGGGGTTCTATCAACATTATTAAAAACACTGACCAATAACACCAAAAAACTAATAATTAGACATATTGTGGTTCTAATAAATGAGATCTTCAACTGATTCTTAACAGTTGAATATGCATAATGATCCGAGAAAGAGCCTGAAATCTTTTCTTAAGATGAATAACTAGTCCATCAAATTTATTTTTGAAAAAATAGACATGTATGAACAATTTCCTATATGCTCATCATCTTGTTTTACTCAATCTGCTTCTAGAAACACCTCTCAGTGGAGGCTGTCTTCATTCTCATTTGTAACTCCACTACTACACAAAGGGGCTTCGGNCTTAGTCCCGGCGAGATTTAGCACCGGCGCGACTAAAGGTGGCATTAGTCCCGGGTCCAATTGGGGGGCGGTGGGGGGAGGGGGGGCTTTAGTCCCGGTTTGTGGGTCTAACCGGGACTAAAGGGTACCTTTTATTCCCGGCTGGAGCCACCAGCCGGGACAAAAGGGGGGCGCGCCCTCTAGTCCCGGCTGGTGGCTCCAGCCGGGACTAAAGGGTACCTTTTAGTCCGGGTTGGAGCCACCAGCCCGGACTAAAAGGTCCTACAAATATCTTTCCTCCCCAGCCCGGCCGAGCCATGAACACAAAGCTCGTTCATGGCGCCGGCCGGAGCTAGGGGAGGTGTCATGCCCATTTTGTTTCTCGAATTTTGATGATTTAGCTCCTCCATGTGGTCTAAAAAGAGCATATCTTCATCCTCTCATCTTTCACAGTTACTATTTCTTATTTCATCCTTTATACATAGAGAAATTTGAGTTTTCGTGGAATGGAGAAATGGGGGAGTTTTGTCTTTTTGCACAATTTAGTTTTTAATTTATATTTATACTTTAGTTAATTCATATTTTACTTTAGTTAATTAGTTATTTCATATTTATAATTTAGTTATTTCATATTTATACTTTAGTTAATTCATATTTATACTTTACTTAATTGATATTTTTAGTTCAGTTAATTAGTTATTTCATATTTATACTTTAGTTAATTCATATTGATACTTTAGTTAATTCATATTTATACTTTAGTTAATTCATATTTTACTTTAGTTAATTAGTTATTTCATATATTTATACTTTAGTTAATTCATATTTATACTTTAGTTAATTCATTTTTTACTTTAGTTAATTAGTTTTTTTATTTTTATACTTTAGTTAATTCATATTGATACTGTAGTTAATTCATATTTATACTTTAGTTAATTCATATTGACACTTTAGTTAATTAGATGGTAATTTTCATTTATTGCTTTGCATTAGGATGGTAATTTTTATTTATTTCAAAAATAAACTTACTATTTGTACTACTTATAAAAAAATTGCCAAAACTTGCAAATGGACCGGCAATGGATGTATAACACCGACATACGTACAGGTGACTTCTTTCGAGGCATGCATCATTTTCTAGATGTGGCAGAGCAAAACAAAAAATGGTTTCATGACTTGCCCTTGCGGGGTCTGCAAGAACCTGAAGGAGCATAGTTCAAGAAAGGTCATTCACAGCCACTTGATTAGACACGGTTTCATGCCTGGCTAAAGTTGTTGGACTAGCCATGGAGAAAGAGGTGTTATATTGGAAGACGGTGAAGATGAGATTGATGACAACATTCTCGGATTTGCTGAATACCCTGCTTTTGCTGATACTACAATGGGTGATGTTGAGAAAGAGGATGGAGAAGATGCGCTTGCAGATGATCTTGGTCAGATGTTGCAAAATGCAAAGGACACAAGCGAAACTGAGAAGGAGAGGTTGAAGTTCCAGCGCATGTTAGGGGACCATCACAAACCTTTGTACCCGGGTTGCGAAGAGGGACTCAAAAAACTTGGGAGCACATTGGATTTGCTGCAATGGAAGGCCAAAAATGGTGTATCGGACAAGGGCTTTGATGAGTTACTAATAATCGTGAAGAAGATGCTTCCTAGGGACAACGAATTGCCCTCGACAACATACGAAGCAAAAAAGCTCGTTTGCCCGCTGGGGTTGGAGGTGCAGAAGATACATGCATGTCCGAATGAGACTCAAAGTTGAGGCACCCTGCCGATGGGTCCCAATGGAGAAAAATCGACCGAACATTAAAAGACTTCACAGAAGATCCAAGGAACATAAGGTTTTCTTTAAGTACAGACGACATGAATCCTTTTAGTGAAATGAGCAGTAGCCATAGCACGTGGCCCGTGACTTTGTGTATGTACAATCTTACTCCATGGCTCTGCATGAAGAGGAAATTCATGATGATGCCAGTTCTCATACAAGGCCCGAAGCAACCGGGCAACGACATTGACGTGTATCTCAGGCCATTGGTTGAGGAACTTTTACCGTTGTGGGGCGAAAACGGTGTACGTATGTGGGATGAGCACAAACAAGAGGACTTTAACCTACGAGCATTGCTGTTTGTAACCGTCAATGACTGGCCGGCTCTTAGTAACTGTCACACCCCAAAATTTCATATTTTGGGATGTGAATAGAATACACAAAATAATCTAAAGGATTTGAGAATTTCTAAAATTTTCCAATATCTATATTTTATTACAGGGAATTTAGTATAAAAAAATATTCTTTTTCTAGAATAAATTAAAACAACTTAGGCTTTAAGAGCGGTTGTTTTGTTCTTGTTGTGGTGTGTCTTTAGCGTTTAGTGTTCCAAGTCCCCTTAGATATCAAATAGTTTCCTCTGAGAATTTTTCGGATCCTTTTCTGAAATTTACTCATATTCTTCCTAGAGCTAAATCCTTTATCTCAAAGCTTCTAGAAATCTTTTCATGAGCTCCAAATATTTTATTTGAGCTCTTCATGTCCAAATCTACTTCTGAGACTTTTCTTGGAATTTTTGGATGCCTTGAGATATTGTTCACGGCGTAAAAGCTTTGTCTGGACTTTTCCAGATTTGTTTTTAACCGTAAATGATTTCTTGAAAATAAAACCCTAAATCTTTTTTTTGAAACGGGTTGAAACGTCCCTAACCGACCCACTATCTACCCAGTCCGGTCTCTCCATTTTCTCTATGACAGTGGGAATTCTAAACGAACAGAAGATAAGAAAAAATCAACACTACTGTTGGTGCTTTACACAGCCCAGCCACGCCCGCTGCCCTATAGCTTGAGTTAGGCTTAGTGCTGATCAAGTGAAGTTTGGGGACTTATTACTCTTGGTGTTTGATGCGACCGAACCGGTTGGTGTTGGTTGGAGTTCTTGGTGGCTCTTGGAGTTTGTAGGAGCCCCAAGAAGAAAGATTGTACACAGTGTGAGCACTAGTCAAACATAATTACTCATTGCTTGCAATTTTGAGATTTGAGTCACAAAATCAACATGTGCCACTGGTCAAAGATAATTATTTTGATGAGCAGCCTGTACCTTGTACTCAATCATAGTCTCCAATCTCTTCCATGTGAACTATGGTTCATATCGTTAGTCGTCATTTTCTCCTCAGTCTCATTTATAAGCTATCTAGCTGGTTTTTGGAGTTCTTTTACGGTACTCCATACTACTGTATACTAGTGTCTAAAAAGGACTAGTATAAAAAGATCATAAGGTTGAGATTAATTATATACTACTAGAGACTTTAACTGTAGTATAGTAGTATACAATGAGTAGTGTGGTAGTATATGTGCATTTTGGGGAAAAAGTAAATAGTGTAATTGAAATATTTATGTTTTGAAATCACTTTGATCCTTGATATATTTTTTACATCCCCAACTTTATTTCTATCCAAGTGAAATTACTAAACTACCCCTTATTCATGTGGGTTTATACTATATACCACTCATTGGTAGTATAGAGTACCGTAAAAGAGCTCGGTTTTTGAGCCAATAAATGCTTAAGTGCTCAACTTAGTGCATGAAGCTACAAATGGGCCTTATTAAACAAAACCACTGTCTCTAGTCATTTATGGCATTGATATGCTATCCAAAATATAATTTCACCTCCTTTGGCGAGCGGCAAGATCGAAGCTGGATGCATGAGAGGTAAAAGAGTGTCTAGATAGAAATAAAACCGGTACCTATGAGGTTTTGGAACCGGTACCGATAGAGGCTTCTCTGGTAGTGCTCCTTTATATATAAGAGTGTCTAGATCGAAGGTGGAGGAGTGTCATAGTGAATGATAGTTACAGTCCAACAGTTGAATGGTGACTGATTGTGAGGCTTGGGTACGGGACACATTGGGAATTCTAAACTAACAGAAGATAAGAAAAAAACAACGCCGCTTTGTGCTTTGCACAGCCAGGCCACGCCTTCTGCCGTATAGCTTGTACTATCAGGAAGCTTATCCACAACATCCCTCCACAGGTTCCACCACAAGGTTACGTTTGCCCACGGATATCAGCTAGGCCAGCAGCACCCACACAGCCGTATTGGCCACCATGCAGGTGCTGGAGGTGGCGACTGTTCGATGTCGTCTCTCGGTGGTCTATAGTGGCGACGACGCAGCTATTCTGCAGCGTGTCGAGCTGGGGAATTGGCAGCGCAACTATTTTCTTTTTGATTGCTGCTCTTGTGGTTTTTCCCAAGAACGAGGTCCCGACTTTGGTGTTGGTTCTTGTTTTAACTTGCTTGGAACTTTCTTGATTGACGAAAACTACATTGCTCACCATTTCATGATTTGAGTTTCAAAATTATAACATGTACAAGTAGTCAAACAGAATTATTTTGATGAGATGTGTAGCATGTAAGCAATCGTAGCTTGTCCCCGATCTTTCGTGTGAGCTACGGTTCAAAAGACTCTTCTACTCATAAGCACATGCTGGTGTCAGATGTGGTGTAGGGGAGCCTTCTACAGGGCGAACAATTCAGATATGTGAGAAAATTAGCTCTGGCAGCGGCATGCCGCCAGCCAATCTCCCACAACTTTGCAAGCCATCCAGCACAAGTCCACTGCCCCAAGCCTGCATTGCACCAAATCCGCCCCACACCACATCCACTATGCACCGCATCTGCCCCACACCGCCCGTGCATTGCAGTGCGCCTTATAGATGCATAACCCTCATGTCTCCAGATGATCTTCCACACTATCTCTAGATCCAATCCAACTTGAGCTCTTGATACCAATTGTTAGAAAATAGCCCTCGCAGCGACATCCTGCCAGCTCATCTCCACTGGCGAAAGCGATGACTAGATCTACTGAGACAAAGTAGCAAGATCATAGACGACACTGGTGATACGATCTTTGTTAACAGGTTTCAGCCGAAGCATACATCCTTGGGTCATGACTATGGGCGCTCCTCCCAAAAAACCAGGACACCCTCCGCTTCGTGATCCTGGTAACGTGCAGCCTTCCCCTGCAAACTTTTTGGCTACATCGTCATGGTTACAATAGCACCCCTTCCCCCTCTCATATTTGTGAGGAGATCCGGATTACAGAGTTTGACATGAACTCTACCCTATATACTGCTAAATACAAGTCATATCCCATCGCAACCGGACTTGTACGTACGAATATTCGACATAATATCTGAGAAGGTATGTATCTAGTTATTAAAAGAAACAGATAGGTATCTAGTGGATATATCTCTCTCCTGACCACTCCACATGGAGGGATTAGGAGTATATAAATCCAACAATGTCACATGATGTGGATCGAACTGAGTCCATTATGCCTCTTGCTCAATCTCTTCCCATATAAGCTGCATTCCTGCCCTCCAGATAAAGATTACTGGTTAGAAACATTACATCGAGTTAACATTTCAACATGAACTATTGAGGGCTGCCTGAATGAAATCATGTGGATGGGATGCACCAGGAATTTCCAATGGGCGCACAGGTCCCATCCTTTCCATTTTGGAACATTGCCACCTGAGTTGTTTTGAACACAGGTAGCTGGTGTGTCCAAAGGCACGGTTGTATTTTTCTCTAGTGGACCAAAATCGATTAGAAGGTGTTCAGTCGAAATCTTATGGAGAAGTAATGGAATGGTACCTTGTAGCAGAAGAGGTGCATAGAAAAATACAAAATGATCGAGATTGCAATAATCAACTGTACAGAAATGTCATTGAGTGAGTTTGTAGCAATAATGAACATATACTGTTGTAGTGCAAAACAAATTGCACTTCCAGGATGTTAGCTCTTGTATAAGTGCGTGGTTGATATTCTTTGTAGCTCAACAATGAGAATAATAGTCTTGTTTTTGCATAAACCAAGTATGGCATCGGAGAAAAAATGATCCAAATAAAAGGATTAAGTATATATATAACCAAATGCTGCGCATATTTCCTGGTTTACTAATGTCATATACCAACTGTTAATACCTAGTGTCGTTCTTGTGCATTTGCAATGTGATGTCCGTGAGAACCCCGGCAAGTTAATCGTTTAGCACATATATAAAAGCTCAGTTTATGAGTTACGCTGTACTCTCTATTAAGCTAAAACCTCCTATGGAGGACAAAAAATCTGCATGCCTCCTGGTGCACAGAGGAAGTTCCAACCTCCAGTAGCATGGAATGGCTGCTGGACACATACACTAGAAGGATGACATTTTGGTTCTTATGTTAATGTTTATTGAATGTGCCACTAAACCAGCTAGTTATCTAACCAATAGTAGGCCAAAGCTACATATATTTACTACATACACATACAGATGTACGTCCTAATATCATGGCTTCCTACATATATAGCTGAGCCGACATCGTAATAAAAATGGTATCGTATGGAGATTCAAATTGGACACAGGCTTGACGTACGAAGGTTACATTGAATAGCATGGCAGTTCATTGGTTGTCAGAGGATAGAGATGAGCCTCAGCCCACTAGGTTAATTATGTTGGCTTGCAGGCTAGCCCCGCACTGTATGGGCACATGACGTTGGCTTGTATGTTACATGGCACAAACTTAATCATTCTGTGTGCCTAGTGAGCCTTGCCATCCTAATGCTTGCACAATATATGCTGGGTTGCCCTAGGACACTACTACACCAACAAGAACATTAGAGGAAGCATAGGATAAGATAATTCCCAATTTAACACTAGAGGGAACGTAATCCCCTATTTAACCCTAAAATCTCAAAATGTTCTTATTTGACATCCGCTTCAAATTTTATGCCCAATATAACACTACAGTTACAGTTATGTTTTTGCTTTCCTTGCTAGAGGCATTATTTTTTTTTGACTTGCAGTACAGCCCATGTATGATCCCTTGTGAAAACATAGTCAATTTGGACAAGCAAAGATGGCGTAAACTGTCTTATCCTCTTTAGACATGTCGCTCAAGGGATCATTTCCTTTATGCACGGTGCTTGTTGATAATGTTGTCAATCTGTCGAAGATCGACAATTCTCTCCATCCTGCATCTGAGATTTAAAAGGAAAATGGGAGTAGGATTCCTGAGTCTAGAAAACAATAAGTAATACAATGCATGTTGACTCATTTATAAGTTATCTAGCTGGTTTATGAACCATAGCTAAAATCCTCAATTTACTGTATGAAGCTATACAAAGCTACTTTATTAAAAACCCGTTGCCTCTAGTCCTTTATGGCATAGATATATAGGCTACTTTATCTAGCTGGTTCATGAACCAACAGCTAAAATCACGAGTCTTGTAGCCTAGCACTAGGAATTCTAGAGGTGACCCAAGTGGTTTCTAAGATAGGGATGGGATACATCAGGAATTTTAGCTCCAGCTAGAATGTGGATTAATGAGCCAAAATATATCATCATCCCGGCAAGGCCAGCAAGCTAGCTTGTTGCTGGTGACCAACCGGCGCAACATTGTGAGATCGACCTTTTAGATTTTAAGTTTGGGTTCCATTGATCACAAGTGGCACATGAAGCAGGACAAAATCGAGGTCAGATACTAGCTACAAGCCTCGTAATATGGATAAAGCTGCTCGTCTGTTTGATTTACCCCTGCCTCTCCTTGTTGTAGATGTTCAGGAGATGATTCTTCTTAACCCAACAATTTGTAGGAGATCCAATGTAACAGTTTCAACAATAAATTCTATCTCATATGATCTTCTAACAATTGCCAACTTCAATTAACTTGTTTTCTGTAATTTTCAACACCGCAAAAATCAGAGAACGTTGTGTGTTTGTTGACAGCCAAAGTTGACACGACTAGGAAAACCGATCTAACTAGCTTATGTATTGTTGTCAATATACAAATTGGATGATTAGAAAACAAAAACCAATGCAACGTTCAGAGTGAAGTTACAAGACAAACATTCATAGCTCTTTTATTTTTCTCATAGTTGAAAATTAAATTGCACTGGACATCATAAACTTCTGTCGGCAGCAGTTCACATGTGTACT
>CM014271.1:74859749-74874926 GCA_004135705.1 Alloteropsis semialata | reverse complement strand
GTATCACCAGTGTCGTCTATGATCTTGCTACTTTGTCTCAGTAGATCTAGTCATCGCTTTCGCCAGTGGAGATGAGCTGGCAGGATGTCGCTGCGAGGGCTATTTTCTAACAATTGGTATCAAGAGCTCAAGTTGGATTGGATCTAGAGATAGTGTGGAAGATCATCTGGAGACACGAGGGTTATGCATCTATAAGGCGCAGTGCAATGCACGGGCGGTGTGGGGCAGATGCGGTGCATAGTGGATGTGGTGTGGGGCGGATTTGGTGCAATGCAGGCTTGGGGCAGTGGACTTGTGCTGGATGGCTTGCAAAGTTGTGGGAGATTGGCTGGCGGCATGCCGCTGCCAGAGCTAATTTTCTCACATATCTGAATTGTTCGCCCTGTAGAAAAGCATGTGCCACATCTGACACCAGCATGTGCTTATGAGTAGAAGAGTCTTTTGAACTGTAGCTCACACGAAAGATCGGGGACAAGCTACGATTGCTTACATGCTACACATCTCATCAAAATAATTCTGTTTGACTACTTGTACATGTTATAATTTTGAAACTCAAATCATGAAATGGTGAGCAATGTAGTTTTCGTCAATCAAGAAAGTTCCAAGCAAGTTAAAACAAGAACCAACACCAAAGTCGGGACCTCGTTCTTGGGAAAAACCACAAGAGCAGCAATCAAAAAGAAAATATTTGCGCTGCCAATTCCCCAGCTCGACACGCTGCCGAATAGCTGCGTCGTCGCCACTATAGACCACCGAGAGACGACATCGAACAGTCGCCACCTCCAGCACCTGCATGGTGGCCAATACGGCTGTGTGGGTGCTGCTGGCCTAGCTGATATCCGTGGGCAAACGTAACCTTGTGGTGGAACCTGTGGAGGGATGTTGTGGATAAGCTTCCTGATAGTACAAGCTATACGGCAGAAGGCGTGGCCTGGCTGTGCAAAGCACAAAGCGGCGTTGTTTTTTTCTTATCTTCTGTTAGTTTAGAATTCCCAATGTGTCCCGTACCCAAGCCTCACAATCAGTCACCATTCAACTGTTGGACTGTAACTATCATTCACTATGACACTCCTCCACCTTCGATCTAGACACTCTTATATATAAAGGAGGTATGTTATATTTCTATCTAGACACTCTTTTACCTCTCATGCATCCAGCTTCGATCTTGCCGCTCGTCAAAGGAGGTGAAATTATATTTTGGATAGCATATCAATGCCATAAACGACTAGAGACAGTGGTTTTGTTTAATAAGGCCCATTTGTAGCTTCATGCACTAAGTTGAGCACTTAAGCATTTATTGGCTCAAAAACCGAGCTCTTTTACGGTACTCTATACTACCAATGAGTGGTATATAGTATAAACCCACATGAATAAGGGGTAGTTTAGTAATTTCACTTGGATAGAAATAAAGTTGGGGATGTAAAAAATATATCAAGGATCAAAGTGATTTCAAAACATAAATATTTCAATTACACTATTTACTTTTTCCCCAAAATGCACATATACTACCACACTACTCATTGTATACTACTATACTACAGTTAAAGTCTCTAGTAGTATATAATTAATCTCAACCTTACGATCTTTTTATACTAGTCCTTTTTAGACACTAGTATACAGTAGTATGGAGTACTGTAAAAGAACTCCAAAAACCAGCTAGATAGCTTATAAATGAGACTGAGGAGAAAACGACGACTAAAGATATGAACCATAGTTCACATGGAAGAGATTGGAGACTATGATTGAGTACAAGGTACAGGCTGCTCATCAAAATAATTATCTTTGACAAGTGGCACATGTTGATTTTGTGACTCAAATCTCAAAATTGCAAGCAATGAGTAATTATGTTTGACTAGTGCTCACACTGTGTACAATCTTTCTTCAAACTCCAAGAGCCACCAAGAACTCCAACCAACACCAACTGGTTCGGCGTGGCATCAAACACCAAGAGTAATAAGTCCCCAAACTTCACTTGATCAGCACTAAGCCTAACTCAAGCTATAGGGCAGCGGACGTGGCTGGGCTGTGTAAAGCACCAACAGTAGTGTTGATTTTTTCTTATCTTCTGTTCGTTTAGAATTCCCAAAGTGTCCCATACCCAAGCCTCACAATCAGTCACCATTCAACTGTGGGACTGTAACTATCGTTCACCATGACACTCCTCCACCTTCGATCTTGCCACTCTTATATATAAAGGAGTTATGTTATATTTTGGATGTAGCCTATCTATGTCATTGAGGTCTAGAGGTAAAGATTCTTTAATAAGGTCCCTTTGTAGCTTCATGCTGTAAATTGAGCACTTTAGGTTTTATTGGTTCATAAACCAGTTAGATAGCTTCAGGGATAAATGTGAAGACTACACAAGCTATAAATGACTCAACATGTACTCCAATTCTAGGAGTATTACTTATTGATTTCTAGAGTTTGCAATTATACTACAGCTTTCCCTTTCAATTTTAAATATGAGATTGGAGCATTGTCGATCTATCAACATAATGACTAACCGTTGCTTGACAAATAATCCAATATAATTGATGTCTCAAACATTGGATTCTGTTTTTCTTGCGATTCTTCCTTTATTGGATGTGACACTCAACTTGGTCTGAAACATTGGCTTTGACACACCCTATAATACTAATAGACATGTGAACTGCTGCTGATAGAAGCTTATGATGCCCAATGCTATTTATTTTTCATTTACTAGTAAAATTAATGAGCTATGAATGTTTGGCTTGTGTTTGCTAACCATACAATTTGTATTTTGACAAATATACCTAAATTTAAACCTGTCAGATCAGTTTTCTCGTGCCAAATTTTCTTTCGTCAACAAACACTCACCGTCATCTGATTTTTGCACAGTTGAAATTTATAAGAAATAGCTAACCATTGGTGGAAACTGTTAGAATTCAATATAAGATGGCAATACAATTGGTTGTTAAACATGTTACACTGGATCTCCTACAAATTGTTGGGTTAAGAATCAACTCCTGATGAACAGCTACAGCTCGCGAGAGGTAGGGATAAATCAAACAAGATGAGCAGCTTTGTCAGGAAAAAAACAAGACGAGGCATGTGACAATGCTTAAGTCCTTTGCTTCATGCTTCACTTCTGGTCGTTGCAACCCAAAGCATCAAATCTAAAAGATTCCATCACCCAATGTTGTGAATGTGCAACGACCAGAACTAAATTAAATCAGCTCATAAAAAGTAACTTTGTTTGTCTACTCGCACATTTTAATTTCCGAACTCTCAATGAAATCAGGAAGTTGCAAGCAATGTAGTTCTGACAATCAAGATATTTCTAAATTTGTAAAGAAAGAGGTGAAAGACACCAGAGTCGGCATCCTGGCCAGCTCGTCCTTGTTGGTTGAGCCCCTACAGGGCAGGCCACTGGAACTGTCCCTCTAGCCAATGTTTTAAGAAAAAATAAACTAGCCATTGCCCATTATTTGCCAGAGATCTCATCGCCGCGACACGTCCATCAACGGTCGCCACCCCTTGGTGCTCAACGCCGCTGTCTGGTTGCTGCTGCCCTAGCTTGTACTTGTGCCATGCTGTGGTGCTCGTAGGCATATATAACCATGTAGTGGAATGTGTACAATAAATTACTGCATCAGATGCCCAAAATGAAAGCTATGCAGCATTGAGCCCAGCGATCGGGATGTAAAGCATGCATGATCCTCAACAGTTCTCATTTTCCGTTCATTTGGAATTCCCAATGTGTCCTATGCCCAATCCTCACACTCAGTCACCAGTAAACTGAGGCATATGTAACCATTGTGCACTATATACCTCTCATCCAGCTTCGATCTTGCCGCTCGTCTATATAAAAGGAGGTGAAATTATATTTTGAATATCATATCAATGCCGTAAAGGACTAGAGACACTGGTGTTTTTAATAAGGAACATTTGTAGCTTCATGCAGTAACTTGAGCATTTAAACTTTGTTGGCTCATAAGCCAGCTAGATAGTAGCTTATAAATGAGACCGAAGATAAAACGATGACTAAAGATACAAATAAATGAGACCAAAAATAAATGAGCTATATGGATGGTTGGCATGAAACTTTGCTATGAATGCTGCATTGGCTTTTTGGTTTGTTAATCATCCATTTGTATTTTGACAAAAAAAACATAAGCTGGCCAGACCGTTTTTCATAGTTGTGCCAACTTTGGCCGTCAACAAACAAGCATGTTGTCTGATTTTTACACTGTTGAAAATTACAAAAGCTAGCTAACTGTCATTGGCAATTGCTAGAAGATAAGACAAGATGGCAATACAATTGGATGCTAATACATTGGATCTGCTACAAATTGTTGGGTTAAGAAGCTAGAATCATCTCCTGAACATCTACAACTCGCGAGAGGCAGGGGTAAATCAAAACAGACGAGCCGCATCATCCAGTATTCTTGATCATACTTTTCTGTACTAATAACCATATGACATGCTCATTTCACTTATAGTTACGCTATGCTTGCATGCTTATGATTAATCGTGATGGGTCCTATGCTAAGGATGACTAGTTTTCTTTGATCATGCCTTGTTAACTTGGGTTTTAATATTAATGTTGGGTAGCATTTTCTTAGTTGCTATATTTGGGAATGGTTTACACTAAATGTGAAGATAATAATCTTGTGATATCTTTTATCAATATAATATATGATCTTATGAGAACGTTAAACCAAGACCACATTGATTAATCGGAACATGGAGAACCACCCGGGATTTCCCGTACAACCACAATACTACATGGCTATGGTCTTGGCTAAGTAATTAGAAGATCCCTTTGTTGTGTGGAGGCACCAGTTTTCTTTAATCATGCCTTGTTAACTTGGGTTTTAATATTAATGTTGGGTAGCATTTTCTTAGTTGCTATATTTGGGAATGGTTTACACTAAATGTGAAGATAATAATCTTGTGATATCTTTTATCAATATAATATATAATCTTATGAAAACGTTAAACCAAGACCACATTGATTAATCAGAACATGGAGAACCACTCAGGATTTTCCGTACAACCACAATACTATATGGCTCTGGTCTTGGCTAAGTAATTAGAAGATCCCTTTGTTGTGTGGAGGCACTGCACGTTTGGTATGGGCTGGTTGCTACCGGCAAGGTTTGTGAGCAGAGGTGCGGGGGCAGGAAGGTTCGTCTTTTATAGACCCATCTGGCAAGGGAGCACACACACTTTGGGAAATTCTTTGGAAAGGCTCGTAGTGATTCTCTGGCCCCTCACCAAAGGAAGTGTTGAAGGGAGTAATTAACCCGGGCATAATGAGAAACACGAATTGTGGGAAAAGCTATACAACCTCTACAGAGTGTCTAAAATCTATTGCAATAGCCGTGCTCGCGGTCGTGAGCGGCCTGGACCCTCACATGATTAATATATCAAAAGATAAATTAAATTGGTTTATTTATGTTGATGATGATTATGGTTTACCATATGCTTAATTGGGTTAGTATATACTTATACTTTAGTAATTATACTGCTAAATAAAATATGACCAACTAAATTGCTTAAAGCAATTTAATTAGCCAGCTATTTTCTTGTTAAGCCTTTGCATGTCGTCTGCTTTGCTCTACACTTGCTGAGTACCAACCATAAGTGTACTCAACTTTCCTTTATCTGCGGCTCGGGCTTGAATAAGAGATTTCAATGGAGTGTTTTAGAGATTTCTAGGCGTACGTGTTCCCCAATCAGCTGCTTGTGGAGAAGTTTTGAAGTTCCGCTGCTAGTTATTCGCTTCACGTGAGTGTAACAATGTTATTTAATATTATTTACATTTTGCACTGTCTTTTATATCATTGATGAAGTCTCATATGTGTGTAAACTTGATCCTGGCGCACATATGATAGTCATTCGGTTTTATCCTTAAAACCAGGTGTGACACTAAACTCCTGTTACATTGGATCTCATACAAATTGTTGGGTTAAGAAGAATCATCTCCTGAACATCTACAACAAGCTAGAGGCAGGGGTAAATCAAACAGATGAGCAGCTTAATCCAGATTACGAGCCATGTAGCTAGTATCTGACCATGCTTTAGTCCTGCTTCATGCGTCACTTGTGATCATTGGAACCCAAACTTCAAATCTAAAAGTTCGATCTCGCAATGTTGCACAGGTTGGTCCTCAGCAACAAGCTAGCTTGCTGGCCTTGCCGGGATGATGATATATTTTGGCCCATTGGTCGAAATTATGGCTGGAGCTGAAATTCGTGATGCATCCCATCCCTATCTTAGAAACCACTTGGGTCACCACTAGAATTCCGAGTGCCAAGCTTCAAGACTCGTGATTTTAGCTATTGGTTCATAAACCAGCTAGATAAAGTAGCATATCTATGCCATAAAGGACAAGAGGCAACGAGTTCTTAATAATGTAGCTTTGTATAGCTTCATGCAGTAAATGAGGATTTTAGCTATTGGTTCATAAACCAGCTAGATAACTTATAAATGAGTCAACATATATTGTATTACTTATTGTTTTCTAGACTCAGGAATCCTACTCCCATTTTCCTTTTAAAACTCAGATGCAGGATGGAGCAATGTCGACCTTCGACGGATTGACAACATTATCAACAAGCACCGTGCATAAATGAAATGATCCCTTGAGCGACAGTCCAAAGAGGATAACGCAGTTTACGCCATCTTTGCTTGCCCAAATTGACTAGGTTTTCACAAGGGAATACATAGGCTGTAGTGCAAGTCGAAAAAAATCAATGCCTCTAGGAAGGAATTCAAACACCTAAATGTAACCGTAGTGTTATATTGGGCATAAAAGTTGAAGCGGATGTCAAATAAGAACATTTTGAGATTTTGGGGTCAAATAGGGGATTGCTTTCCCTCTAGTTTCAAATATGGGTACGGTTATCTTACCCTATGCTTCCTCTAATTAATGTTCTTGTTGGTGTAGTGTCCTAGAGAAACCCAGCATTGTGCTAGCATTAGGATGGCAAGCCTCACTAGGCACACAGAATGATTAAGTTTGTGCCATGTAGCATACAAGCCAACGTCATGTGGCCCATACAGTGCGGGGCTAGTGGGCTGAGGCTCATCTCTATCCTCTGACAACCAATGAACTGCCGTGCTATTCACTGTAACCTTCGTATACGTCAAGCCTGTGTCCAATTTGGATCTCCATACGATGCCATTTTTATTTGGATGTCGGCTCAGCTATATATGTAGGAAGCCATGATATTAGGATGCAAATCTGTATGTATATGTAGTAAATATATGTAGATTTTTCCTACTATTGGTTAGCTAACTAGTTTGGAGGCACATTCGATAAACATTAATAAAAGAGCCAAAATTTCATCCTTCTAGTGTATGTGTCCACCAGCCATTCTATGCTACTGGAGGTTGGAACTTGCCCTGTTGCACCAGGAGGCGGCATGCAGGTGATTTTTTGTCCTCCATTTGGAGGTTTTAGCTTTATAGAGAGTCCAGAGTAACTCATAAACTGAGCTTTTATATATGTGTTAAACGATTAACTTGCCGGGGTTCTCACGGACAGCACATTGCAAATGCACAAGGACGACACTAGGTATTAACAGTTGGTATATGACATTAGTGAACCAGGAAATATGCGCAGCATTTGGTTATATATATATACTTAATCCCTTTATTTAGATCACTTTTTCTCCGATGCCACACTTGGTATATGCAAAAACAAGACTATTATTCTCGTTGTTGCGCTACAAAGAATATCAACCACGCACTTATACAACAGCCAACATCCTGGAAGTTTGCACTACAACAGTATACTGTTCGTTATTGCTACAAACTAACTCAATGACATTTCTGTATAGTTGATTATTGCAATCTCATTTTGTATTTTTCTATGCACCTCTTCTGCTACAAGTCACCATTCCATTACTTCTCCATAAGATTTGGACTGAACACCTTCTAATCGAATTTGGCCCACTAGAGAAAAATACAACCGTGCCTTTGGACACACCAGCTACCTGTGTTCAAAACAACTCAGGTGGCAATGTTCCAAAATGGAAAGGATGGGACCTGTGCGCCCATTGGAAATTCCTGGCGCATCCCATCCCCATGATTTCATTCAGGCAGCCCTCAATAGTTCATGTTGAAATGTTAACTCGACGTAATGTTTGTAACCAGTAATCTTTATCTGGAGGGCAGGAATGCAGCTTAGATGGGAAGAGATTGAGCAAGAGGCATAATGGACTCAATTCGATCCACATCATGTGACATTGTTGGATTTATATACTCCTAATCCCTCCATGTGGAGTGGTCATGAGAGAGATATATCCACTAGATACCTATCTGTTTCTTTTAATAACTAGATACATACCTTGTTAGATATTATGTCGAATATTTGTACGTACAAGTCCGGTTGCGATGGGACATGCCACTGGCAATGCTGTGGATGTCAATTGGGGATTTCTTACATTGCCGGCGTGCGGGAGCAGTAAGCCAGCCGTATATGTGTGGTGTGGATGTCAGTGAGGAGTTCGGTCACCGCCGATTCAAGGCTGGGCAAACGATATGAGAACACGGCGTGGAACCATGATGGGGCTCCTCCGGCTCAGCGAGCGGTGCTGGGCGGATGCCGAGTGGCTCGACAGTCAAATTAAACACTCTCGTACGTCATCTAGGAACCACGACGGGGAAGCAACTACGACCGGAGCAAGGGTGGGGGCGGCACAAGCTGCACAAAGGCGGACGCGAGTGGCCCACCACGAGCTGTGCAACGCAGATAGGTGAGGCCATAGGTGGGCCCGTAGATGACACATGCGCCGGTAAAGTTCATTAGTTTACGTCCATGTCAGCCAGTCAGCCGCTCAATCTATGTCAGCATGTCCACGTGGCAAAACCGCTTTGCAAAACCACACTAGCTAGGGGTTAAAAGGATGGTTTTGCAAAGTTAAAGGGGTTAAATATCTGGTTTTATAGATGAGGGGGTTAAGTAGTATACATGGAATTGGTGAGGGGGTTATATAGACTTTTTCTGGGTAGAATTCATGTCAAACTCTGTAACCCGGACCTCCTCACAAATATGAGATGGGGGGGGGCACTGTTGTAACCATGACGACATAGACAAAAAGTTCGCAGGGGAAAGGCTGCACGTTGCCAGGATCACGAAGCGGAGGGTGTCCTGGTTTTGGGAGGAGCGCCAATAGTCATGAACCAGGGATGTATGTTTTGGCTGAACCTGTTAACAAAGATCGTATATCCAATGTCATCTATGATCTTGCTACTCTGTCTCAGTAGACCTAGTCGTTGCTTTCGCCAGTGGAGATGAGCTGGCAGGATGCCGCTGCGAGGGCTAATTTTCTAACAATTGGTATCAAGAGCTCAAGTTGGATTGGATCCAGAGATAGTGTGGAAGATCATCTAGAGACGCGAGGGTTATGCATCTACAAGGCCCCGTGCAATGCACGGGCGGTACGGGGCGGATGTGGTGCAAAGTGGAGTATAGTTGTGGCCGAGACGAATGGTCATGGTAGGTCGACGCAAGCGTTGGCTATGGCTAGTGTTTCTAGTCGGATGTTATCTTCGAAGACGTGTGCACGGATTGTTGGAAAGAGGCAAGTCACGAGAAGGAGAGGCATGCAACATCAATGTAGACGTGGCCAGCAGGCAGGCTCAGGGCAGTGGACTCGTGCTGGACTTGGCTTGCAAAGTTGTGGGAGATAAGCTGGCGGCATGCCGCTGCCAGAGCTAATTTTCTAACATATCTGAATTGATCGCCCTGTAGAAGGCCCCCCTACACCACATCTGACACCAGCATGTGCTTGTGAGTAGAAGAGTCTTTTGAACCATAGCTCACACGAAAGATTGGGGACTAGCTATGATTGCTTACATGCTACACATCTCATCAAAGTAATTCTATTTGACTACTTGTACATGTTATAATTTTGGAACTCAAATCATGAAATGGTGAGCAATATAGTTTTCGTCAATCAAGAAAGTTCCAAGCAAGTTAAAACAAGAACCAACACCAAAGTCAGAACCTCGTTCTTGGGAAAAACCACAACAGCAGCAACCAAAAAGAAAATATTTGCGCTGCCAATTCCCCAGCTCGACACGCTGCCGAATAGCTGCGTCGTCGCCACTATAGACCACCGGGCGAAGACATCGAACAGTCGCCACCTCCAGCGCTTGCATGGTGGCCAATACGGCTGTGTGGGTGCTGCTGCCCTAGCTGATACCCATGGGCAAACATAACCTTGTGGTGGAACCTGTTGAGGGATGCTGTGGATAAGCCTACTGATAGTGCAAGCTATACGGCAGAAGGCGTGGCCTGGCTGTGCAAAGCACAAATGGCGTTGATTTTTTCTTATCTTCTGTTAGTTTAGAATTCCCAATGTGTCCCATACCCAAGCCTCACAATCAGTCACCATTCAACTGTGGGACTGTAACTATCGTTCACTATGACACTCCTCCACCTTCGATCTAGACACTCTTATATATAAAGGAGGTATGTTATATTTCGATCTAGACACTCTTTTACCTCTCATGCATCCAGCTTCGATCTTGCCGCCCGTCAAAGGAGGTGAAATTATATTTTTGATAGCATATCAATGCCATAAAGGACTAGAGACACTGGTTTTTTTTTAATAAGGCACATTTGTAGCTTAATGCAGTAAGTTGAGCACTTAAGCTTTTATTGGCTCAAAAACCAGCTTGATAGCTTATAAATGAGACTGAGGAGGAAATGATGACTAAAGATATGAACCATAGTTCACATGGAAGAGATCGGAGACTACAATTGTGTACAAGGCACAGGTTGCTCATCAAAATAATTATGTTTGACTAGTGGCACATGTTGATTTTGTGACTTAAATCTCAAAATTGCAAGCAATGAGTAATTATGTTTGATGAGTGCTCACACTGTGTACAATCTTTCTTCTTGGGGCTCCCACAAACTCTAAGAGCTCACGAAGAACTCCTACCAGCACCAACCGGTTCGGTGGCATCAAACACCAAGAGTAATAAGTCCCCAAACTTCACTTGATCAGCACTAAGCCTAACTCAAGCTATAGGGCAGCGGGCGTGGCTGGGCTGTTTAAAGCACCAACAGTAGTGTTGATTTTTCCTTATCTTCTGTTCGTTTAGAATTCCCAATGTGTCCCATACCCAAGCCTCACAATCAGTCACCATTCAACTGTGGGACTGTAACTATCGTTCACCATGACACTCCTCCATCTTCGATCTTGCCACTCTTATATATAAAGGAGTTATGTTATATTTTGGATGTAGCCTATCCATGCCATTGAGGTCTAGAGGTAAAAATTCTTTAATAAGGTCCCTTTGTAGCTTCATGCTGTAAATTGAGCACTTTATGTTTTATTGGTTCATAAACCAGTTAGATAGCTTCAGGAGGGATAAATGTGACAAGTACACAAGCTATAAATGACTCAACATGTACTCCAATTCTAGGAGTATTACTTATTGATTTCTGGAGTTCGCAATTATACTACTGCTTTCCTTTTCAATTTTAAAGATGAGATTGGAGCATTGTCGATCTATCAACATAATGACTAACTATTGCTTGACAAATAATCTAATATAATTGACGTCTCAAACATTGGATTCTGTTTTTTCTAGCGATTCTTCCTTTATTAGATGTGACACTCAACTTGGTCTAACACATTGGCTTTGACACACCCTATAATACTAATACACATGTGACACTACTGGAGAGATGCTCATCAGTACCGGGTCATAACCCTCATAGGTACCGGTTCCGCGACACCGTGACTAAAGGGGTCGGCCTTTGGTACCGGGTCCAGAACCGGTACCAAAAGGGGCCTTTGGTACCGGTTGGTGTTACCAACCGGTACCAAAGGCTGTTTTGGTTATTTTTTTTAAATGTTTGATATTTGGGTTAGTTATATACAATTCTACGCGTCTACGTGTCTGCGTGTCATATGTCGTATGTCGTACACGATCTTTCACGCAATAAGATTGAAGTCGTCGCAATTGTCAATTGATTTTGACCCGACTTTGATTGCATTTTTCTCGAACATTCACATATAAACATTTGAGATCAGCCAATACAAAAGTTAGAGCATTTAAAAGTTATTTACAATTAACGAGCAGAACTGGAAGAAGGAGCGGAAAGCGAGTCGAATTGAGCGATAGCGCGTCCGTCATGGTGGTACTCTCCCAGTGGATTTATAACTTGGTCCATAATGAATCCAAATAGTTGGTCCGCAATAGCTTTTGCTTTTTGTGACATTGGGAGCTCTTCATGGTAAAACATCCTCTGCATTAATCACAAATGACAACATTCATTCATATAATAATTAAATTTGCATGTAATCATTTCTAAACAAGTAACTAATAATCATTCATTCATATAATAAATAAATTTTGCATATAATTATAAAATTTCCTAACACATTCATTTCTAAACAATAACTAATAATTATTTCTAAACAATAACTAATAATCATTTCTAAATAATAATCAATAACTAATAATCATTTGTAAACAAGTAACAAAGTTTACATGAAATAACAAAGTTTACATGAATTAACAAAGTATACATGAAATAACAAAGTATAATAAATATATTCATAATAAATATACACTAATAATCATATTTCCATATACACTAATAATCATATTTTCATATACACTAATAATCTAATTTCCATATACATTAATAATCTAATTTCCATATACAATAATAATCTAATTTCCATATACACTAATAATCTTTTTTTCCATATACACTAATAATCTAATTTCCATATACACTAATAATCTAATTTCCATATACACTAATATTTCCATACTAATAATCTAATTTCCATATACACTAATAATCTAACTTCCATATACACTAATATTTTCATACTAATAATCTAATTTCCATATACACTAATAATCTAATTTTCATATACACTAATAATCTAATTTCTATATACACTAATAATCTCATTATCCATTGGATAACACTAGATCATACACGTTACAGAACAAGTCATATGCAAGTATGAATTGTTTTAATTCATACCATGAGTTCTTCGTGAGTCGCTTTTTTGGGAGAAATAAAGGTATGGATCCACTGGCAGACGTAGTATCCGCATAGATTCGTCCCTTCTTCCTGTCTGGCACACTGAAAGTGGAGAAGAATAAAGTTAGACGTAACAACTATATATTAGTGTGATTTTACGAGATATGCGGGTACACCAGCCACGTACCGGAAAGTCCGTCTTCACATCCAATTTTTGTTTGAAATTTCCTTTTTGTTTCACATGGAAACGTGTCCATGCCATGTCAATCAAGTCTAAAACTGCTTGGTAATCCTCTTTTTCTTTCCGCATTGAGTCCATGACAATAATTTAACTGGTGTTTATGATTATCACAAGCAGTATCCAGTGGAAGCTGTAGATATATATATATATATATATATCTTTATATATATATATAAATACATGCACAAGTATTGAGAACAAAGTCTTAAAGTTATACATACATAGAGAGAAGTACTCACTTGAAATTGTATGGCAAAAGAATGTAAGTCTTGCTTCTTTGTCTCTCCAGGTACAAGTATATGTTGTCCACCGTGTCTAGTGGCTTACTGGCTACAACTACGGCATTTACCATCAATGGATCCATGAAGCCGACATCATGATACGATTTTTGGCGGCAGGTATGGATCTCCATCCTACATGGCAAGAATAGATTATTGTTATTGTTGCAAATTCTAATTAAGGAAGCAAGTATTGCGAGAATAGATCAGTGAAACAAACTTACACAACCCAGCAGCTCATGATTGAGAGGTCTATGGCATCTTGATGGTACAACATATACACATCCTTGAAATCCAAAATTAAGATACTATGCCCACGGAAGTAATCATGGTCTTGTATCAAAACATTGAGCATCAGTCTACCCTTTTTGGACACCTTCATGTACCACTCATGAAATCAGAATGCTTGAGTGGTTAGGTACTTCACAGACATTGGGGGCACCATTGCTTCGCCATATCGAAATTCCCAAATTTTCACTGGTGTTGCCTTAGGAATTTTGCCCTCTAAAAGTGCTTTCGGTGAGAGGCCCGTTTGCACGCACAACTTCGCAAGTTCTTCATCGTCATATTCCTGTTGCCCTTGTGTCCTCCTAGCAGAGCTCTGACCGAGTTGTTTCTTCTTAGGAGTGGTCGCCTTCTTCCCCGATGATCCACTGCTGGCTTGTTTCTGCTTCTCATAAGACTTTGCAAGCTGGCGGTCGTAGTCAGAGGGCATGAATCTCTTCTGATTCGCCGCGCTCATTGTTTTGAAAAAGGTCTTCGCTGTCGGATCTATGGGTACCGGCTTATCTGGCTCTTTGGGTTTGAAATGCGCTTTGACTTGGGCTGCGACCACCAAAGCGGTTTCCTCGTCAGTTTGGTCATAAGGTAACTTCTTCCTTATGGCGGCCAACTTTTCTTCTTCGGTCGTAGGCTCTTTCTCCACTGTTTGGCGCTTCTGGCGAGTAGTCCGCCGTGGGGGCGGAGCTTGGCGCTTTGGGGGATGCCGTACTGGTGGAGGAGGAGACCTGTGTGAGCCGGCATCATCCTGACCTGGAGGTGGCAGCTCTGGGTCATCCTGGTCCCTTCTTGAAGGTGACGGTGGCTGCGGGGGATCCCTGGGTGGAGTAGATGACGGCCCTTGACTGCCAAATTTGACGTAACGCTTCTTCCATAGAATGATACTGCCGTGGGCAGCATCCGCTAATGTCTTTTCTCCGTCGCCACCTGGGATGTCGAGCTCCAAGTCATCATAACCTTCACAAATTTGCTCGACCCCCACCTTGCAGTAGCCACTTGGAATCTGTGCCCCATGAATGGTCTGCCCTTGCTCCACCGGATAAGCCATACCGTAAGCCACCTTAGTGGATAAGTTTTGGCTTGGTATATGAAGCTCACATGGTGTACGCAGAGTGATTTCGTCCACTGGATAGCGAGCACTTTCATCCCAGGCATCGGCCGTTGGCAGCTCCGTGGAAGCAACACTGCTGCGACGTTGGGAGGGCGGGCTAACACCATCACCTGATCCAACAGCTGGTACAAGTACTGCTCCCGGCACCGACTGCCCTTGGCTCAGCAATGTCTGTATCTGTCTAGACACTTCATCTGCGATGCCGGCCTTTGTCTCCCGAAGCTCTCTTTTCAAGTTCTCTACTCTTTTCTCTCTTGTGCGGCCTTAGAGC
>CM014271.1:74832567-74846417 GCA_004135705.1 Alloteropsis semialata | reverse complement strand
ACACTCGTACTTGCCGATCAACTGATAAAGTACCAACTGGGAGTCCCCAAAAATTTCAACAGCTTCAGCTCCGATTTCTATCAACAATTTCAATCTTTTAAGTAATGCTTCATACTCAACCCGATTGTTTGTAAAACTAGGATCCATCGGATAGCTGAACTCAAAATTTGCCCCCCGAGGCGAAACAATAATGATTCCGATGTCACAACTTTGACCACATGAAGACCCATCAAAGAATAATGTCCAAGGCATCGGCTCAACCATCTTGATATCATCTCCGATGTGTTGTGTAACAAAATCGGCCATCACTTGTCCTTTTACTGCCTTAGCCGATTCGTATTTCAAATCAAACTCCGATAACACTAAAATCCACTTTCCAATTCTTCCTTTTAGCATCGGCATAGACAGCATATATTTGACCACATCGGTCTTGCAAACCACCGTGCACTCAGACGATAATAAATAATGCCTTAATTTAGTGCATGAAAAATATAGGCATAAACATAACTTTTCCACCGGTAAATACCTTGTCTCTGCATCAATCAATTTTCGACTCAAGTAATAAACCACTCTTTCTTTTCCTTCAAACTCTTGTATAAGAACAGATCCGATTGACAATTCATCGGTCGAAAGATATAATCAGAATGGCTTATCTCTCTGAGGCGGGATCAAAACCGGCGGTGTCATCATATAGTGCTTTATTTCATCAAATGCCTTCTGTTGCTCTTCTCCCCAGACGAATTCCTCATCGGCTTTCAATTTCAGCAGTGGAGAAAAGGGACGAATTCTTTCAGACAAATTTGAAATAAATCTTCTTACAAAATTAATCTTACCGATCAACGATTGAAGACTCGTCTTATCGGTGGGCGGCTTAGTGTCTCTGAGAGCTTTCATACTCTTTTGTCCGACTTCAATGCCTTTTTCATGAACCATGAAACCCAAAAATTATCCCACCGATACTCCAAAGGCACACTTGTTAGGATTCATCTTCAATCTGTGTTTTCTTGTGCACTCCAGAGTTTCCCGCAAATCGGCCAGATGTTGTTTATATCCATCGGACTTCAGCACCACATCATCAATATAAATTTCAACAATCCTGCCGATCAACTTGTGAAATATATAATTCATAGCCCTCTGATATGTTGCCCCGGCATTTTTCAAACCAAAGATCTTGACCACCCACTCATATAATCCCAAAGCACCAGGACATCGGAATGCAGTCTTAGGGATATCTTCTTCTGCCATAAATATTTGATTATATCCAGCATTACCATCCATAAAACTTATTACCTTATGTCCTGAGGTAGCATCAACCAACATATCAGCAATCGGCATCGGATACCCATCCATCGGAGTTGCCTTATTAAGATTCCTGAAATCAACACAAACTCGCAACTTCCCATCACTTTTAAAAACTGGCACGATATTGGATATCCACTCAGCATATCGGCAAGGTTGAATAAACTTAGCTTCATACAACTGAGTTATTTCGGCTTTTATTACTTCATCTAACTCAGGTCTGAATCGTCTCGGCGCTTGCTTAAAAGGCCGATACCCTGGCTTGATCGGGAGCCGATGTTCAACAATGGATCGGCTTAAACCTGGCATCTCATAGTATTCCCAAGCAAAACAATCATGATACTCTTTTAATAATTTTATTCACTCTTACTTAAACTCAGGATCCAACTTTGCACTTACATATGTCGGCCGAGGTCTATCTCCTAAACCTATATCAATTTTCTCTAACACATCGACCGACATAAACCGTTGGCCAAGTTTACCTTCATCTTCAATGAATTCTTCCATTAATACAAACTTTCAGAGCCGACTGCTTGGATCGGCTTTAAACCCTCATCGGACGGCTGTATGAAATTGCCTTCCCAAGCCTTACCCGACAAGCATTCAATTCCTTCAAACCCCCAAATCGTCAAATCGGCGGTAGCTACGCTGACCGATTCGTCGGCTTGGACAGTTTCTATGTGATCCCCATGCCACTGAATGAGACATTGATGCATAGTGGACGACACACAACAATTGGCATGGATCCAATCACAACCCAGGAGCAAACTATAAGATCCTTTGCTGTCGATGACGAAGAACTTGGTAGGCAAAGTCTTGTTCCCGATCGTCAACTCAACATTTAATGCCCCCCCGAGCCGGCGATGGATTCCCGCCAAAGTCTTTCAGCATCATATCGGTCTTGATCAAATCATCAGGCCCTTTGCCAAGCTTCTGATATATAGTATATGGCATCAAATTTACAGCAGCTCCCCCATCAACAAGCATCTTAGTCATCGGCTTCCCATCAACATATCCCTTGACGTACAATGGCCTCAAGTGCCGATACTTCTCATCAACTGGCTTTTCAAAAACAGCTTGCTGGGGTTGCAAAATCAATTGTGCCATGGCCTCTTCAACCTCATCGGCTTCATCATCTGTTGAATCAATATTATATTCTGCAGGCAACATAAAAACCATGTTTACCTCCGCCGATGGCCCTTCTTCATCTCGCTTGGGCTTAGGTCTCCACACTTTTGAATTGCCACCTTGGCACTTTTCCTTGAGCAATTCTTTGAATTGGAGGCGCTGTACCCTCCTTTTCTGCGTCTTGGTCAACCCTCCAGGACACCATTGTGGATTAACTTCTGGACCCTCCTCCGATTCCTGCACTTCATCTGGTTTCTGGACTTCTTCCTTTTTCTTGTACACCAGACGATCGTAGACAGAAAGGCGATCCCCTTTATAATATTGGCGATCATTATATCGTCAGCGACCATCATCCCATCGGTCATAGCACCGATTCTCGTATTCACGCCGATCATGATATTCACGCCGATCTTCACGTTCTTGACGATTCATCACTTCATCACGCCAATCATGTCATCTCCCAAAATCCAATCGGTCATGCACAGAGTACCGCTGCCTTTTCGAGTAGTGGTAATCCTTATATTGATCAGAACACTCAGGGCAATCGTAGACCGATGGAAGCCTTAATTTCTCATTCCAACAGAACCTGAAGAACCGACATCCCCAATGATCTTCATTTTCAAATCTCTTTACTGGAGGGCTCCGATCACTTTCCTGTTGGCAAAGATATTTTTCAATTAGCTGTCCTGATGTAACCCTTGGCTTCTCCTCATATCGGCGATCCTCCCGATATTGTTGATGGCTCCGATTTGGTACCTCATCGGCAGTCAACTGGCAGTCTGGGTCAACGGCCCCAGTCTTCTTTGCTTGCTCCGATGTCAGAACCTTGGCCTTCATCTTTCTGTCGGGTGCTCCGATTTCCACCATATTCTGAGGAAAAGGGTGTCCCTCCAATTTCATCGGCTTTTTGTTGTTTTCAACTTTGATAATCCCCTTTTCAATAGCCGATTGAATTTCACTGTGGAAAACTTTGCAATCGTTGGTATGATGAGACACAGAATTATGCCACTTGCAATATTTCTTCTTTTTCAACTCCTCAGCCGACGGAATCGTATGATTTGGAGAAAGCCTGATTTGTTTCTCTACCAACAGCAAATCAAATATCTTATCGGCCTTAGAAATATCAAAGTTGTACCTCTCTGGCTCGACATTTACCCACGGACAAGCAACGGGGTTCTTGTTCCTGGTCCACTCAGCCAAATCGACCTCAGCTTTGTCCCCATCGGAATCATATTCAATGTTGGCAATCTTCCTCTGTAACTTCTCCCTCCGATAATCATTAGCACGTCCTTCATTCTGAGAGAGCTTTTGAATCATATGCCCCAGGCCATCGAAATCCTGACTTGAATGCCGATCTTTGATTTGAGGCAACAGTCCTTGGAATGCCAAATCAACCAGTTGTCCCTCCGATAGGTTCAATGAGTAGCATCGACTGCGAACATCCCTGAATCTCTGCACAAATTCACTTACCGATTCCCCATTGCGCTGTCGGAGAGCAGTCAAATCGGACAGCCTGGTCTCTTGTACTCCCATAAAGAAATAAGCATGAAATTGTTTCTCCAAATCGGCCCAGTTACTAATGGAATTTGGCGGTAATGATGAAAACCATGAAAAGGCCGATCCAGAAAGTGACATTGGGAATAACTTAACCTTTATCAATCGCCGCCACCTCACCGCATTGGATTGTATAACGGCTGATATGCTCGATGGTGGTGACATCTTCCTGTCCAGAGAATTTGTAAAAATCTGGAATCCTGAATCGGGCTGGCATAGGTAGTGTATCAAACCAGTCCGGATACGGCTTCTGATACAGATAAGACTGCCCTTTTGGCTTTAAGCCAAATTGATTCTTCATTTTGTCAGCAATCTTGTCTGTCCAATCCTCTGAGTATAGCTGTCTTGGCCAATCGGAGCCCGCGCTGACGTCATTATGGCTTGTGTTTCAGCAGGTCCGATTGATGGCTCCCTAGCGCTGGCTTTTGGCGGGTTTTCAACGTTGAAGAAAGCATGATAGACCAATCTGCCGTTGACTACAGGAATCTTGTTGCCAAACTGGTCAATGTGTTGATATCCTCCGTAAGTATTATCTCCTGTTCCTTCTTCCTCTGCCTCTTCATCTGCGCCATCAGCTACTGCTTTATCTTTTGCTTTTTTAATCTTGGGAGTCTCATAGGCCTCAGGATCTGTTAATGGCGATGTAGATGAGCTAATTTGCACAATCTTCTTCTTGAGATCTTTGACCGCCGCAGGAGCGCCGGTATCAAAATATGCAGGTCCTTTCTGGACATCTTTGAACACAGCTCCATCCAGCAACTGAGCAATCATCCCCACCACCGTGTTAACTAATATCCCCGATTGGTTAATCAAAGCATGACTTAGTCCAGCATCAACATAATCTTGGAAGAATTTTCTTTCCTTGGCCGTAATCCGATCAAACGCTTCCTGGGGAATAGGAAACTGATTTTTCTTGATTATAGCATTGCGAGTTTTGCGGAACGAGTCTAGGCATAAGTTTTTGAACTCCTCCAATTGTGCTTCCATGAGCTTCTTCTGTTCTTCGCTAAGATCCTCCATAGTAACTGCAGGAAGATCACCACCTCTGTTTGCAGGTGCCATCGTAGAAGCTTCTTGGTCCCACTGGGCGTGCCAAAATGTGTTGACGTCCAAAAAGTCAGGCGTTGACTCTCGGAAATTAACACTGTGGCCTGGAAGATTTGCTTAGCTTAGTGCAGGTCCAAATCTTGAGGTTCGGGGCGTGCCAGTCAATTTGACCTGAAATTGACAAGGTAGAATTTAATCAGTAAATAATAAGGAACTCATCGGCCAAAGCCCCGATTCGTTCCAACCAAATTGGATCGACATTAGAGAAGTCCAATTTCGCTAACATGAACCATCGGCCTTGAGTCTGAATCGTGATGATATGACGTGTAAATAAGATAAAAACATCGGCTATGGGCGAACCGAATCGGAGATAAATCTACTTTAAACTTGCTCTTTGAGACTCATGTTTCTAAAGATATAAGACAAACCAAATCTCGTGTCACTAACGATCGGATCGATTTCGAGACAGCGTCGCTAGCAGGGCACCGATTTGCTTATCTACTCCGATAGATCAATTCGTATCAAAGAACTAGCTTAAACCAGATTTATTTGTAACTTGCTAATAAGATCTATATCAGCTATATAAACAAGATAAACAGATCTATTATGAAAATTGAACGGTAAAACAGAATAGGTCTCTCTAAACAGATGTAAGCCGATCAGATAAAACAGCAAGGTACGATAGGGTGAGCGATCTAAACGAAGAAGGGCGATACGCCTCAATCTAAAGCCTAGAACAACTCGATAAATTGGTGAATTAACTAAACGAGGAAGGGCGATACGCCTCAATCCAAAGCCTAGATTAACTCGGTAGGTGTCAGAACTTACAGACAAACCGGAGGTCAAGATGATGCAGCCCTGCTTGCTGAAGAACTCGACGAAAAGGGTTTGTGGCACGTTAGGCCGAAAGTTGTGTTTGTTTGATTGGTTGTGTGAACGTTTTTTACAATGGCGCAGGGCTTATATTTATACCCTGGAAATCTAGCTAATCCTTGTCGGCTACGACAATATCTCTAATTTAACTAAAGCAATCTAATCTTAAATTACTAAAACTATTACAAGCTTGCCGCATAACGAGGCCCTGAAGAAGCTTCCAGACGCATTCTCGGTAGTCGTACACGCTCCGGCCTCCTTTGTCTCGTGTCCGTTCGGGACTCGATCGGACCTCCCTCCGATCGGAATCGGAGTCGCCCCAGAATCGGACTCGGCCTTCTTTGGCTCTTCATCTCACTATTCTAGCCGAATCAAAATCTGGTGTCAACAAGACCCTACAGCACTTGATATGTGTGCTATGCTTTAGGCATACATTACAGATGTAACCGGCAAGATTTCAGAACAAAAAAATTACTTAAATGCGAACATTTTTTTATGAAAACAATATGTAGCCTTTTTTTCTCGTCGCTGCTAAAAGAACCCCCCCACTACAGGATCCTCATATGAGTAGGCAGATAAGCTCCCCATATATTACCAACCTCTGCAACTGTCTGTGCTTGCTCGAAATACTCGCGGGTATGGATATCTTCCTGACCATCATGGATACTTTCCGGCACTCATAGTTTGAATTTCAGCTCATTTAAAAAATCCATAATTTTTTACACGAACTTAAGTGGATTCAATCTAATTTATGTCAATACTATAGCTAGCTAGCTAGCTAGGTTACGAGGAGGCCTTCTAAAAGTTTATAGTTTGATGTTCTTTTTTCATCTGAAGTTGTTTAAATTAGATGTCTTACTAATTGATAAAAGTTTTAAGTAACAAGGGTCAAAGAGTGGTTTGTTTGAATCCCACGGAAAATATAAGCACGCGAAAAAAATTAGGTAACCATGCAGTAACAATCAGCCCAATGGAGGAATAGCTGGAGATGGATTAGAACATGCGCATGATGGATCGATCGCACAAAGATTATACCATATACAATTTTGACCTTCCTTTTCCTCTTCATCGAACGAAGCAAACTGCCTTGGTTGCTGCCAGCAGTCGTCTCTTTCATGCATGGATACAATCCAATAGAAGGCTATGAACCCATGTGATTAAATATAAACAACAAGGATTGGCTCCTGTCTTGCAAAAGAAAGGGGGGGAAGAAACTTATGCGGGGAAAGTCAACTCCGAATATACTTGTGCATATATAGTATGTATGATCTCTCCATGTTGTTATGTGGTACTTGAAGGAATGGTAGCCTAATAAAGGCTCATTTCAGGTCAGTGTCTATAAAGGTACACCCAGCAAGGGATTAAATCACTTGCTTCCTGGCACAACTGTTGCAACATCCAACCAGGGAGATGATGAGTGTATATGCTGAATAGCTTGGCAACAATAAGAAATCAATGGAAACCACTGCCTAGGTTCCACTAGGGATGAGATACATCAGGGGCTTTAGCTTGAGTCACATATTAAAGGGTTGATCTTATGTCATTTCCGCTTGCAAAGAGCCTACATGCATTATTAGTAATGCATTTGAGCCCAGCCACGTGCTACAGAAGTTATCAGCATGGGTACGTAGACAGGTAACAAGAATGCACATATTTATTTTTCTCAAACAGCGCGTGCACGCACGCACGCACACCAGAAAAAAAACAAGAATGTGCATATTGCTCGTGAACAAGGTAAAGGAAATAAATTTATATTGATTAGCTGATTCAATTGTAAAAACAAAAACATCGAGCAGCCCAGACCGATTTCATCTGATCTAAGTGAAGAGGAAGTTGATCAGTGGAACTTGCTTTTGAGGATAAACAGTTATGTTTCCTGATCAAGGTTGTTGGTGCTTCATTCATTATGTAGCATTATTGTGCATCCTCCATTTCCTCAATTCCACTTAGTCGAACAAAGCAGGTGTACAGTTTAGATTTGTTGATAATGTGTGGTATACAATGGAGCTAATAAGAAATCAATGATGACCGTTGGTGAGGTTTCCGCTGTAGATGAGATGCATCAGGGGCTTTAGCTCAAGAGGAATGAGCGAACACGGGCTGTGCTACAGAAATGCCTGCCATGCTGCCTCCATGTTGCATTGATCACGAGATCAAACAATTGGGTTTCATCAGCTATTTAGGACTTAGGATGAGCAGACATACAGCATGCAATATTTGAGGCTCGCTGAGTAGTACATGAACAGGGATAAGCATACTCAAAGGAACGATCAGGCTAGAGCAATTTCATCTGATCTAACTGAAGAGGAAGTTGGCCAACCAAAGTTCGTTTTTGAGAATCAACAATATTATGTTTTTTTCCTCATCATCAAAGTTTTCAGTTTCGTCTTAGTGAGACAGAGCTGCTGTGGACTCGGGGGCAAAATAGTATTTTCCATCCTCAACTTAATACCGTACTGCTATAAACAGATGGGACAAAACTCGGACCTAGTGTCATATATAGAGAAAAATATGAAGTTTTGTGGGATGTGGAAATAATTAAGGAGCAACTTTGCCAGTGTTATATAAGTAATTTTCTCATATTTGTTACACATATATAAGTTAAATCTATATTTTCGATATATTAGGGACAAGATGCTATTACACGTCTGGTTATCTATACTATTACTTTATGATTTGAAGTCTTAGTCACTGAATTCAGCCTTGAGGTTTGTTGCTATTAGTTATAACCCACAACTGATGTAACATGAATATTATCATCGTACCTTTTTTATTTTGGACGATTGATATATCCATGATAATTATCCAACTAAAATTACTTTGTTAGAATGAACAATCAACCTGGTTCTCACCAAATTGTTACTAGCTAGCTATTTTTTCTAACTTCAAAACTGCAAAAATAAATGGCCGTGCGTGTTCATTGAAGTCTACAAATTTTCCTATTTTTTATAAAATATTATCCATCAATAAAAGCACAAAACCAAGGGTCATTAATAGTATCTGTATACTCGTAATATGTTTTGCTCTCAAGCTTGCAAGTAGCTGTAGCTGTTGGGAGGTCCGTTAACAAATGCGTAAAAGCTCCATTGACTTTGCTCACCTATAATGGGAAATAAATTGCTTCTGTAGCATAGGGAACCTTCAGAATAAAACTTCATCTTCTTTGAATGAGAATGCCTAGGCCAAGTCTGGGCGAGAGGGCAAGATGACAAAACAGAAAAGCATGCCATGAGTTTCGACAACCCCAAGTGCCATGAGCAGTGTTATCATTCTGTAAATGTAATAGCATCTAGGGCTCATGTTTCTATGGGAATGAGATGCATTAGGAACTTCAGGTTAAGTGTCAGAATGGAGACATGAGCAGAAGTCCTATGTTTGCATCGTGGCTACTTCACGCTCAGAGTGGAGGACAAGTTTATTCCTGAGGAGTCTAAGAATTTTCGAGTTGGTAGGACCGAACAGATCCCATTCTGACAACACTTGATATGTGGTATGTTTTAAAGCATACATCACAGATGTAACTGGCAAGATTATAAAGAAAATAATTTACTTAATTGCGAGCATGTTTGTTTTTGATTAAACATATGTAGCATTTTTTTCTCATCACTTGTAAAAAAAACACTCATCATTGCTGGTAAAATGAAAACAGAAACAACTAACTCTTATTACACAGCAGCACGAATGCTTCTTATCCAAATTGGATCTAGCATGGATAGTTTGAATTTCAGCTCAGTTCAAACATTCATAAATTTTTTTACACAAACTCAAGTGGAGACAAACTTCGTGCCAAAACTATAGCTAAGTTACGAAGAGACCTTCTACAGCTTCATAGTTGAATGTTCTTTTTTTCATTTGAAGTTGTTTTAACTTGGATGCATGTCTTAATAATTGATAAGAGTTTTTGACAACAAGGTTCTAAATTATGCTGTTCGAGGGTATAATCAAATGTAAAATCCATGTAATCCAATATATGAATATCTATATACCGTTTGTAGTTTCCCAATGTTATCCAATACAAACATGAATCTACTTAATTGTGCTGCTCAAGGGTGCTCCTGTATTGCAAAAGAAATGGGAAGAAAATTATGTGGGCAAAACCAACTTCAGATATACTTGTGCATATATACGATGATCTCGATGTAGTTATGTGGTGGTTGAAGAAATCGTAGCCTAATAAAGTCACATTAATTTCATCAGGACAATAACTATATATAAAGCTACACACTGCAAAAGGTGATAAATATAATTGCTTGCTTCCTGGCACAACATCAGTTGCAACATCCAAAGAAAAACAAAATTCACCCAGCAACAATTGGGAGGCAATGAGAGTACGCTGAATAGCAGCTTGGCAACAATAAGAAATCTATATTTGAAACCACTGGCGAGGTTCCACTATAGGGATGAGATACATCAGGGGTTTTAAATTGAGTCTCACACTAAAGGATTGAGTTCACATCATTTCCATGCCAGAAATATCTGCATGATGCCTTCATGTTGCTTTAATCACGAGATTACATCCTTGACCTTTATCTGCTTCAGACGGCTGTCACACATTATAAATGATTGATTTGAGCCCTGCCAAGTGTTATAGGACTTATCTGACTGTGTAAAGCTGTAAGAAAAATGCACAACACTTCTCTGGTGCAAGGTGCCATCTGTGTACAAAGAAACCAAAGTTATATTAATCTGCTCATTCTATTGTAATTAAACAAAAGCATCGAGCACGCCAGACCAGTTTCATCTGATCTAAGTAAAGAGGAAGTTGATTGACAGAAGTTGTGTTTGAGGGTCACAGTTGCTTTCCTTAAAATGTTGCTAGTTCTTCATTGACCATATAGAGTTGTGCATCTTCCGTTTCCTCCTAGTCGAACAAAATGTTCCGTGCTCTCTACCGCTAGTTTAGATTCAATTCGCTGTGCTTAATGAGTATTTGCTTGCCTCCATGATTTTCATATCACTTAGAGAAGCAGGGGCAGATCCACAAGGGCAAGTTGGTCTTTTTATGTATTAGTTGACACCGTTAAGTACTGTTAATGGAATAAGGGTAATTCATGGTGGGTTTTTTTTTTGTCAGTTGGTCATTTTCTGTAAATACAAAGATTTCTGAGAATTTTGGATTGAAAAGTCTTTCATGCACGCGTGATTTGGTTGACACAATTAATATCTATGTCAGCTGAGGCTTTTTTAATTTTAACACAATCCAATTTATATTCATTATTTAATTAGCTAGAAGTACTAATATTTTTTTCCATCTAAATATTGCATAAAACCTCACGCGAGTGCTACATTTGTTGGCTCTAAGCCCTATTCCTATTCCATTCTCACAACTACCTAAAATTAAATTCAATTCAATTTTTAATAAACAAACCAGCAAAGCCCCAAATAAATTCATAAAACCAAAACTCCAAATACAGCAAGTTCAATTCAAATATTCAACTCACGCTGCATTCTCGTAGAGTTACCACCTTCCATAAAGCCCTATAGATTAAACATTAAAAAACACATGCCGCAACAACTAAACCAGAGTTTCCTCTTGTAGAATATTCGTCAGAGTCACTTCTCTGTCCAGCAACGAGCAACCTCACACTACTGGAGAACGCTCGATCGGTCACGGTTCGTAACCCTCATAGGTACCGGTTCTGGAACCGGTACCGCGAAGCCGTGACTAAAGGGGGGCGGCCTTTGGTACCGGGTCCAGACCCGGTACCAAAGGGAGCCTTTGGTACCGGTTGGTAACACCAACCGGTACCAAAGGACCCCCCGCGTAGGCGTTCGGGGGAGGGCCTTTGGTACCGGTTGGTGTTACCAACCGGTACCAAAGGCTCTTTTGGTTATTTTTTTTTTAAATGTTTGATATTTGGGTTAGTTATATACAAATCTACGCGTCTACGTGTCTGCTCGTCATATGTCATATGTCGTACACGATCTTTCACGCAATAAGATTGAAGTCGTCGCAATTGTCAATTGATTTTGACCCAACTTTGATTGCATTTTTTTCGAACATTTACATATAAACATTTGAGATCGGCCAATACAAAAGTTAGAGCATTTAAAAGTTATTTACAATTCACGAGCTGCACTGGAAGAAGGAGCAGAAAGGGAGTCCAATTGAGCGATTTCGGTTCCGTCATGGTGGTACTCTCCCAGCGGACTTATAACTTGGTCCATAAGGAATCCAAATAGTTGGTCCGCAATAGCTTTTGCTCTTTCTCTCATTGGGAGCACTTCATGGTAAAACATCCTCTGCATTAATCACAAATGACAACATTCATTCATATAATAAATAAATCTTGCATGTAATCATTTCTAAACAAGTAACTAATAATCATTAATTCATATAATAAATAAATTTTGCATGTAATTATAAAATATCCTAACACATTCATTTCTAAACAATAACTAATAATCATTTCAAAACAATAACTAATAATCATTTCTAAACAATAATCAATAACTAATAATCATTTCTAACCAAGTAACAAAGTTTACATGAAATAACAAAGTTTACATGAATTAACAAAGTATACATGAAATAACAAAGTATAATAAATATATTCATAATAAATATACACTAATAATCATATTTCCATATACACTAATAATCATATTTCCATATACACTAATAATCTAATGTCCATATACACTAATAATCATATTTCCATATACACTAATAATCATATTTCCATATACACTAATAATCATATTTCCATATACACTAATAATCATATTTCCATATACACTAATAATCTTATTCGATGAATTTCAATCAAATTCGATGAATTTCCATCAAATTATATCAAATTCAACCAATTACAAAGTAATTTCTAAAATTGTATGAAATTCTATGGAATTATATCAAATCTTATAACTAAAAATCTTATAATTATATCAAATTCAAATTATATCTTATTCGATCAAATTATATCTAAAGTGACAATAACTAAAAATCTTATAATTACACACACACACATGAAATAATGTAAATTCTAGATTCATATTTCAATAAATTACATGAAAAATCCTATAATTACATAAAAAAAACTTATAATTACATAAAAAATCCTATAATTTCCAATAATTACATGAAAAATCTAATAATTACATACAAAACATAATTTGGGCAGCATTTCCCCTAAAAATTGAGCATTATGAAGGCCACCACAAAAAAAAATCTAATCCAATCCACGTATCATTCATGGCATATCCGAATTATTACATCCATCATCCAGCAAAGAGGCCACGCTCGGAACCCAGCACTGAAGGTCAAGCCATTGTCCTCCTTTTTTTTTGAAGGTTATAGTGTCTGTCCTCCTTACTGTTGTTTCGGTGATGCAAAGTGGTGATGAAGGTTGCTCTGATTTTTTTTCCCTGTACCAGTTAGGGTAAATTTTAGATCTGTTTAATTGGCGTAGTCCTCCAGTGATTTCTTGACTGTGAAGGGTACTCGCAATGGTACAACAAAACTGTGAATGGTGTACTGACCATATTCAATTTCATTGACTAGTTGGACACCCTTAATTGAAAATGTGCGTGGAAAGAAATTTCTCCTCTCAGTTGTCCTCTGTTGTGAATTAGGAGTATGCTGTTGGAGTTTGCTTAATGTAGATTACATAGCGCCTTCTAATTTAATGTTTATTTCTAAAAAAAGAATGTAAATATGTTACATCTCAACTATGCTGCTGTGAACTAGATGTTAAATATGTTCTGTGTTTCCCTAATTGATTTTTTTGTTATTTTAAATGCAGTTGGTGCGATGACTCCGTACGAAGTTGAAAGGATGAATAATTGTCTGAGCAATAATGAATTCATGCGAGGGCTTGGACTGCCTGTAGCTAGTAACCCTTTTGCAAACACTATTTCACTAGAAAAACAGGGCACAAGACACTCTGGAGCTGAGTATAATGATGACCATCCAAGTAATGAAAACCTAGAACCTGAAATCTCCATCC
>CM014271.1:74786066-74831567 GCA_004135705.1 Alloteropsis semialata | reverse complement strand
ATGAATTTCATTTATAATCTCTAAAAATCCTAATAACCCTAAATATGAATATCATTTATAATATCTAAAAATCATAATAAGCATAAATTTGAAAATCATTTAAAGTTTCTACAAATAATCCAAAAATCTAAACAATGTCTAAAAATTTGTGCATCATCTCTACATATGCAACAACTAACTATATAGTGATTCTCTATTACAAATTCATAATAAAAATGAAGATTAAATCTAAAATCTCTTATTTCAATCCATTCCACAAAACACAAATTACTCAAAACATAGAGCATGAAATAGACCATACTAACCGTCAAAAGAGATAGGATGAAGTTGCTAACCTTCTAGCGGACTTGGTTTGCAAAATCTCCAAAAGTTATGAAAAATTGGGCATGAGCTCCCCAACCCGAGCTCAATGGAGGATGAAGAAATGAGCCATGGCTCGGGCTGGGGGAGGAAGAAGGGAATTTATACGAAGAGCCCCTTTGGTACCGGTTGGTGGCACCAACCCGTACCAAAGGGGGTCACATTGGTACCAAAGGGTGACACCAACCGGTACCAAAGGCCCCGAGGCTCATTGGTACCGGTTGGTGACACCAACCGGTACCAATGTGGCCATATAGGTACCGGGTGGTGCCACCACCTGGTACCAATGAGCTCGCAGAATTATTGACCGTTGGACCCAGCATTGGTACCGGGTCCTTTCCATCCGTGACCGATTACGGTGGATGGATGGAGGGTTCTCCGGTAGTGTGAACTGCTGCTGATAGAAGCTTATGATGCCCAATGCTATTTAATTTTCATCTACTAGTAAAATTAATGAGCTATGAATGTTTGGCTTGTGTTTGCTAACCATACAATTTGTATTTTGACAAATATACCTAAATTTAAACCTGTTAGATCAGTTTTCTCGTGCCAATTTTTCGTTCATCAACAAACACGCACCGTCATCTGATTTTTGCACAGTTGAAATTTATAAAAAATAGCTAACCATTGTTGGAAACTGTTAGGATTTAAGATGAGATGGCAATACAATTGGTTGTTAAACATGTTGCACTGCATCTCCTACAAATTGTTGGGTTAAGAATCAACTCCTGATGAACAGCTACAGCTTGCGAGAGGCAGGGATAAATCAAACAAGACGAGCAGCTTTGTCAGAAAAAAAAACAAGACGAGGCATGCGACAATGCTTAAATCCTCTGCTTCATGCTTCACTTCATGTCGTTGCAACCCTAAGCATCAAATCTAAAAGATTCCATCACCCAATGTTGTGAATATGCAATGACCAGAACTCAACTAAATCAGCTCATAAAAAATAAATTTGTTTGTCTACTCACACATTTTAATTTCCGAACTCAATTAAATCAGGAAGTTGCAAGCAATATAGTTCTGACAATCAAGATATTTCTAACTTTGTAAAGAAAGAGGAGAAAGACACCAGAGTCGGCATCATGGCCGGCTCATCCTTGTTGGTTGAGCACCTATAGGGCAAGGCCACTGGAACTGTCCCTCTAGCCAATGTTTTAAGAAAAAATAAACTAGCCATTGCCCATTATTTGCCGGAGAGATCTCATCGCCGCGCCATGTCCATCGACGGTCGCCACCCCTTGGTGCCCAACGCCGCTGTCTGGTTGCTGCTGCCCTAGCTTGTACTTGTGTCATGCTGTGGTGCTCGTAGGCATATATAACCATGTAGTGGAATGTGTACAATAAATTACTGCATGAGATGCCCTAAATGAAAGCTATGCAGCATCAAGGCCATTGATCGTGATGTAAAGCATGCATGATCCTCAACAGTTCTTATTTTCCGTTCATTTGGAATGCCCAATGTGTCCTATGCCCAATCCTCACCCTCAGTCACCAGTAAACTGAGGCATGTAACCATTGTTCACTATATACCTCTCATCCAGCTTCAATCTTGCCGCTCGTCTATATAAAAGGAGGTGAAATTATATTTTGGATAGCATATCAATGCCATAAAGGACTAGAGACACTGGTTTTTTTTAATAAGGCACATTTGTAGCTTCATGCAGTAAGTTGAGCATTTAAGCTTTGTTGGCTCATAAACCAGCTAGATAGCATATAAATGAGACCGAAGATAAAACGATGACTAAAGATACAAATAAATGAGACCAAAAATAAATGAGCTATATGGATGGTTGGCATGAAACTTTGCTATGAATGCTGTATTGGCTTTTTGGTTTGTTAATCATCCATTTGTATTTTGACAAAAAAAAACATAAGCTGGCCAGACCGGTTTTCATAGTTGTGCCTTGGCCGTCAACAAACAAGCATGTTGTCTGAATTTTACACTGTTGAAAATTACAAAAGCTAGCTAACTGTCATTGGCAATTGCTAGAAGATAAGACAAGATGGCAATACAATTGGATGCTAAACCTGTTACATTGGATCTGCTACAAATTGTTGGGTTAAGAAGCTAGAATCATCTCCTGAACATCTACAACTCGCGAGAGGCCGCTACACGAAAGCCGCTACACGAAAGCACGGAGACTACAATTGTGTACAGGTCACCTCTCATCAAATATAATTTTGTTTGACTACTTGCACATTTTAATTTTCGAATTCAAATCAGGAAGTTGCAAGAATTGTAGTTTTAGACAATCAAGACACTTCTTGCTAAGTAAAGAAAAAAAGAAAAAGATACGAGAGTCGGTGTCGTGGCCGGTTCATCCTTGTCGGTTGTGCCATACAAGGCAGGCCAAAAAAAACACTGTCGGTGACACAGCTTGAGACATTGCCATATAACGGTACGCTTTACTGGCCCGTCTGACCACAATCGCCGCCAGTTGGTGACTAACACGGCTGTGTGGGTGCTGGTGTGCCATGTTTGTGGTTCTCGTTGGCATGCATAGCCATGTAGTGGAAAGGAATGTTGTGCATCAACAGTGTGGAATGCAACCTATACTGAACTTCACCGGGCTGCAAACAGCCTTGATGCTCATTCTTTCATAATATCGGTTCATTTGAAATTCCCAATGTGTCCCATACCCAAGCTTCAGTCACCATTCTACTGTGGCAGATACCGTAACCATTGTTCACCATATATCTCTCTCTCCTCCAGCTTCGACGATCTTGCTGCCCTGCTATATAAAAGGAGGTGAAGTTATATTTTGGATGTAGCCTATATATCTATGCCATAAAGGACTAGAGGCAAGATTTTTTTAATGAAGTACCTTTGTATCTTCATGCAGTAAACTGAGCACTTTAGATTTGTTGGTTCATAAACCAGCTAGATATATAGCTTATAAATGACTACATTTATTATGTATTACTTACTGTTTTTTCGAGATATTGAAATCCTACTTCCGTCTCCCTTTTCAATTTAAGATGTAGGATTGGGGCACTTGGGATCTTCAACATAGTGAGCAACCTGTGCTTGACAAATATATTTATAGAAAATTTCCCTCTCAAACATATTTGCTTCTGTCTTTCTAGACATTTCTCCTTTAGGTTTCTCTACTGGTCATAATTATATAGATGGGAAGGTGCTTTCTAATACTTGAAAGGAAACATGAGTGACTGTTGTCTGGTTCTTGTACACAGTAATATTTCCACTGGCATCTAGAGAGAGATATAGAGAGAGCCCTTAGGTATTCCCACAGTAGAAGTTCCCGATGTGTCCCATGTCCAACAAGAAACTTCACCAAGCCCCTTCAACATTGAAATTGCCATGCTGTTCAACATAGTTGTAGTTGCTTCTGGCCTCCAAATATGGTCTACTCGTTCAATACAAATGTCCTTATGTTTATTTTTAGATGCCACCTCTGCCTATAAAGCATGTGAACTTTTTGAGGGGTGTACCTTTGTATAGCTTTTTTTTAGATAATGCAAAAGTTCTGGCTTCAGACATCCTCTTCCACAGATGCTCCGGACTGCAAAGATTACAATGGTAGAGCTATGCCACCATCAAGAGGTGATGGACATGTCCTAAAGAACATATATATAGCCAACACTCCATGATGCATCAACACACTGCCATGTACAATATAAGAACAACATGATGCATCAACACATTGCTTATGTACAAAAGAATAACTAAACACATAAGAGAGAATAAAAAAAATCTCCAAATGGTAACTTGAGCTGTGTCATGCTTTGAGGCTTGTTTTGTAGAGTTGACTCCAAAAAAAAAACCACATCAGCAACAAATAGGAGAAAACACAGAACAAGAGCATCAACCGAGTCTGTTTGACATCAAGGACCACCATCAGAGACGATCGAAGCTTGGAGCACCAAACCAAACAGCTAACAAAATGATAGACAACAACCATTGGCAGTAGCTCATAACTGTGAAGCCAAAGCCAAAGAATAGCTCGATCGACTTCCAGTGTCACCCTCCTCTGCAATGAATGTCAGGTGAACCAAGAAACTACAAAAATGTGCCATAAATATCACCTTGTACGCCAGCCATTGCTGGAACTGACATACAGCTACTTGGCATAAATTAAAAGAAAAAAAATCTCCTGAGCGACGCCTCCAATACGAACACGACATAGTTTACGATGTCATCGCTTGCCCAAACTGACTAGGTTTTCACTGGGGGACTACATAGGTTGTAGTGCAGGTTGCAAAAAATAATAATAATAACCCTTCTAGGGAGGAAAACAAACACTTAACCGTAGTTTCATATTCGGCATAAAAGTTGGAGTTGAGATCAAATAAGACAGCCTAGTCTGGTCCACGCATAACGACGGCAAGGCTCACTAGGCACCGCCTAGGTTTTGTGCCATGCCGGGCTAGCCCACAAGCCACGGCGTGATAAATCTAACTAGCCTGTGGGCTGTCAAGGCTCATCTAACCCCACTTAAAAATGGCAGATTGACAAAAAAAAAATTGAAAACCCCACTTCGATGATGAGATGCCTGCTTTTTATAATTTTAGGGACCAGTTATTATTGAGCTTAAAATACTTAAGACACAAGCTACATCTTGGCTCATTTTTGGGTCTTCGGTTTTGATCTAAAAATCTTGATGTATCCCATCCCCATCACAATGCACTTTCAAGAGTTGCCACTAAATTCTAGCTACCATGCTATTCAGCATACTCAACAAAAAGAGGTGTGAATTTTGTTTAGGCGATATTATTGCCACAGATGCATAGAGAAGCAAGTGATCGATAAATTACTTCCCCCAACTGTGGACTTTTATAGTTATGAATAGTGAATTATTCTTTTTTTGGCTCATCATTTCACCCACCCCGACCTCGTAGATTATATATTGAGAGAATGAGGACATGTTGTCGCATATATATATGCACAAATACACTAGGTATATATATTAGAAGTGACACGCATTGCACAGTTATGTTCATTTGTTCTTCATTGAGCAAAACACGGGTACAAATTAGATCCAATTCGTTATTAAAATAGTGTCCATAAACCAAAATACACGTTTCAGGGTGCCCATGAACAAAAATAACGGTTTAGGGTGCCCATGAACAAAATAACATTTTAGGTTGTGCAAACTTGTGGGTGCACTTCTTAAATATTAAATTTTTGAATCTTCATAATTTTCTAGAGACCACCCCGCAGATCCAATTGGGCTAAAAAATATTTGGTTGTCCAGTATGTTCCCCTAGTTCATTAAACAATATCAGAAAAATAAAATAAAAATAAAAAATCGACATGGATTGTAGCTTAAAACCGGCTGTGAAAATAGATTTTCAAAGACGGTTCGTGGCTCGAACTGGCTGTGAACAGCCGGTCTACTAAGGACCCAGCTACGAAAATGTATCAGTGCCACTTTTTGAGAACCAGTTGTGAAAATGATACCTAGAAAAAAAATCAATTCTCTAGTATTGGAACTCTCTATGTTCAGATAACGCTGAACAACTGTCTCACTTCTTTTTATAGAAAGAGAGAAGGCTTGGTTCACGATCAAGCTCAGTATAGTCGAGATTCTAGTGCTTAAGAACATAGCCAGGTGTTCCTAATATTGTAGATGAGGATACACGGGCACATTCAAGTACAACTATATAGTATACTAGTCCAATGCTACAACATGAATAGCAGGTAGCTAGGACGAAGATATTGAATATATTTTAGAAATCTTGTATAGAACAGTTTACTGGCACGATGATGACTTCATGTGGTGGCCTTGGGTATCTCTGTCGGGGTCCCTATGTTCCATTAGATAGATAACCAATTTCGGTTAGGCCGATCAGGCCTATCACGTGTCTTCTTCCTTCTTCTCCCTCTGTGTCCTCTGCCCCCGCCCCATCGTTCTCCTCCCTGGCCGGCCGTGGCGCTGCCATCCACCCACTGTGCACCCCCGCCCCCTCGACCCCGCCATTCCTAAAGTGGCTGGAACTCTCTCCCTCGCCGTCGGCACTGCCCACCAGGGTTCCTGCCCTGTCCAGCCGTCGGCATTCCCACGTTGCCGCGCCCTCCGCCGTCGGCCCAACCATTACCGCCGTTGGTCCTCCACTGCCCCCGCTCCCCTTCTTTCTATGGCCAGAGGACATTGAAGCCCCAACCCCAAGCAACCCCAAACCCTAAGGGCGCCGACCTCGACCACCAACCTGGCATGCAGCGGCCTCACCGCCGACTGCCCCACCCACACCCCTACCCTCCCCTTCCATGGCCGAGTGCGAGCGTTGAGAGAGCGAGAGAAACCGACGAGCAAGAGATAAAGAGCGGGAGGAAGAAGATGAAGACTAACAACCTCACTAATCTTTAAGCAACGGGAAGCCAAGTAAGTTCCTGGCTTCCGGAAGCTATATAGGATTGCCGATCTCTGTCGCGCGTCTGATGCGGGCGCCGGAAAAGGACCGGCCTGGGTAGGTCCGCAAGTTGAGCGCCATGGCCCTTTGCTTTCGCCTTCTCCCGCCCGCAACATGGCCTCGTGGCATTCGCTTGTGTTCCGTTCCACATTCCTGTGCCGCCAGCCCGCGCTTTTGTTGGTCTCCCATCCTCGAGCTCGGCTCAGCTCGCCTCGGCCGTAACGTTGTGGTACGTGTCTGATGGGTATGAGACGAGAGCATCTTTAGCAGTTTTCCAATAAATATTTTCTAATAATCGGCTAATGAGGATGTTCCAATATTTCTTTTATGATTATTGTTATAGTTGCTTTTGCAGTCCCCAATAACCTTGTCCCAATCCAACTACCATATTGGGAGAGTCACAAGTTCCCCTCTGTCTGGGGAGAGTTGGGACCAATTATTGGTTTGTCCTAATAATTATTGGGGAAACGGAAAAAGAAAGAGTATCTACTGAAGCATTATTTTTTCAATAACACTTCCAGTATAGTAGTTGGATTGAGAAATGAGGGACCGCTGGAGATGGTCAGACCGCAGGAATTATCTGCCCTCGCGTGTACCACATGTATATAAAGTCATAGTACTATCTTTACCTATTTCTAAAGAGAGGATTGCTTCTTCCCAAATTTTGGTCCGTTGTCGTGAAAGAGATGGGCTCGGATTCGATCCGTTTTAGCGCTTATGTGGAAACAACGGACTTGCGCAAAAACCAGCGGATTCTCTCCTTGCCCGCGCGCAAAAACCAGCCGACTCTCCTGCCCACATGAAAACCAACCTGGATTCTCTCCTTGCCCGCGTGCAAAAACAAACGGACTCTCCCACCTCGTAGGTGAAAACTGCGTGAGCGTGTTTAGGAAGAAAAATGAAAAAATACCAAAAATAGAGATTTGAACTCACAACCAAACATTTAGTTTTGGAACGTTTCACTACCGGAGAAGGAGCCATCGGTACCGGTTCGAAACCCCCTTTGGTACCGGGTTTTGGAACCGGTACCGAGCATCCGTGACTAAAGGGTCGCCCCTTTGGTACCGGGTATTTACCCGGTACCAAAAGGGGGCCTTTGGTACCGGTTGGTAACACCAACCGGTACCAAAGGTTTTTATGCGCAAAAAAATAATTTAAATCCTGGGGAGGCTCCCACACACGATTTTTCACGCGAAAATACGCGCGTGCGGCGCGTGGGGTTCGAACCCACGACCTGTGGCTTCGCGCGTTGCTTCCTTACCATCTCACCTACACACCACAGCTGACCAAGTCCCAGATACTTTCCTTTTGAATTAACCCGTGGAGGGGCCTTTGGTACCGGGTCGTAACACCACCCGGTACCAAAGACCCCCCTTTGGTACCGGGTCGTGTTACCAACCGGTACCAAAGGGTCCAGACCCTTTGGTACCGGGTCGTAACACCACCCGGTACCAAAGGGGGGTCTTTGGTACCGGGTGGTGTTACGACCCGGTACCAAAGGGTCCTCGGGGCCTACCAAATTTAGACCCGGTACCAATGACCCCTTTGGTACCGGGTCATAAGTAACGGGTACTAAAGGAGGTGACCGATAGGCCATTTTCTGGTAGTGTTCCAACGACTACGTAACATTGTCCACGTTTGATTTTAAAATACATAACAATTGTATTTACAAGAGGATGGATTAAAGTAAACCCCCACGGTATCTCGCCCTGCATCCGCACATCTTGGCCTCACATCATCGACTAAACCTTCGTCGTTCCATTGAACAAAAATCAGTTACCCTTCTTTAATGAAACACATTGTGCAAGCAACTTTTGATTTAGTTGTTGTCAAGACAGGCAGATCCCGCATGTGGTCTAGATAAACATAAGGGCAATACGATGGCCGGCAGACACATAACAGGTCGGTCTCGGCAAGCTACATGTGCTTTGCAGCCTCTTGCCACACTGTCGAACCTCGCTGCGGGGAAAGAGGCCAGTGCATTCCGATGGTAACTACTGTGGTAGTGCATTCCTAGCAACTACCATGGCGGCTACGAGCTATGGCACCAACCCTGCTTGACAAGGACATACACGGGGTGTTGGGCGATCCATGGTGGAGCAAACTACATAGTACAAACCCCAAACTAATCCAAATAGGGCTCAACACGTTGCATCCCCTTCTAGAATTAGAATTAGAAATTTAGTCATGTTGTATGGTATAAGATGGCTGCGTCTATTTTCGTCTCTAGCAACTCTGTTGTTTAAATAAAGAAAGGTTAAAATATAATGAGTAATGGAGTAAAGTAAATATGTTGAGTCATATCTCTATTGGTGTCCTAGCAAATGTGTAGAGATTATTGAGTGTGTGATAAAAAAGTATAATGGTAGAAACTAAAAAAATGAGTTTTAATAATATAATTAATATTGCACCGTTGTGACATCCTGGCCCAAGGCTTAATAGGATTGATAGAATACTCATACCAACAAGTTGCAACTTCTTTTCCGGAAGCTCATCTCGAAAGAACTCCGAGGTTAAGCATGCTTGGCCTGGAGCCATTTCGCGATGGGTGACCGACCGGGAAGTTCTTCCCGGGTGCGCATGAGTGAGGACAAAGTGCGCAGAAAAGACTTGTGTTGGTCTGTGGGGGAATTCTTGAGATCCTAGAGAGCTGCCAGGCGTAAGCGGGCCCGGACCCGGGGGGTCGGGACGTTACAATTGGTATCAGAGCCGACTCTCGCGGTTTCACAGGCGCGTGGGTCGCAGTTGCGCAGGCATGGTGCGCATGGCTGGTGTGAGCCCAGAGTGGTCACACAGCATGGCACATGCGCTGGCACTGGGCACACGGACGTGGCCAAGAGAGGAAGTTCCTGGCTTGGGGTTGACCGACGAGGACGTCGGTCTTCTAAGAGGGGGAGGATGTGACATCCTGGCCTAAGGCTTAATAGGATTGATAGAATACTCATACCAACAAGTTGCAACTTCTTTTCCAGAAGCTCATCTCGAAAGAACTTCGAGGTTAAGCGTGCTTGGCCTGGAGCGATGGGTGACCGACCGGGAAGTTCTTCCTGGGTGTGCATAAGTGAGGACAAAGTGCGCAGAAAAGACATGTGTTGGTCTGTGAGGAAAGTCTTGAGGTCCTAGAAAGCTGCCAGACGTAAGCGGGCCTGGACCTAGGGGGTCGGGACGTTACAACCGTAGCAATGCACGTGCAATTTTGCTATATGTCTACCTATTTCTAAAAAGAGGGTCGCTTCTTCTTTTTTTTTGGTCTATCTTGACATATCGGTCCACCTGGTCCATATTGAACTCTAACCACGACTTCAACTCGCGACATTGGTTTTCGCATCGGTTAGAATCCTAACTAAACCAATCAATTTTAGTATATACCTATTTTGTAACCCGTAGCAGTGCACGGGCACTTCGCTAGTATATTACTGTGAGCCGACGGAGACGGACGGAACCTCACACAGACTGCTCAACAGCCGTACGTTGGGCGGATGGGAGGGGGTTTTCGCTTGCCGGAGAACTCTATTCATCAATGGGCCCTCGTCGTTTTGAAGCCGCACACGCCGCCTCTTGCGCCCGAGATCCCATGCATCCTGCCTTTGTTATACACGAGGCTTTCATCATCACATACATGTCCGCCTGACTTTGGCTCTCTGCAAGCGGACGTCAATCTCAATCAGGCTCCACTCCACCGCGGAGCATGCATGGAGCTCGCATGCAGCTTTGCCGGGCCAGACCCAGGAAAGGGAAATTAGTTTGACTTCATATCCCTCATGATACTGGTGTCAACAACCAGGGAGGAGCGGTATAGCATAGTGACACATCATCACTCAAACACATCAACAAGTGGTAGATCCATGAGGTGCTGTCATGACCGCCGGATGAAGTGGAAGAAAATAGGCACATGCATGACAGCATCGTGCTATAGGTTTGACACAAACACAACAATGTGTCATCTGCGCACAAGAAACAAAAAGAACCATTAAAATATGTATTGACAATAATTATAGCTAAATCATAACATAGCAGTAAACTTTGTGACCTCGGCTGCACGGGACAATAATTATAGCTTGAATTGTGGCTCGATCTTCTAGTCATGGTGCGTGGTGGGGCGTAGCAGCAAACACATATGTTGGGTCAAGCCAGACGTGGGGCCGGTGTAGGGGTGAGTCCTTGGATTCGAGCAAGGGCTGTTCAGGTCTTGGGGTGGCCATAGTGAAAGGTTGCTTTGTGTGGACCACCTGGGGTCCATGTATCGCGTGTGACTAGATTTTACCGTGCAGGATGAAAATTGGTCCGGATCATCGCACTTCTCGGTATGAATACCCCTTGATCACTAATAGACATCATAGTAATAAAAGAATATGGTATATGCTTATGAAATTTGATCACTCATAGACATCATAGTAATAAAAGAATATGGTATATGCTTATGAAATCTGAGGCTAGCATAACTTGCATGTTAAGGACTTATTATAGTAAATCTTTTATGCAAAAGTTTACCTATGCAGATCCTCAAAAGACATGCATGACCTTGTGTGTCAATGTGTGTGTGTGTGTGTGCGCGCGCGCGCGCGCGTGTGTGTGTGTGTGTGCGTGTGTGTGTGTGTGTGCATGTGTGTGTGTGTGTAGATAGGTTAGACTTGTTGAGTACTTTGTACTCAAAATACTGTCAGTGTTGCAGAGCCGCAAGAAGAAAATTAGTAAGTAGCAAAGGACTCTAGAAAAAGAAGAGGCACGTTGCTGAGACCAACGTGTTTTCTTATGTTGTTGATCTTTTTTATAAATAGGTTTGTGACATCGTAGAATTGTCCTTATTAAGACCAAACTTTGTGTTTCATGTAAGTCCTTAGTGTTTGACTTGCACTTTTGTTTGTTCTTATGGTTTGTAATAACTCTACTCCTTGTATAATTCTGTGTGTTGAGACTTTGTCTGTTGTGCCTCCTATATGGTGCAATTTTGTGTATGTGAATTGTGCCAATGGTAACATGGATGATTTAGTTTTCCTGAGGACATCTGACAGACTACCGGGTTTATGCCATTTGAAGTGCGTTTGCCGTGATTATCACTAAAATGGTGATCTGACCCACTGAATCGGTTTAAAATTGGACGTTTTCACCATATTTTATAATGACATACGGAGTAATAGCGGTATACAGTGTTATCCTAGATGTTAAACGCTAGACAGTCGCGCACCCTCTGTTTAGCGTTTAAACGGTTTAGACCATAGATTAAACGGTTTGCACTGTAGCTAAAAATATATATAAAAATAATAATTCCATACTATATTTTTTGGATAATTGCAATTTAAGGTATGCATATAATACATAATGACACAATATTCTCATATTACACATAATACCTATATACTCGCTACTCTAAATCTATTTTCTTCCTAAGACAACACACTTATGGAACCTATATTCAACCACCAACATCCAATTATCCCACCAAAACATGTTCCTTATTGCCTAAATGATCATTTAAATGTGTGTTTATGTGTGTAAACATGTTTAACGTCTATTTAATTTCACTATTTATACCTTTTTTTGACCAAGTTGACCTTTTACATGCGTTTAGCGTTTAATTCGGTGATTAGACCCTAAACTACACACGTACCCTCCGTTTACAGTTTAAACACGTGTAAATGATGGTTTACACGCGTTTAGGCAAACACTAGTGGTATATGTGAGTGATTCAGATGCAAAATTATAGTTCGAGCTATGTAGCATGGAAATATGTGTTCTCATTGCTTCCTTTGTATACTTATATATGGTCTATGCTGTGAGACACATCATGCATATATAATTTAAGTTAATATTTCAATATTAACAACCATCGATATAAATATGTAATTTAGAATCACATATGAGTGTACTTTGGGTTATTTTTTCAACAACATATATATGTCATTTTCAATAATAACAGATGTAGACCATATTTACAACTTTTTAATTGAGAACTTCTCCAATTAAAGCGATCTAGATTTCCACTATTTATTTAACTTTTCTGGAAACATATTTGGCGAAAAATTATGTTGGAGAAAAAACCCTCCCGTCTTCATGTCCATAAATTAGGGGTCACTTTAGGTGGTGGGATTCCCATTCCAATTCTAACTGTAAACCGTCCCTAATTATTGGTGCCATAAGAGCAACTCCAGTGGAGGCCTCCAAATTGAATCCCTAAAATCCATTTGGAGGCCGGATTGCAAAAAATAGAGGCCCAAAATTACCTCTCAACTCTAGTGGGAAATCAGCCCAGGCCCCTATTTTCTTCTAAAAATAGTGGGACCCAAGTTTTGAGGGGGGGATTGGAGGCCCCTAGGAATGGGGGCTTGGGGCTGGAATTTGGGTGGGCATGAAAAATGTATATTTATTTAGGGACCCTGCTGGAGTTGATTTTTTGGAGGAAGACCCTAAAATTTAGAGTAGGGGCCCATTTAGGGTCCTCCACTGGAGTTGCTCTTACATCAGTGTCCATGTCAAAAATTGAAATCGACACTGACGAGGTTTCGGAAACTGACATTGATGTTTTCTTTTGGCATGTGAGTATGCTGTATGGTACAGTATACAGTATATATGCTGTATCCTACAGTATACAGTATATATGTTGTTTGCTACCATGTCGGCACCGGAAAAAATAGGGTGAGGACGGTCCGCAAACTCCGGTTCAATGAGGACCCGCCCGTGAAGGGTTCCGTGCCTTATTTGCAAATCTCAAGCTTGAGGCGATCGTTCTCCTGCCTCCCGTCATTCCTGTGCGCCCGAACCGTGAGAGCTGAGCCGAGCCTTTCCCAGGCGAAAGAGAGAGCAACTGGGACAGGGCCTCACGGATTGGAGTTTGGGCACCGTGGGCACATGCCGGAAACCTCTTTCTAGTGTTTCTTTAAAACCAACAAAACAGAAGAGCTACCGATTATATTAAAAAGAAGATAAAAGCTCAAATTGAGCAATACAACAAATATGAAAACAACAAGCTCAAATTGAGCGATACAACAAATATGAAAACAACAAGCTCAAATTGAGCGATACAACAAATATGAAAACAACAAGTTCAACAATAACCCGACACCAAGCAAAAAAACATTGTATCACTCCAAACAGCGAGCCACTACTCCAATGCAACACACCAATCAACCGACGCAAATTCAGTATCTTTGAGGGTCACTGCTTGACCATTACATCCGCCGCAAGTGTACGCATGGGAGACAAGATATTGTATCACTGACCTCAAACAACTGCATGCACCAGTTCCTCTCGTAGATCATCAACGCCCTCCCCAACCATGCCGATTAGTGCATTATACATCGCCTTGGCCTCGCCATCGCCGAGGCTGAACATCTCGTTCAGAGCAGTGCCCACATCTGCTAGTAAGGGGCCATTGAACATTGCAAGAAATCGCCTCGGCCTCTCTCTCTAGTCTGTACCGTGTAGTAGCTCTTGTCACTAGGCAAAACCAAACGGCCTTGCTGGCTTGCTATAGTTCACGGATTTTATAGTTCCCCGGCCTTGCTATATATGAGCCGCCCACCTAGATCGATTCGACATATGTATGAGTCTTGGCTCTCTAATCAAAATAAAAATATTAGGAATCTGATTTGGGTGGGGGTTGCTGCTGTCTGCTGGGCAATCTGGCGATGCCGAAATGATATCATTTTTCATAAAATCAAATATAATTCGATTTTGCAGGTTATCTTTAGGGGAACGTACTGGCTACGTTTTTTGGCGCAGCTGCAGCGTGATGAGCAAGCAAAGAAGACACTCTCCTTGATGAGCAGAAACATAGAGATTGTGGCGATGGAGCTGGTCAAAGGAGGGTGGAACCATATCTACCGTTTGCTTTAGTTTAATTTTCTGAGAACGGCTTGCTCGTTTGTTTTGACTTTGATGCAAACTTTGTAATAAGGGGCTGTGTACGTCGACAGACGTAGAGGCCGGATGTTTTGGTTCATCCTTTATCTAAAAATATATGAGCCGCCCGGGTAGTAGCTCTTCACCACCGTGCGAGACCGAGCCACTAGGCGAAACCAGCCGGTCGGTAGAGCCCAATGCCATTGCAGAGCTGCTGCAGCCTGCCGCCATGGAGGAGTACAAACCATGTGTGGCCATGGTGGTGACGCAGTGCATCATCTACGCTGCCCTGACGCTGTGGTCCAAGGTGGCGTTCACCGGCGGCATGAGGCCCCTGGTCTTCGTTGTCTACAGGCAGGCCGTCGCCGCCGTCGTTCTCGTCCCCGTCGTCATCGTCACCAATAGGTACGCCGCATTCCTTCTCGCCGGCATGTATTTTGGCAAATGTTACGTGTCTCTATATACCAAAGCAGTTTCACCGATTCTGATCGTCGGTCGTGGCTGGTATGATCTTCAGGAATAGGATGAAGGAGATGATGAACCTTGGAATGGTAGGCTTCTCGTTGGTCTTCGTCGCGTCTCTTGTCGGGTAAGCTACAGCAACACCAAGAAGGTCCAAATATTTGTTTGCCGCATAGTGGAACCTTTTTGGATTCTTATTTTTTGACCTTTGACATCAACTTCGCTTTTTTTTTGGCTCTATGCATGTGACAGTGCAAGAGTTAATCAATGTCTGTACTACCAAGGAGCGAATATGGGCTCGCCGTCGATGGCAACGGCCATGTTCGACCTGATCCCGGCCATCACTTTCGTTATGGCCGCATCAGTCGGGTGAGTGTACCTAGCCCGTGTTCGGTTGGAGGGACAAATTTTTTGTCTCTCCATTAAATGCTACTTTGACCACTAATTAGGGGTATTAAATAAAGTCAGTTTACAAAACTACCTCCACAACCCCCTGGCAAATTCGCGAGACGAATCTAATGAGGCCTTTGACCGCACGATTAGGGGATGTTACTGTAGCATTACTGTAGCAAATCATGGATTAATTAGGCTCATTAGATTCGTCGCGCAAAGTTGCACTTATCTGTGAAAAGGTTTTGTAAATAAACTTCGTTTAGGGCTCCATGCATGCGACAGTATTTGGGGACAAAAAATTGTCCCCAACTGCCGAACACGGCCCTAACAGAGAACCGTTTCCGCACACAGTAGCGAATCATTCGTAGGGCATTGTTTCCTTTTTTTTCACTGTCATACTGTCAATGAGTGGTATAGAAAATAAATCCCCATGTAAGAGGTAGCTTAGTAATTTCACTTAGATAGAAATGAAATTAGATATGAGAGATGTAAAAAAAATCAGGATCAAAGTGAATTTTCAAAATATAAATATTTAAATTATGCTATTTACTTTTTTCCCAAAATGACCACATACTACTGTACTACTCACGATATATACTATCATACTACAATTAAAGTCTCTAGTAATATATACAATTAATCTTAATTGTATGATATTTTTATACTAGTCCTTCTTAAATACTAGTATAGACTAGTATGGAGTATTATAGAAAGAACTCTCCATATGGCTGAGGTTTTTTTTTAGAAAATGGAATTGCATTCCGGCCTCTGCAGTAACGCACACAGCCTTCTGGCCTCTGCGTGACTGCACACAGCCTTGTTTATTACAAACATCTAAGAAAATATCTTAAAAAACTTTAGTACATGAAAATCAGTACTAAAGACCGCCTAGTCCAAAATCTATTGAGGTCACTTGTAGCCATCATGAACGCCGATCTCCTATCTCCAGTCATCCTTGAATAAGGAATGAGACATACAAATCTTGTCGTCGCTCCCCGGCGGTCTTCTCCAGCGGATCGGCAACCAAGAATGTGGTCACCTCCGCTTTGATTTGCCAAGCAAGAGCAAATCCGGCCAACAACGGCCGCCACCTCATAGACCATGCATCGGCTGTTATCTAAGCATCGAAGTGACCTCGAAAGAAATCTGTTGGACGTAGATGGTGTCGATCTGCCACCCACCACCATTGCTCCAAACGAATCATGGTGTCGCCATCAAGGACCTCAAGACCACGCCTCAAGAGGAAAGCAACATCCAGATGCTGCCACCGCCCGAACCAGCAAATCGGTTCTTAGGTTTTCACCTGGATCTGTCCTTGTACCCTCCCGGTGACGCCACCGAGCGGAGCTGTCCGTTGATGAGGCGTCGGCCTCCTCCGAGCGGATCCGCCACTACGGGCCCCAGAGAGGCAGATCCGGCGGCCCCGGACGCGGAACAGGCGACGGAGAGCCGGGTGGCTGACTGCCACCGCGACGTCGCAGCCCGTGGCGAGCCGGCCGAGATGAGCTAGCAGCGCGCGGATCTGGTCCACTGTAGCACAGATCCGGCCACCCTCGGAGCAGTTCTGGCCTCCCTGGAGCGGCTCCGGCTGCCAGCCATGGCTAGGGTTCGAGATGGAGAAGGTGCCGAGAGGAGAAAGAAGGAGGGGATGAGGGGGCTGTCCCCATATGGCTGAGGTTGCACGGCTACATTGAGCCAAACGGTGCCATCTTGGGACCAACGCAATAATGCGTATGTACCGCGCGACCATGTAATCGACACATGAACACACGATGCTGCCTACCGGGGTAGCACATCGAGTCTGATCATTCCCTTTCTTGAAGGGATCTTGTGATGATCTCAGGCCGCCTTTGAACTGGTTATCCGTGCAGTTCATGCGTTGGCACTACCAAGGGGCAAGCTAAGGGCTGAGGGGGGAGGGGCAAAGTCCCCTATGTTCGATGCACCAATAAATATACACAAAGTTTTTTCATATATTTGCATAAAAAGTCTTCAATTTGACCTCAAACAAATAATTTATTGCATTTTTCCCCTTATGTTTTATTTCTGGCTTCACCTCCCATATGAGCCCGAAAGAGATATTTGGAAATCTGCAGTTGTGAAAACTGAACAGATCGGCGATGCATATGCATCTACTCCTATGGCTTGGTTGGCACCTAGTCACGTCAGGAGGCTTCTATATGGTTATTTGTCTGGAACAAATTAAAGCTCCAGGTCATGCGTACTTAGGCCATATTTGATACTATGGGCTAAACTTTAGCCTCCTATCACATCACATGTTTGATACTAATAGGAATATTAATTGTAGACTAATTACAAAACTAAATACATAAATAGAGGCTAATTCGCAAGGCGAATTTATCAAATCTCGCAAATCATATACCATGTGTAAACTTTTATCGAACTTTTGTTTCTAAAATAAGGTCAAAATCTACCGGCAAACCTGAAGTTTACTGCCGCATGCAGTCATCTGATAGAAGCTTCCATTCGAATATTGGATTTCACACGACTGCAGCCTTGAGAAGGTGGATGTGAGGAGGCCGAGGAGCCTGGCCAAGATACTCGGCACGGCCGTCTGCGTCGGCGGCGCCGTGGCCATGGCCTTGTTCAAGGGCCCGAAGCTGCTCGGCGACCTGCACCTGCACGCCCTCCTCCACTCGCCGGCGGGCACGGGCGGCAGGTGGGTGATGGGCGCGCTATTCCTCGTCGGCAACAGCTTGGTCGCTCTAGCTCATCCTACAGGTAGGAATGGATTCAGATCGAATACGCATGGAATCGAATCCGGATATCATCTTTTATTATATTTTAATTTGAATACGGATCGAATATGAATCTTGTCGGATACAAATATGAATGCGAATCTTGTCCATTCTTATTGGAGGCGTATACAAAATGAATAGTCCGAATACAGATTCACATTCGGATAGATTGTTTCATTGAGTCTATATTCTTCACAGATATGGATAATATCGAATATTTTATATTTTATTCGAATACGAATATGGATTTGGATAGAGAAAAATGCTGAAAAGCAAATTCGATATTTTCATTTAATATCCATATTAAAATTAGATACGAATGTGAAAATCTATATTGACGATTTAGTCGAATACAAATATGGATAATTCGGATGTCTGGACATCTAAATCCATCCTGCAGGTGCCCATCTGCAAGTCCTACGTGGACCCACTGATGCTGTCGGGGTGGATGTGCCTCCTGTCCACGCTGCAGTCCGCGCCGCTCGTCTCCTTCCTCCAGCCGGATCCCAGCGCCTGGAGGATCCACTCCCTCTTCGAGCTCTCCTTCTGCGTCTTCTCGGTACGTAATTAATGCTCTGGCTCACCATCAGCTCCGATCCCTCTGCTGTCCATGCCGCGCGCCATGGATGGACATACGCACTGAATCGCGGCAGTAATAACGGCGTGCGTTAGTGACGATTTGGGTGTGTGGTTGCACGAACGCAGGGCGCCATCGGGTCAGGCGTCACGTTCTGCCTACAGTCGTGGTGCATCTCGGTGAGGGGCCCGCTCTACTCGGCCATGTTCAACCCGCTCTGCACCGTCATCACCACTGCCTTCGCCGCCGTCGTCCTCCGCGAGGAGCTGCACGTCGGCAGGTCCGTCGTCGCTCAAACATCTCGATCGATCTCCTACCTCTGTAAGACATGTCCACTAACTAGAGCGATTTGCAATGTGTATGGTGTTGTTGGAGTTTCTGATGAAGAAACATCTTTAATTTTCTGATCGACCCATCAGCTTGTTGGGGGCGATCGCTATCATCGCGGGCTTGTACGTCGTCCTGTGGGGCAACGCGGGCGAGGTCAAGACAGGACCGACGACCGAGGCGGAGCACGGGGACGATCTGGAGAATATGGTGCCGCGGGCCGAGTCGCAGCTCGACGCCGGCAATGGCATCGCCGAGCCACTTCTGGCCGGCGGCGATCCGACGGCGGAGTACACCTAGAGGAGATTTTGCAGTAGCTTAGCCCGTTTCAGATCAGAGCTCGTCCTGGTTCTGTGTTGTATGATTCTATCATTGCCTCATTGGTGCAGGGTGCAGTACAGTGCGTTCCCATTTTTTTTTTTGTCATGGAGGAGTTTTTGGGTTGGTTGGTCAGTGGCCACGTTTGAGTTATGACCCGCACGCAGCTTATCTTGTATGGTTACTAGCAAATCTGTCCGTGCATTGCTACGGGTCTCTATTTTCTAGTGGTCTAATTTTTCTCCAAACTCTAGCATTATCTTCTAAACAATAATTTACATTTTGGTTGGCTTCACCTGTTAGAGCAACTCCAGCATGCCCTCTAAATAAGCCAATATTCCGAGTTCAGAGGGCGGAGATAAAAAAAACAAACTCCAGCAGACCTTCTGTTTTGGCCCCTAAAATGAAGAGCCCTCCAAATCCCTCCCACACCCTTAGGCTTAGGGGGTCTCTAGGGACCCTCTATTCCAAAATAGAAATTAAATAACAAGTGAGTTAATAAAAAAAAGAAGAGGGTTGTTTAGAGGATATTGCAGGAGTTCGGAGAAAAATCAAATCCGTAAAAATAGAGGCAACCCCCTACTGAAAGAAATAGAGAGCTTATTTAGAGGGTATTGCTTTTAGAATATACTTTAGAATAGATGGCTCCCTAGATACCCGTGTGTGTGGGAGTGGTTCTGGGGTCTCTATTTTAGAGGTCGAAGTGAAGGATCTGCTGGAATTCGATTTTTAACTCGTAACGTCTAACTTTAGAGTAGGAGCTTATTTAAAGGTTCTGCTGAAGTTCCTCTTACAATTTGAAACAGAGAAGTAGTATATGATTCTATTTTTAAATAGTACTTAGTTTCTGGTTTCTATTTTTTTAATCTGGTTTCCCATCTCTCTGTATCTCTCATTCTGCTTATCTTTTTTCTGATTGCGGATATAATGCAAAGAATTCTGGTCACAATGAGGTCAATAAACATACATATAAAGGTAAAAAATAAAAGAAGAAAAAGGAAGGAATAATGATTAACGGGTTTTGTAATGGGTTTTCACCTTAGCTTACCCTAGTCCATTATGAACTCTGGGGAAATGGTGCTTTTTATCTCTCTTGCCCTCCGTCAACAGAAGCCGCCGCCACTCCTCTCTCTCGTCTGGTTTCTTTCTCCCCGCTCAAACACAGCACTGACAAGAGATCAACAGTAACCACCAAATCAAATCTAAGCTGCACAACCGCACTCCCTCTCTACCAGCTATCTTCTCCGAATCAAAGCAATGCGAACCAAAATCTAGCACTAACCAAGCACCTCCGCCGTAAACCTTCCTCTTCGTCATTTCCCTCACCTGTCCGATGTATTGCCCGCATTGTCTAGCCAAGGTCTGCGGGCCTGAGGGCCATGGCCCATGGTTGTGCAGAAGTCATGGCGTGGGACCAAATCGTTGCGGACACTGGTGCAAAAAGCTGACTGTGCAAGGGATACACACAGTCGCACTCCTACAAGGCAGAGCACTGGAGTATCCGTGGCGACTGGCGAGCCATGACCGGGATGCGGCGGCGCCGGATCCCCTTGCCGCTGACCACCGGTAGCCTAGCACTCTTCCCAGACTTTGCCCAATTTGCTCTTCCACCTCCTCCGATATCTCACCTATGTGGTGTCTACGGCAAAAAGCAACCCATCGCCGGCTTGTCTATCCTTCTGCTATATATTTACAAGAAAACGACGTTATTTTCGAGCCGACAAGGACTTCAATACCGTTCAGACTCTGGCGCAAGCAGGGAGGAAGGGGCGCGCACCGCGCAGACGAGCCAGACGGGACTCGAAAAGGAATTGGACTGGCACCAACCGACGGACGAGACAAACCAATGGGCAGAACACACGAAGGATTTCTTTCTCTCTTCAATATTATTAGGTAAAGATAAAAGATATAATTTGCACGACATCAAATTCGCTCTTGATAAATTCTTGAATTTTTTTCCAAAATATCCAGAAACTAAAGGTTATTCTAGATATTACAGGAAAAAAGGTTTTCATGTGGTTTCGGGTTAAATATATTGCACTTCAAGCTTGAGATTGTGCCCTATAGATGGCCAAATGTGCCATTCGACACGATCCGGCACAAGCACGACGTGGCCTGGGACAATGCGTCCTATACAATTAGGCACACCAAGAGTATCGTATCGTGCCGTGCTGTACCTCGTGACTAGAAGCGAGCACGGGCACAGCACGACGGCATGTTGCTTGGGCCGGGCCAGCACGGCGGCCCGGTGAGCACGTCGTGCATCCCTGACCCGACGAGCGTTCTGCCCTAGTGGCGCCGCCGCTCCTCCGCAGATGGACCGGCGTCAAAGCGGCCAAGGCGAGGAGCACAACAACTAGTGGAGAAGAAGAAGCAACATCACGAGCAAAAGGAAAGCGGTGAGGCGAGGAGCGTGTGGTCAAGAATCGCGAGGGGAAGTAGCGAGACGAGAAGGCGGGGCCATGGGGGAGGGCGTAGCGAAGGAGAAGCGCGAGCAGCCGGGAATGAGAGGCAGAGGAGAGGCGCGCGCGATGCGAAAGCGAGGGGGCGGCGGGGGCATCATGGCCTTTATGCCTCCTTAACAATCTAACTTGGCACTAACTAATTTTAGTTCAAAAATGTATAGTATTTTAGCCCGGCTTTACCCACCCCGATCCTTAAAACTATTGGGCTAAAGTTTTAGGCCCTTAACCACCTCTGTAACGGACAAACCAAAGAGACATTAGATTTTAGGGTTACAACTATGAGGTGTTTTATGGTGGTTGAAAAGGTACCAGAAGGTATCATGAGGTACGGGGAGGTACCTTTCCTATTTTGGTAAGGTACCAATAGGTACCAGGAGATATCTTTTCTATTTTAGCATCGGTCCCACCTATTTTGATATAGTTTGGTACGTTTTTCTTGATACCTCTTGGTACCTTTGGGTACATTTTAATGTTTCAACCATTGAATTTAGCCTGATGGACGATCCTAATTTGTTTCAACCATTGTAAAATTTCTTTACAACTATACATATTAAAAAACTATATATACATAGATCTAGCAGGCTGGCACGGGCATGAGACAAGCCCTGCCGAGCCGTGCTCAGACCAGGCCAAAATTGCAGGCCACGTGCCGGTCCACGGACCTCAAGCTTTATGGCCATCCGTGCTGTGCCCCGATGGTTCTAGCGGGCAGAAAATCAGAGCCCAAGCCTGTTCAGTGCACTAACTGGGAGACGCCAGATTCCTTTTGGACAGAGTAAGGCCTACAAGCAATCAAGGATTTTCCCAGGCCCATGAACTTGCTCAACTTGAAAAATGACTTTTTTCCAGACCCATGAAGACTTGGACCAACTTGGAAATTGCTGCACGTGGGCCAAACAACTGGCGGGACGCTGCGCTATGGAGACAGAGAATACAGACAGGGAGAGAGACCAAACAAGGGGCTATAAGAGCATCTCCAACACATATCTAAAATTGGAGACCTAAAATTTACTTTAGGTACAGAAGAGAGAAAAATTTAGGTACATAAAACTTGCTCTCTCCAACAGCATACCTAAAACTGGAGACCTATTTTCTAGATACAAAACAATGATGAGTGAGACCCACCTGTCAGTGCCCCTCTCCATTCTCCTCTCAGGAAGGAAATAGGTATCCACCCTTTGGATTGCTATATTTTGGTTCAGGAGAGAGAAATTTAGGTTGAGTCCTAAAAATTTTAGATATAGGTATCCATATAGGTATGCTGTTGGAGCAAATTTTTGTTGGTTTTTAGGTATTCTGTTAGTTCTTAGGTATAGGTATCCTGTTTAGGTATGCTGTTGGAGATGCTCAGATATATTGCTACACGTAGCCGATCTCATAGGTTGTCTTGTGCAGTTCACGGTCGCACGATTGGAGGGAGGGGGGAGGGACATAGCGATCACGTGAGGTGTTTGCCAAGTATTTTAAGTTTGCCGAGTGTCTTTTGTCACTTTGCCAAGTGTTTGGCCTTTGGCACTGCATTTGCTGCATGTGTTTTGTTCGCAGAGTGTTTTGCGCGTAGCACTCGGCAAACCCTGTGTTTGCTGAGTCCCCGAAGGATTGCACTCGGCAATTAGCCAGTTTCCGGTAATGATTGTACATATTGTCTATTAAGTGTTTCAAAATTATGTGTCACTGTATTAATTAGACGGCCAATTAGATAATACCAATATTCTTGTCCTAAGGTCTTTTCATACATTTTTGTTATTTTTGCAGTTTGCTAAATCGATCAGTGTGGCACGACTGGAGACATATAGAAAAAGATAAGCCTCGACACAACAAGGGCAAACCTTCACATGCAAATTCATAATTTCTGCCGTTACCTCTGTTGGAAAGCGCTGCGTATAGTAGTGCGTGGTCAAGATCTGCAGCCTGCTCGGGGCTCTTGCAAGCAACCAATAAGCCCCCGTAGCGGAAGAAAACTCTACAGATATATTTATGGGAGGCAAGTCGTATGGACTATTTAGTCCAAGACCTGGTAGGACTCGTGCGTCCTTCCCGTTAGCGATTATCTAGCACCTCCAATCGACATTCTCCTTTGCCCTATCGTCATGGCGGCTAAAGGCACCGGCACCGGGAACGGCGATGCCGCCACCACCACTGTAGGATCATGCATCGCCGACGATATCATCCATCGATTGCAAGACCTAGGCGTAGGCACAAGCAACGCCACCACCCTGGACGGCGCCCTGTCCAGACAGCCAACATCGAATGCCGTCACCTCCAGTGGCTGCACGAGGTCGACGATCTCCAATCACAGGATGATGGTTGCTAAGCTTCACTCTCTCAGATGTCGGCGGCGCCGACTCCTCCAGTCACCCCCCTCCGCATCCTCCATAACCGACGGGCTGGGCGACGGCGGCCGCGGCGGTTTCCATCCGACGGGCCACGAGCTCGTCGGCCGCTTCCTCCGCGCCAAGATCGCCGGCCAGCCCCTCCCACGCGGCGCCCGCTTCATCCACGACGCCGACGTCTACGCCGCCGCCCCCGGCGACCTGGCGGCCACGCACGCGGCCGCGCCGGGGCCGGGGCGACCCGTCTGGTACTTCTTCAGCCCCCTGCACTACCACCCCGCGGGGATCCGGCGGCGGCTCAAGGGGGCGACATGCCGCCGCGTCGGCGGCATCGGGATCTGGCTGGTGTCCGGCAGCCACCAGGTGTTGGAGAAAGAAGGCGGCGGCGCCGGCTGGTACTGAAAGCACTACCAAAGAAGCTTACATCGGTACTGGGTGGTAACCCCCTTCAGTACCGGTTGTTCAACCAGTACTGAGCAATCGTGACCAGAGGGGGTAGCTTTAGTACCGGATAAATAACCGGTATTAAAGGAGGCCTTCGGTACCGGGTAGTCTCTCAACCCGGTACCAATGTGACCACCCCCCAGCACCGTATCTCATCTTTTTTTTTTTTTTCTTTACTCATTTTCTTCTCAGTTCCTTCTCAATGTCACATAACAATCTCATTATATACTTCTAAAATCACACAAGTTACCAAAAACGGCTCCAGCTTCTCAAGAATCATTCACAAATTCCTTTGCATACAAATTTCACAAAAATCAAACAAAAATCACAATCACAGATTTCACAAGTATCACTGCCACACGTTTACAAGAATCACAAGATTCACCATCACACATTTACAACAACTACTATCACACATTTACAAGAATCACAAGAATCAAAAGGAAAAAAAATCCTGGATTAGCTTCTCACCCACGTCGTCCGTCCCCGCGCCATGGAGGCCGCGCCCGCGCCCCTGGCCGGCCGCGCCCAGGCCGCCGCGGCAGCNGCCCCTGGCCCGCGCGTGCTCGCGCCGGCCGCTGCCGCGTCCCTGGTGTGGAGGCAGAGGGAGAGGGAGAGATGAGGATAAGGATAGAATGGTTGTGGAGGGAGAGGGAGAGCGAGAGGGACAGATAAAAAGGACGCCGGACTCTTCGGTACCGGGTGATAATACGCCCCGGTACTAAAGGGTGGGCCTTTGGTACCGGGTGGTGTTATCACCCGGTACCGAAGGGGTGTAGCTCTTTTAGTACCGGGTCGTAACATCACCCTGTACCAAAGGTCACTCTTTAGTACAGGGTGGTGTTACGACCCGGTACTGAAGGGTCCTCGGGGGCTACCAAGTTTAGACCCGGTACCAATGACCCTTTTGGTACCGGATCATTAGCAACGGGTACTAAAGGGGGTGACGGATGGCGAGTTTTCTAGTAGTGAAAGGTTGCTCTACCACGACGTGCTGGATAAAGAGACGGACAGGAAGAGTCGGACTGGGTGGCAGATGCGGGAATACGGCATCACGCAAGAGGAGGAAGACGGTGGCCGGCAACAGCTGGTTCTTTGCGAGGTGTATAGAGTACCAACGGGTGGCAAACGGCTACGCAAGGTCGCAAGCTAGCATGAATAACATACTCCCAGCATCCTGAGATACAAAGACATTGAATGATTCAAAATTTAAATTCAAATACATAGCATTCTAAGACTTTTAGACAAGTATTAAAGTAAATCACTTAAGTTCTGTTGTTTTTCCACTGCATATTTATCTTTTCTATTTCTTTCTCCAATGCTTAATTTTATGAACTGGACTTTAATTACGGCTGGGAAAGATCCCATAGGGTAAATATGTCTTTTGTTCTCTTCCTTAATCTGTCTTCAAATTGTTAGAATTTCTTGTATCACAAGATGGAGGAAGTATGTGTCATATCAATCATAACTTAGGTTCGGCTAGTTCATGCGTCATGAACTTCATTTCTATGAATGATGCCCTTTAATATGATCAGATAATACATTATGCATTATATTGGAACACTGGAACTGTGGAACATACATGAATTTCACAGCAAGTTCAATTCAAATATTCAATTCACGCTGAAATCTCGTGGAGTTGCAGCCTTCCATAAAGCCCTAGAAACATCAAAAAACACATGCCGCAAAGGGGTGTTTGGTTGCTAGCCACAATTTGCCACACTTAATCTTAGGCAAGTGTGGCAAGCCACAAAAAGTATGGCTAAGAAATTGAGCCACAACTTGCCATGCCTAAGTGAATATTGCCACACTTTTTTACTCTATGACAAATTGAGCCCAAAAGAATTTTGTCTAAGTTTATTTGCCAACCAAATACTAGCCATCTTGGTCAAACTTGCCTAAGCTTAGGTGTGGTAAAGTGTGGCTAGGAACCAAAGTTACCTCTTGCAGAATTTTCAGTCACACTTCTCTGCCCAGCAACCTCAACAAACAGATTCAGAGAAGGTCATATAAACCTCAGCGAACAGATTTTCCAAAATGTCAGTAGCTACCGAAACAGCCATGCCACAACAACTGAAGCTGATCACCATAGTGTTTCATGGCAGCGAAGTTAACAGCGACGCCACTCTGTGCAAAGCAACAACACGTCGACACACATATTGACCTTAGTGAGCTTAAACTAGCTCCCAGATCTAGGCAACAACGTACGGGGTACCAAATTGCTTTATAGCAAAGAGAAAACCTGACAAATTTAGTAATCTTGCAAATATGAACACAAAGGGAATGTGCAAGAGGGCTATATGATAGCTGATAAAGCCGGGACTGGGCTTCCATGCAAGTCAGCAGCTTCCAGGGACAGAGAAGATCTGCAATTCATGATGATACACACAAGACATCCGTCAACCTTCTGGCCCATGGCCCACCACTCAATCACTGTAATCTGAGCTATCAGACGAAGTAGCTTCATCAACAGCCTGGCTAGTCTTCTGTTGCTCAAAACTGAAACCTGCACAAACATGAATAGGCACATTAAGCAGTGTTGACCAGATTGAGAGAAAGGTCCAATTGCTAGACCGCGTTAAGTGACCTGAAACATTCTTCTTGACATAATTATGAAAAAGCTACAACAATGTACTGTTAACATGAAATTAATATCCTACATTCAGATTATTGACAGTACTTTTCAAAGGGTACCATCCAGACCATGTCATCCCTAAGGATAAAAGGAAACAAAAATGACTATCAAGAAAAATTATTGAAACAATTAAAGAGTCTCATTTTCATAACATAACTAGCTACTTAATAAAGTCCCTCCTTTAGCATAGCCTTTAGACTTATCTGATAATAATGGGGACATTATCACCTACACTCCCACTGAAAGAGCACAATATAGTCTGACAAGATTATCTGTATGCTTCTGATACTTCTTGTGCTGTGGCCATAGGCACACTGCTGGGTCATCAAGCATCCAGGTGCTGTCATTCTTATCTCTACCTATATAATATTAAAGAGAGGAACGTTTCGTCCATCCATAGCACATTTGCAAAAAAAACCCTGAGTTTCAGATGAATCAACCCACAGTCCGTTTGCACCAATGTACAAAATAGATGAATATATTTTTTACTATGGCCGATTTCACGGACATTAGTGACACAAATGCCGCTCTAAAATGAATTATGAAAACCAAAAATGCCACAGCTTGGATAAAATATAGATGCAGGTGCTGTGTATTGACACTGTAGGTAAAACAACAAAGGCCAGACAAAATGCTGGAAGACAACAAAAATATGCAATGCTGCTAGGGCCTACCTCAGACTCTAATCGATAAAATTGCTGTGTAGATGTGACATATCATACCCTGTTTTCTTTTTTATCTTCACATGAGAATACAGATTCTTTTCATGTATAACTCCAATCAATCAGTCCAAACTGTTTATTTTGTTCAACTGAGAAGCCAACCCAAAATCTAAATATTCAGATTCTAATTAATCTGATATATTCTTTTTCTTATTTCCATGATTTGCATATATAAAACAAGACAACATTTAAATAAGAACTGGGAAGTTGTCAAGGGTCAACTTACTTGCAGAAGGCCAAGGGCCCTCATTGCAGTCTACTAGAATTAGCTGTGGAGGTGGTAGAATCTTAATTTGCTCAAAAGGTACACCAAATGAACAAAGAAGATCTAGAATCCTGTGAACATGGTCATAAACCTCGCGACATTTAACTTCAACAGTAAGGTGCTTCAATGTAAAGGCCTTCGCTGTATGATAAGTTGCCCCCGTTTCCACTAAATCGTCATGACCCTTTCAGAACATGTACACCAAGTCAATTTCACCATACATGCTAATTTTAAATAGACAAGCTATTACAAAGAAAAAACATTCACCTCAGAGAACTGAAGAATGAGCTTCTCTAGATTTGGAGAGTGTTGGAGCAAGCTGCTTAGTGCCCTAAGGCTAGCGGTACTGCACCACTCATTGATCAACAAAGTTTTTAACTTGCTAAACATAGGGCATCTTGTCAAGTCCTTCCTGAAAATAAACTGCATAGAGCGAAAAGGTGTAAGAGTTACTCAACATGTAAATTTATTACTGTACAAACAGGCTGAGACAATGATACTTAATTCAATTGGAACACTTTGTATGTATTTAGCATCCAAAATTGATTAGGAGAAAATCAGTGACATGATTTCTATTAACCTTCTTTGCAAAGTAAAACAACTATATATACCAACCGAAGTCCTGCTAAAGACTCACAAATCATTATCAAATGCACATGTTCTGGAGTTAATATATTAGGTGTTCTAGAAGCACTAGAAAACTTTGCATAAACAGTAAAACAGTCATCATAAACAGTTAAAATAGATGTTCTCAGTGGAATATTATGATTGGACAACACCTAATACATCGAAACAAGCTGTGTAAGTAAGCGTGAATGACTTGATGCATATCTGGATGTGGGCGTATGGAGAAGAACAATGAAAATACAATGATAGAAATTAAGGGCCAAGTGCGACAATACCTCTGTTTGTGCGGATGTCAACTCCAAGTGTGTACAATTTGACAAACCATCAAGGAGAATGGAGGTACTGTCTCCATTTGTTCGAAGGCACCCTGAGCACTTTCCGCAACCACCAGTCTCGTAGTTGTTATCGCAGCAATCAACACAAGTATGAAGCCTAACAAAAGCTGACACTAATGAGGGCATGTTCTCAAGCAAAGGAGTCCATCCATAACAATCGGCTAGTTGCAGGACCATGAGGTTTGGAAGAGCGATTTCTGGGCGGGCCCCACTCTCGAAATGACAGTATGTGATGCTTAGACGCTTTACTGAAGGGGATATGATCCTGGTGGCTTCAATGTCACAGCCTTTCATCCTTACATTCTCCAACAATGGGCAGCTTGAAAAATCTAGGCATGAGGCCTTCAAGTTCACACTGGATAGTTCCAACATCCTCAAGTGATTGGAGCCTTTGGAGATGATAATCCCCGCATCCATAACCCAGCGTTCACCGCCAGTGTTATTGCAGACACGAAGAACCTGAGCCTCCCTTGACAAACCGTATCTGATCCACAGTTCCAAATAGCGGAAGGCCTCAGCCTCATCATCAGAATCTTCAGTCTCATAGGAATTGATCTCGGCGACATCCACAGGCGAAAGGTCGCGGAAGAGGAGGAGAGAGTTTACAAATTTGTTCAGATAGCTGGCGCTCTTGAACTCGTAGTCGTCGGCACCATTGACGCGCAGGGCCGGTGCGGACTTCCACATGTGGCGCCACCGGCGGGCCAGCAGGCACGTCTCCACGGCCATGCTCGACGGCAGGAAGGAGAGCACGCGGTGGAGCACTTTGTCTTCTAGTGCGCTGAGCCGGTCCGTGCCGCCAGCTGCGGCCGCCGTCTTGCTTCTCGCGGCCTCGCTCCCCGGGGGCATTTCGTCGAGCAGGCGGCGGGCGTGTTCGCTGCGGGAGAGGAAACAAATCAAGCGGTCGCTTCCGACTTCCAAGGAGTCCCGGCAAACAAGGAGGGGAGCGGTTGTGAGGGAGAGAGTGCTCACCGTGGTATCACGTTTCACGTCGCCGGTGCGCCTGCAGCTCGCCGTCGCTGGGGCGGAGGGGAGGAGATGGGAGGCGCGGAGAAATACAGATGGGTCGCGAGTTGCTTTATTTGATTTTGATATTTATTTTTGGGAGGTGGGTGTTTTCACTGCACATGGGGCCCGCAAGGCCTTAGACACAAATCCAGTTGGCTAGTATACAAACATCATGGCTTCAAATTTTTTTTAAAAAAAAAGTTAAAAAAAGTTCCAGCCTCCACAACGGTACACAGCCTATCACGGCTTCATCTGGAGTCTTCTTTTTCGGAAAAAAAGAAATAGAAACGAACGCTAAAGGGCTAGAAATTTGGACTAAGATCGTGTTTCGAAGCTGTCCACGTACACGTATCACCACGCTTGACGTCTAGCCGCGTTGCAAAAATTGTTCCCCCACTTTTCTAGTTATACAAATATTTTTTGTCTGAAAAAGAATTTGGTTACTAGGTTAAACTAGATATGTGTCCGTGCGATTGTTATGAGCAAATAAAAATAGTGCGAACGTGCTTCGATAAACAACAAAACACATGTGTACTGACATCATCAAACAAAAATAACGTGAATTGCACTCACACTCATAGTTATATTATTAAAGCGAACAAGACTTTGCCCCTCTGTCGTTCCTCCATATCGTCTTTGCTATGGCGGGGAAGCTCGGATCCCCGGCCTTGCCCCTCGCGCCGCCCGGCTTGGCCGTCGGCCTAGCCCCTGCGGATCCTCGGCTCTGGCCATCCGTCTGCTCCCGCGGTTGTGCCCCCTTCCCCCCCTCCCCCGCTTTGGCCAATTTCGGTCGCCCTGGCCTTAGCGGCGGTCGCCCCGCCCTACCCTACCCCCGTGATCGGCCGATTCCGGCCGCCCCGATGTGACCACGCTGCCCTCGACCTTTTGCCACAGTTGCATAGGCTGCCTTGCGTCGTCTCCTTTCCCCGACCCTCTCCGTGGATGAAGCGGCTCCCACTCGACCACCATGGTCTGCCTCGTGCCGCGCCTTGGCCGTCGTGGGAGAGGCCGCAGGGCTGGTGAGGCGCGAGGTCACTGGGGCCAAAGAGCCAAGACAGGCGAACGACAGGCGCGTGAGAACGACACGAGAAGGGGAAAAGGGAGACGGAAAAAGACAACGTCGGAGGGGGTCAGAGTCGTCCACCAGTTTTGGTGGGATGGATTCGTCCCTCTTTTTCGAGAAATATTCCTCTTAGATGTCGTTTCGTCCTTACTGTCTCTCAACCAAACATCGAGAGGGATGGACTCGTCCTCTCTCATCCCGTTCGATCCCTCCAACCAAACACTCTTAATTTGTATTTAAAGATAAATAGTTAAAAGAATTATTTTATTCATCTTGCCGAACCCAGCATTGTTTAGATGGAAAGGTAATTTTTTCTCGTCAAACTTTATCATGTAATATGTTTACTTGCAAAAACAAAAATTTTTTCTCGTCAAACTTTATCATGTAATATGTTTACTTGCAAAAACAAAAAATATTTGATTTGCGATTAGCGAGGGAATTTTTTTTATCTCTACGAATAGCTAACAGTGTTTTGTTACTGTTCCTATTATTATGTACTCCCTCCGTTCCAAATTGTAAGTCATTCCAACATTCTTGAAAAGTCAAAGCATCTTAAGTTTGACCAAATTTTTACGATAAAATACTAACATTTATTATATCAAATAAGTATCATTAGATTCTTCATTAAATATATTTTCATAGTTATATCTATTTGGTGTCATAAATCTTTGTAATCCTCTCTAAATTTTTGGTCAAACGTAAAATGGTTTGACTCTCCAAGATTGTTGGAATGACTTACATTTTGGAACGGAGGGAGTATAAAATTATGGATAACAAAGTGAACTATCGGCGGCACGTTTTCTCTCTATCACAATTTGAACATTTTTTTAAGGTGGACTTTTATTCTTTTGCCAGTCCATTTTTTTTTCCCTCTTCGTATCTTGCAATCTTCTAAATGGGCCCTGACTTCCGCGCTCTCTCTCGCTGGCCTCATTGGGCCCAAACTGCATCGGATGAACTGGTGAAGAAGCAAACAGGCCCCAAGGCTGTACAAATACAGAATAACTATAATAAAAAAAGGAGGGGAGCAGGCTCCATTTGCGACTCGTTGCGTCTCCTCCCGTCCTGCGCCGGCGGCAGGCGGTGGCGACGAGCCGGCGAGTCAATCAAGCTTCACACACACAGGTGAGCTCGCAGCGAACACCCTAACCCTATCCACCTTCCACCCCATCTTCCACTCTTTCTCTGCGGCGGGGTGCGTGATGATTGTTCGGTTTCGCAGGCACAGGTGAGCTCGCAGCGAACACCCTAACCCTATCCACCTTCCACCCCATCTTCCACTCTTTCTCTGCGGCGGGGTGCGTGATGATTGTTCGGTTTCGCAGGCATCGTCGCCCGCCACCTGTTCGACGGAATGCCTCCAGGCGGCGAGGCTGCGAGGATAAAGAGGCGGGCAGTGGTGGGAGGTGTGGACCTCCTCAGCGCACTCCCAGATGAGCTGCTCCGTATGGTGCTGTCCTTTCTGCCGTCGCGTGATGCGGTGCGGACATCAGTGCTTGCCCACCGATGGCGTCACCAGTGGAAGGAAGTGGGCTCCCTGCGCGCCACGGATGACAAGGCTTTCCAGAGCGAGAATTGCCTGAACAAGTTCGTCAACCACCTGCTGATGTTCCGCAACCGATCACGATCGCTTGACGTGGTCGACATCAAGTCCTATGGTGACGGAGGCTTCGATTTCGATGAGTCATGCATGTACATTGATGTCTGGATCAAATATGCTTTGGATCTCAAAGTTCAGGAGCTTCGTGTTTGCATCACATCAGATGAAATTATTGAAAAAGGAGGCGAGGATGAGTGCTGGTCACTGCCGTACATGCTTATCACCTCTGAGCACTTGACAAGGTTGGAACTTATTCATGTGCAGTCGAAGGACCACCCTCTTGACTTTTCAAGCTGCCCAGTATTGAAGTATCTGAAGATGGAGTTGTGCGACCTCCTTGTCGACAAAATTGTGTCTCCATCAGTACAACATCTGAGCTTCACCTACTGTGGTTTCATGCCAAACACCCGCACCCGAATCTCTGCCCCAAGTCTCATTTCCCTGGAACTAGTTGACTGTAGGGGAAGGACTCCTTTTCTTGAGAGAATGCCGTTGCTAGTGTCAGCATTTGTCAGACTCCGGTATTGTTGTGACTATTGTGATAACAGTTATGAGACTGGTGATTGTGGGGACGATTCATGTGAGGGATGCACTGGTAGCAATATTGAGAACAATACTTGTGTGCTTCTTCAAGGTTTGTCAGGCTCTACTAATTTGGAGTTGACATCTCAAACAGCAGTGGTATGCTTGCATTTTGCTCCTAACTTCTTATAGTAGTTCACACATTGTTTCTCTCCTGCATTTGTTCTTATGCATGGATATACAGTTAATGATATTTCACACAGTGACAAATAAGCTGTCTATATGCACCACCAGATTGAGCGCCTCTATTGTTATTAGATTGTTATACTATTCATTCGTATTTTCTTGAGACTTCTGAAGCACTTAGCAGTATAGCTTTTGTAGTTTATGGAAAATATACTTTTGAGAATTGTCAGTGAGCCATTTTAACTACAGTCAGACTTCAGTTGTGCTGTCAATTAGAGAATATGTATTACTCTCTAAATAAGAGTGGCACAGACTATGGCATGTGTCACAAATCTTTGACTGCTTTGTCCTAGATTTGGATATCAAAGACCTAATGAATGCTCTAATTAGCATTAATATCATTGTCTCATCTCATTTATAGTGCAGTAAGTTAATTCTTTCAGTATTCTTACGCCTTTCCCATTTACGCAGTTTGTATTCCGAAACGATTTGAGATGTTGCCCTGTATTTAGCAAGTTGAAGACTTTGTTACTCAATGACTGGTGTGTAGCAGCGAGCCTTGGTCCATTAATCTGCTTTCTCCAGCACTCACCAATTTTGGAGAAACTCACTCTTCAATTATCTGAGGTGCGTGGTTTCTGTTTAACAGCTTATCTATTTGAACCTAGCATGCATGGTGGATTTAACTTGGTTTGCATGTTATGAAAGATCCCTGAAGATTTAAAGGAAACTGGTGGCAGTTATGGCATTAACAAGCAACCATTTTTATCGAGGCGCCTTACTGTTGAAGTGAAATGTCACAAGCCAGATGAGCGGGTTCAGAAAATTTTAGAAGTACTGTGTTCTTGTGGTATACCTCATGAGCAAATCAAGATCCTGCAACCTCCAAAGCAAGTTAAATCCAGATGCAAGGACCCTTGGCCTGCTGGAAGTAAGTTTAATATTGAGAATCTTTTATCATTTTCATGTTTCTGCAATCTGTTTATATATGTGCTTGGATGAAATTGAATTCTGTCATATTGACTAGGCATGTAAAATTATGGAGTTCTATTAAGGTCACATATGAAGTGTGTATTCTCAGATATGATAGATTCATTGCTTGTTCACAGCTGACTAGAAGAGGGTTTACATTTCACAAGGTGGATTGTAGGATAGGTCCCTGGATCCATATGGCACAAAATTGGTAGTCCTTGACTTCCATGCCTCAGGATGGTAGGAGCCCGGGGAAAGAGATAGATTTGATTCCATGGTTTAATATGTTTCTGTGCAGTAAGTTGCATTGGAAGTGCATGTGTGGGTGTAACTAAGTCACAGGCCAATGAAGTCACTCGGTTGGGTCCCTAAGCTAAATTTCTGGGTGAAAACCATGGTTATACTGTTCCAGGATAAAAAAAATTACACTATGGTTGGCACTCTTGGCCTGAATGAGCTTGCAACCAAACAAACCTACTTTATATGTACATAAGCAATTCCATGGAAAAACGGCAGAACTAATTTGATGAGATGGCATGAATCGAATCGTCCGTTTACTACCTAGTTCTCCTAACCACTATAGCTGTATGGTATGAACATAAGATAGTTCCAGTTTGGTTCCGATAACCAAAAGTACACTTTAGTCTCACTTGTTTATACCACCTAACTGTAAATACCAGCTAGTTATATGAGTACAATACAAACAATACTTGACTCTTTCCAATTTAATATCCTACTAGTTCAAAAATACAATGTTTCCCCACAACCTGATTGCCACAGTTGTGAGGATCACAATTATCATGTTCCCTGTCCAGCATCGGCAACCATTGCTTGACATCCTCCACAAGGTCATCTGGTAGATCACTGTGGCAAGAGACATGAAGTGTCAAATGTACTGTAGGGAAAGAAAAGGTGTTTTGATACATTCAAGAGGACCTTTCACCTTTCAGAATCTGGGTGCACTACAAAACTTACACACGCACCTCCGCAAATATACTGTATGTATAGTATTTTGACCAGTGTTGCATCAAGAAATCAAAGCTCAGTGGACCACTAAAGCAAATTTGCATGATCTGCCGAGACAATACTGTGTTATTAAATAATCGCATTGCTAGTTTCTAGCTGAGAAATATCATAAAAACAGAAGCCCGTCGGCATTTGAGTGTCGTATAAGATCTTATTCGTATTTCAAATATTCATAGACCTTGGTGGCAGACACAAGGAACTATGCAATTGGTGAACAGGTATTTTATTTGGAGCTAGTATCTGTTAGTATTTAATTTAAGTCACCAATAGATTCCTATCTGAGTCATGCATACCCCTAGCTGAGCATACCAATCACACATCACCATCCATCACTTTAGTTTGGATCTTCTATGGTTTCTTCAAGCAGTGCTCCTTTAGTGCTTGGAAAGAGAGACATTTGCTCGAAAGCAACAAGTGACATTATTTCTTGACTCATCCACTAGTAAATGGAATGTCATCACATCTGAGATAGATGTCCTATTGGACCATGCAATTGGTGTGCACCTGTTGTTAAGTCTAATGCCGATAGAAAGGTGAATGCAATGTGTCATTGGCACTCATTCAGTCGGTATTCTTGATATCAGTTGGTACTGATGGTTACCTAAAGTGCCAATTGGCCTATTAAGTAAAGGCAATACCCACAATAAACTATTCATTTTTTCTGACAGAAGCATACACTTAGTGCAGTGTAGAGTATCCCACTTGTGTCCTGGAGATCGCGGGTTTGAATCAGCCTCCTGTCAAAATAAACAAGGTTAAAGCTGCCTAGAAATTTATCACCAGACCCAACCTTGTGTGGGAGCTTTGAGTACTGGGGACACCCTTTTTTCAACATTTTTCAAACGTAAATAAATACTGTGATCAATGATTAAAATAATATAAGTTCAAAACCACAACTTGACCCAGCTGATTTTCTTGGCTTAGAACGCGAAGACCAACATGGCACAAAAAATAACATAAAATGAGATATTTGAATGCTAATCTTTTTTTTTCTCGAACATGAATGCTAATCTTTATTCTGTTCTGAAATTAGGATTTTATTTGGGAAATGATTCTCCAAAATTTAGCGGTATTCTCCAGACCAGTTGTATGAAATGGTCTGGGCAAGGGTACTGCAGTTTAAGCATGTAGGCAATGACACCCTCCTACTAGCTCAAGTGGTCTAATGCCCAAGCCAACTTATACTACGATTTAACACTGGTGGCTTTGTGCTATGTTCCTTCAACCCATTTCTTTGCCAAGAGCATGTGTTTTAGCCACCTCCCCATGGAACCCTGTGATAGTCCATTGGCTATTAGTCTTTAGCAGCATTTACCTTTTGGCACCAGTATGCCACACTACTGTATTGAATTGGTTTGAATCAGAGCAAAGTGTGGGTGATGGGTATCCTAGGTACTTCACCTCTTGAAACAATACAAGAGGAAAGAAAAACATCACAGTACACATATTACAGATTCTTGATTCGAGCAGCATGGTCATGAGACTTCTCCATTTATGTTTTTATACTACGGAAATAACAACTGCTGCAATGGATACTTGGTCCTTGGGAACAACAGAACGGGGGTCAAAAGCTAAAACAACTTGAGTCTATGTGCTAAAGCAATGAAGATTGTATTAAGTAAAACATTTTTTTCTTAAAATGATGTGCTCTCTTTGTTTGCTTCCATAGACAGGGATGAGATGATCTTAATAATGCTGCCTTAGAAAACAACTAAAAATAATCTGTGAAAACTTTAGGTCGTTTCATGTTAATAACATCCTTGTAGCTTTGTCATAATTAAATAAAGTTGAATGCTGCAGGCCAGTTTTGAGCCATTGAACTTAGTGTGCCTTTTAATGTTTGTGCAGGCCTCAGTTTTGAGCAGCAGAGGACATAGTTTGTCTACAGATGGAGCTACCTTACTTGATAATTCAGAATGCCTTTTTGATTTGTCAACCATGAGGTTGGCCCTATCAGGAATTGTGGATGTGTCATCAAAACTATTCAAAGGAGCTGATTACTTCTATGTTATCATAGCTGGCTTCAGTGGCCATCATGGTCCCTTTCATGTACATTTCTGGTGCTTAACTTCAATCTTGGATGATGTCTTTGCTGCCACCATTTTGTTTCCCTCACGTTAGTGTCACTGGAACCTAGTTTACCTCTAAGATCATGCTATATGCTTGCTTTTCATAGAATTGCTGTCCATGTTATCAGAGAATTATCATGTGAGCTAAACTTGCTGTCATGCAACACTACGGTGGTCCGCTAAAGTTTCTTGGATTCTGTCAGCATGCCTGCTATGGTGAGTGTTTGACTGTATGCAAATTTATTTGAGGATTATCAAGTTGGCTGAGTTAAGTCCTTGTTGCCATATAAGCTAAACTTGCTGTCACGCAACACTTGTGTGTTTGGTATATGCTCTGATGATGCGAAACTAGGAATACTCGCAATGGCCAGGTTGTGTTGTCGAGATTTACATTTGGTGGCATCAAATTTCTGTCCACTTTAGTTTCTTCTTAGTACTTGCTATTGTGCCTGTGTGTTGCTATTATCTCAATTAGTGATTGGAAAATAGTAGTTTCATGGCACCTAAATATTTCTGTTCCAAATCGTGAGACATGCAAGTTTTCCACGACAGGATCGATCTTTTTGCTATGAGCTATGTATCTTAAGACCCCCAGAAACTTAGCTGTACAAAATGATTGAAATATAAAATTTGCTCAACAAAATTGAGCACCATGTAGAATATTTCAGTGTCATCTGTTCTAGGAGGCACGTCAAGATGTACGTGACAAGCACACATCCTGCTCAGCCCTCACTGGATGAAGGAACCAAAATTCCCAATCTCAAGGATCCAAGCAGGCGAGTATGCACACACATTGGTTGACATCGACAAGCTAGCTTTCCGGCCTTGGCGTGACGTCGATATATTCCGCCTCTCTGACTCAAGCTAAATCCCCTGATGTGAGTCCCCAAATACAAATCTCTTCAAAAGTCACTGTTGTATTCTCAATGCCATGCAATTCATCGTCGTACTCATCTCCATGTCACAGTTCTGCCATGCAATTCATCGTCGTACTCATCTCCATGTCACAGTTCCAGCCTAGACAATTCCACACAGAGGGTATGATTTTTAATTTTCACTACTGGAGAACTCGCCATCCATCCACCGTAATCGGTCACGGATGGAAAGGACCCGGTACCAATGCAGCATTGGTACCGGGTCCAACGGTCAATAATTCTGCGAGCTCATTGGTACCGGGTCGTGGCACCACCCGGTACCTATGAGGCAACATTGGTACCGGTTGGTGTCACCAACCGGTACCAATGAGCCTCGAGGCCTTTGGTACCGGTTGGTGACACCAACCGGTACCAAAGTGGCCCCCTTTGGTACCGGATGGTGCCACCAACCGGTACCAAAGGGGCTCTGCGTATAAATCCCCTTCTTCCTCCCCCAGCCCGAGCCATGGCTCATTTCTTCATCCTCCATTGAGCTCGGGTTGGGGAGCTCATGCCCAATTTTTCCATAACTTTTGGAGATTTTGCAAACCAAGTCCGCTAGAAGGTTAGCAACTTCATCCTCTCTCTTTTGACGTTTAGTATGGTCTATTTCATGCCCTATGTTTTGAGTAATTTGTGTTTTGTGGAATGGATTGAAATAAGAGATTTTAGATTGAATCTTTATTTTTATTATGAATTTGTAATAGAGAATCACTATATAGTTAGTTGTTGCATGTGTAGAGATGATGCACAAATTTTTAGACATTGTTTAGATTTTTGGATTATTTGTAGAAACTTTAAATGATTTTCATATTTATGCTTATTATGATTTTTAGATATTCTAAATGATATTCATATTTAGGGTTATTAGGATTTTTAGTGATTATAAATGAAATTCATATTTAGGCTTATTACGAAATTTAGAATTACATCTTTTTAGAGGCTTCAAATGACGTTGATATTTAGGGTTATTAGGATTTTTCGAGATTATAAATAATATTCTTATTTAGTTAGATTTTAAATTCAATTTTACTTCTCATGGTTGTCAATATCTTGAACTAAAACAATCCAACTCTTGGCATGCCTATGATGATATCAAATTTTACCTAGTTTTCTAGCTGGGTAACATATGATGACCTTGAGCTTGAGCTTGTATTGTATAGTTATGCTTCTCATGGTTGTCATCAAACCATGGGACACATCCATGCCCAAGCAACGGATCGGTTGTGATGGTTGGGCTGGGTGTGTCTCATGGTTCCATGCCTACCATGAACCAATTTTGTTACCACCTGTAATGTTTCTTATGCTCCAAGTTCAAGGTCAAATGAAAGACAACGTATCTGAGGCAAATCACTCCTTGAATTTTTTTTTGAGATGAGCAAAAGTAACACGTTGATGATTTTGGAATGTGGTTGTGTAACATCTTTGTGGTGGCATCAAATGATGTTGATGTTTACGGTTATTAAGATTTTTAGAGATTATATATGATATTCTTATTTAGGTTTATTACGAACTTTAGAAATTAGGGATGAATTTTTCATTGTATTTTGTGAATAGATGAATCGGCAATGGATGTACAACGCGGATAGACGCTCATCTGACTTCATTAATGGCGTTCATCAATTCCTCGACGCAGCAGAGGCTAACTCGACCTCGGGTTTTATATGTTGTCCATGCAAGGTCTGTGAGAATAAGAAGGATTATCACATCTCGAAGAAGGTGGTCCACACACACTTGCTTATGAGTGGTTTCATACCTAACTATATCTGTTGGACCAAACACGGCGAAGCGGAGATATTGTTTGAAGAAGGTGATGAAGAAGGTGACGACAACATCCCGGACTTTGCACAATACGGTGCCTTTGCAGATGATACAGCAATGGGCGAGGGTGAAGCGGTTGCAGAAGATGAGGATGATGACACCTTAGGTGGCATGATCCGTGATGAAGAGAAAGACTGCGAAAGTGCGAAAGAGCGGGAGAAGATGAAGCGTTTGTTGGAGGACCACAAAACATTGTTGTACCCAGATTGCAAAGAGGACCAAAAAAATTGGGTACCACACTGGAACTGTTGCAATGGAAGGCAACTAATGGCTTGTCTGACAAAGGTTTTGGAGAGATATTGAAAATGATAAAGAAGATGCTTACAGAGGGCAACACATTGCCCGAAACAACATACGAAGCAAGAAAAATCGTTTGCCCTCTAGGACTGGAAGTACAAAAGATACACGTATGTCCCAATGATTCTATCCTTTATTGGGGCAAGTCGTACGAATCTTTGGATGCCTGTCCGGTTTGCAATTGTTCGCGGTATAAAATCAGGCGAGACGACCCTGGTGATGTTGAAGGAGAGCCCCCCAAAAAAAGAGTCCCTGCCAAGGTGATGTGGTATTTCCCTATAATACAACGTCTGAAGCGCTTGTTCAGAAACAAAGAGCATGCTAAATTGCTGCGGTGGCACAAAGAGGATCGAAGGGAAGACAATATGTTGAGACACCCCGCTGATGGGTCGCAATGGAGAAAAATTGACAGAGCGTTCCCAGACTTCGCAGAAGATGCAAGGAACATAAGATTTGGTTTGAGTACGGATGGCATGAATCCTTTCGGTGATATGAGCAGTAGCCACAGCACTTGGCCCGTGACTCTTTGTATGTACAACCTTCCTCCATAGATGTGCATGAAGCGGAAGTTCATTATGATGCCAGTGCTAATCCAAGGGCCAAAGCAGCCTGGCAACGACATTGATGTGTATCTAAGGCCACTGATTGAGGAACTTTTGTTGTTGTGGGGCAAAGATGGTGTAAAGGCGTGGGATGAGCACAAGCAAGAGGAATTTAACCTACGAGCATTACTATTTGTGACCATCAATGATTGGCCTGCACTTGGTAACCTGTCGGGACAGTCAAACAAGGGATACAAAGCATGCACACATTGCCTAGAACACACCGACTGCATTTACCTGAAACATTGTAGAAAGTGTGTGTATCTTGACCATCGTCGATTCCTTTATGAGAAACATCCGCTAAGAAAGAAAGGAAAGCATTTTTAGGCGGAAGGTCGTAGCAAACCAAGGCATCGGGATGGAAAATATGTATTTGCTATGGTAAAAGATGTGAAGGTGGTCTTTGGGAAGGGACCTGGCAGCCAGCCAGCGGCAAGTGAAAATGGAAAGGCGCCCATGTGGAAGAAAAAGTCAATATTCTGGGACCTACCATATTGGGAGGTCTTAGATGTCCGCCATGCAATTGATGTGATGCACCTGACGAAAAATCTTTGCGTAAACGTGCTAGGGTTCCTTGGTACTTACGGAAAGTCAAAAGATACGCTTGAAGCACGACAGGACCTAAAACGTATGAAACAACGAGATCCCCTGCATCCTGAGAAAAGAGAGAAAGGGCGTTGGAACTTGCGTCCTGCTAGCTACACTCTAAGCAAGGAGGAGAAGACCAGCATGTTTGATTGCTTGAACAGTATTAAGGTCCCATCCGGCTACTCATCGAATGTAAAGAGTCTGATAAATATGAGCGCGGCGAATCAGAAGAGATTCATGCCCTCTGACTACGACCGCCAGCTTGCAAAGTCTTATGATAAGCAGAAACAACAAGCCAGCAGTGGATCCTCGGTGAAGAAGGCGGCCACTCCTAAGAAGAAACAAGTCGGTCAGAGCTCGGCTAGGAGGACACAAGGGCAACAGGAATACGACGACGAACAACTTGCGTTGTTGTGCGCGCAAACGGGCCTCTCATCGGCAGAACTTTTAATGGGCACGGGCGAAATTCCTAAGGCAACACCAGTGAAAATTTGGGAATTTGAATATGGCAAACCAATGGTGCCCCCAGATTCTTTGAAGTCCCTAACCACTCAAGCGTTCTGATTTCATGAGTGGTACATGAAGGCATCCAAAAAGGGTAGACGGATGCTCAATGTTTTGATAAAAGACCGTGACTACTTCCAAGGGCATAGTCTCTTGATTTTGGATTTCAAGGATGTGTATATGTTGTACCGTCAAGATGCCATAGACCTCTCATTGATGAGCTGCTGGGTTGTGTAAGTTTCTTTCACTGATCTATTCTCGCAATACTTGCTTTCTTAATTATAATTTCCAACAATAACAATCTATTCTTGTCATGTAGGATGGAGATCCATACATGCCACGAAAAATCGTATGATGATGTCGGCTTCATGGATCCATGCATGGTAAATGCCGTAACTGTAGCCAGTAAGCCACTAGAGACGGTGGACAACATATACTTGTACCTGGAGAGACAAAGAAGCAAGACTTACATTCTTTTGCCATACAATTTCAAGTGAGTACTTCTCTCTATGTATGTATAACTTTAAGACTTTGTTCTCAATACTTGTGCATGTGTGTTGTGTGTGTATATATATATATATATATATATATATATATATATATATATATATATAGGGCGAGGCTAAAATGCAACAAGGTGCATTTTGTATAGGAAACGCACAGACCCTGGGCGTACTACCGAAAACTACCGTAACGCCCGCGCGCGCGCCAGAAGAAGAAAAAACGCGCCCGCGCGCCAGCGCCCCGCGCGCGCGCCCGCGCCAGCGCCCCCGCTGTGGGCTTTCTAGACTTTTTCCAGACTTTTTCTTCGTGGGCTTTTTTCGGGCTGGATTTTCTTTTCGAGAATTTTCTGACTACAAATAAGCTTTTTTCGAGACTTTTTCTTGGAATTTTTATTATTTTTCGCCGGGCTATGGGTGATAAGGGGGTTAACACGGGCGGGGACTTACAACTCACAAAACTAAAGTGACACAATGACTAAAACAACGGGTACAGACTTACAGCTCACAAAAATAAACTGACACAACGACCATTAAAAGTTTTTTAAACAAAAGACTCATTTGCAAACAGAACTACTACATGTTTGCAATAGTAATAACAGCTCAACTGCAATCAACGCGAATAGATTTCTGGAAGCAGACAAGTAGATAAGTTTTTGGAAAAACAGAATCATTTGCAAACAGAACAACTGCATGTTTGCAATACTAATAATAGCACAATTGCAATCAAGCTGAATATATGTTTGCAAACAGAACAACTGCATGTTTGCAATACTAATAATAGCTCGCTCAATTGCAATCAAGCTGAATATATGTTTGCAAACATAACAACTGCATGTTTGCAATACTAATAATAGCTCAATTACAATCAAGCTGAATATAAGTTTCAAAACACAACAACTGCATGTTTGCAATACTAATAATAGCTCGCTCAATTGCAATCAAGCTGAATATATGTTTGCAAACAGAACAACTGCATGTTTGCAATACTAATAATAGCTCAATTGCAATCAAGCTGAATATATGTTTGCAAACAGAAAAGAAGAAGGCAACACGTTTGCATTGTAGCTGATACAAAGGCATTTGCAAGACTAATAGCAAGTCAGTTGCAACAAGGGTAAATAGTTGATTGCAGGTTTAACAAAATATCACAAATGCTGCAAAATGAAATTACACACATGATAACTTTCAGTTTGCAAGGAGAAACATCTCATTGATCTCATGACTAGCAAAACTGCAGCTCGAACTTTATCCACCTGATGCAAATTAAAGGCAAGCTTGGCAGCAACTTGTCTACAAGCAAAACAAAATTCTCTTGACTGTTTTATGATGGATATTGTGTTCATAGTTCAGAAGCTGAAACAACAGCTTTTGACGAAGCGGTAATAGATCAACCTGAGAGAAAAAGAACAGGAATAATAGATCAACTTGTATAGAATAGTACAAGCAAATGAATAAATTAAAACAAGAAGAAATGTAAACTTCTTACATTAGAGAAAGCTGCAACTGAAGATCCATCAAAATACTGACAGAATGTTAGCACAAATATGCCTGAGTCATATCTGTAAAGAACAACACATATACAAACTTTGTAATGTAAGCTGCATATTATAATACATAATTTCAACAAAGCAAAAGATACTGTTAACTGAAAAAACCTGAATGTTTGCTTCGGTACATGGATATAGTTAACTTTAAAATCTCTTATGTTGTATGAAACCCAACGTTCGCATGACAGAAGAAACAAACATTTGAAATTATGTATGACAGTGTGTATTGTGCTGCAAGACTTGGCAACACCAAGCTCAGGATTCAGAATGTCAAATCTTCTTTCCTTCAAATTAGCAACTTGTAAGACCCACTGCCTGTCAATCTGGCATGGCATATAGACCTGAATTTCGAAGTAATCAAGTTATGATAGAACAAGTAAAAATTAGCTGAGAACAAGAAAATATGCATAGCATATATAAGAAAATAGAAAAGGATTACAGATTTTACATGATCCACTTTATCAATACGAATACCAAGTTTAAACTTGGAAAGCGTGTCTCTTACATCATCGTGTATCAAGTGGCCATCCATTAGAACATCCTGTAAGAACAAATTATATAAGGACAAACACAAATAAAGAACTGCATCAAAATTGAAAAGAAACGGCAGTACAAACATACAATTGTAGTGCTTGTCAGATGCAACTTCATCAGTGCCTTATCTTCAAATTCATTATTTTCCACCAGCTCACGTTGAGCATGGTTGAACATTGCAGAAAAAGCATCCATAACGTGAACATTCAACCAGCAGCCAGCTCTCACGGAAAGAGCTAAGGTCCTCTTGTCAACCCAATTATTGCCAATTTGAAAAATCCTGAGTCTGCTAGGAAAGATAAGCAGTTAATTGTTTTTAAAAAAATTAACTGTAACATTTGTTCTAAAACTTTATGAAATTTACAGCATAAAAATAAAAAAAACGTACTTCGGTTCATTACTGTTGATCACAGAAGTTATCTTGTCATACAAATTTATTTCCAACTCATTTGCAAAGACAACTAGAACAGGTGGAACATCAGAAAATGCAGAATGATTTATACAACTAG
>CM014271.1:74767805-74785066 GCA_004135705.1 Alloteropsis semialata | reverse complement strand
ACCACCAACCGTTTGGAGCGACAATCGGAATATCATTTGGAGGACAAAAGCTGCCTTGACGAAGCCAATCTGTAAAAGGTCCATACCCAGCATAACTTGCATCTGAAGTAAAATATTCAATATATCAAAAAGCCATTAATAGAATTAAAATTGCAAGTATAACTGCTTTGCGAAACATACCTTTCGATTCAGGAGCTGGCTCCTCAGGAGCTGGTTCAATGTCCTTGGCAGGGGCAGATTGCTCGGCGATAACTGAAGGAACCAACTTAACTGGCTCAATGGTGCATGGAGCCGAATCGACAGAGCCCTACCCAATCTCAAGAGTAAGAGCCATTTGTGCAGGTTCTTCAACGTCAGCCGAAGCCAACTGGGTCAGCTCTTCAGTGGTATCCGCAATCGTCCGCGGAATTTCATCAATATTAGCCGAAGCCGGCTCTGCAGGCCCCTCTATCTGAAGGGACTTGGCCGCGGCACCAGCCAATAAATCCAAGGACGATGGCTGGATAGGGACAGACGACACTTCAGCTTCACCAAGTGTAAAATCCTTTGTCTCGTCCTCCCTCAAAAGACGACTGTAGCTCACTTCATCATCCTCATCGTCGATGCATTCAAGTAGGCGTTCACGACGAGGAGGTCGAACAGCAGCTTTAACTGTAATAAGATGACAAAAACAAATAAGCAAAGCGAAGCTAAAAATAAAAAGACAAGTTGCACAAGAAACAAACCTCCAGAAGAGGGCAAATCAAGTGCAGCGGAAGCTGCACGAACTACTTGCTTAGGGGCGACAGTGGGAGGCGCTTCCGCAGCCGAAGCAATGGGACGAGGAGGTGCGCTGGCAAGCTTTTGACGCTTGGAGGACTCCAAGGCAGAAGTACGCTTGGAAGTCTCCAAGGAAGCAACCCGCTTTTTTGAGCCAGTCACCTTGGAGCCTTGCCCTCGGCTTTGGCTCCCACCACGGCTAGAGGGGGCTCCGGCTTTGCTGCCCCCAGCTTCGTCATCACCCTCATCCGACTGACCGCTTCCACGCCCTCCACCACGACCTTTCCTCCCACGGCCTCGACCCGGCTTCGGGGCTGGTAGCACGCTAGGGTGATCCTGATCAGTGAACTTCTTTGAGGGCTTGGATGGGGCCGAACGCTGAGGATAGCTAACGCCCATCTCATCGAACACCCTGTTAAGCCGGACCCCATCCACCAAAGCCAAGCAACTCTCATGTTCCTTGGTAGTGTACTTCCCACAAATAATTTCAGCCATTAACTCAATGGACTGAACGAAGGCGAAGTCAGACATATTCTCTGGCTTTTTCACCCCAAACTTGGGAAAGCAAACATGAGGAATACCTCTGTACAGCCTAGTCTCAACAGCAAATGGCTTCCACGAAGCAGATAAGACATTCACTCCAACAGCAAGCCCTTCCTCAATCAAATCCTGGCTGCTTGAAACCCGACTAGCCTTGAAAAAAGCACTTTCACAGTGATCAAAGCCGGGGGCATTTCTGTCGAAGGAAGGGCAAGCGACAAACTCACAAGTACCGATAGAACTGTGCAGAGGAAATGAAACCTGCTTCGTTCCGTCCTCTAACACAGCCTCCAGCGCCGGCACCTTGACATAGAGCCAATAGTTCTTCCAACTCTTGTCCCACGTGTTTCTCTGACAAAAGGTAAGCTCCACTTTCTGCTTGTCAGTCTGCCTCCACCGCGCGCAAAAGGTAACACTACCATAGTCTGGCTCATAGTCAAAGCCATCAACCTTGACGCTTTTTGTCTGCCGATGCCCCTCAAAGTAACGGACGAAGCAATCCGCATTAACATCCGAAGCATTGGTCTTTACGGCCCAGAAGAAGCGAAGCAAGTGAGTAATAGCATTGGGGGTAAGATGATGAAGCTGTAAGCCAAACTTCCCAAGAATATCAGCAATAATATTGTCCACGGGCATCCGAAGCCCAGCGGTGAAGAACTCCTTGAATACCACAGCTTCGTCTGGCTCAGGCGCCGGGGTAGTCTCTGTACCAGGGGCTCGTCCTTGGCCGGCCTCAAAATACCCCTTTTCCTCATAGAAGCGAATCAATGAAGGGGTAACACGAGACTCACCAAAGACAGTGGTCTTTGGCTTCCTCCGATAATCCAAGAGATCTGAAGCATCGGCTTCTATGTCCTCAAGGGCATCCTCGGCTGTAGATCCAGCGTCCTCTGTGTCGTCACCTGCAGCAACATCTTCCTCGGCAGGTCCCTTGCCTCGATCATCAATAATCATAGCAGCTCCGGCTTCGGGGTCCACGGCCACGTTGCCCTCAATTTCCTGAGCAAACTGCGCAGCTTCGGCAGCATCCATATCCATGCCGTCTGAGTTGTCTTCGTCAGAGACGTAGCCAATCAGACGAGCGGTTTGCTTCGTACGAGCCGCTACAACAAACAGGAAAAAACAATAAGCAAACAAAGCAGCAAAAAGACAAAGGAAAAAACGAAGGAAATAGTAGAGCACAAAAAGCAAAACTTACTTGTGTCGAGAGAAGAAAGCCAAAGCTTGAACTCAAAAGCTTCCAAAACCCAGAGAAAACGTCAAGCTCAAGACAAGCAAAACGAAGCAAGCAAAATCGACCCCCCCTTCAGTCCTATTTATAGGCCAGTAAAATCTGACCATTAAAATCTCGAAAAACGAACCGCCGTTTCAAATTCGGTCAAACCGAAGCAAAAGTTACAACAACGGTTAAAACAATTCAACCAGTTTCAAATAAACAAAGCCAAATGACATGACATGTCAGACAAACTAGAACAATCACGATAAAACACTAAAGGGCTTTCTCCAACAAGGAGGAGGCTACATGCACCAATCGATGCAGAGGCTGGAATATTGAAATATATTCCCAATTCTAAAAAAAACAAGGAGGAGGCGTTTCTCTGGCTGGCAAGCAATCCTAGTTTCGTGGAGCTCGACCTGTTGAAGAAAGCCCTCGTCCTCGAGGGGCTACTGTTGGGGATTTGGCCCGCCGACAAACGCCTTCTACTTGTTTTGCTTCATCTCATGCGTGAGGGCGACAATGAACTAAGGAAATCAAGCCAATTTAGCTTCATTTGCTCTACATATCTCTACTTTGGCTTCGGTGATCACATCTCGCTGTATACAAAAGCCAATCGGCTTCGGTGATCACATCCCGCCGTATACAAAAGCCAATCGGCTTCGGTGATCACATCTCGCTGTATGCTAAAGCCAATTGGCTTCGGTCATCGTGTAGCAGAATGCCGAAGTGGCGTTATTAGAACCAAGTTAGAAGCCAATTTGGTGAAGTATTAATACTGTTGAATGCCAAAAGCTATGAATGGGTTAATGGCAAGCTTCGGTTCGCTCTATACTGCAGGTCCTTGGAGGAGTCATCGGCTTTCTGGACGCTGGGAAGCGGCTTAGGGTCATCTCGACTCAGAGGAAGCCAAATCCAGGAGCTACAAAGCCCTTGGAAGCAGGCGAAGCTGACATGGACCGAGTCAAAGGAGACCAAGTCCAAGCCAAGTCAAACACGGAATCACAAGTCTACGCATTCACATTGGGAGGAGTAAATGTACCGAAGTGTCCATAGGCTATTTGTATTGTATAGTCTAGAGGATGATGCCTGATCTCAGGGGTACAATGGGAATGTAAAGACCCTTGGTCTCCCTATAAAAGGGGACCCCTCCCCTTCATGTAAAGGTTGTTGATTCCAGGATACTGTAGATAAGTAATTTGTTGCTTGTCTCAGTTGTCCCGTTTCAGCTGTTGTTTGGGACCATTGGCTTCGGCTACTATCCCAACATTAAGCGTGGTGCTTAGGTGTATATCTGCCCTCGTTTGCCTCGTAGCCCCACGGATTAGTAGAGGTAGGCGGCAGGTGGTGACAGCCCTGTCCGTCCTTTGTAATCCTCCACGTTCGGGTATGGCATAGAGCTGTATGCCGGCAATTTTCTAGAGGCCTAGGATACCCCGGTGCCCAAAGCAAGCATAAGAGAACTCCCTTCGCTATATTCCCAGCTTAGTGCTAAGTTATCCTCTCTACTCAGCCTTCATATAAACTCGATCGATTTGGTCAACTTTAGCGATTAGACAGTGCCCTCACGTTCCCCGTGGATTCGATACCTGATTTACTCTCGGGTGAAAGCTACTTCGACAGTCATGCGGTTGCGGACTTTCTGTTTGCCACCGCTGGTGTCAACAACGGGCGACCTCATGTTTCGTTTGCAATCCATTGCAAGTGCCGATGCACACTTGTATCTTGAAGCATTGCAAACTGGGCACTCATCCAAGTCTTCGTATCTGCCATGGTACAAGATGCAATCATTGGGGCACGCATGGATTTTTTGAACTTGGAGACCCAATATGCAGATCATCTGCTTCACCTTGTTTATGTTCTTAGGCAATCCATTCGGGCTTGGAAGCAACGTCTACAAAACACCTACCAAATCATTGAAACCTTTGTCGGACAACCCATTACTTGACTTCATCTCCAATAGCCTAAGGTCTGCTTCCAATTTAGATATGGTACACCCTTCGTACAATGGTCTGTTGGCATCCTTTCTCATTTGCTCCAACTTTTTCAGATTTTTGTCATCAAGGAATTCTTGCTCCCCATCACGTATCATTCTATCTAGGCCATCCAACATAGCATCTAAAGCCAAAGTCTCATGCAAGCTTGCACTAACAATTTCCTGCACTGTTTCCTACATGAATTCATGCTCTGTTTCGTGCACTATTTCCTGCACTATTTTTAGCACTGGTTCAGATTTTTGTTTCCTCAAATTTCTAGTAAGGGAATCCCTAGAGGCTCCATCTGTTTCATTCTGACTACTCTCCCCATGCTTATTCCAAATCTTATAATCTAGCATGGAACCTCTAGCAAATGGCGTCGGATCTGCTTGATGTTTGTGAACTGTTTCTGATTCATGCAATCAACGCATGGGCAGAAAACGTACCCACCTTCCCTTGGATGACTGATGATAAATGCCTTGGCCCCATCTACAAAAGCCTGAACTCCTTTGACAAAATCATCACCTCTACCCTTCGAAACATGCATCCATCCTCTATCTATCTGTGAATTAGAATTGAACTATTTATTTATTTAAGTCAAAAGGCCCTACAAAATTAAATGAATGTAGTCTTGAGCAACTATATGAATTATAAAATAAATAGCTAGTTTAGTTTCATGCACTAATCTAATATCAGGCTCTAATTAACAACATTTGACATAATATGAAATCTAGTTCAGGCTCTACCCATATTTCCAAAATTATGAGACCTATAACAAAAATGCTTGCAAAATTATGTTTTGATACATACTAACATTGAAACAAGCGTTTGATGTTCAACCTTTAGAACTGGGCAGCAACCATGTTAGCCAAATGGACAAATTGATCTAAAATGGAAAAGAGCGTTCCATCAAATTCATCTCACATTTGATAAAATCTAACCGATCAAATAAATCAACTATCAAACAAAGGACGTACATACCTATCATATAACCACTCTAGACTTGTGCAACCTTCAAAACTCGATATCCTCCATGAGTCGATAGGTGAGAAATGCCCCTAAAATCAAAGGGCAACCACCCCATCATTGTCATATCTCAAATTTGCCAAAATCTAATGAATCAAATTAACACCTACAACAATTGTGTGTAGATACCAACCTTTAACCAAGTTAGAGGTGTGAAACCATCAAAATTCGGCCTCCTACACGAATAATTTGGTGAGAAATAGCCTCTAAATTGATGCACACCCTCTCCATCAAATTTATCCAAAAATTGAAAATCAATCAACAAATGCATTGGTGGAAATGATATATAGGTAGAGACCAACCTTACAACAAGTTGGTGAGGTATATCCTTAAAAAATGGAGTCTTCTTGAGCAAAATTGAAAAATGTGGCCGCAATAATGGTGAAAATGGGGTGGATGTCGGGTTGGAGAAGAAGGGGGAAGGGGAGGGAGCACTGTATATAGCTGCGGCATTTTCACAGCCAGTTCTTGCCAAGAACTATGAAATTAAATGGGAAAAAGTCCCACGGGGATTGAAACCCGGCTGTGAAAATCAAGTTTCACAGCCGGTTCTCGCCCCGGACCGGCTGTGAAAATGACATCATCTCCATAGCCGATCCGGGGCAAGAACCGGCTGTGAAACTTGACTTTCATAGTCGGTTTGCGGGGTCCACCGAGCTAGGCTATGAAAAACTGGCTGTAAAAGCATGTTCTGCGCCACTTTCGAAAACCGGCTGTGAAAATGACGGCTAGAAAAATGGTTTTTGTAGTAGTTGCGCCCTTCAGAAATAGAAGTAGACTCGGAAGATGACTTATACAGTAGAGTATATTGTCTCTCATGCACGTGGTGTGAGTCACTATGCCGTAATCAGCTATTAAAGGTGATAATCACCGCTACTTTCAAACTATGTTATTGTTTTGATGCTATTTTGTGCTTGTATCAGCTACTGAACTAGGGACTGGTATAGGTAACTATGGGGATCTCCGGAGTACGGTCCCACAAATAGCTTGTGTAATGATCTGACAATGACTAGCATAATTAAGAAAAATTCCAAGATGTAAATATCTGATAACCTATATACAGTTTAAGTTTAAGCACTACAACTACTAACTACCAAAAGAGGATATGTTGTAGTTAGTTTCAATTTGGACATTACATCTTGCCTCAAATGAGTAATCAAGGTATACTGAAACTAGAAACAAATCTTTTGCAAAGAAAAGAACAAACAAGAAAAAAAAGATAGGATTAGAGACTAATCATTGCATATAAAACAAATTCGTTTTATATTCTAAACGTTTACCCAAAGGGATAAGTTGTAAAGAAATCATGGTTGAAAAGAGTGCTAGGTGATCTGCCAGCTGTATGACAACCGGCACTACAATTTGTTTGACTATTTTTTTAGAAAAAAAGAAATAGTCTCTAGCTTCCGCGACCGCACACAACCAAGTTTTACTACATTCTCAGCTCACAAGTAACCTAAAATATGAGGATAGAAGTACGCAAACAAATGTTTTTTCATCAATTTTTGGCAAAGATATCAAGAGCAACATTCTCCAGGATCTTGCCTGGACACATTCCATTTTTTGTTTGACTAACATTCCATATTATCAATCGATAAGAGCTTTTAACGTTCTTTCTTTTAGTACTCGAAGTATGGTTTACATATAATTGAAGGTGGCACATCTGCCTGTATTCTAGCTTTGTTGAGTCAGGTTATTACCGGAATAGCATGCCATGCCAAAAGAGTTTAATGTAACTCAATTGTCGTTGCCCGCAAATTAAATTTAATTTGTACCCCTTGATTAATATACATGCGCTATACATCAGCTGAAGTTTTCATTTGACTTCCAGCTAGAGCTGACGAGGCACATCGAAGCAGATCTCTTGTTGATTCTATGTTTGATAAGCATGTTTACTTTTTTAATTGAGAGTAGATAAGAATTTTTAATTTGTATTTCCCAAATGTGGTGAAGCATCAGTGGAACGGCCTGATATGCACAGGGTAGACCAATTTGGCATGAGGTCAGTAGGAATGAGAAGTTCCTCTATGAACATTAACTGCGTACATGTACATAAGGTCGAGAAGTTTACCAAAGAAAAAAATAACCTAGATGTTTACTCTAGGGAAAAACCTATGCTATGTGGAGTCCACAGGATTTATATACACTAGTGGAGAGAAAGGCCTTTAGTCTCGGTTTCATAACAATGATTACGAATCCAAAACTAAAAGGCACAGTTAGTTCCGTTTGGTAACACCGACCGAGGCTAACGTGGAGCTTTTTTACTTTTATGTATCCTTTTCATTCAATCCTTTCTCATTTTTGTACATGACATAAATGCTTAAGATTCAGTGACAGATTAACTCATCCCCATTTATCCAACTAAATACTCCCTCTATATCACAATTAGAAGACGTTTAGGACAATGACACGGTCTCCAAAATATAACTTTGACTTGTTATTTTTTAAAAAAATATTTATTAAAATATAATATATTTATACTTTTATAAAAATATTTTTCAAGACAAATCTATTCATATGGTTTTCACATTTTCAAACTCAACGAATTAAAAGTTATTCATGATTTATATTTCCAATGTTTGACTAAAATCTTGTCCAAAACATCTTCTAATTGTGATACGGAGGGAGTATCTTCATTAGCTTTCGATGTTCAAGCAGGAAGGTCGACCACCACCTCAAAGACAAACCAATAATGTTTGTAATAATATATAAAAAAGAGAAAACACAACCTGTTGTGGGGGTTGTTTTTTAAGACGTGTCAAAATTATGTGTCGGTGCATGAGACTGCTTCTAATACTTATTGTATAGGTGCTTATGTTATTGATTTCTTGGAAAAATAAATAAATACTATCTCCGTATCGAAATATTTGTCTCCATTGATTTTTTCTAAAATGTTTGACCTTTTTTATTTAATTTTTTCATACAAATAGGCAAAAGAATAAGTCACACTTAAAGTACATATAATGATAAAGCAAACCACAAACAAAATAAATGGTATACATACAATATTTTGAATAAGACGAATGGTCAAAGTTGTAATAAAAAGTCAATAGTGACAAATATTTTGATAGTCTGGCACCAACATGAGTTGCACATTGTGCGTGGTGTGGACAGCATGACAATCAGACAAATCTCTTGATATAATTGAGGCCACATTGTACGGTTTAGTTGTAACGATCATGAAGGTCAACTTAGCAGCTACACAATGATGTTAACCTTATTATTTTGCACAAAATATGCGTTGCACAAGGCATATGCCACTACTACAGAAACCATTTTTCAAGTCACTATTTTCACAGCCGGTTTTTTGAAAGTGGCGCAGAAAATATTTTCACAGTCGGTTTTTCTAGTGCTGCGGCTGGGAAAGGAAAAACCGGCTGTGATAGATGGTTTTCACAGCCGGTTTTTTAGCCGAACCGGCTGTGAAAAGGACTAGGTTTTCACAGCCGGTTCGGCTAAAAAACCGGCTGTGAAAACCACCTATCACAGCCGGTTTTTCATCTGACAAAACCTGACATTTGCAGGCTTTTTTCACAGCCGGTTTTTAAGAAAAACCGGCTGTGATAATGTATTTTCACAGCCGGTTTTCGTTAGCCGACTGTGGAAATGTGTTTTCACAGCCAGTTTTTTTTAAAAACCGACTGTGAAAATGGCGCACCTATAAATCAGCTGCCTCCCCTCCCCTCCTTCTTCCCCAACCCGACACAAACACCATTTTCACCATTGTTACGGCCACTTTTTCGAATTCTTCTCAAAAAGACTCCATTTTTGAAGGATATACCTCACCAACTTACCAAAAGGTTGGTCTCTAGCTATACCTCATTTCCACCAATGCATTTGTGGGTTGATTTTCAATTTTTGGATGAATTTTATGGAGAGGGTGTTCATCAATTTAGAGGCCATTTCTCACCAATTTTTTCATGTAGGAGGCCGAATTTGGATGGTTTCACACCTCCACCATGGTTAAAGGTTGGTATGTGCACATAATTGTTTTAGGTTGTTATTGTGATTGGTTAGTTTTTGGCAAACTAGGGATGAGAATGAATAAGTGGTTGCTCTTTGATTATTATAGAGGCATTTCTCACCTATTGATTCATGGAGGAGATCGAGTTTTGAAGGTTGCACAAGTCCAGAGTGGTTATTTGATGGGTACGTACGCCCTATGTTTGATGGTTGATTTATTTGCTTGGTTAGATTTTATCAAATTTGAGTTGAATATGAATGGAAGACGGTCTTTTCCATTTTAGATCAATTTGTCGAATTGGCTTACATGCATGGTGCTGAATTCTAAAGGTTGAACATCAATCGCTTGTTTCAAGGTTAGTATCTATCCATACTTAATTTTACAAATAGTCTGAAGTACTAGATTAGTGTATTTAACTAAACTAGCTATTTGTTTAGGGGCCAATAAATATTAAAATGAAATTGGTTTAATTTGTTGAAGGCTACATTCATGAAACTTTTTAGGGCCTTTTAACTAAAGTACGAAAATTGTTCTATTCTAATTCACAGATGGATAGAGGATGGATGTATGATTCTTTGGGTAGAGGTGATAATTTTGTGAAAGGAGTTCAGTCTTTTATAGATGTTGCCAAGGCATTTATCATCAGTCATCCGTCCAAGGGAAGGGGGTATGTTTCATGCCCATGTGTTGATTGCAAGAATCAGAAGCAGTTCACAAATATCGAGCAGATCCGATGCCATTTGCTAACTAGGGGTTTCAAGCCAGATTATATGATTTGGAATAAGCATGGGGAGGTTGGTATCAATGACACTGATGGAGCCTCTACAACCGTGCGGAAACGAAAAGCTCAAACAGTGCGGGAGACTGTGCAGGAAATAGAGCAGGAAACGGTGCAAGAAACCGTGCAGGAAACGGTGCAAGAATGGTGCATGAAACACAGCAGGAAACTTTCGGTGCAACCATGCATGAGACTTTAGCTTCAGATGCTATGTTGGATGGCCTAGACAGAATGATACATGATGGGGAGCCGGAATTCCTTGATGACAAAAATCTGAAAAAGTTGGAGAAGATGAGAAAGGATGCCAAGACACCATTGTACGAAGGGTGTACCATATCTAAATTGGAAGCGGACCTCAGGCTACTGGAGATGAAGTCAAGTAATGGGTTGTCGGACAAAGGTTTCAATGATTTGCTAGAAGTTTTGCAGATGATGCTTCCTAGCCCGAATGGATTGCCTAAGAACATATACGAGGCGAAGCAGATGATCTGTCCATTGGGTCTCGAAGTTCAAAAAATCCATGCGTGCCCCAATGATTGCATCTTGTACCGTGGCAGATACGAAGATTTGGATGAGTGCCCAGTTTGCAATGCTTCAAGATACAAGTGTTCATCAGCACTTGCAATGGATTGCAAACGAAACATGAGGCCGCCCGCTAAGGTCGTTTGGTATTTTCCAATAATTCCCCGGTTGAAGCGGTTGTTCGCAAATGCAAAGACAGCAAAGCTTATGCGGTGGCATGCCGAAGATCGTCTTAGAGATGGGAAGCTCAGGCACCCAGCAGATGGTTCACAATGGAGGGCTCTTGATTTTAAATACAAGAAAAAATTAAGAAATGAGATTAGGAATGTAAGGTTCGGGCTGAGCACGGACGGGATGTGTCCTTTCAACATGGTTAGCAGCAAGCACAGCACTTGGCCAGTGACTCTATGCATATACAACCTTCCACCTTGGTTGTGTATGAAGCGGACGTACATAATGATGCCTTTATTGATCCAAGGACCCAAGCAACCTGGCAATGATATAGATGTGTATCTAGAACCATTGGTGGATGATCTCGTGACATTGTGGACAAAAGGTGTCAAGGTGTGGGACGAGTACAAGCGAGAACACTTCAAATTGAGAGCACTTCTATTTGTAACTATCACCGACCTACCCGGCCTTGGTTGCCTGTCTGGTCAAGTTACAAAAGGATATAAGGGATGTGTGGTTTGCATGGAAAAGACAGATGCAAGATGGCTTAGCAATAGCAGGAAGATGGTCTACATGGGTCATCGAAGGTTGCTTCCAATTAACCACCCCTATCGCCGGAACAAGAAATCCTTTGATGGTACAAGGGATGACCGATCACCTCCGACATATCGGAATGGAGAGCAGATATTCAAGATGGTTAGCAAACTAAGAGTTGTCCTTGGAAAGGGGGCCGGAAGTGTGCCCGCACCGGCTGATTCTCTGTTCAAAAAGATGTCTTTGTTCTGGAGGCTTCCTTATTGGAAGTTTCTCATAGTTCATCACGCACTTGATGGGATGCACCTAACAAAGAATGTTACGGAGAGCACGCTTGGAACAGTGATGGCTGCGAAGGGTAAAGGAAAGGACTCATTGGAAACTAGACAGGACTTAGAAGAGATGAATGTCAGGCCTGAGCTACATCCAATTGTACAACCTGATGGCAAAAAGAAGCTTCCGGTTGCTTCGTGGACCTTGGACAGTCAAGAGAAGGATAAAATATGTAAATTCTTTCATGAACTCAAAGTTCCTACTGGCTACTCGTCAAACATCAGAAGGCTAGTCAATACCAAAGAGAAGAAATTCAACATGGGCTGCATGAAGGCCCACGATTGCCATGTTCTCATGACACAGTTGCTCCCTGTTGCAATTAGAGGTGTTCTCCCAACAAAGGTAAGAGAACCAATCATAAAGTTGTGCTCCTTCTTCAATGCAATGTCACACAAGGTCATTGATCTACAAATACTAGACAAGATGCAGGCAGACTTGATCCATACTATTAACAGGCTAGAGATGCATTTCCCACCTACCTTCTTTGACATATCAGTCCATCTCCTCACCCACCTTGTACAACAGATTAGAGTCCTTGGTCCCATCTTCTTACATCAGATGTTTCCTTTCGAAAGGCTAATGAGCGTTCTAAGGAAATATGTCCGCAATAGATATAGGCCTGAAGGGTGCATGGTAAGCGGATGGTCTACAGAGGAGGCAATTGAGTTCTGCACATACTACTTGGATATTGACAGAATGGGCGTGCCAAAATCTCCACATGAGGGAAGGCTAGGTGGCATAGGCACGATAGGCAAGCAAACACACAATGTTGATGACCTAGTTGCTTTCAGGCAAGCACATTTCGCCGTACTACAGCAAGCTGCCATAGTGACTCCATATGTCGAGATGCACAAACGAGAACTACGAGCAAAAAATAGTAATAGGTCAGAATCATGGCTATTGAAACAACATAGAGACTTCTTTGGCAATTGGTTGCGAGATAAATTGATTGGCGTGGAAACAGGGCATTCTGAGCTAGATACCTTGGCCGCCGGACCATCTAGTACGCTATGCAAGTACCAAGGGTATCAAATAAATGCATACACATTTTACACAAGGAAACAGGATGGAAAAAGCACTAACCAAAATAGCGGTGTCCGGATTGATGCTTACGACAACAACGGTAAGCTGGAGACATACTATGGATTCATAGAGGAGATATGGGAGCTAGACTACGGTGCACTGAAGATCCCTCTTTTTAAGTGCCAGTGGGTCAAAGTTCCTAGGGGCGTTTTCACGGACGAGTATGGTATGACTGTCGTGGATCTGAAGGACATCGCATACAGAGAAGAACCATTCGTGTGGGCTAAAGATGTAGTCCAAGTCTTCTATGCAAATGATCTGGTTAACAAGGGGCGCCATGTTGTACTTCAGGGTAAAAGAAAGATCGTCGGTGTAGAAGATAGAACCGAGGAAGAGGGTAATGGCTACCATGACATGCCACCTCTTGGTCCTGATGTTGAGCTACATGTGTTTGAAGAACATGACGAACCAGCTTACGTGCGACTCGATCATGACGAGGCTGTAATAGTCAGTTGAAGCCAACCTTTGGTGAAATTATTTTTGTAATCATTATTTAATATTCAAACCTTCTATGTACTATTATTAATTTTATGTAATGTTAAAACCTTCTATGTACTATTATTAATTTTATGTAATGTTTCAACATTTACTTCCCTCTATGTAATAATTATAATTCGGCAATTAGTATTTATATTTTATAATAATTAGTATTTATATTCGGCAATTAGTATTTATATTTCCATGAGCCATTATTTTAATACATTTATGTTTCATCTTTCTCTTTTTAATCTGGCATTAAAATTTGTAACTGGTGTTTCTCCCTCATACTAATTCCAAATTTGATGGTTCTTTCTTCTAAATTTTTATAAAATCATGATATTTCATTTAGTAGTGTTTGTTTCTTTCCAACTTAGTAGATAATAGAAAAACATGTCTTTGCATAACATTTGCTAATGTAACATCATATTTTCTAATTTTAGGGTAAATATAAGGTTGTGTCCACATTTGAGGTGCATATGAGTTTAAAAATGTTATGAGGTATTCAAATATCAAAGTTTGACTTGTGTATCGTCTTATGAACAATGGATGGTCCTACTTTGTTAAAATCATTTGTATTTATATTTTATAATAATTATATTATAATTATCTCTGCAATTAGTATTTATATTTTATAATAATTAGTATTTATTATCGGCAATTAGTATTTATATTCGGCAATAAATTTTTTTGGACAAAAAAACAAAGGAATGCGGCCGGAATCTGGTGGCAATGATTGTCAATTTTTTACAGCCGGTTTTATTGAAAACCGGCTGTGAAAACATGTTTTCACAGCCGGTTCACTTTCGAACCGGCTGTGAAAAAATGTTTTCACAGCCGGTTCACTTTCGAACCGGCTGTGAAAAGTGTTTTCACAGCCGGTTTTTTTCCAAAAACCGGCTGTGAAAACCCCAGGCCCTATAAATACCGAGCAACATCCGAGATTCCTGAGTGCCTCATTTCTTCTGCTCGACATTTGCTCAGCTCGCCGAATTCTTCTGCTCGACATTTGCTCAGCTCGCCGTGAATCAAGTATGTATTAGTTTGATTTTTTTTCTTGTGCTTCTTTATAAGTATATACTAGTTTTGTTAAATTAACATGTAACATATTGCGGTTTAAAGGAACTAATTTTGGTTAATTTAGTTAGTATCATGCCGAGACAGCGCCAGACAGCTAGACGTGGTGGCTATGTTGCTAATATGCCACCTATGATCCCGATTCGAGAGGCTCACGAACCCGGATGGTCGACAACACAACAAGTTGATCATGTCCCAATTCCCGCACCTCAGCATCTTCGCTACAATTTGGTAATATAGATCATCCTCTGCATGTTGCATTTGAATGTAATCACTATTTTACTGAGAATAGAAATTATTAATAATGCAGATTATTAACCCAATTACATGGCTAAAAGATGCAAACATCGGTCAATCAAGTCCTTTGGTATTAAGAGAAAATGTGACCGAAAATACTGGTAGGGTCATGATCTCTGTTAGCATTCAACAAAATGCCACCTGTGACCCAAATCCTGGTGACATCGTTGTTATCCACGTTCATTCTGGCGCGTGGTAGCAAGACCATGTGGCCTCATGTGATGCTGTGAGGCAGGCATTAGCCCAAATAGAAAGTCAAACTGGCCACGTTTTCCCGGACTACAGCTACTTCAAGTTGAAAGCTCTCGAGACGGATGAGCCAGACGTGACACAGATGCCTAAAAGGATTAGTCCTTCATATGAATCGATTTATGTAAGTTAGTTTTGTTTTTAGTTGTGTAATTAAATTACAAATTTAACTATCTTTATAAGTAACAATATGTTTTAATAATCCTATTGTAGAATGACTACTACTGTGGATTCATGCATGCGTGTTCTGGTCTACGTGCAGTCCTTTATCAAGTCCTTGGAAACTTAGGGTATGCACACACGACGCCAGGGGCTTATCGAGTTAATGGTGGTTTCCAAGCTAATATAACCTTGAGTCATGCCAATGCTGCTGAATTCACAATTTATGGAGAGGTTTTGGATTCACGTTACAAGGCACAGGATAGTGCATACATATATGCACTTGATTATATCGACAGGTTCCTAGGCGTCGACATTATCGATATAAACTATCCTTTCTATCTCATGAAGAAGCATGGCGTGCAGGGACCCTGATTAGTTGTGATGGTTATATGTTTTGTAGTCCTTGAAATAATATTTGTTATTATGTATCGCAATGTATAAGAATTATTATTATGCACAATGAACATGTATGTTGCAATATTTCTGCGTCGAGACAACTTTGTATGCTCATATACAAGGTCTATCATTTTCCATAGGTGTTAGGACGCATATAAGTTGCCCCAGAGGAGTTTCGGCTTTTTTCGACAACGTTAATGATTTTCCGTGCTTTAAATGAATTTCTGGGTATTTTTTTGCAAAAAAAATACGGAAATGCCTAAACCTGCTCCGAAAAATGTTGGATTTTTTCCATGAGCCATTATTTCAATGCATGACTCCATCGCAGAGAGATCTTGTCAGTTTGAGAACCCGGTACTGCACATTGTTCACAATCTCAAACATACTCGACACACTTCTATAGGACTTAGCGTATTCTTTCACGTTTCTGCACCGAGAAAACTTTGTATGCTCATATACAAGGTCTATCATTTTTCATAGGTGTTAGGATGCATACAAGGAGCCCCGGAGGAGTTTCGGCTTTTTTCGACAACGTTAATGATTTTCCGTGCTTTAAATGAATTTCTGGGTATTTTTTTGTAAAAAAAATACGGAAATACCTAAACCTGCTCCTGAAAATGTTGGATTTTTTCCATGAGCCATTATTTCAATGCATGACTCCATCGCACAGAGATCTTGCCATTTTGAGAAGCCGATACTGCACATTGTTCACAATCTCGAACCTACTCGACACACTTCTATAGGACTTAGCGTATTTTTTCACGTTTCTGCGCCGAGACAACTTTGTATGCTCATATACAAGGTCTATCATTTTTCATAGGTGTTAGGATGCATATAAGTTGCCCCGGACGAGTTTCGGCTTTTTTCGACAACGTTAATGATTTTCCATGCTTTATTTGAATTTCTGGGCATTTTTTTGCAAAAAAAATACGGAAATGGCTAAACCTTCTCCGAAAATTGTTGGATTTTTTCCATGAGCCATTATTTTAATGCATGACTCCATCGCAGAGAGATCTTGTTAGTTTGAGAACCCGGTACTGCACATTGTTCACAATCTCAAACATACTCGACACACTTCTATAGGACTTAACGTATTCTTTCACGTTTCTGCACCGAGAAAACTTTCTATGCTCATATACAAGGTCTATCATTTTTAATAGGTGTTAGGACGCATATAAGGTGCCCGGAGGAGTTTCGGCTTTTTCCGACAACGGTAATGTTTTTCCGTGCTTTAAATGAATTTTTGGGCATTTTTTTGCAAGAAAAATACGGAAATACCTAAACCTGCTCCGGAAATTGTTGGATTTTTTTCATGAGCCGTTATATTGATGCATGACTCCATCGCAGAAAGATCTTGTCATTTCAAAAAAAAATCAGATTTTTTTTAATTTTTAACTTGAAAATTGCAAGGGTTAATCACTGCAGGTTTTGTAAGAAAACCGGCTGTGAAAATTTTATTTCATAGCCGGTTTTCTTTATAAACCGGCTGTGATAGGGTTTTCACAGGCGGTTCTTGAAAAAACCCGACTGTGATGCTTTTCACAGTCGGTTTTTATGGACCGGCTGTGAAACCAATGGGATAAGGCGCGCGTTGCTCCCCCACCGGCTGCTGCTCCCCCACCCCCGACCACAAATTGCCGCTCCCCCTCCCCGACGCGCGCCGCCGCCTTGCTCCGCGCACCGCCGCGCCGCCGCGCCACC
>CM014271.1:74689241-74767169 GCA_004135705.1 Alloteropsis semialata | reverse complement strand
CCGCGCCGCCCACCGTCCGCGCCCGCCGTCCGACCGCGCCGCCCACCGTCCGACCGCGCCTCCCCGTACCGCTTCTGCTTCTCGCCTTCCTCCTCCTCGCCGGCGTCGCGCGCGCCCAACAGACCCCGGTTGCCCCGGCGCTGCCGGGGCTGTCGGCCGTCGAGTCTCAGCTCAACAACCCAAGGATTGGAACGAGGCCTTCAACTACTCGTCCAACCTCGCCTTCGTGGATCAGTGCCTCCAGGAAACCCAAGGTAAATCAGTGCCTTCGTGGATCAACTTTTCAATAGACAAGGGTCCAAAATGCTGCAATTAATCCCCAGTGGATTACCGGACTCAACTACCCAATTTTATTTCGCACAATTTTACATCTCCTGTTGAACTCGCTTGGATTACTATATCCAAGTGCTGACGCTTTAGATGGAGTATATGAGAATTTCTTCCTAGGATTAGGATGCAGGAACTATTCAGCTGTGTCTTTCCCTGTTACATAGAAGACTTTGCATGCTGTTATCTTGTTGTTTTAGCGCCTAGATTTTCATTCAGATGTGCATCCTGCCCCGAAATAAGTCATCTAACCAAGTGGCTGATTGGGATGGTTTAGTTTGAGCCGTTCTCTTGCGCGCTTCCTCTGCATTTGTTACGACTTGGATGGCATGAAAAGGACAGATAGCATTGGTGACATGTACTCGTGACAAATGGAATCGCTACCCCTACAACAAACGTTTGTTTCTGTCATGCCATAGTACAAAGGAACTGTGAACACCAGCCGACGACTTCGACACTGTTGGGTTTGACAAATTCAACTCTAGCTAATCTTGTCTAGTGACGTTTGTAATTTTTAGAAGTTAGGCATTTTGACTCATTCTCATATCAGATGAACTTGCAGCCTTTATTATTTTACTTGAAGTGTCACATTAATCAATTTTAAATGCTACTAGTATTCAGTCTAGTGTATACTACTGTATAGGGGAAATCTGGAGTTAAAAAATTCTTTAATGAATCAGATTTTGAATGTCATGCTGTTATTAGGTTAGAGGCCACATTCCTAATACAAGTTTTGCATTGTGTCTAAATGACCAATTAATGTCAACTACCTAGTGCCCTCCAACTATTATTTCTTCAATACAACTATGATAGTTGGTAGGTTTTTTTCTCTTGTTTGTTAGTTGCTTTGGCGTGTTTCTTTGTCTCACTTCTATGTTGTTTAAATTCCACTCTAATTCTTTTTCCCAAAATGTTTAGTTCATACTTTAGCGTAGAAAATACTAAGCTCTTGCGTCAAATAGGGCCACGACTCTCCTTGACTAATAGAATTGTTCATTAGATTTTTTTGTCTATTTTTTATTTATGTCTGTGATAAAATTGATGTAGGAATTTCTAGACAATTTTCTTCTTTGGTACTTAAACAGGATTTCTATAGAAGCATCCAATTTGCACTTAAAACTTCTGAACTTAGATATATAATCTATTTTCTCTTGCAATATCACACATTTAAGTTGGAATTAAGTAACTGAAACAGGTTAAGTAATGGTCAGCGGCCAACCTTTGTGGCAGACCGCCCCAATCTAAGTACCATAGCCATACTCATGTACGCAGATCATGGGTCGATTCGACCGATTCACGTCTCGTCGAGCGAGACAGGCCGAGAATGAATTGCACAATGACGAAGGGGCTAGTGATGGTGCCCAAGGGAGCCCTTCCGCGTACCTCAACCTCGACCAAAATGACGTTGAACAAAATGATAGCTTATCAGAGAATGAGGTAATTCATGTCATTGTGTACATGAGTAACCTAATTATTAGGTGCATCGTTGGATATTAATAGTGTTTAGTATTGGCAGGAGCCAGTTTAGACTGAGGCAGAAATGTCGGAAGAACCGAAAGTTCGAGGCAAGAGAGGCCCGAACAAGATGCCAACAGGCCGAATGATAATCACCCGTGTAGATATCACCGGGGAGCCAGTCTCACCACAGAAGATTATAGGGCCTTACAAGACTGCCGCAGGGCGCATAGTGAAGGATTACGTTCCGATCATATATCATGGCTGGAATTCAAAGGAAACGGACATGCAACCTCCTAATCCGATAAAGGAACTATGTTGGAATAAGATGAAAGAACATTTCATTTTCCCTGATCCAAACTCAAAGGCACTTGCAAAGCGCAAAGTACTGCAAACGATGGGCAAGTCAGCAAATAATTTTAGGACGGTACTAAATAAGATGAGGAAGGAAGGTCGGGTGCCTAACTGGAAACACTATCCGAACCAGGAGCAGTATTGGGAACGTTTCTGTAAGTACTATGAGAGGCCTAAGGTACAAGAGACCTGCTCAAAAAATACAATTAATTCCTCTAAGAATACCTGCCACCATCATTGTGGGTCTCGTGGGTACCTTGGGAAAATAAACAACTGGGAGGAGATGGCTGAAGCGGTGACAAGCTCTGGTGCAACGCTTGAGACAGATGGTTGGGATGAGCGTGCCGTGAGGTACCTGCTTGCTCGTGGTGCTTATTACAACCCTGATGGCTCCCTTAGTTACCGCACACAAGAATCCAGGGAAATAGCTAGTAAAATAAAGCAAGCCCAAAGTGAAGTTGAGGGCGGACTCTTTATTCCGAATAGAGAGAATGACGTGCTTACACGTGCTCTAGGAAACAAAGAGCACCCTGGACGCACAAGAGGCACCGGAGTTGTTCCCTGGGGCCTTGCCTTCGTAGACGATGCAAGCACATACAGAAGCCATAAAAGGAGCAAGGCAGCACGAGAGTCCCAATGGAATTCTATGATACAAGCCGTTCGCCAGCAAGTTGCCGATCAAGTGACCGAACAAGTCCGCCAGCAAGTAACCGAACAAGTAACTCAACAAGTAACCCAGAAGCTTCGGAAGGAATTCAGCGAGCAGGCTCGGCACCAAGGTTCGCTTCCGGAACAAGGCGGTGAGATTCACACTAGCCCTGTCGTGCACCGTAGTAGTTGCGGAAGTGTCGGGCTTCCTGCGGAAGATGCAGGCCTGTCTTTCCCAGTGGATGCGATCACAGAACCAAGACAATGCAAGCTATATGTCCAGGACAAATTCTGGAAGACCAAGGTTGCGGTTGGGCAGGCATGGCCTACGGGCGAAGGGGTTCAATTGCATTGCCGTCCATTGCCGGATGGATACGCCAAAGTCACCATTGATGCCATTGTTAAGAAAAGGTTCCATAGAGTGGAGCTAGATATCCCCGGGCAGGATGATAAGAAGAAAATTGGGGACAACATTGGTTGCTTCGTGGCTTGGCGTAAGCGCTATATCTCATTTGACGACGAGTCTGAAGAATCAGACTGTGAGTCGGATGAACGTCCATTGTCACCTGTTCTTGACAATGATGCACTCCCACAGCCAGAAGGATCTGAAAGTCGATCAGCAAGCCCCAAGCCCAAAAAACGTGTTTCTCAGGGCCAAGGTTCAAGGGTGAGCACGCCACCGAGCCAAAGGGAAAAGAGCATGCAGTCTGCTATGTTATGTTCTAAGAATCCAGTGTATGCTAATACACCATGTGGGCAAGAGGAAGAGCAAGAGCAAAGGCCAACCAAATCTAACCAAGACACTAGGAAAAAGCAAGTGAATGCGAGTATAACATTGCTAATGCCAGAAAAGGAACAAGCGCCACCACCCATTGAGGCGGTACTTCACTTCTACAAATTAGCAATGGTTCCACAGACAGGGAATAACTGGAAGCCTCCATCAGACTTCGGGCGCACTATATGTAAACAATCCAACCGAAAATTAAGCGATCAAAACTTCCTGGAAAATAAGAAGGCAAGGGAAGAGTTTTTAGAAGCAAACAACCTCACACAGGAAGACCTTATACAGTTGGAAGAGGATGGTAAGCTTACACCTCCGCCGCCTATATGGCCGTTCCAACCGGGCGGGGATCTTGTGGAACCCTGGCAAATACCTCATTTACCCACGCGAATGCGGAATTTGCATGAATGGTACAAAGGTCAGAGTGGTGAGGCGTTTGGGGCGAGATACAAGGAAGAACATTTTCATAAGCCAGCGTCCAAGTCAAAAGAGGCAATACTCTGGGTTTATTTCGAGTCGCTATATGAGTTGTACCAGCAGAATGCCTTAGATTGTTCAATCATGAGTTTATTTTCTCTGTAAGTGTCTAAACTATCTTTTTCCTACAACTTATTCCATGAATAAACCTTGTCTAATAAGTTTCTCATTTTGTAGCATGGTGGCACACAAGTTGAAGGAAGAAGGCACAACAGACGTAGGATTCTTAGACCCTCAAGCTATTAATGAGGAAGAGATTAAAAAGCCTCACTGCTTAACCTACTTGGTGCATGCTATGCTCAAGATGTAGGACAAGAAGCGCATACTTCTTTCATACAATTGTAAGTAAGTGTCTTCAAATCACTACTTTCTTTGGTCAATTTTAGAAATGATTTATTTGGTTTTATCCTAAATGCAGATTTCACCATGTTCTCATCGACATATGCCTTGATCAGAGCACTATTAAGGTTTATGACTCGAAACGGAGGAAGCTTGAGTACATCCAACCTCTCATCAACCTCCTCAACACGTAAGTCAGGACAACCATTTTCTTCTTTTCAATGTGTATATGTATTTTAGATAATCTACCATCTAATGTTACCAATTCTTCGTAATGTATGCAGTGCTTTTGCCAAGTACAGGAAAAAAGGGGGCATTATATTTAGGCCATTTACAAAAAAATTTGATATCATTGAAAAGAAATGGATTCTTAGGCAGCCGGCTGGAAACAATCTATGCGGCTTCTATGTGATGCATTATATGCTATGCGCAACTAATGATGAGTTCGGAGAACAAGCAGATCAGGTACGCAACGATTGTTTTAGTTTTCATATTCATTGTTATTGTCCTATTTATTTTTGTGCCCGTTCTTGATAACAAACAATTATAGATATTCTTACCATCAACTATCCCTCTATGTCTTGCATTTCTAGAAATGCCCACTTGTATGTACATCTCTGAATATTTTGAGACTTGAAAATTTGAAAACCTTCATAATGAGATGCACATTATGTTGACAAGGATGAGACATTAGTTTTAATTGACATACATTTCCATTGTCTTGTGAATAAAGACAGAATATGTTTTAGTTAGCGATGGTGAATAAGAATGTGCATTGTAAATCACTTATTTCATCATGATTACTGATTTTTGCTTGAGGCGATTTTGGTTGTTGATGGAATTTGATATGGTTGTGTGTATGTATAATAAACTTTGTTTGCATTTTCTTTAGTGCCACATATACAATTTCAGAATATTTAGTATAAGAAACAAAATTCTTATTATTCATTGATATTTTGTCACTAACTACATTGCTATTATGGTGTTGTGTGCAGAATTGTAGTCTCCATACTTCTGAGTTGCTTCTTAGTGAGATTTGGGCACTTCAGGAACAACTATGTGGATTTATTTTAGACCATGTTGTGACACCAGGTGGTGAGTTCTGTGTGATTTAGGACTAGGTGTATGGACTTTGATATGTATGGTTTCATGTATGGACTTCGATATATGTATGGTTTATGTAAGGACTCTATATGTATGGACTCGATATGTTTGGACTCAATGTATGGAAATTGTGAGACTGTAATATTATTATTGGGAGTTGATGTATTGTTGTTTGTTTTTGCTGGATTGATATATTGCAATATTGTGCTTGCCGCAGATTATGCCTAATTATTATTTTTTTTACTAAAAATAGTTATTACAGCCGGTTTAAACCGGCCGTGAAAATAACAAAAACTGGCTGTGAAAAAGGGCATCACAGCCGGTTTTTTGAGCAAAAACCGGCTGTGAAAAAACTCTATCACAGCCGGTTTTTTGGACAAAAAACCGGCTGTGAAAATGCCCTTTCACAGCCGGTTTTTGTTTAGAAGAAAACCGGCTGTGAAAATACACTTTCACAGCCGGTTTTTTGGATGAAAACCGGCTGTGATAGCGCCTGACGCAGCGGGTTTTGAAGGTCCAAAACCGGCTATGAAACTATTTTCACAGCCGGTTCATGACGTAAACCGGCTGTGAAAATTAGTTTTCACAGCCGGTTAAAAACCGACTGTGAAAATGAGATTATCAGCGCCACTTAACCAGCGCCACTTTTGAAAACCGCCTGTGATGTGGGCAACCGAACCGCCTGTGATGCTCCTGCTGTAGTAGTGACTTATTTTCTTGCCATGCGCAATGTTACTGCCCAAGATGGCTGGAGTGATAAAAGACTTGAGCATTGGTAATATTGCCTCTAGATCGTTTTGGATGTTGAACAGAGGCAGTTCGTAATCACGATCAGGATCGCCATAAGCAAAGAACAGTATGTCATCGGGGGCGATGCCGATGTAGAAGCTTTCAAAGAAATGTGACAAATCTTTGATGTTGAGCCTAGAGCCTGGACAGATGGACGCTGCTTCACCAAATGACATACATCGGCGCATGGTGGCTTCTTCCTCCTCAGAGTGCAGTGCAGGGAATTGGTGCTCTTTGAATTTATAATTAAGGGCCAATCGGAGTTGGTTGTTGAGCCACAATTGAATAAACCACCAGGGACCTCCGATATGGCCGACAGCTTGGCCAGTCAAGAGTTTACTGGATACTTGCTGCAGTAGGTGGTAAACTGCTCCGAGGAGGACATGGCCCAAGGGAATTGTGTTTCCTCGAGATAATGATTCTGCGATCGGTTGCATGTTAGTGGTTGCTCCCAGGGTGGATCCACAGAATACGAATCGTTCCAACCACATGTTGAGGAAAGCAGCATGCTCTCTGTCTCCGATTGTTCTGGTCTTCTGATGATCGGAGATACACTTTTTCCATCCCTTGGAGCCTGCGCCGATCAATCGGTGTTCGAGTGTGCGAAGAACATTCCTGGGATTGCTATTGTCAGTAATGTTGAGGCCAATGAGCATATGCACGTCCATGAGGGTAGGTGTCATTGGGCCGTGTCCAAAGATGTAAGCATTCAGAGCATCGGACCAAAAGAGGGAGCTGGCGGCCAGCAAATTCTCATCTTTGGGCATATCGGCCAGTGATATAGTGAGGCATTGGCCGATAAATTTTTCATCCCAGAAAGGTGACTTGGCAGCATGCATTCTGAGGAACCAATTCCTCCAACCTGGGACCATACTGGGCCATGATCGGAAAGAGTTTGCCTAGTCTTCTAGCTGAAGATCCGATCCTTTAAAAGGAATTCTCTCCGATTCCATATTTATGAGATCTGTTGGATCGGGGTTTCCCATCGGACCTAAATAATATTCGGCTTTAACATGGGAGACAGTGATGATTATGTTGTTCTTGAGGTTCTATGATTTTAACAAAAGAAGCGATGTATAAATGAAGGATCGGGCTATGAAAAAGTTCAAGGTAAAAAAAATTGAGTCTTTTTACCTCGGGAACTTGGGTGGCATCGGCCATGTTCGAGGGAGCCGCCATTGGAAAGAGAAACAGATCTACAATGAACAGTGTCATAAATTGAAAAGCTTGGAGATCTTCATGCAAAATGCATTAGAGCGTGGATCTATAGCATGAATCATAGGAGGAGAATTTGCTTACCAAGATTCGCCAAGCAGAACGAGGTCTGAGGGACTCAGTTCGTAGATCCAAGCTCGGTGCAGGCATCAATGGCAGAGCGCGAAGAGGCGGCGTCTGAGTTGAGGTGAGGAAGAAGGGGTGGCCGGCTGATATTTATAGGCTTACTAAGGAAGGAAACCGCCCGAGGGCCGAGGCGCCGAATCCGCACGGGTATCGAGGAGTTGCAATAGTGAAGGGTGCAAGTTTCCATACACTGTTCGCTGTCAGGGTCGTCATTGCTTGAAGAATTTTGGAACAAAATGATATTTTATCCCAAAATTGGTGGGCATGTGTTGACACCAGATTTTGATTCGGCTAGAATAGTGAGATGAGGAGCCAAAGAAGGCCGAGTCCGATTCTGGGGCGACTCTGATTCCGACCGAAGGGAGGTCCGGTCAAGTCCCGATTGGACACGAGACAAAGGAGGCCGGAGCGTGTACAACTACCGAGGATGCGTCTGGAAGCTTCTTCAGGGCCTTGTTATGCGGCAAGCTTGTAATAGTTTTAGTAATTTAAGAATAGATTGCTTTAATTAAATTAGAGATATTGTCGTAGCCGACAAGGATTAGCTAGATTTCTAGGGTATAAATATAAGCCCTGCGCCATTGTAAAAAACGTTCACACAACCAATCAAACAAACACAACTTTCGGCCTAACGTGCCACAAACCCTTTTCGTCGAGTTCTTCAGCAAGCAGGGCTGCATCATCTTGACCTCCGGTTTGTCTGTAAGTTCTGACACCTACTGAGTTAATCTAGGCTTTGGATTGAGGCGTATCGCCCTTCCTCATTTAGTTAATTCACCAATTTATCGAGTTGTTCTAGGCTTTAGATTGAGGCGTATCACCATTCTTCGTTTAGATCGCTCACCCCTATCGTACCTTGCTGTTTTATCTGATCGGCTTACATCTGTTTAGAGAGACCTATTCTGTTTTACCGTTCAATTTTCATAATAGATCTGATAAATAGCTGATTTAGATCTTATTAGCAAGTTACAAATAAATCTGGTTTAAGCTAGTTCTTTGATACGAATTGATCTATCGGAGTAGATAAACAAATCTGTGCCCTGCTAGCGACGCTGTCTCGAAATCGATCCGATCGTTAGTGACACGAGATTTGGTTTGTCTTATATCTTTAGAAAGATGAGTCTTAAAGAGCAAGTTTAAAGTAGATTTATCTCCGATTCGGTTCGCCCATAGCCGATGGTTTTATCTTGTTTACACGTCATATCATCACGATTCGGACTCAAGGCCGATGGTTCATGCTAGTGAAATCGGACTTCTCTAATGTCGATCCGATTTGGTTGGAATGAATCGGGGCTTTGGTCGATGAGTTCCTTATTATTTACTGATTAAATTCTACCTTGTCAATTTCAGGTCAAATTGACTGACATGCCCCGAACCTCAAGATTTGGACCTGCACTGAAGCTAAGCAAATCTTCCGGGCCACAGTGTTAATTTCCGAGAGTCAACGCCTGACTTTTTGGACGTCAAGAGGTCTGTATGGAGTCCTGCACATTGTTTGATCCAACCCACTCGAAAATTCTTGCAACCTAAGGAACAGACTTGCCCTCCACGACCACGCTGATGAATTGATCGTGAAGAAGCGACGATGCAAACATACTACTTCTCTGCTCATCTCAGCCTCCATACTTAACCTGTAGCTCCTAATGCATCTCATCCCCAATTCCCCATAGAAACCTCAGCCTTGGTTGCAATTAATCTTTCAGAATAACACTGTTCATGACACCTAGGGTTCACGACACTAATGGCATGCTTTTCTGCTTCTCATCTTGCCCTCTCATCCAAACGTGACCTAGGTATTACGTCAAAGAAGATGAAGTATTATCTGAAGGTCCCGTCTGCTACAGAAGCAATTTACTTCCAATTATAGGTGTGTGAAGTAAATGGAGCTTTTATGTTTTTCGTTAATGAGTCACCAACCAGCTACACTAGCTAGCTTGACGACATAAAAACATATTACAATTACACTCACTATTCATAATACCTTTTGTTTTGTGGGAACTATTAAAGACATTTTGTTTTACACGTTTATTGATAAATGATATTTTGTAGAAAAGAAAAATTATAGACATAGGTGAACACTCATGCTCATATTATGTATCTATTGGGAACACAAGTGCTGCCCAACAAAATTGCAACGTTCTATTTTGCACCATTGGAAAGCTCAGAAGCATGTGACCATTGTTAAAATATCAGAAAAGAGATAGGACACATCTGTTAAACACGCTTAATTGTTCTCATATTGTACACTTCAAATTCATCTCAGAACAATATTCAAAATCCATAAGAAGGAACAGGCCAATGAATGAAGCCAATTTGCCAGGCAGCTTCATATTGCTAATGAGGCACATAGTGTGCTATGGAGCTAGGTTTGTAATGAAAATGGACCTTGTGCCATTTACATTGTGATTTTGGTGATTGAATGATAACATAGTCTTTGGGACTAATATGTTTGTTGAGTAATATACATAGGAGATTACGTCCCAAGAATGATTCCAAAGCATAGCCAAAAACCAGAGATGGTCTTATTTTGGAGTATTTATGACGTGGTATTGGCATATGCAAACATGGAAAAGGCTTGAGTTGATTGAATTGGATAAGCCCGCAGACTTTGTACACGACGAATGAAACGCCGGGCACGGTGTACAAACCAGAAGCATACGACGTGTGGAGGCAAATCAACCACAAAAGGAAAATTCCACACGGCGTATGATCCGGCGATGAACGGCGTACAAGTTGGAAGCATACGGCGCTCGAAGAATTCAAATGAGGTGCACCGGCGTACGATCCGGTGTTACTGTACTGACATGGGGCGGATGATATGGTGTTCAAGGGATGATCAAGCTCAAGTCTGGGTCTACAAGAATCTACACGGTGTACTATACACTGACCCCAACGGACAATCGGCGTACATATTACTCAGGGGCGATGTCAAGTGAAGCTGAAGGAAAAGGCACGGCGTATGATAAGCCGACATCGGCGTACAAGTTCAAAAGCATACGGCATGTGCAGGTAGCCGTTGGAAAAGGAATCCGACCGTTGGAAAAGGCACACGGCGTATTATACGCCGATGGGGGAAAAAGCACACGGCAGAACATACGATGTTCACGGTTTCTGTGCAGATTTTGGGTAACGGCTAGTTGAGCCCTTTGGGCTATAAATACCCACCCCATTCGTCCATTTGAGTGGCTGGAGTCCAGAGAAGTTCATCTACACCTACAAGACATCCAAGCCACCATTTGTGCTACATAGATCATCTATAGTGAGTGAGAGAGCTAGGATAGCCCTAGTGAGTGAGTTGCAAGGTGTTTGAGACTTGTGCTTGGTTCTAGAGTGAGCCAACTTTTGTAATCTTGGTGTGCCGGCCCCTTGGAGTCTTAGTGACTCGTCGGCAAGTCTTTGACCCTCTGGCTTGGTGTGGAGCGGCGACGACGACATTGTGCGGGGAAGAGGAGACCCCCTTCCTTGGTGAAGAAGCTCCATAGTGGAGGCGGTGTCAAGATCTCTGGGAGAGTAGGTTGATGAGAGCAAGGTCTTGGTGACTTGCTCATCATCCCTCTTGAGGAGCCTTTGTGGCGAGCTCAAGGCCTTGACCGGGAAGAAGACTTGGCGACCGGGAGCATATCCTTTGTGGAGCTCCAACGTGGAGTAGGCGTAAGCCGAACCACAGGATAAATCTTCATGTCAAGTTTGCATCCCTCTAACCCTTTAAGCTTTCGCATTTCATACTTGCATTTTGTGGTTAACCCTTTGTGGCTCTAGGTTGCAAAACTCTTTGGTTGGGTGCAAACACTAGAAGAAAACCTTAGTTGCACATATAGATAACTTGTCTTAGTTTAACTTTGTGCTATTAGAGGTATGTGGTAGGTTAAGTTTTTTGAAAGCCTAATTCACCCCTCCCCCTCTTAGGCTATCACGAGCATCGATTCCTTTCAAGTGTTATCAGAGCCGGGACTCACATCTTTCACAAGAAACACCCATTCAATTGGTAATTTGTGAAATCGGCTCATTTGAATCGGTTAGGCTTCACCGCCTAGTGAGTTAGCTCATTGGGGGAGAGGATGGATATGTTAGGAATGCCTCCACGTTTTGATGGCACGGGGTATCAAAGATGGAAAGTTCTCATGGTAGCTTTCCTTCAAGCAAAGGGGCTTGATGTTTGGCGTGTGACTAGTGAAGGTAGGAAGAGTGACTCCAAAGGTGAAATGCAACATGATTCTACTACTAGGAGAATTCTTTTGTCTTCCCTTAGTGATGATATTTTCAATACTGTATTCGCATGCAAAAATGACGATGAGTTGTGGAAAACTATCCTTGAGAACCAAGAAGGCACAAATGATGTGGCAAATGAAAGATATCATGTTCTCAAGGATAAGCTAAACAACTTCAAGCAACTTGAGCATGAGAATGCCGAACAAATGTACTCACGCCTAACCATGCTTGTGAATGAGATAAACTCTTTATGTGTCAACAAGATCGACGACATGAGCATCATTCGGTTGATACTCCATATCCTTCGCAAGCCGGACTATGATTTGATGATTGCCATCCTCTACGAGAAAGATCTCACCAAGAGCACACCAAATCAAGTCCTCAACAAAGTGATGGCTTTTGTGCTACGTAATGGAATCAAGCCAAAGCCAAGATCTTCTTCACCTACGCCAAGCATTGCTCTTGCGAGCAACCAAGAGAAGAAGAAGAGCTAGAAGAAGGAGGAGAGCTCAAGTGAAGAAGAAGAAGCCTCCTCAAGTGATAGTGATGATGAAGAGAGATGTCCCCCGAGCTCCAAAGAGAAGTCAAGAAGTTGGTCAAGAGCATGGAGAAGATCAACTCAATGGGGTACATGGTCCACATCAAGGATGGGAAACATCATCAACACATGTTGATCAAGAAGATCAAGTTTGAGAAGAAGAGGAAGGAGAAGAAGGAGAAGGAGCCCAAGCATAAAGCTTTCACCACATTCGGAGAATGGGTTGGTGATGACACACTAAACGACAAGAGCTCCTCTCCATCATCACACTTATGCCTCATGGCCAAAGGTATGGGAAGCGATGTAAGTGATGACTCCGATTCCGATGATGATTCCCCCGCTAAACTTCTCACTTTGATTCATGAACAACAAAAAGTCCTTAAGAAATTAATCAAAGATAATAAGGCTCTCAATGATCTTAATGCACTTCATGTTTCAAATTTTGATAATTTATTAAGCAAATACCAATTGCTTAGCAAGGAGCATGAAAAACTCAAGATTGAGAGCCTTAACAATGAATCTAAGGACTCTTTGTTGAACTTGGAGCAAACTATTCCTTGTGTTACTTCTAACTCCAAGGTTGATGCCTCTACGTCTTGCATTGATTTAATTGATGAATCTTGCTCACCCCCTTGCAATGAGAAATGTTTTGAGAAAATTGTTGTAGAAACGCTAGATGATCTCATTGTTAAGGAGAATGAAGAGCTCAAGCAAGAATTGGAGAGTCTTAGGCAAAGCTTGGCAAACTTGAAGGGCAAGAGCATTGGGAGCAATGTCCAACCTTCTCAAGATAACCGTGATGACATGGTGAACAAGCTTGAGAAGGGTGAAACTGTGACTTGCTTCAAGTGCTACAAGGAAGGCCACAAGTTCTATCAGTGCCCACTTGTCAAGGGGACACCCAAGAGTGAGAAGAAAAAGGCCAAAACCACCATCAAGAGTGCCCTCATCTACACCAAACCCAACCACAAGAACAAGGTAAAAGCCAACACCTATGTCCTTAAGAAGAAAGCTAATGGCAAGGTTGTTGCTAGCACGGTTGGGAGGCCCAAAATGAAGGAGTGGAGATGGAACAAACCCATTTGGGTGCCCAAAGAAGTTATCACCAACATGAAGGGGCCCCAAAAGGTTTGGGTTTCAATGGATACTTGAAGCCCAAGATTGGCTTCGGGGGATTTCAAGGCTTGGCTCACAAGAAGAGGAGAAAGGTCATATCAAGTAGCCAAGCTTGCGAGATTGGACATCATGTGCCCAAATCCCCCACACTAAGGTAAATAAGGTAATGGTAATGCAATTCAAATTCTTTGCCTATTTACCTTGCTAGATTTGCATGTGCTACCTTTCATATCTCTTGCTTTCATGTGGTATCTCTTGCAATATCTAGTGTTATTATCATATGGTAAGTTGCTTATGCCATGCACTCTAACCCATGAGCAACTTACATGGTTTGCAAAGTTGTGTAGGTTTTCTACACTTGGTTACTTTCATGGTACATGAGCTTAACAAGGTATGAATTGAGTACCATGACCACAAGCTATAAGCTTTTCTTCCCATATGTTGTTCAAAACAATGTGCATATACTTGATGGTGATTCAAACACTAAGTGCACACATCTAGGGGGAGCTTAGCTTATGGATTGTGATTTTGGAGACTAACTTGTTCATCAAGCTTATTCTTATTGTCTCCTTATGCCGTGCATATCATACTTAGAGAATGTGCTTCACTCACAATGTGATCTTACAACTCTATATGTATGATTATAGAAACTTTGGGGCTTTCATGCATAATTGAGCCATGTCCTATCGAGTTTATGATCTTCATATCTAAGTTCATAGGCTATGTGCTCATACATTTCCTTTTGGTTAAGTATCACACTTGTTCTTCCTTGACATCTACTTTCAAGTGATACTTGACTAACTCCCTCTATGAGCTATGATGTTTTTTGATAGGTCCTTTTAGGTGATTTGATTCCAAAGGGGGAGAAGTTTGGATCAAAGCAGGCTTAATGTACAAGACCTCATGAGATAGGTAGAGAAGCCATGAGAAAGGGTGAGGATATATGTAGGGGGAGAAGTCATGAAGGAGATATTGGACTTAGGGGGAGGCAACACCCATGGTGCTACTTCAAAATACATGGAGGAGATGACTCCCTAATCTAGTGAAAAGAGTGGTAATCATTAAAGCAAGTGTAAGAGCTTAAACTTGGTCATTTTTCCCATATTTCATACTTGCTTTGATTGTGTTGTCATCAATCACCAAAAAGGGGGAGATTGTAACGAAAATGACCCTTGTGCCATTTACATTGTGATTTTGGTGATTGAATGACAACATAGTCTTTGAGACTAATATGTTTGTTGAGTAATTTACATAGGAGATTACGTCCCAAGAATGATTCCAAAGCATAGCCAAAAACCAGAGATGGTCTTATTTTGGAGTATTTATGATGTGGTATTGGCATATGCAAACATGGAAAGGGCTTGAGTTGATTGAATTGGATAAGCCCACAGACTTTGTAAACGACGAATGAAATGCCGGGCACAGCGTACAAACCCGAAACATACGGCGTGTGGAGGAAAATCAACCACAAAAGGAATATTCCACACGGCGTATGATCCGGCGATGAACGGCGTACAAGTTGGAAGCATACGGCCCTCGAAGAATTCAAATGAGGTGCACCGGCCTATGATCCGATGTTACTGTGCTGACACGGGGCGAATGATACGACATTCAAGGGATGATCAAGCTCAAGTTCGGGTCTGCAAGAATCTACACAACGTACTATACGCCGACCCCGGCGGACAATCGGCGTACATATTTGTTGACACCAGATTTTGACTCGGCTAAAATAGTAAGGTGAAGAGCCAAAGAGGGCCGAGTCCGATTCTGGCATGACTCCGATTCCGATCGGAGGTGTGTCTGATCGAGTCCCGATCGGACACGAGACAAAGGAGGCCGGAGCATGTACAACTACCAAGGATGCGTCTGGAAGCTTCTTCAGGGCCTTGTTATGCGGCAAGCTTGTAATAGTTTTAGTAGTTTAAGATTAGATTACTTTGGTTAAATTAGAGATATTGTCGTAGCCGACAAGGATTAGCTAGATTTCCAGGGTATAAATATAAACCCTGCGTCATTGTAAAAAAACGTTCACACAACCAATCAATCAAACACAATTTTCGGCCTAACGTGCCACAAACCCTTTTCGTCGAGTTCTTCAGCAAGCAGGGGTGCATCATCTTGACCTCCGATTTGTCTGTAAGTTCTGACATCTATCGAATTAGTCTAGGCTTTGGATTAAGGAGCGTCGCCCTTCCTCGTTTAGTTAATTCACCAATTTATCGAGTTGTTCTAGGCTTTAGATTGAGGCGTATCGCCCTTCTTCGTTTAGATCGCTCAAATTTACCGTATCTTGCTGTTTTATCCGATCGGCTTACATCTGTTTAGATCTGTCCTGTTTAAACGTTCAAAATTAATAACAGATCCGTTTATCTTGTTTATATAGCTGATTTAGATTTTATTAGCAAGTTACAAATAAATTTGGTTTAAACTCGTTCTTTGGTATAAATTGATCTATCGGAGTAGATAAGCAAATCGGTGCCCTGCTAGCGACGCTGTCTCAAAACTGATCCGATCATTAGTGACACGAGATTTAGTTTATTTACTATCTTTAGAAAAATGAATATTGAAAAGCAAGTTTTGATTAGATTTATCTCCGATTTGGTTTGCCCATAGCCGATGGTTTTTTCTTATTTACATGTCATATCATCACGATTCGGACTCAAGGCCGATGTTCATGCTAGTGAAATCGGACTTCTCTATGTTGATCCGATTTAGTTGGAATGAATCGGGGCTTCGGCCGATGAGTTCCTTGTGGTTTACTAATTAAACTCTACCTTGTCAATTTCAGGTCAAATTGACTGGCACGCCCCGAACCTCAAGATTTGGACCTGCACTGAAGTGAAGCAAATCTTTCAGGCCACAATGTTAATTTTCGAGAGTCAACGCCTGACTTTTTGGACGTCAACACATTTTGGCATGCCCGCTGGGACCAAGAAGCTTCTACGATGGCACCTGCAAACAAAGGTGGTGATCTTCCTGCAGTTACCATGGAGGATCTCAGCGAGGAGCAAAAGAAGCTCGTGGAAGCGCAATTGGAGGAATTCAAGAACCTGTGCCTAGACTCATTCAGCAAGACTCACAATGCTGTAATCAAGAATAATCAGTTTCCTGTTCCCCAGGAAGCGTTTGATCAAATTACGGCCGAGGAAAGGAAATTCTTTCAAGAATACATTGATGCTGGACTGAGTCATGCTTTGATTAACCAATCGGGGATATTGGTTAACACGGTGGTGGGGATGATTGCCCAGTTGCTGGATGGAGCTGTGTTCAAAGATGTCCAGAAAGGACCTGCTTATTTTGATACCGGTGCTCCTGCGGCAGTCAAAGATCTCAAGAAGAAGATTGTGCAGATCAGCTCATCTACATCGCCATTAATAGATCATGAGGCCTATGAGACTCCCAAGATTAAAAAGGCAAAAGATAAAGCAGTAGCTGATGGTGCAGAGGAACAGGCAGAGGAAGAAGGAACATGAGATAATACTTACGGAGGATCTCAGCACATTGACCAGTTTGGCAACAAAATTCCTGTAGTCAACGGCATATTGGTCTATCCTGCTTTCTTCAATGTTGAAAACCCGCCAAAACCTAATGCCAGGGAGCCATCAATCGGACCTGCTGAAACACCAGCCATCATGATGTCATCACAGGCTCCGATTGGGCAGAGCAACTACACTCAGGAGGATTGGACAGACAAGATTGCTGATGTAATGAAGAATCAATTTGGCTTAAAGCCAAAAGGGCAGTCTTATCTGTATCGGAAGCTGTATCCGAACTGGTTTGACACATTACCTATGCCAGCTCGATTCAGGATTCCAGATTTCTACAAATTCTCTGGACAGGGAGGTGTCACCACCATCGAGCACATCAGCCGTTATACAATCCAATGTGGCGAGGTGGCGACGATTGATCCACTAAAAGTTAAGCTATTCCCAATGTCACTTTCTGGATCGGCCTTTTCGTGGTTTTCATCATTACCACCAAATTCCATTAGTAACTGGGCCAATTTGAAAAAACAATTCCATGCTTATTTCTTCATGGGAGTGCAAGAGACCAGGCTGTCCGATTTGACTGCTCTCCGACAGCGCAATAGGGAATTAGTGAGTGAATTTGTGCAAAGATCCAGAGATGTTCGCAGCCGATGCTATTCATTGAACTTATCGGAGGGACAGCTGGTAGATTTGGCATTTCAAGGATTGTTGCCTCAAGTCAAAGATCGGCATTCAAGTCAGGATTTCGACGGGCTGGGGCAGATGATTCAAAAACTTTCTCAGAACGAAGGACATGCTAATGATTATCGGAGGGAGAAGTTCCAGAGGAAGATTGCCAATATTGAATATGACTCCGATGGAAACGAAGCTGAGGTCGATTTAGCTAAGTGGACTAGAAACAATAACTCCGTTGCTTGTCCATGGGTAAAGGTCGAGCCAGAAAGGTACAGCTTCGATATTTCTAAGGCCGATAAGATATTTGATTTACTATTGGCAGAGAAACAAATCAGGCTTTCTCCAAATTATACGATTCCGTCGGCTGAGGAGTTGAAAAAGAAGAAATATTGCAAGTGGCATAATTCTGTGTCCCATCATACTAACGATTGCAAGGTTTTCCGCAACGAAATTCAATCGGCTATCGAGAAGGGGATTATTAAAGTTGAAAACAACAAAAAGCCGATGAAATTAGATGGACACCCTTTCCCTCAGAATATGGTGGAAATCGGAGCACCCGATAGAAAGATGAAGGCCAAAGTTCTGACATCGGAGCAAGCAAAGAAGACTGGGGCCGTTGACACGGACTGCCAGTTGACTGCTGATGAGGTACCAAATCGAAGCTATCACAGATATCGGGAGGATCGCCGATATGAGGAGAAACCCAGGGTTACATCAAGACAGTTGATTGAAAAATATCTCCACCAGCAGGAAAGAGATCGGAGCCCTCCAATAAAACGATTTGAAAATGAAGATCATTGGGGATGTCCGTTCTTCAGATTCTGTTGGAATGAGAAGTTAAGGCTTCCATCGGTCTACGATTGCCCTGAGTGTTCTGATCAATATGAGGATTATCACTACTCGAAAAGGCAGCGCTACTCTGTGCATGACCGATTGGATTTTGGGAGACGACATGATTGGCGTGATGAAGTAATTTATCGACAAGAGCATGAAGATTGGCATGAATATCATGATCGGCGTGAATACGAGAATCGGTGCTATGACCGATGGGATGATGATCGGTGATGATATAATGATCGCCAATATTATCAAGGGGATCGCCTTTCTGTTTACTATCGTCTGGTGTACAAGAAAAAGGAAGAAGTCCAAAAACCAGACGAATTGCAGGAATCGGAGGAGGGTCCAGAAGTCAATCCACAGTGGTGTCCTGGAGGGTTGACCAAGACCTAGAAAAGGAGGGTACAGCGCCTCCGATTCAAGGAATTGCTCAAGGAAAAGTGTCAGGGAGACAATTCAAAAGTCTGGAGACCTAAGCCCAAGCGCGATGAAGAAGGGCCATCGGCGGAGGTAAACATAGTTTTTATGTTACCTGTGGAATATAATATTGATTCAGCAGATGATGTGGCCGATGAGGTCGAAGAAGCCATGGCATAGTTGATTCTGCGACCCCAGCAAGCTGTTTTTGAAAAGCCAATTGATGAAAAGTATCGGCACCTGAGGCCATTGTGTGTCAAGGGATATGTTGATGGTAAGCCGATGACAAAGATGCTTGTTGATAGGGGAGCTGCTATAAATTTGATGCCATATACTACATATCGGAAGCTTGGCAAAGGGCCTGAGGATTTGATCAAGACTGATATGATGCTGAAAGACTTTGGCGGGAATCCATCGCCGGCTCGGGGGGCATTGATGTTGAATTGACGATCGGGAACAAGACTTTGCCCACCACGTTCTTCGTCATCGCCAGCAAAGGGTCTTATAGCCTGCTCTTGGGTCGTGATTGGATCCATGCTAATTGCTGTGTACTGTCTACCATGTATCAGTGTCTCATTCAAAGGCATGAGGACCACATAGAGACTGTCCAAGCCGATGAATCGGTCAGCGTCGCTACCACCGATTTAACGATTTGGGAGTTTGAAGGAATTGAGTGTTTATCGGGCAAGGCTTGGGAAGATAACTTTATACAGCTGTCTGATGAGGGGTTAAAGCCGATCCAAGCAGTCGGCTCTGAAAGTTTGTATTAATGGAGGAGTTCATCGAAGATAAAGGAAAAATTGGCCAAGGGTTTATGTCGGCCGATGAATTAGAGGAAATTGATATAGGTTTAGGAGACAGACCTCGGCCGACATATGTAAGTGCAAAATTAGATTCTGAGTTTAAACAAGAATTAATAAAGTTATTAAAAGAGTATCGCGATTGTTTTTCTTGGGAATATTATGAAATACCAGGTTTAAGCCGATCTATTGTTGAACATCGGCTCCCGATCAAGCCAGGGTACCAGCCTTTTAAGCAAGCGCCGAGACGATTCAGACCTGAGTTGGATGAAGTAATAAAAGCCGAAATTACTTGGTTATATGAAGCTAAGTTTATTCAACCTTGCCGATATGCTGAGTGGATATCCAATATTGTGCCAGTTTTCAAAAGTAATGGGAAGTTGCGAGTTTGTGTTGATTTCAGAAATCTCAATAAAGCGACTCCGATGGATGGATATCCAATGCCGATTGCTGATATGTTAGTTGATGCTGCCTTGGGACATAAGGTAATAAGTTTTATGGATGGTAATGCTGGATATAATCAAATATTTATGATAGAAGAAGATATTCCTAAGGCTGCATTCTGATGTCCTACTGCTTTGGGTTTATACGAGTGGGTTGTTATGACCTTTGGTTTGAAAAATGCCGGGGCAACATATCAAAGGGCTATGAATTGTATATTTCACAAGTTGATCGGCAGGATTGTTGAAATCTACATTGATGATGTGGTGGTGAAGTCCGATGGGTATAAACAGCATTTGGCCGATTTGCGAGAAACTCTGGAGTGCACAAGGAAACACGGGTTGAAGATGAATCCTAACAAGTGTGCTTTTGGAGTATCGGCCGGACAATTCTTGGGTTTCATGGTTCATGAAAAAGGCATTGAAGTCGGACAGAAGAACATGAAGGCTATTAGAGATGCTAAGCCACCCACTGATAAGATGAGTCTTCAATCGTTGATCGGTAAGATTAATTTTGTAAGAAGATTTATTTCAAATTTGTCTGGAAGAATTCGTCCCTTCTCTCCACTGCTGAAATTGAAAGCCGATGAGGAATTCATTTGGAGAGAAGAGCAGCAGAAGGCATTTGATGAAATAACGCACTATATGATGACACCGCTGGTTTTGATACCACCTCAGAGAGATAAGCCATTCCGATTATATCTTTCGACCGATGAATTGTCAATAGGGTCTATTCTCATACAAGAATTTGAAGGAAAGGGAAGAGTGTGACGAGGGTCTGGATTAGGGGTACCCAACCAAGCCCTTAACCTGGGTCCTCACGATAATCCACCCCTCAAAAGCAAAAGCCGAAGACCCAAATCAAGCGGATCCTCCATGCCCCGACAGCTCGGAGGTCGCCCGACGAGTCTCGGATTCGCCCGAGGAGTTCTCCGCCTCCGAGTGGATCCCCGATTCGCCCGAGGAGTTCTCCGCCCCCGAAAGGCTCTCCGATTCGCCCGGGGAGTTCTCCGCCTCCGAGTGGTTCCCCGGCTCGCCCAGCCAGACTACTCGGCTTCGTTCCGTCCCGGCCCATCCGGTGCCGTACCCACTTGGTACCCGCCGTGCCAGAGCATGATGGGCGTCCGTCCTTTGCCACGGCAGCCACAGTGGCGCCCGTCTCATCCGAGCAGGAACGCTACAGTCCAGGGAGGAGCGCATGCGCAACATCAGGCGCCCAAGGACGACCCCAGGCGCCCAAGGACGACACCTGGAGCCCGAGGAGGACACCTGGAACTCCCGAAGGCCCAGAACAAGTCAACCACGACCCAGAAACTACCCGAGAGCCTACCCGAGAAGTCATCTACATCAACCACCCGGGATGTACGATCCCGGGTCCGACGGGGCGTCCACTCCGTCAACACCTGCCCCCTGTACGGCTCGGCAGGCGGTGCAAGTTAAAGGCCTCGGGGCCGGAATTCCCATTGTAATTCCCTCTTTTTTACCTCCCCGCCTCCTTCTCCCCCTTGAGACTATAAAAGGGGCCGAAGGGGCACCAGTGTGGGGGGACACGGACAACAGACGAACATTCGAACACCCACAGACACGAACACAGGGACTTGGGACCCTCTCCCTCTCCCGACTAGTTTGTACCCCCTACTACAGACTTGGACTTGAGAACATCGGCACTCACTGGACGTAGGGCGTTACTCTCCGGAGGCCCGAACCAGTCTAAATCCCCTGTCTCTTGAGTCACCATCCGGACCCTGACACGCGATCGTAGAAATTTACTTGCCGGCGGTAGAGAACCCCGACAGTTGGCGCGCCAGGTAGGGGGCTTTTCGCGTGTCACGACATCCCACCAGGGCCCGGATGGCCCACGGCGGCGCCTCGCTGGCGCCGGGCGATCACCTGCGGTTCGGCTCCCTCGACTTCATCTTCGGCAAGTCGGTGGAGCCCATCATCGGGGCTACTTTCGTGCGCCCCAAACTTGCCCGAGACGACGACGGCGGGACGATCCATGGCAAGAGGCCCAAACCCTCCCGAGCCATCACGGGAGCCACCGCCTACGTCTTCGACCTGCTAGGTGAGGATCTGGCGGCCGCCTTGGGACGGAGCCCGACCCAGGAGCACTTCCGCAACCTCTCCTACATGATCACCAACCTCGCCCTCCAAGTTGGAGGGGAGGAACAGCTCCTCTGGGACGACTTCCTCGACTACTACGGCGCCATGTACCCGGAGGGACAGCCGGGCCTGCCACGCGATCCGACGGTCGCCCCAGCGTCGACGGAACTCACCTCTTCCGCCTCTCCAGCCGCCAAGGGCGCGACGGGCAGGCAGAACTCGAGCCCGCGGTTGAGGTGGGCTCCGCCCAACTTCGACCCGTCTCGTGAGTGCTTCATGTGCCACACTCCGGACGGGGACGTACAGACTGCGAGCAGCTCGACGGGCGACAAGGCGGCCCCCAAGGACGCCAAGGCGCCACCCAAGAACGACCCTGCCGGCGATGCTCGGCGGACTCGGCTGCGGGAGCTCGACGAGGCACAACGTCAACTCGAGGACGAGCGCGGGCGACTTCACCGCGAGCTTGGCAAGAACGCGGATGGAGGGGCCGCCCGCGCGCGCGCACGGGAGGTGCACCATAACATCGTCATCGACAACAACGCCAACGACGCGCCGGTCTTCAACCGGGCGTCCCAGGACCTCGCAGCGGCTGCTGTCCTGCTCCGTGAACACCCTGAACCAGCGGCGCCCGAAGAACGAAGGTTCCATCAGCAGCTCCGCGCGCTCCTGGAAACCGCAGCAGTCCAGCAGGCGGAAAGCTCCGCCTCACGCCAGCGAGCTCCCCGGGAGCCCGATCGAGAGCACTCCGTACATCATCACGGGGACGTAGCAGACGGAGGCACCAGACGACGGGACGAGCACCATGAGCACCGCCCACGCCGAGCCTACAACAGGCGGCGCGGGGCCGCTACGACAGCGGCGAGGACCGGAGCAGGAGTGCGTCACCCGACCCCAGGGGGCCGCGTGCCTTTGGACCTCGCGTCCTCGGCGCTCAGGTCCCTCCGCGCTTCCGAGCCCCCACGACGGTGCCCAAGTACGACGGGGACACAAACCCCAGCGTCTGGCTGGAGGACTACCGGCTCGCGTGCCATGCGGACGGGGCGCAAGACGACCACTTCATCATCAAAAGTCTTCCACTATACCTCGCTGACTCGGCTCGGACATGGCTGGAGCACCTCCCTGCAGGCAGGATCGACAGCTGGGCGCAGTTGCGTGATGCCTTCATTGGCAACTTCCAGGGCACCTATACTCGTCCCGGGAACCCCTGGGATCTGCGCAACTGCCTCCAAGAGGCGGATGAAACTCTGCGTGACTACATCAAGCGCTTCTCCAAGCGCTGCACCGAGCTGCCGAACACCGCCGACACCGACGTTGTCTCAGCGTTCCGGTTCGGAACCACCTGCGCGACCCTCATCCACGAGTTGGGACGCAAGAAGCCACGAACCATCCGGGAGCTCCTCGACATCGCCACCGACTACGCCGACGGAGAAGACGCAGTCGCCGCGACCCTCGATCGGCCTCAAGGCAAGGGCAAGCAGTCGGGGGCGGCCGGCGAAGGCCCCTCCATACAACCCGACAAGAAAAAGAAGAAGGACAAGCGGCGACGTGACGGCGGCATGGTGGCGGCGACCGAGCGAAAACCTACCAAGCCCAAGGGCAACATGCCGAAGGACCACTTTGAGAAGCTCCTCGAGGCACCTTGCACCAACCACGAGGGCCCTGTCAAGCACGCCCTGAAGGACTGCAAGCTCATGAAGAGCTTCCTCACCGGCACTCTGAAGAAGAGACCCTACGAGAACCAAGATGGGGCCAGAGGCCCAAACGACGACGACGGCTACCCCAGGGAGGACGGCGCAGTCCTGATGATCGTTGGGGGATCGGCGGCCTGCCCCTCGAGGGGCGACGAAAAGCTGATCCGACGAGAGGTTTGTCACACGGAGCTTGTGGTGCCCTCCTACCTAAAGTGGTCCGAGGCCCCGATCACTTTTGATCGCTCCGATCATCCTGACCATGTCCCGCAACCTGGGAGATACCCGCTCGTGGTTGCTCCTCTCTTCGGGACGAAACGCGTCCACAAGGTACTGATGGACGGCGGGAGCGGCCTCAACATCCTCTACGCCGAGACTTTCGATGAGATGGGGATCTCGCGGTCCCGGCTTCGGCCATCTGCGGCGCCGTTCCACGGGGTTGTCCCCGGGGCGGACGCAATGCCGCTCGGGCAGATCGATCTGCCCGTCACGTTCGGGACTCCACGGAACTTCCGCAGAGAAACCCTCACTTTCGAAGTGGTGGGATTTCCTGGGATGTATCACGCCATCCTCGGGAGGCCTGCATACGCAAAGTTCATGGCTGTCCCGAACTATACGTACCTCAAACTGAAGATCCCCGGACCCAAAGGTGTCATCACAGTGGGGACTTCGTTTGAGCATGCGTTCGCCTGTGAAACCGAGTGCTTCCAATTCGCGGAGGCGCTCGTCCAGTCCAAGAAGCTCACCGCTGAGCCTTCGCCCAGGGACCCGGATATCCCCGAGACCTCCAAGCGTGCTGTGTGCTCCTTCAAGCCAGCCAAGGACGTCAAGGAGGTTGCCGTGGCCAACGATGGTCGCACCCTCCGTATCGGGACGGCGCTCGATCCTAAATAGGAAAGCGCGCTCGTCGACTTTCTCCGCGCAAACCTCGATGTGTTTGCATGGAAGCCCTCGGACATGCCGGGGATTCCAAGGGAAGTCGCCGAGCACAAACTTGATATTAAGCCTGGCACACGACCAGTCAAACAGAGGCTTCGACGGTACGACGAGGACAAGTACAAAGCCATCGGCGAAGAGCTCAAAAAGCTCCTTAGCGCCGGCTTCATTAGGGAAGTGTACCACCCCGAGTAGTTAGCAAACCCTGTCCTTGTAAAAAAGAAGAATGGGAAATGGAGGATGTGCGTTGACTACACCGGCCTTAACAAGGCATGTCCAAAAGACTCCTTCCCTCTTCCGCGCATAGATCAGGTGGTCGACTCCACCGCGGGGTGCGAAACCCTCTGCTTTCTCGATGCGTACTCTGGGTACCATCAGATCGCGATGAGCCTGGCCGACCAGCTCGCAACATCGTTCATCACGCCTTACGGCACCTTCTGCTATTCGTCGATGCCATTCGGGCTGAAAAACACGGGCGCCACGTTCCAAAGATGCATGCGTCGCGTCTTTGGCGACTTAATCGGCCGACTGGTCGAGGCGTACGTTGACGACATAGTAGTGAAATCCAAGCGCACCGGCGACTTGGTCCCCGACCTCGCGGCGGTCTTTGAAAAGCTCCGGCTAAACAAAGTAAAGCTCAACCCCGAGAAATGCGTTTTCGGGGTCCCGAGAGGCATGCTCCTCGGCTTTATTGTATCGGAACGAGGCATCGAGGCCAATTCCGAGAAGATAACCGCCATCACCGACATGGGGCCAATCCAGAACGTAAAGGGGGTCCAACGCGTCACGGGATGCTTGGCCGCGCTCAGCCGTTTCATCGCCCGACTCGGGGAACGGAGCCTGCCCTTGTACCGACTGCTCAAGAAGTCGGATCACTTCGTCTGGAACGCCGAGGCGCAGCAGGCCCTCGACTCGCTTAAGGCATCGCTCAAAAATCCGCCGATCCTGACCGCCCCGGCAGAAGGAGAGCCCATGCTGCTCTACATCGCGGTGACCACTCATGTGGTGAGCACCGCCCTCGTCGTCGAGCGCAATGAGCCCGAGAAGATCCAAAAGGTACAACGCCCTGTCTACTTTATCAGCGAGGTCCTGTCCGACACCAAGGTACGCTACCCCAGATCCAAAAGCTGGTCTACGCTATCCTGATCACCAAACGGAAGCTCCGGCATTACTTTGACGCCCACCCCATCACGGTGGTGTCAAACACTCAGCGAGGTGATCCAGAACCCCGAGGCCGAGGGGAGGATAGCCAAGTGGGCGCTCGAGCTGATGGGCAAGAACGTCACCTACGCCCCTCGGGACGCCATCAAGTCACAAGCACTGGCCGACTTCGTCGCCGAGTGGACCGAGGCCCAGACTCCCCCGACCTCCATCGAACACGAAACGTGGGTCATGTACTTCGACAGATCGCTCATGAAGGAGGGAGCCGGTGTCGGCCTCGTCTTCGTCTCGCCTCTGGGCGTGCGCATGGAGCACATGGTCCGACTGCACTTCTCGGCCTCCAACAACGCCGCCGAGTACGAAGCCCTCATCAACGGACTCCGTATCGCCCTCGAGCTTGGCATACGGCGTCTCGAGATCCGAGGGGACTTGGAGTTGGTCATCGACCAAGTGATGAAGGAGTCGAGCTGCGTCAGCCCCAAGATGGCCGCCTACTACCGGGCGGTCCGTGAGCTGGAAGACAAGTTCCTCGGCCTCGAGCTCAAGCACGTCCAATGACGATACAACGAGGCGGCCGACACCCTTGCCAAGGCGGCCTCCAACCGGAAGCCTGTCCCCCATGGAGTGTTTGCCAAGGACCAGCACGCCCCTCCATCCGACTTGACGACGAACCACCCGAACCTCCAACGCAGGAGGAAGCAGAAGTGATGGAGATCGACGTAGCACCAGGGCCTAACCTCGAGGATCCCGACTGGAGGATTCCGCTCCTTGAGTGGATCGTGCAGGGCAAGCTCCCTTCCGACAAGACCGAGGCTCGGCGGATCGCCCGCTGGGCCAAGACCTTCACGCTCATCGAGGGAGAACTTTACCGACGAGGCACCTTTGGTGTCCTAATGTGCTGCATCTTGATCGACCAAGGCAAGGAATTGCTGAGGAACATCCATGCGGGAGCATGTGGGCACCATGCCGCGCCGAAGACACTTGTCGGGAAAGCTTTCCGGCAAGGGTTCTACTGGCCAACCGCGGTCGCCAATGCCAAGGACATCGTGCGCAGCTGCGAAGGCTGTCAGTTCTATGCAAGGCAGACTCACCTCTCAGCGCAAGCCCTGCAGACCATCCCCATCACTTGGCCCTTTGCCGTATGGGGTTTGGATCTAGTCGGGCCACTGAAGAGAGCACCCGGGGGCTTCACGCATCTCCTCGTCGCCGTTGACAAGTTCTCCAAATGGATCGAGGCAAGGCCCATCAGGCGGGTTCGCTCACAAGAAGCTGTCCAGTTCTTCACCGACATCATCTACCGCTTCGGGGTCCCAAACGTGATCATCACCGACAACGGCACTCAGTTCACAGGCAAAAAGTTCCTCAACTTCTGCGACGACAACAACATCCGAGTGAACTGGGCCGCCGTCAGCCATCCCAGAACCAACGGACAGGTGGAGAGAGCCAATGGCATGATCTTGCAAGGACTGAAGCCACGAATCTTCAAACGCCTCAAGAAGTTCCGGGCAAGGTGGGTCGCAGAGCTCCCGTCGGTCCTCTGGAGCTTACGAACCACTCCAAGTCGAGCCACGGGCTGCAGGCCCTTCTTCATGGTGCACGGATCCGAGGCGGTCCTCCCGACTGACCTCGACTACGGCAGCCCGAGAGTTCGTGCCTATGACGACGAAGGGAATCAAGCCTCCCTGGAGGACGCCATCGACCAGCTGGATGAAGCACGCAGCGTCGCACTACTCCACTCGGCCAAGTACCAGCAGGCCCTACGGCGATACCACGACCGCAACATTCGAAGCCGGGCCTTTCAAGTCGGCGACCTCGTCCTCCGACGAGTTCAGAGCAACCGCGGCCGCCACAAGCTGTCGCCACCATGGGAAGGCCCCTACATCGTCGACCAAGTCCTCCGCCCGGGGACTTTCAAGCTCAAGGACGCGGACGGCCAAGTCCTCACGAACGCTTGGAACATAGAGCAGCTACGTCGCTTTTACCCTTAAAAAGTGCCTGTACTTTTCAATTCGCGATAATAATCAAAGTACTGCGCTGTTCCGAGTACTTTATTCGCACACGGTCATTTTCTGAAATGTACCCTGCGAGTTCCCAAAACTAAGCGGCAGGCGACCCCTTCCCTGTGCAGGATCGCCCACCGCTCGGGGGCTCCACCCGGGGCCCAGTGCCCCTCCTTTTTTCACAAAAATTCGACAAGTGATCGCTCTCGTGCGTGATCAAGCGGTATACTTTTACGCTTGCGAGAAAGAAACGTCAGCTCGAGGGGCTTTGCGACCACGCTTGTCCAAGTTTCGAGTGCTTACGCCCCTGCGGCTACGGCGCTAACTTGCGGGCAAAGTCCAGGTCCTCGGACTGACGTCTTTTTCCCGAGAAGCAATAAAGGAACCGCCTCGACTAGTTGCCGCTTGCAGCGTATCGATCTGCTGCTTGTCATTGTTCGAATCTTCCGAAACCGCTCGGGGGCTGCGAGTCCGAGTGCCCAAACTCCCGAGTTCCTACGCCCCGGCGGCTACGGAACAGAGTCCGACGGGCAGGCCCCCGCGCCTTTCCATCTCGACCCACGACCCCCAAAAGCATTCGGAAGAAAATGAAAATGGCAAACAACAGATAAAAACACGAGTTTTTTGAGCAACAACGGTCATCCTTTAAAGAGGAGTTTGGTTCATTACATGACAAAATGACTAAGTCCTCTATGTCTATCCTACTCCAGCCCGAGATCCTTCAGGGCGGCGGTGAGCACCTTCTCGGCGAACGAGGAAGACTCGGCTTCAATCTCATCGTACTCAGCATCCTCGTAGCCGGGGGCCCACCCACCTTGCAGAGCCTCCCGATCCATGGTCGGGTAGTGCGACAAGAACATGGCAATGATCTTCCGCGCCACACTCCGAGCAAGATCCGAGGCCTGCGCCCGAGTCCTCCCTGCAACAAGGGCGACGCGGTCCACCAGCGACGGGCCGCCGCCGACGTTGAGCTCTTCAAACATGTGCTCGACGGCCTGGACCAAAGCCTGGTGGACCTCGGACTTCTTCTCGAGGGCCCTTTGGCTCTGCTCCGAAGGTCCTCCGAAGGTCCTCGACAGCTCCTGTAGACAATTCTTCGTCAGGAGTTACCTCGCAGGAAGGAAAGCCAGGAGGAAGGATAAGCACAAACACAATACTTACCGGCCAACTCCGCCTTCAGGTTGTGACCAAGCTGCACCAGCTCTTGGTTGGCAGCAAAGGCCTTGGCCACCTCGCGCTTCTCGGCCTCGAGCTTGGCCTCCAGGTCAGCCTTCTCCTTCCGCAGGGCTACATTGGCAGACAAGCCTAAGCAAACTCGCCGCCACTCGAGAAGAACGGAAAGAAACCGCCCGACAAGAAATGAGGAGGGATAACTTACCGAGGATCTCCTCCTCCCGCTTCTGGGCGACTTCTTCGAGGCGGGCCCCCTCTTCCTCGGCGGCCTTCAGCTTCTCGGCCAGCCCGATCGCTTGGTTGTTGGCCGTCTTGAGGTCGAGGTCGCGGTGCTGGAGGTCTTTCTGAAGGTCCGCCACCTTTTCCTTCAGCCCCTCGGCCTCCTGCACGGCGGCGTCCTTCGCCCGGTTGGAGGTGTCGGCGGCCACCAGCGCCTCCATCACCGTCTTCTCGGCCTCCTCCACCTTCGCCTCAAGGGCGGCTTTCTCCTCCGCGGCATCCTCAATCGCCTCGTCCCTGGCCTCCCGGGCCTCGGTCAGCTGGGCCTCGAGCTGCTCCTTCTCGGCTTTCAGCTGTTCGACGGCGGCCCATAGCCCGGCCTCCCGACGGAGGAACAGGGACTTATCGGAGCTGCGCTCCATGATCTTCTGCACGAAGGCCGAAGAGAGAGCGGTCAGACACTCCCAAGATGGCGCCCACCTTAAGGACCAAAAGTAGAGAACCCGAGGACTTACCCGGGAAGGCTTGATGATCATTTCGTTGAAGATCTCCTTCATATCGTTGAGGCCCTTCCCGAGAAGACGACACTGCTCCATCTCCGACTGGTCGTCCAGTTCGAAGATGGGACTCTCCGGGTCCTGACGATCGTACCACAACAACCGACCCTCGCACGGCAGGTTCGGATTGTTTTCAATAGGCACGAGGGTCTGGTAGCGACGGTCCATCGTCATCATCCCCGGGGCGTCCCTGAAGGAGTCCGGGATGCCCCTCAAGGGGCTCAAGGGCCTCGGGGGCCCTGAAGTCTGCCCCCCGCTTGGATCGCCACCGCTCCTCCGAGAACCATCCTCCGACGAGTCCTCGAGCACAACGATCTCCGGCGGCGCCGCCCCGGAGGACTCGGGGGCTGCAGCAGCCGCCGCCGCCGGGATGGCAGCGTCTTGGAGGGCGCCGGACGTCCCCGCCTCTGCTTCCTTGGGGCCGGCCGCGGTCCCCGGAGAGGCAGCGACCCCGCGGCCATCTCCCCCGGCAGTAACCCCTCGGCCCCGGCTAGGGCCGCGTCACCAGACACGGCGACCTCCCCCGCTCCGGGGCGGGCCGCCGCCTCCTGAGGAGTAGGCAGAGCCGCCTCCACCAGCTGCTCGGCCAGCTCGGCTTGGAGCGCCGCGACGGCCGCCTCCGTGGGGACGGTCTGTGCAACGGCCAGGCCCGTCGGGAGTGCGTCTCCCGGGCTGTCGCCGTCCCCTTCCTGCACCTTCTCCTCCACAGAGGGCGCCACCCTCCGTGCCGCCTCCTCGGCCTGCTCCGCCAAGGGCACCGGCGTCGCCTCCTCGGCCTGCTCCGCCAAGGGCACCGGCGTCGCCTCCTCGGCCCGCTCCGCCGTGGGCTCCGGCGTCGCCTTCTCGGCCGGCTCCGCCGCGGGCTCCGGCGTCACCTTCTCGGCCTGCTCCGTCGCAGGCCTCGGCGTCTGCGCCGCCGAGCGCAGCATCTTCTTCGGCGCCACCACGAGCGGAGTGTCGGCCCGACTGGTGCATCACAAGTCGGGGAGCCCGGCTGAGAAAAATGGCAACTACAGAGAAAACAAAAACCACTCGAGAAGGACAGATCATCGCTCACCTCGACGAGATGGTCCGAGTCCGCTTGGAACCCATCGGCCCCGGGTCCTTCGGGGATGCGGGCCTCTTGAATCCCGCGAACGCCGTTGGGGCGGGGGCCACCTGCGCGGTTTCGGCGTCCCTACCCGAGTGGGGCGCCGCCTGACCAGACGGGCCTCCTCCTTCGACCGGGGACGGATCCGGCCGCCCCGTCGTGGCCCTCACCGGGGCAGAAAGGGCCTGCGTCTCCACCACGGGCGGCGTGGGCGAGGCCCCGCCCCCAACAGGATCTGCCCTTGCGGCAGGAACGGGCGTCCGGGGCACGTCCCGCCCTTCGCTATGCGCCCGCGTCGTTTGAGGGGCTGGCGGCGGCCGCCTGTCATCTCGTGGCGCGAACCTTTTGGGGGAGCGCGACGCCCCCGATGACGAACCCCCCTTGTGGGCGCGCTCCGACAGGTCCCGGCTCCGGCTTCTCTCCCGACGGGGGGAGACCGTGTCCCGTCGGGAACTCTTCCCCTCCTCGGGCACATGATGGGGGGGCGGAGGCGTGCGGCTGCGCCTCTCGCGCTGGCTGTCCCCGGAGGACCGTCGATGCCGGCTCGACCGGGAGCTTTCGCTCCTCCCTGCGTCCGGCGGAGGCGACCTCCCTCTCCCGCTAGACCCCGGTTGCTGCGCCGAGGGCGAAGCTGTCACCACGGCGACCGCCTTGAGCTTAGCGGGGGGCGCGTCCTCATCCTCATCCTCCTCGTCGTCCTCGCTCCTCGAGTCCCCCTCCGCGGGCTCCGACTCGGGGTCCTCATCCTCGGAGACCCGCTCTCCCCTTTTCCTCCTCTTGGCCCGCTCGGCGTTCCTCTCCCGCTTGGCCACCTCACTCATCCGCCACTTCTCCCAGCGGTCCTTCTTCGCCTTGGCCCGCTCGGCCTCGGCCCGATTCTTCGTCCTGTCCTCGGGAAGCGGCGGCAGGGAGAAGGAGCAGTCATGGCTTTTCACCTACAGAACTCGGGATCAGCAAACCAAAAACTACTCGGGGTTGAATTCAAGGCGGATGAAGGAAGCCTTACCAGAGCCTTGGTGCGGGCATTCGGGAGCATGGGGAGAAGGCCCGGGGGAGGATATGCGTCGTGGGCCTTCCCCACCGCTGCCGTCACCCGGCGCTCCACCTCGGCCTCCGAGGGCAAGGGGTTCATCGTCACGGTCCCCACGAAGGGGGCCTTCGCCGGAACCATCTGCCAGATCTGGAGGGTGCGCCGCCTCAGCGGTATGATACCTCTCGAGAGGTACCCGCCGATGACCTCCGCCGCGGACACGTTCGCGTCGCGGAGTCGCGCGAGGGCCTTCCAGATGTTCCCGAGGAGCTTCTCCTGCAACTTCTTCTCGGGCCCGTACCCCCAATGGTCGGGCGCCTTCTCGAATGACCTCCCGGTGTACTCCGGAAGGGGGTTCTTCGGGTCGTTCTTGAGGTAGAACCACCCGGGGTGCCACCCCTTGTTCGAGCTGATCAGGGTCCCCGTGATGTAGTCCTTCGACCGCCCCTGCTTCGCCTTCAATACGGCGCACCCGAGCGTCGCGGGGACGCCACCCTCGGCGGCATGCAGCACGAACTTGAAAAAGTACCGGAAGAGGTCCCAATGGGCCTCCATCCCCAGGTACCCTTCGCAGAGCGCGACGAACACCGCCATCTGCTGCACCCCGTTGGGGTTGATGTGCTGGAGCTCCAGTTCGTACTCATTGAGCACGGCCCGGATGAATCTCCCCGCGGGGACGGAGAACCCGCGCTCATGGAAGGCGGTGAAGGAGACCACATACCCGCGCGGCGGTCGGGGGTAGTCCTCCGCGCCCGAAACCTTCCACTCTTCGGCCTCCGTCAGCGGCGGCAGCGAGCCGTCCCGCGCGAGCCCCTCCAACTGCCTCTGTGTCACCCTGGATCGCTCCCAGATCGACATTGTGAGGTCGCGGGACGAAGGTGACGTGGGCGGTGCGGGGATTTGGTCTCTCCTCCCTCGGAAAAGCGCGGCGGCGGCGGAGAACGCAAGAGAGCAAGCGCAGCGGCGAGGAAGACGAAGCGCGGAGGAAGACGAAGCGCGGCGGAAGGCGAAGCGATGGGAATAAACTAAGCCCTAGGCGGCCGCAGCTCAGGCCTATAAAAGGGGAGGTGGTGCGGCGAGACGAACACAGCGTTAAATGCGCGGGCCCACCTCCGGCGCCTCGCGACGTGCGCACGTCGCCTCACTTGACTCCCTCAAAAGGCGCGCCCTCCCTCCACGCGGCGGAAAACCAGGCCGGCGCTCCCGTGCTCGGCCCATCAACGGCCGGGCAGCGGCCCGGCCCACCGGCGGAGCGTCCTCGGCAAGCTTCCCATCCCCGACAAGTTTTCCGATCCCGACAACCTCCAAGGCAAACCACCCGGGCTCAAAACCTTAACAAGAGCACCAGCTCTTCTCAAGGCTCGGGGGCTACACCCGGCGGGTGCGCTCGCGCGCCCCCACCGGAAGAATCGTGACTTACCATATCTGCGCTGCCTCTCAGCCTGGACGCGAGTCTCCATCTCCCCCCAGGCTCGGGGGCTACTGACGGGGGTCTGGATTAGGGGTACCCAACCAAGCCCTTAACCCGGGTCCTCACGATAATCCACCCTTTAAAAGCAAAAGCCGAAGACCCAAATCAAGCGGATCCTCCATGCCCCGACAGCTCGGAGGTCGCCCGACGAGTCTCCGATTCGCCCGAGGAGTTCTCCGCCTCCGAGTGGTTCCCCGATTCGCCCGAGGAGTTCTCCGCCCCCGAAAGGCTCTCCGATTCGCCCGGGGAGTTCTCCGCCTCCGAGTGGTTCCCCGGCTCGCCCAGCCAGACTACTCGGCTTCGTTCCGTCCCGGCCCATCCGGTGCCGTACCCACTTGGTACCCGCCGTGCCAGAGCATGATGGGCGTCCGTCCTTTGCCACGGCAGCCACAGTGGCACCCGTCTCATCCGAGCAGGAACGCTACAGTCCAGGGAGGAGCGCATGCGCAACATCAGGCGCCCAAGGACGACCCCAGGCGCCCAAGGACGACACCTGGAGCCCGAGGAGGACACCTGGAACTCCCGAAGGCCCAGAACAAGTCAACCACGACCCAGAAACTACCCGAGAGCCTACCCGAGAAGTCATCTACATCAACCACCCGGGATGTACGATTCCGGGTCCGGCGGGGCGCCCACTCCGTCAACACCTGCCCCCTGTACGGCTCGGCAGGCGGCGCAAGTTAAAGGCCTCGGGGCCGGAATTCCCATTGTAATTCCCTCTTTTTTACCTCCCCGCCTCCTTCTCCCCCTTGAGACTATAAAAGGGGCCGAAGGGGCACCAGTGTGGGGGGACACGGACAACAGACGAACATTCACACCCACAGACACGAACACAGGGACTTGGGACCCTCTCCCTCTCCCGACTAGTTTGTACCCCCTACTACAGACTTGGACTTGAGAACATCGGCACTCACTGGACGTAGGGTGTTACTCTCCGGAGGCCCGAACCAGTCTAAATCCCCTGTCTCTTGAGTCACTATCCGGACCCTGACACGCGATCGTAGAAATTTACTTGCCGGCGGTAGAGAACCCCGACAGAGTGGTTTATTATTTGAGTCGAAAATTGATTGATGCAGAGACAAGGTACTTACCGGTGGAAAAGTTATGTTTATGCCTATATTTTTCATGTACTAAATTAAGGCATTATTTATTGTCATCTGAGTGCACGGTGGTTTGTGTCTATGCCGATGATAAAAGGAAGAATTGGAAAATGGATTTTAGCATTATCGGAGTTTGAGTTCAAGTACGAATCGGCTAAGGCAGTAAAAGGACAAGTGATGGCCGATTTTGTTACACAACACATCAGAGATAAAGTTAAGATGGTCGAGCCAATGCCTTGGACATTATTCTTTGATGGGTCTTCATGTGGTTGTTGACATTCCAAAAGTCGGGTGTTGACTCTCGAAAATTAANGTCTCCGCCACGGGCGGCGTGGGCGAGGCCCCGCTCCAAACAAGATCTGCCCTTGCGGAAGGAACGGGCGTCCGGGGCGCGTCCCGCCCTTCGCTATGCGCCCGCGTCGTTTGAGGGGCTGGCGGCGGCCGCCTGTCATCTCGTGGCGCGAACCTTTTGGGGGAGCGCGACGCCCCCGATGACGAACCCCCCTTGTGGGCGCGCTCCGACAGGTCCCGGCTCCGGCTTCTCTCCCGACGGGGGGAGACCGTGTCCCGTCGGGAACTCTTCCCCTCCTCGGGCACATGACGGGTGGACGGAGGCGTGCGGCTGCGCCTCTCGCGCTGGCTGTCCCCGGAGGACCGTCGATGCCGGCTCGACCGGGAGCTTTCGCTCCTCTCTGCGTCCGGCGGAGGCGACCTCCCTCTCCCGCTAGACCCCGGTTGCTGCGCCGAGGGCGAAGCTGTCACCACGGCGACCGCCTTGAGCTTGGCGGGGGGCGCGTCCTCACCCTCATCCTCCTCGTCATCCTAGCTCCTCGAGTCCCCCTCCGCGGGCTCCGACTCGGGGTCCTCATCCTCGGAGACCCGCTCTCCCCTTTTCCTCCTCTTGGCCCGCTTGGCCACCTCACTCATCCTCCACTTCTCCCGGCGGTCCTTCTTCGCCTTGGCCCGCTCGGCCTCGGCCCGATTCTTCGCCCTGTCCTCGGGAAGCGGCGGCAGGGAGAAGGAGCAGTCATGGCTTTTCACCTACAGAACTCAGGATCAGCAAACCAAAAACTACTCGGGGTTGAATTCAAGGCGGATGAAGGAAGCCTTACCAGAGCCTTGGTGCGGGCATTCGGGAGCATGGGGAGAAGGCCCGGGGGAGGATATGCGTCGTGGGCCTTCCCCACCGCTGCCGTCACCCGGCGCTCCACCTCGGCCTCCGAGGGCAAGGGGTTCATCGTCACGGTCCCCACGAAGGGGGCCTTCGCCGGAACCATCTGCCAGATCTGGAGGGTGCGCCGCCTCAGCGGTACGATACCTCTCGAGAGGTACCCGCCGATGACCTCCGCCGCGGACACGTTCGCGTCGCGGAGTCGCGCGAGGGCCTTCCAGATGTTCCCGAGGAGCTTCTCCTACAACTTCTTCTCAGGCCCGTACCAATGGTCGGGCGCCTTCTCGAATGACCTCCCGGTGTACTCCAGAAGGGGGTTCTTCGGGTCGTTCTTGAGGTAGAACCACCCGGGGTGCCACCCCTTGTTCGAGCTGATCAGGGTCCCCGTGATGTAGTCCTTCGACCGCCCCTGCTTCGCCTTCAATACGGCACACCCGAGCGTCGCGGGGACGCCACCCTCGGCGGCATGCAGCACGAACTTGAAAAAGTACCGGAAGAGGTCCCAATGGGCCTCCATCCCCAGGTACCCTTCGCAGAGCGCGACGAACACCGCCATCTGCTGCACCCCGTTGGGGTTGATGTGCTGGAGCTCCAGTTCGTACTCATTGAGCACGGCCCGGATGAATCTCCCCGCGGGGACGGAGAACCCGCGCTCATGGAAGGCGGTGAAGGAGACCACATACCCGCGCGGCGGTCGGGGGTAGTCCTCCGCACCCGGAACCTTCCACTCTTCGGCCTCCGTCAGCGGCGGCAGCGAGCCGTCCCGCGCGAGCCCCTCCAACTGCCTCTGTGTCACCCTGGATCGCTCCCAGATCGACATCGTGAGGTCGCGGGACGAAGGTGACGTGGGCGGTGCGGGGATTTGGTCTCTCCTCCCTCGGAAAAGCGCGGCGGCGGCGGAGAACGCAAGAGAGCAAGCGCAGCGGCGAGGAAGACGAAGCGCGGAGGAAGACGAAGCGCGGCAGAAGGCGAAGCGATGGGAATAAACTAAGCCCTAGGTGGCCGCAGCTCAGGCCTATAAAAGGGGAGGTGGTGCAGCGAGACGACCACGGCGTTAAATGCACGGGCCCACCTCCGGCGCCTCGCGACGTGCGCACGTCGCCTCACTTGACTCCCTCAAAAGGCGCGCCCTCCCTCCACGCGGCGGAAAACCAGGCCGGCGCTCCCGTGCTCGGCCCATCAACGGCCGGGCAGCGGCCCGGCCCACCGGCGGAGCGTCCTCGGCAAGCTTCCCGTCCCCGACAAGTTTTTCGATCCCGACAACATCCAAGGCAAACCACCCCGGCTCAAAACCTTAACAAGAGCACCAGCTCTTCTCAAGGCTCGGGGGCTACACCCGGCGGGTGCGCTTGCGCGCCCCCGCCTGAAGAATCGTGACTTACCATATCTGCGCTGCCTCTCAGCCTGGGCGCGAGTCTCCATCTCCCCCCCAGGCTCGGGGGCTACTGACGAGGGTCTGGATTAGGGGTACCCAATCAAGCCCTTAACCCGGGTCCTCACGATAATCCACCCCTTAAAAGCAAAAGCCGAAGACCCAAATCAAGCGGATCCTCCATGCCCCGACAGCTCGGAGGTCGCCCGACGAGTCTCGGATTCGCCCGAGGAGTTCTCCGCCTCCGAGTGGATCCCCGATTCGCCCGAGGAGTTCTCCGCCCCCGAAAGGCTCTCCGATTCGCCCGGGGAGTTCTCCGCCTCCGAGTGGTTCCCCGGCTCGCCCAGCCAGACTACTCGGCTTCGTTCCGTCCCGGCCCATCCGGTGCCGTACCCACTTGGTACCCGCCGTGCCAGAGCATGATGGGCGTCCGTCCTTTGCCACGGCAGCCACAGTGGCACCCGTCTCATCCGAGCAGGAACGCTACAGTCCAGGGAGGAGCGCATGCGCAACATCAGGCGCCCAAGGACGACCCCAGGCGCCCAAGGACGACACCTGGAGCCCGAGGAGGACACCTGGAACTCCCGAAGGCCCAGAACAAGTCAACCACGACCCAGAAACTACCCGAGAGCCTACCCGAGAAGTCATCTACATCAACCACCCGGGATGTACGATTCCGGGTCCGGCGGGGCGCCCACTCCGTCAACACCTGCCCCCTGTACGGCTCGGCAGGCGGGGCAAGTTAAAGGCCTCGGGGCCGGAATTCCCATTGTAATTCCCTCTTTTTTACCTCCCCGCCTCCTTCTCCCCCTTGAGACTATAAAAGGGGCCGAAGGGGCACCAGTGTGGGGGGACACGGACAACAGACGAACATTCGAACACCCACAGACACGAACACAGGGACTTGGGACCCTCTCCCTCTCCCGACTAGTTTGTACCCCCTACTACAGACTTGGACTTGAGAACATCGGCACTCACTGGACGTAGGGTGTTACTCTCCGGAGGCCCGAACCAGTCTAAATCCCCTGTCTCTTGAGTCACCATCCGGACCCTGACACGCTATCGTAGAAATTTACTTGCCGGCGGTAGAGAACCCCGACAGAGTGGTTTATTATTTGAGTCGAAAATTGATTGATGCAGAGACAAGGTACTTACCGGTGGAAAAGTTATGTTTATGCCTATATTTTTCATGTACTAAATTAAGGCATTATTTATTGTCATCTGAGTTCACGGTGGTTTGCAAGACCGATGTGATTAAATATATGTTGTCTATGCCGATGATAAAAGGAAGAATTGGAAAATGGATTTTAGCATTATCGGAGTTTGACTTCAAGTACGAATCGGCTAAGGCAGTAAAAGGACAAGTGATGGCCGATTTTGTTACACAACACATCAGAGATGAAGTTAAGATGGTCGAGCCAATGCCTTGGACATTATTCTTTGATGGGTCTTCATGTGGTTGTTGACATTCCAAAAGTCGGGTGTTGACTCTCGAAAATTAACACTGTGGCCTAAAAGATTTGCTTTACTTCAGTGCAGGTCCAAATCTTGAGGTTCGGGGCGTACCAGTCAATTTGACCTGAAATTGACAAGATAGAGTTTAATCAGTAAACAACAAGGAACTCATCGGCCAAAGCCCCGATTCGTTCCAACCAAATCGGATCGACATTAGAGAAGTCCGATTTCACTAGCATGAACCATCGGCTTTGAGTCCGAATCGTGATGATATGACATGTAAATAAAAACCATCGGCTATGGGCGAACCGAATCGGAGATAAATCTACTTTAAACTTGTTCTTTAAGACTCATCTTTATAAAGATAGAAGACAAACTAAATCTCGTGTCACTAACGATTGGATCGATTTCGAGACAACGTCGCTAGCAGGGCACCGATTTGCTTATCTACTCCGATAGATCAATTTGTATCAAAGAACTAGTCTAAACCAGATTTATTTGTTGCTTGCTAATAAGTTCCAAATCAGCTATATAAATAAGATAAATAGGTCTATTATGGAATTGAACAGTAAAACAGAATAGATCTCTCTAAACAGATGTAAGCCGATCAGATAAAACAGCAAGATACGATAGGGATGAGCGATCCAAATGAAGAAGGGCGATACCCTCAATCTAAAGCCTAGAACAACTCGATAAGTTGGTGAATTAACTAGACGAGGAAGGGCGTGTGCCTCAATCCAAAGCCTAGATTAACTCAGTAGGTGTCAGAACTTACAGACAAACCGGAGATCAAGATGATGCAGCCCTGCTTGCTGAAGAACTCGACGAAAAGGGTTTGTGGCACGTTAGGCCGAAAGTTGTGTTTGTTTGATTGGTTGTGTGAACGTCTTTTTACAATAGCGCAGGGTTTATATTTATACCCTGCAAATCTAGCTAATCCTTGTCGGCTACGACAATATCTCTAATTTAACTAAAGCAATCTAATCTTAAATTACTAAAACTATTACAAGCTTGCCATATAACGAGGCCCTGAAGAAGCTTCCAGACGCATCCTTGGTAGTCATACGCGCTCCGGCCTCCTTTGTCTCGTGTCCGATTGGGACTCGATCGGACCTCCCTCCGATCGGAATCGGAGTCACCCTAGAATCGGACTCGGCCTTCTTTGGCTCTTCATCTCATTATTCTAGCCGAGTCAAAATCTGGTGTCAACACATGCCCCCCAATTTTGGGATTAAATATCATTTTGTTCCAAAATTCTTCCAGCAGTGATGACCCAGACAGCGAACAGTATATGGAAACCTGCACCCTTCACTGTTGCAACTCCTCGATACCCGCGCGGATTCAGCGCCTCGGCCCTCGGGTGGTTTCCTTCCTCGGTAAGCCTATAAATACCAGCCGGTCATCCCTTCTTCCTCACCTCGACTCAGACACCGCCTCTTCACGCTCTGTCATTGACGCCTGCACCGAGCTCGGATCTACGAACTGAGTCCCTCGGACCTCGTTCTGCTTGGCGAATCTTGGTAAGCAACTTCTCCTCCTATGATTCATGCTATAGATCCACACTCTAATGCATTTCGCACGAAGATCTCCAAGCTTTTCAATTTATGACACTGTTCATTGTAGATCTGTTTCTCTTTCCAATGGCGGCTCCCTCGAACATGGCCGATGCCACACAAGTTCTCGAGGTAAAAAGACTCAATTTCTTTTCACCTTGAATTTTTTCATAGCCTGATCCTTCATTTATACATCGCCTCTTTTGTTAAAATCATATAACCTCAAGAACAACATAATCATCCCGGTCTCCCATGTTCAAGCCGATATTATTTATGTCTGATGGGAAACCCCGATCCAACAGATTTCATAAATATGGAATCGGAGAGAATTCCTTTTAAAGGATCAGATCTTCAGCTAGAAGACTGGGCAAACTCTTTCCGATCATGGCCCAGTATGGTCCCAGGTTGGAGGAATTGGTTCCTCAGAATGCATGCTGCCAAGTCACCTTTCTGGGATGAAAAATTTATCGGCCAATGCCTCACTCTATCACTAGCCGATATGCCCAAAGATGAGAATTTGCTGGCCGCCAACTCCCTCTTTTGGTCCGATGCTCTGAATGCTTACATCTTTGGACACGGCCCAATGACACCTACCCACATGGACGTGCATATGCTCACTGGCCTCAATATTACTGACAACAGCAATCCCAGGAATGTTCTTCGCACACTCGAACACCGATTGATCGGCACAGGCTCCAAGGGATGGAAAAAGTATATCTCCGATCATCAGAAGACCGGAACAATCAGAGACAGAGAGCACGCTGCTTTCCTCAACATGTGGCTGGAACGATTAGTATTCTGCTGATCCACTCTGGGAGCAACCACTGACATGCAACCGATTGCAGAATCATTATCTCGAGGAAATGCAGTCCCCTTGGGCCGTCTCCTCCTTGGAGCAGTTTACCACCTGCTGCAGCAAGTATCCAGTAAACTCTTGACTGGCCAAGCTGTCGGTCACATCGGAGGTCCCTGGTGGTTCATTCAGTTGTGGCTCAACAACCAGCTCTGATTGGCCCTTAACTACAAATTCAAAGAGCACCAATTCCCTGCATTGTTCTCCGAAGAGGAAGAAGCCACCATGCGCCGATGTATGTTATTTGGTGAAGCAGCATCCATCTGTCCAGGCTCTAGACTCAACATCAAAGATTTGTCACATTTCTTTGAAAGCTTCTACATCGGCATCGCCCCTGATGACATACTGTTCTTCGCTTACGCCGATCCTGATCGTGATTACTAACTGCCTTTGTTCAACATCCAAAACGATCTGGAGGCAATATTACCAATGCTCAAGTGCTTCATCACTCCAGCCATCCTGGGCAGTAACATTGCACATGGCAAGAAAATAAGTTCTTATGAGTTTTACAACCCATCGGTCGCAGCCCGCCAACTCGAATTTGTTCAGCTCCCGATCGGATTATACTTTGCCGATAAAATCAAGCCTAGGGAATTGGTCTCCACCAACTTATAGATGGACCGGATCATGGCCTTAGCCCCAAGCACCGATTTCGAGATCCCAGAATGGCTCTGTACAAGTTTTCAGTCCAAGCTCTCCAAACTTTGGTGGCGGGAATTATCAACTCATATCTTCAGACTTCCCGTGATCACTTATTGCAGCTTGATCGACTCCGATTATGAAGCTCTTGAAAATCCAGTAAACCCTTCAACAAATTCTTTCCTCTTTTTCCTTTAAACTCATCTCCAAGGACTAACCCTTTTCCATAACGATTCAGCAACCATCCGAGAGCGATGTGCCTACAGTGAGCCGGAGCGGCAAGCCGATTCGCTACGCCAAAGCAACTCCAGTACCAAGAATCGGCTCCTCTGTGCCATCTCTCACAGATATCATGGAAGGCAAAGGCAAAAGGAAGGTTATCTTGACCAAGATAGGGACATCAAAGAAAACCAAGAAAAGCCATGGGGTAACCGATTTTCTCTTGTTTATATATAAACCTCAACTTATCACCGATTTTAAACAAGCATCCTCTCTTTCAGCCTCCTCCAAAAATTCTTGGCCAATCAACGTCTCGAGCTGCCGAAGAAATAGCAGAGAAAGCTACAGAAGCGGCCCGATTGCTCCTTAAGGCAGTATCGGTAATAATCTGGCCCAATATCCTTTCATTCTTATTTCAAAAATGAATCGGTCATAATTATACCATTTCTTCTTTCAGCAAACAAATATTACTTTGCCTGAATCTCAACCAGTGGCAACCCAAGACGAATCGGTCCAACAGGTAAATATAATCCAACCTAGATTCTTTGAACCAAAATAAACTTAAGCTGACCGATTCCGATTCAGATTCCAGCCTCTCAGCCAGTCATTGAGGATCCGACTCCTCAACCAGAACCTGCTCCAGCACAGGTCATGAACTCAGCCACAACCACTCAATCGGAGGTTACTCCCGAGACAATATCAACACTGCCAACCCTTCCGATTGAATCGGCCCAGCCTCGCATAGAAACATCTGGCGCAGACACTCCCAGGCCTCAAGTAATCCCCGATTACATCCGGGAAGGGCAATTTAAACTGGTACCGATTCAAACTTGCATTCAATATATTATTTCAATAACCCCTGTTTATTTGACACTTTGTTTCAGGCACAGGACTCTCCAGCCATGAGCTTCGCGTCATTCGATCTGGATGCTGCCATCGGAGAAGAAGAAATCAGTTCTGCCCAAAGCTCCTCAGCTATCTCCGATGAAATCAAACTGAAGCTCAAGGATATGCTCGACCATCTGAACAAGAGCATAGTAATCTTAGTCAAGGATGCAGAGCCAGTTCGCCAAATCTCCAAGGACTTGAAGGGTCAGTTGCCATCGGAGTTGGAAAGCGCTATTATCCCTGCGGCATTCATTGAAGGACATCAGCCCCAAATTTTTGCCGCACGCCGCAGGATATCGGACAGGCTTGCCCAACAAGACTTGATCAAACAGCGTGATGATGGTAGGACCGATCTAAAAACAATCCAGGCTCAGATCAAGGCATTGGAGGCCAAGCCCAAACAACTCCAAGATCGGATCAATACCCTTCAAGGCATAGAGGCAGAACTGCTCAAGAGGTTGGAGGAAGTCCGCAAAGAGATGTCGGATGTTCAAGACGAGCTCAATCAAATCCCAGCGTCCATCACATCGGCCAAGGATGCATTTCAGCAGCGCTTGGAAGAGGTCCGCCAAGCCCATAAAAACATCAAGGCTATTCCTGGCTCCGATGTGGAAGACCTGGAAGAAATACAGAAGATTGACAACATCCGCCTCAATGCAATTGAGATGATTCATAAATTCTTGTAATCTTAAAACATTTGTAATGCTGGCCCGATGGCTTCGATCATCGGTGATTACTCTGATTCGATGATGAGAAATCGTCGATGAACACTTTGCTTGTATATATTTTTGCCCTTAAGGCGATACGTGTCGTATCGGCTTTTCTTAGACGATATCTTTAAAATATTGGCTTTATGAATCAACCCATATGCTAGGATAATATTTTTTCAAATATTTTCCATTAAGCGCTTTTGAAAATTCTTCCCCTTCCAATGTTTCCAAAATGTAGGCGTTTCCAGGAACACACCGATTCACGCGATAGGGACCTCCCAATTAGGCGACCATTTTCCAAACATAGAACTTTTAGTCCCTATCGGCAAAATCAGCTTCCAAACCAATTCTCCTTTGATGAACGCTTTTGGCTTGACCTTTTTATCATAATATCTCGCAACTCGAGCTTTATTATTTTCAATATTCTCCAAAGCCCTCAAACGAGTTTCAGCCAAATCATCCAGTTCAAAATTCATCAAGCTTTTATATTCATCGGCAGTCAAGTTGCCTTGTTCCGATATCCTCCTCGATCCGATTTTGATCTCCCAAGGCAAAACAACTTCATGTCCATACACCAACTGATATGGAGACAACTTAGTAGAACCATGACACGCCATCCGATACGCCCAGAGCAACTCGGTCAACGTCAAATGCCAACGCCTTGGTTGCTCATCAATCTTTCGCTTGATAATCTTGATAATGCTCTTATTCGAGGCTTCTGCCTGACCATTGGCTTGTGCATAATAAGGAGAAGAATTTAATAATTTAATACCCATACTGGCAGCAAAATCATGAAATTTGTTAGACATGAACATAGTCCCTTGATCGGTCGTAATAGTCTGAGGAATACCAAATCGATAGATAATATGCTCCTTAACGAACTCCACCATATTTTTAGAATCGGCAATCTTTAGAGGAATCGCCTCGACCCACTTAGTGAAATAATCAGTTGCCACCAATATGAATTTATGTCCCTTACTCGATGATGGATAAATCTGTCCGATCAAATCAATACCCCATCCTCAAAAAGGCCATGGCTTGATTATCGGATTCATGGCTGATGCAGGTGCTTTTTGAACACTCCCAAATTTCTGGCATTCTTGGCAACCTTTATAATATTCAAAACAATCCTCTAGAATCGTAGGCCAAAAACAACCCACTTTTCTGATAATCCACTTCATTTTATAAGCCGATTGATGTGCGCCACAGACACCTTCGTGTACTTCATCCATCATATCTTTAGATTCTGATTTACTCAGACATCAGAGCAATACACCATCAATCGTCTTATAATATAATTGATCATTAAGCAATAATATTTGACAGCCATGAATCTTAACTTCTTAGAAACTTTTTGTGATGGATCTTTAAGATATTTTACTATTTAAAATCTCCAATCTCCGATCTCTGGCTCTATCGTCATAATTTCAAGAAAACGTCGATATCCAGAAGCAGCTTGCGCCAAATTATTAGCTTCTTGATTCTGAGCCTTGGGGATATGTTGAATATTGACCATCACAAATTCCTGCAACAATAATCGGCACTCTTCATAATAATGAATCAAAACATCATCTTTACATTCATATTTGCCGATCAATTGATAAAGCACCAACTAGGAGTTCCCAAAGATTTCAACAACTTTAGCTCCGATTTCTATCAGCAATCGCAAGCCTTTAAGTAATGCTTCATACTCAACTCGATTGTTTGTAAAACTAGGATCCATCAAATAGCTGAACTCAAAATTTGCCCCCCGAGGCGAAACAATAACGATTCCGATGCCACACCCTTGACCACATGAAGACCCATCAAAGAATAATGTCCAAGGCATCAGCCCGACCATCTTGATTTCATCTCCGATGTGTTGTGTAACAAAATCGGCCATCACTTGTCTTTTTACTGCTTTAGCCGATTCATATTTCAAGTCAAACTCCGATAATGCCAAAATCCACTTTCCAATCCTTCCTTTTAGCATCGGCATAGACAGCATATATTTGACCACATCGGTCTTGCAAACCACCGTGCACTCAGACGATAATAAATAATGCGTTAATTTAGTGCATGAAAAATATAGGCATAAACATAACTTTTCCACCGGTAAATACCTTGTCTCCGCATCAATCAATTTTTGACTCAAATAATAAACCACTCTTTCTTTTCCTTCAAATTTTTGTATGAGAACAGACCCGATTGACAATTCATCAGTCGAAAGATATAATCGGAATGGCTTTTCTCTCTGAGGTGGGATCAAAACCGGCGGTGTCATCATATAGCGCTATATTTCATCAAATGCCTTTTGTTGCTCCTCTCCCCAGACGAATTCCTCATCGGCTTTCAATTTCAGCAGTGGAGAGAAGGGACGAATTCTTCCAGACAAATTTGAAATAAATCTTCTTACAAAATTAATCTTACCGATCAATGATTGAAGACTCGTCTTATCGGTGGGTGGCTTAGCATCTCTGATGGCTTTCATGCTTTTCTGTCTGACTTCAATGCCTTTTTCATGAACCATGAAACCCAAAAATTGTCTGGCCGATACTCCAAAGGCACACTTGTTAGGATTCATCTTCAACCCATGTTTTCTTGTGCATTCCAGAGTTTCCCGTAAATCGACCAGATGCTGTTTATATCCATCGGACTTCACCACCACATCATCAATGTAGATTTCAACGATCCTGTCGATCAACTTGTGAAATATATAATTCATAGCCCTTTGATATGTTGCCCCGGCATTTTTCAAACCAAAGGTCATAACAACTCACTCGTATAAACCCAAAGCACCAGGACATCGGAATGCAGTTTTAGGAATATCTTCTTCTGCCATAAATATTTGATTATATCCAGCATTACCATCCATAAAACTTATTACCTTATGTCCCGAGGTAGCATCAACCAACATATCAGCAATCGGCATCGGATACCCATCCATCGGAGTTGCTTTATTGAGATTCCTGAAATCAACACAAACTCGCAACTTCCCAGTACTTTTGAATACTGGCACGATATTAGATATCCACTCAGCATATCGGCAAGGTTGAATAAACTTAGCTTCATATCACTGAGTTATTTTGGCTTTTATTACTTCATCTAACTCTGGTTTAAATCGTCTCGGCGCTTGCTTAAAAGGCCGATACCCTGGCTTGATCGGGAGCCGATGTTCAACAATAGATCGGCTTAAACCTGGCATCTCATAGTATTCCCAAGCAAAACAGTCACGATACTCTTTTAATAATTTTATTAACACTTGTTTAAACTCAGGATCCAGCTTTGCACTTACATATGTCGGCCGAGGTCTATCTCCTAAACCTATATCAATTTCCTCTAACTCATCGGCCGACATAAACCCTTGGCCAAGTTTGCCTTCATTTTCAATGAATTCTTCCATTAATACAAACTTTCAGAGCCGACTGCTTGGATCGGCTTTAAACCCTCATCGGACAGCGGTATGAAATTGCCTTCCCAAGCCTTGCCCGATAAACACTCAATTCCTTTAAACTCCCAAATCGTCAAATCGGCGGTAGCTACACTGACCGATTCGTCGGCTTGGACAGTTTCTATGTGATCCCCATGCCATTGAATCAAACATTAATGCATAGTGGATGGCACACAGCAATTGCATGGATCCAATCACGACCTAGGAGCAAACTATAAGATCCTTTTCGATCGATGACGAAGAACGTAGTAGGCAAAGTCTTGTTCCCGATCATCAATTCAACATTCAATGCCCCCCGAGCCGGCGATGGATTCCCACCAAAGTCTTTCAGCATCATATCGGTCTTGATCAAATCATCAGGACCTTTACCAAGCTTCCGATATATAGTATATGGCATCAAATTTACAGCAGCTCCACCATCAACAAGCATCTTAGTCATCGGCTTCCCATCAACATATCCCTTAACATATAATGGCCTTAAGTGCCGATACTTCTTATCAACTGGTTTTTCGAACACAGCTTGTTGGGGTTGGAAAATCAACTGTGCCATGGCTTCTTCAACTTCATCGGTTTCATCATCTGTTGAATCAATATTATACTCTGCAGGTAACATAAAAACCATGTTTACTCTGCCGACGGCCCTTCTTCATCTTGCTTGGGCTTAGGTCTCCACACTTTCGAATTGTCACCTTGGCACTTTTCCTTGAGCAATTCTTTGAATCAGAGGCGCTGTACCCTCCTTTTCTGCGTCTTGGTCAACCCTCCAGGACACCACTGTGGATTGACTTCTGGACCCTCCTACGATTCCTGCACCTCGTCTGGTTTTTGGACTTCTTCCTTTCTTGTCGGGGTTCTCTACCGCCGGCAAGCAATATTTCTACGATCACGTGTCAGGGCACCGGATGGCGGCTCAAGAGACACAGGAGATTATACTGGTTCGGGCCTCCGGAGAGTAACACCCTACGTCCAGTGAGAGCCAGTGTTCTCGAGTCCAAGTCTGTAGTAGGGGATACAAACTAGTCGGGAGAGAGAAATGATCCCAGGTCCCTGTGCGGAGGTGTGGGTGTGTTGTTGTTCGGTTGGTCGTTCGTGCGTCCGTTCGTCCCCCCCATCGGTCTCCCTTTGTCCCCTTTTATAGTCTCAAGGGGAAAAGGAAATGGGGAGGTAAAAAGAGAGAATTACAAGACGAATTACTACGCCGAGGTCTTCAATTTCATCTTACGCCCCGAGCCGTATGGGGAGTAGGCGTTGACGGGGTGGGCGCTCCGTTTGACCCGGGATCGTACATACCCGGGTGGTTGGAGTACGGGGCTTCTCGGGCATGTCTCCGAGTAGCTTTTGGGTCGTGGTTGACTCGCACTGTGTCCTCTTGGACTCCAGGTGTCTTCTCAAGGGCTCCAGGTGTCCTCCCCTGGGTGTGCATGTGTCCTTCCCCAGAACTGTAGTGTCCCTGTGCGGATGAGACGGGTGTTCCTGTGGCTGCCGTGGCGAAGGACAACGCCCATCCCATTCTGACATAGTTAGTACCAAGCGGGTACGGCCAGGGATGGGCAAAAGCGAGATGGAGCCGAGTGGTTCAGTCGGGCGAATCGGAGACTCCTCGGAGGCGGAGACTTCCCGGGCGAATCGGAGACTCCTCGGAGGCGGAGACTTCCCGGGCGAATCGGAGACTCCTCGAAGGCGGAGACTTTCCGGGCGAATCGGAGACTCCTCGGAGGCGGAGGAGACTCCTCGGAGGCGGAGACTTCCCGGGTGAATCGGAGACTCCTCGGAGGCGGAGGAGACTCCCCGGGCGAATCGGAGACTACTTGGACATGGAAAACCTGCTTGATCTGGGTCTTCAGATTTTGTTTTTGAAAGGTTGATTGGCGTCGTGTCGTAGATTAGGGGCCTGATTGGTCACCCCTGATCTAGACCCTCGTCAGTAGCCCCCGAGCCTGGGGGGAGTTTGGGACTCGCGCCCAGGTTCAGTTGTGGCGAGGGAGCGGTGAGTCCTGATTCTTCCAGTGGGGGCGCGCGAGCGCACCCGCCGGGTGTAGCCCCCGAGCCTTGAGAAGAGCAGATGCTCTTGTTAAGGCTTTGAGCCCGAGTAGTTTGCCTTGGAGGTTGTCGGGGTCGTGAAGGGTTCGGAGCTTGTCGGGGACGCACCCTGTTGGGCCGGGCCACGACTCGACCGTTGGTGGGCCGAGCGTGGAGGCACCGGCCTGTCTTTCCGCCGCGTGGGGGGATGGCGCGTCTTTTGAGGAGGTCAGGCGAAACGACGGGCGCACGTCGCAGCAGCGCGGGTGGTGGGCCCACGCATTTAATGCCGCTGCTCCGCCCCGCCACTCCGCCCTTTTTATAGCCTCGCGCCGCAGCCGCCTTGAGTTTATTTCACCCCGAGCCTTTCGCCTTCCGTCGTGCGTTTCGTCTTCCTTGCCGTTGCGGCGCCAGCCCCCTCGCATCCCCCGCCGCCGCCGCGCTCGCACTTTTTCGAGGAGCAGGAGAGCGAATCCCCCACCCAGCCTGCATCTTCCTCCTCGGTGGCCTCGTGATGTCGACCTGGGAACGCTCGAGGGTGACGCTGCAGCAGCTGGAGGGACTGGTGAAGGAGGGGATGCTTCCGCCATTGATGGAAGCCGAAGAGTGGAAGAGACCGGGTGTAGAGGACTCTCCCCAGCCGCCACCTGGATACGTTGTCTCCTTCATCGCCTTCCATGAGCGGGGGTTTTCCGTCCCCGCGGGGAGATTCATCCGGGCCGTGCTGAATGAGTATGGGCTGGAGCTCCATCACATCAACCCCAACGGGGTCCAGCAGATGGCGGCGTACGTGGCGCTGTGCGAGGGGTACCTGGGGATGGAGGCCCATTGGGATCTCTTCAGGTATTTCTTCAAGTTCGTGCTGCACACCGCCGAGGGCGGCGCCCCCGCGACGATCGGGTGCGCCGTTCTGAAGATGAAGCAGGGGAGGTCGGGCGGCTACATCTCGGGCTCCCTCGTGAGCTCGAACAAGGGTTGGCACCCCGGGTGGTTCTACCTCATGGGGAAGCTCCGGTGAGCAAATTCGATGACACGAGAGCGAAGCTTCGAGTTTGAGTGACACAGGCAAGTTCGGTACCTCAACACACACCTATTGGTGGGGCTTTCGTCGGCAATGGGGCGCGGAAGATGGAGATCAGGTGTGGCGGCGAAGCTCGGTCTTCGGGAGCGGTGGTGGCTATGGGAGCTGGGTACTCGGCGTCTAGGGTTTCTGGGAGGGTGTCCCGGACGAGGCGGCGCATCTATAAAAGGGCAGGAGGGCGCGGCCTCGATGTGCGCGCCAAGAAGGGAAGGGGCGATGCGGCGCGAGCTCGGTCGGACTCGGGCTCGGCTCGGACTCGCGCCGGTCTCCAGGTAGGGGACGAGTCCGACGCCCGGGCCCCAGACGTCAGTGAGAAGGGAGAGGGGACGGCGTCGTGGACCGGTCGAGGAACTGGGCCGGCGTGGAAAAAGGAATGGGCTGGGCCGGAAGAGGAAAAGGGAAACGCTGAAGGAGGGAAACTGCACTGAACGAAAGGTTAGGGAGGCAAAACGAACTCTATCCAAAACAACTTTTCTAAGGGTTAAACAAATGTGAATCAAATTCGAATTTAAAAAGACTTTTAAATTCTCTGTTGACTCGCAAACGGCACAAAACACAATGCAACAGCATGAATGCAACAAAAACTTATTATGACTATTAAATAATTATTTAATTCAATAAAATCCTAAATAATTCGCATTAAATCCAAGAAATTTATTTATGCCTCAAATAAATCCTAGAAAATTACAGAAATGTTTCTACAATTTCCTGTGATAAAAATTAAGGTGTTACAAACCTACCCCCCTTAAAAGAATCTCGTCCTCGAGATTAGGATGAACTTGCGAAGAGATCGGGAAATTCCACCATTAACTCATCTTCTCTTTCCCAATTAGCTTCATCTTCTCCATGACGACTCCATTGCACCTTGCACATTTTAATCACCTTGCTTCTAGTAACTCTTTCAGCTGCATCCAATATTTTTACTGGACGCTCCACATAAGTTAGATCATCCTGCACATTTAATTCTTCCATAAGTAACTGTTCTTCAGGCACTCTGAGGCACTTCTTAAGCTGTGATATATGGAAGACATCATGTACATCTGACAAACTGGCTGGCAACTCTAACTGATAAGCTACTTCACCTTTTCTTTCCAGAATCTTGAATGGACCAATAAATCTCGGTGACAACTTTCCCTTCACTTTGAATCTACGCAAACCTCTGATAGGAGAAACTTTCAAATACACATAATCACCAACTGCAAAAGTTAACTCCCTTCTTCTAACATCAGCATAACTCTTTTGTCTAGACTGGGCTGTCCTTAGGTTCCCTCTAATAATCTGAACTTGTCTTTCTACCTCTTGTAGTATTTCTGGACCAAACACCTGACTTTCACCTGTTTCACTCCAATACAATGGAGTTCTACACTTCCTTCCATACAATGCCTCAAAAGGTGACATCTTCAGGCTTGCGTGATAGCTGTTGTTATAAGAGAACTCTGCATAAGGTAAACTATTATCCCAACTTCTTCCATGTTTCAAAGCACAAGCTCTCAACGTATCCTCCAAAATTTGATTGATCCTTTCTGTCTGTCCATCTGTCTAAGGGTGATAGGCAAAACTGAAGTTCAGCTTAGTATCCATAGAGTCATGTAACTTCTGGCAGAATCGTGATGTAAACTGAGTACCTCTATCTGACACTATCTTCTTGGGCACACCATGCTGACAGACAATATGAGACATATACAACTCTGCTAGCTTGACACTAGTATATGTGGTCTTGACTGGAATGAAATGAGCAACCTTAGTCAAACGATCCACAATAAGCCATATAGAATCATAACCATCTCGAGTACGAGGCAATCCAACAATAAAATCCATGCTGATTTCTTCCCACTTCCATTCAGGTACCTTTAATGGTTGAAGCAATCCTGCTGGTCTCTGATGTTCAGCCTTAACTCTTTGGCACACATCACACAAAGCCACATGAGTACCAACATCTCTCTTCAAACCATATCACCAATACTTTTCTTTCAAATCCTGATACATCTTAGTACTTCCAGGATGAATAGAGTAAGTAGAATCATGAGCTTCTCTTAATATCTTATCTCTGAGTTGTGCCACATCTGGCACACAAATTCTTTTCTTGAACCAAATAGTACCATGTGCATCCTCAGTAAAATCAGTGGCTTTTCCACTTTCCATAAGCTCCTTAATTTCCTTCATTTTCTCATCATTAAGTTGACCTTGGCGAATCTTCTGCTCAAGAGTAGACTCAACTTACATAGTAACTCTTTCTGTTTGAGCAACAAATCCAAGGTTCAATCGCGCAAACTCTTCACACAGCTTCTCTGGCATCTGATGAGTCAAGAGGGTATTAGCATGACCCTTCCTACCACATTGGCTTTACCAGGATGGTAGTGTATCTCCAGATCATAATCCTTGATCAATTCTAGCCAACGACGTTGCCTCAAATTCAGATCCTTCTGTGTGAATATGTACTTCAGACTCTTATGGTCAGTGTAGATCTGACACTTGTTCCCAAGCATATAGTGCCTCCAAATCTTCAATGCATGTATGTTGATGGTCCTTATAATAGAAAATCCGACCGTCAATAGGCTCAGAAATCAATAAAGATCAAGGCATAACTTAGACATTAGTATTCAAATAGTAGTATACCATGCATATCTGGAATATATTTGAGTACAGGGACTACGGTGCAAAAGATGGACGAAACTGGGCACAGGCCCAGGTTGGCCGACCTGGCTAGGTCGGGCGACCTGGCCTGAACCCCGATCGAGCTCACTTTCGACACAGGTCAAGAAGCACACTGAGGAAGGATCATGGATGTTGAATCATCGTCGGTTCAAGTTAAGGGTGAGGATGAGCCACGTGTCATTCCCACGGATTGAAGGGCCCACACCTCAACTCATTTGCACCCAAACGGAGTATACCCACCTGGAACCGTCATAAGGACCCACATGGCAGTCTACCAGAGAAGAGTGGGGCCGAAAGGCGGCGGAACCAGGTCGGCCGACCTGGCCCTGCGGCCGTTTCGCTTCCCCCTTGACCAGTACCTGTAAACCGCCATCAGGAGTCCATCAGAGCCGTGCAATGCTGAAGACGGTGGATCCAAGGGTCGGCCGACGTAGGGAATTCGGCTGACCTAGGCCCACCTCCAAACTGCCTCAATCGCCTCTGGCCGGCTCCAACCGCCTATGTGACGCTATAAATACCTGCAAAGGGCGCCGTACTCAACAGACACTAGAAGAAGAGCTCTCCTTGCTACAAGCTTAGTCTTAGTCTTTGTAGTGATAGTCATAGTGTTAGATCTTCTGAAGGGCTTCCAGAGGAGTCTTGGTAAGTTCTAGAGTTCAGCTCTTGTATTCTCTTACTTACTTGTAGAACTCTAAGCTTAATGGAAATACCTTCATACTTATGTTGTGTGCCTCAGCTATACTTTATCTACTTAGTATATACTACTTATGTCTTACACCTTGATCAAGTGAATGTATGCTATGACATTGGCTCAATGTGCCTCTTGGTTGCTCTATTTATTAACGTGATAGATAGAGTTGTATATCATATTGCAAGCATGGTGCTTGGGATATGGAATACTGTTGAGGGTACCGCTGCCCTATGGATTAGTAGAGGTAGACGGCAGGTGGTGATAGCCCTGTCCGTCCATTGTAATCCTCCACGTACGGGAGTGGGTATTAGGCCTTTATGATAAGACGTCCTACTGTCGTCCCTTGATGAGGGAACCACTGGATACCTCGATATGTCCTCCTGCATATGATCATTGAATGAGCTTGTATAGGATATTGTAGTATATCCAAGTCGCATTTGTATGATGCTAATGTAACCTTTGTAATCTTCACTAATGTATTATTACTAACTAAGACTACCATAATGATGAGCAATGAACTTCTGTGTGTCACATTACCCATTCACTTCTATATCATTTACCCCTGTTTAGATTATGGTATATTAATGTTGTTGTAAGTACATGCATTGGATGACACCTCTCTCTTAACTAAACGCGCTCTTTCCCTGCGGATAAACAAATAACGATACTCTGGAATACTCCCGGGTGAAATGCTACAACGTACTTCTGTGCGCTTGCAGATTATCTGTAACGTCTAGATTTACGATGAAGTATCTCTAGTACCATCACTACTCTAAGTGGTGATGCTAAGAAATATCAACAATGTACCACTGCTGCTAACTCCAAATCATGAGTAGGATAATTCAACTCATGTTTCCTCAACTGCCTGGATGCATAAGCTATAACATGTCCTTCCTGCATAAGAACACATCCAAGGCCCTAACGAGAAGCATCGCAGTAGATATCAAAACTCTTATGAATATCAGGCATCACTAGCACTGGAGCTGTAGTTAGCCTTTTCTTCAACTCTTCAAAACTGGCTTGACATGCCTCTGACCACCTGAATTCTTTTCCTTTCTCCAATAATGAAGTGAGGGGCTTCACTATTTTAGAGAATCCTCCTATAAATCTCCTGTAGTAACCTGCCAATCCCAGAAAACTCCTGATCTCACGCACATTCTTCGGTGGCTCCCACTTCAGAACATCTCTTACTTTGCCTGGATCAACTTTTATTCCACCATCAGTAATGACATGACCCAGAAAAGATACTTCCTTCTGGCAAAACTCGCACTTACTGAACTTGGCACAGAGCTGATTCCCTCTGAGCTTCTGCAATACTAGTCTCAAATGTTCCTCATGTTCCTCTTTATTCTTGGAGTAGATCAAGATATCATCAATAAATACCACCACAAATTTATCCAAGTACCCCATGAACACCTTGTTCATCATATACATAAAGTAGGCAGGAGCATTAGTCAAACCAAAAGACATAACTGTATACTCATACAAACCATATCTGGTAGTGAAAGCTGTCTTCTGGATATCAGATGGCCTGATCTTCAACTGATGATAGCCTGAACGCAAATCAATCTTGGAGAATACCTTGGCTCCTTTCAACTGATCGAACAGATCCTCGATCCTGGGCAGAGGGTACTTATTCTTGATAGTAACTTCATTCAATGATCTGTAATCAACACACATCCTCAGTGTACCATCCTTCTTCTCAACAAAGATAACTGGTGCTCCCCAAGGTGATGAACTAGGTCATATGAAACCCTTATCCAACAACTCTCTCAGTTATTTCTTAAGTTCTTCTAGCTCATCAACTGACATTCTGTATGGCCTTAGGAGCTGTACCAGGTAGAAGTTCAATGAGGAACTCGATGTCTCTATCTAGTTGCAAACCTGGCAAATCATCTGGGAACACATCTGGAAACTCACATACTACTCTGATCTCAGCAACTGTAATACTCTTCACTTGATTCGCATTTGCCTGTAGTGAATTCAATTGCTTCTGGCTGACCTGAGCAGGGCTTTCAGCTTGAGGCTGCACTATGGCTTGCCTTTGGTTGTTCCCACCAAACAGACGTGGATATTTCTTTGGACATTTACTAATGATATGTCCCTTTTGCTTACAACAGGAACACACAAACGCGGATACTTCTTTGGACATTTACTAATGATATGTCCCTTTTGCTTACAACAGGAACACACCTTAGTACTTAAAGCACTTGCACAACTGGGATTACTCTGTGAAGGCTCTGGCGCTTGCTGAACTGATGCTTGACAGTTACCAAGTTGTGGTCGATAGCTGATCTGTGGACTTGGGCTTGGTTGGAGGGGCCAAACTGGTGGATTGGATGACTCTGCACCTCAGTCTGCTGAGCAAGACAGAAGCGAGTGTTGCGATCAGGCTGCATCTATCTCTGAGAGTTCGTCTTCCTCTTCTTCTTCTCTTTTATCTCGTCTCTCAAATTTTCTAACAAGAGTGCCTTATCCACCAACTGATCAAAAGTAGAAAAGGTATGCACCATCAACATATATCGAATAGGCACGATCAATCATTCTTGGAAGAGGTCTTGCTTCCTCTCATCTGTAGCCACCTGTTTTGGGGCATAAAAAGACAACTGAATGAACTTGTCACGGTACTCAATCACTGACATCCTTCCTTGCTTTAGACTGAGAAACTCTTCCTTCTTATGCTTAATCACACTTACAGGGATATGATACGAGTGAAATTTATCCTTGAATTCCTTCCAAGTGATGTTACTTGAGTCTTCATGAGCATCACAATATGCATCCCACCAACCTGAAGCTGCACCTTCTAATCTTCCAGCAACATATAAGACCGTCTCTCTATCGGTGCACTGAGTAATCAACAACTTCCTCTCCATGGTTTTAATCCAATCATCAGCATCGAGAGGATCTACGGAGTGAGAATATGTAGGTGGGTCGTGACTCATGAAATCCCTGTGTTTGTCTCTCGGGGGCGGTGGAGGAGCTATATTCTGATTCAGCTGAACAATGGAGTTGGCCATATTTGTCATCAGCTGAGTCTGGGCAGCCATAAACTGTTCCAATACTAAATTCAACATCTGGTTCTGGCTTGAGTTAGGCTCTGGATTATTTTCACTGCTTCCAGCACCAGAACAAGCGTTCTCCATCTGCTTGTATAGAAAACAAGAACTTAGAGAGATATAGAAAAATACGGTGCTAGTGCAGATGAAACTAGATAAATTAGTGCAATAACCAAGATAGGGTTTTCAACACTAAGCACTTACATGGTCAAATCTCTTTATCCAATTCAACATGACCAACAAAAAAATGGCATCCATTAATAACTACTCCTTGTTAAGAACAGATTCTGATTATCTTAGAAAAACAGGTGTATCTCCTAAACAGAATATCCAAAAATTACCAAACTTTTCCAGAATGTAGATAATGAAATTATTAATCCAATGCAACTGGAATCAACTCATTTAGAGTTTGGGAACTAAATATATAAAGAAAACACTCAAGCTGTGTCAAAAGCTCTGAACAGATTCTGTATCCTCCAATAAAACGCAGGTATATCTTTCTCAGAAAATCCAAAAATGGTAAGCCTTTACCAGAAAATAGATTATCAAATTCCGGAACTATCCCAACTGGTTTCAAATCAATCGGAGTTCTGAAACTTGAGATATGAAATAAACAAGTCGACTGTGTCAGATTACCAAAACAGATTCTCTTTATCCAACAAAAAGTCATTTATCTCTCTGTCCAATAATCCAAAAATCATTAAATTTTGCCAGAAAATAACTTATGAAGTTATGTAACTAATCCAACTGGATTTGCATTAATCGGAGTCATGTAGCTCGAGATATGAATTAAATAGTACTGCTGTGTCAGGGGTGACGAGAATGGATTTGTGCATGAGAGATTAAAGATTAGATATGCTAAAGAGGGTTTTCGAACTCACCTAGGTACTAGGGACAAAGACAAAGCCCAACTATCTAATCGTTTAGTGGATTTATTAATATGTAATTGTGGTCATCACTCCACAAAAACATCACACTCATTACAAAGAACCAAATCAACCATTTAGCACACAAGAAACACAAAGCAAACAATCCTACACAAGAACTAAACATCGACCTCAACGACGACTCTTCTAACGGTGACATATGAATTTAGAGGGGATGATTTCCTAAATCCTTGTGTTGAGATAAAACACGACTGATGGTGTTTCCAAAAATATCCATGATTCTCTTGTTTCCGATAATATCCACTTTTTCTTATTTCCAATGATACAAAACTCGTTAACTGTGGCCTCCAAAGTGATCCATACTGGTTATGTTGGCTTACAGAGAACGTTAACTAAGGGCAAGAGAAAGAACAAAACAAGTGTAAAGTTGGATGATGATTAAGAATCAAGCAGAAGGTAAGTCAAGGTTGACGGAAAACAATGAATTTAGACCAAGATTGGAGCGAAAAATGTTGAGCAAGTATAAGAAGCCATTTGGAACCTTAAAACGACCATTGCTACTCTAGGCTTACGTCCTACAGTCAACACAGCTCTGATACTACTTCTGTCACACCCGATTTTGTAAACAAAACCGAATGACTATCATATGTGCGCCAGGATCAAGTTTACACACATATGAGACTTCATCAGTGATACAAAAGACAGTGCAAAACGTAAATGATATTAAATACAACTATTACACTCACGGAAGCGAATTACTAGCAGCGGAACTTCAAAACTTCTCCATAGGCAACTGACTGAGGGAACACGAACGCCTAGAAACTTCCAAAGTACTCCACTGAAACTTCTATCTAAGCCTGAAGCCGCAGATAAAGCAAGGTTGAGTAAACTTATGGTTGGTACTCAGCAAGTGTAGAGCAAAAGCAAATGACATGCAAAGGCTTAACAAGAAAATAGTTTGGCTACTAATAAAATTGCTTAAGCACTTTAGTTGGTCATATTTTATTTAGCTGCATAATTACTAAATATAAGTATATACAAACCCAATTAAGCATATGGTAAACCATAAGCATCATCATCAACATAAATAAACCAATTTAATTCTTCTTTCGATATATTAATCATGTGAGGGTCCAGGCCGCTCATGACCGCGAGCACGGCTATTGCAATAGATTTTAGACACTCTGCAGAGGTTGTACAGCTTTCCCCATAATTCGTGTTTCCCATGTCGCCTGAGGTCGCGAGCCTCTTCAACACTTCCTTAGGTGAGGGGCTAGAGATTCACTATGAGGCCTTTCCAAAGACTCCCTCTATGTATGTGTTTGGTCCTTGACCGAACGCGTAATCGGAAGGCGCACCTTCGTTCCCCGCACATCACACACAAACCAAGCATCCGCCCAACACACACCTCCAAATACAACATAGAGTTCATCTAGTTACTTAGCCAAGTCCAGAGCCATGTAGCTATTATGGTTGCACGGGAAATCCTGGGTGGTTCTCCATGTTCCAATTAATCAATGTGGTCTTGGTTTAACATTCTCATAAAATCATATATCATATTGATAAAAGATATCACAAAGTTATTATCTTCACATTTAGTGTAAACCATTCCCAAGTATAGCAACTAAGCAAATGCTACCCAATATATTAAAACCCAGGTTAACAAGGCATGATTAAGAAAACTAGTCATCCTAAATATAGGACCCATCATGATTATAAGCATGCAAGCAATAGCGAACTACGGTGTATAAGCATGTCATATGGTTATTAGGACAAAAAGTATGATCAAGAATACACTTGCCTTAAATCCAGCTAATAACTGTTATGGCTCAGGGTCTTCTCAACTGAATACTCGAATACCAAGAACGATCCTTGAATACCACAAAAATTGCACCTTCTATTCGTGGCACAGGGTCACATACAAAGGAAACATACAACAAATAAGAAACAGTACACCAAACATGGGCAACAGTACAAAAGAACAGTATAAAGCTAAAGTTCAGGTCCTTACGGTCATGGGAGCGAAAGAATCACTCGAATCGGAGCAAGAACGATCGAGATAGAGCCAAAACGGGGATCCAGGGACTTATCTGTGAAGAATAGGAATTCCAGGGGTTAGCTTGAAGGAATCCGAGGGCATATACATAATTATGTATAATAACTCAGGGTCTAACTCGCAAAAGAGTCAAGGTAGGATGGCGGGTTATAATACATGAAAGATTAGGGGGCTAACTGCAAGATATAAGGACCTAACTGTAATTACTTTACACTGGATCTGGACCGCGGGTTAGTTACCACTTTCTTGGGGGTCTCTTTCTCAAAATCGCACGGCTGACCGGGATCTGATTAGCTTGACCAGATCTGGGGCGTTGATCTCCCAATGGACGGTCGTGTCGGCTTGAGGTCGCCGGAGTTGGGTCGGGCGGCGGCGCTGCGGCGGCAGACTCGCCGGAGAAACCCGTTCCAGTGCAATAGAGGGTGGTTTTCGACGCGGTTTGGACCAGGACGAAGCTGCGGACCCTGCGAATGCACTGGAGTAGCTCTTGTAGTCGATTTGTGGGCAGGGGCGGCACACGACGATGATCGACGGCTTGGCCTGTATGGGGAAGCTCCGGTGAGCAAATTCGATGACACGAGAGCGAAGCTTCGAGTTTGAGTGACACAGGCACGTTCGGTACCTCAACACACACCTATTGGTGGGGCTTTCGTTGGCAATGGGGCGCGAAAGATGGAGATCAGGTGTGGCGGCGAAGCTCGGTCTTCGCGAGCGGTGGCGGCTACGGGAGCTGGGTACTCGGCGTCTAGGGTTTCTGGGAGGGTGTCTCGGATGAGGCGGTGCATCTATAAAAGGACAGGAGGGGCCGGCCTCGACGTGCGCGCCAAGAAGGGAAGGGGCGATGCGGCGCGAGCTCGGTCGGACTTGGGCTCGGCTCGGACTCGCGCCGGTCTCCAGGTAGGGGACGAGTCCGACGCCCGGGCCCCACACGTCAGTGAGAAGGGAGAGGGGACGGCGTCGTGGACCGGTTGAGGAACTGGGCCGGCGCGGAAAAAGGAATGGGCTGGGCTGGAAGAGGAAAGAGGAAACGCTGAAGGAGGGAAACTGCACTGAACGAAAGGTTAGGGAGGCAAAACGAACTCTATCCAAAACAACTTTTCTAAGGGTTAAACAAATGTGAATCAAATTCGAATTTAAAAAGACTTTTAAATTCTCTTTTGACTCACAAACAGCACAAAACACAATGCAACAGCATGAATGCAATAAAAACTTATTATGACTATTAAATAATTATTTAATTTAATAAAATCCTAAATAATTCCCATTAAATCCTAGAAATTTATTTATGCCTCAAATAAATCCTAGAAAATTACAGAAATGTTTCTACAATTTCTTGTGATGAAAATTAGGGTGTTACAATTTCAACCACCAAATAGGCTACACTGAGAGCACACAAGCACAAGTACACTAGCTTGTTTACCTCACGAGCGTGACATGCTTACCGCTGAAAAATTACTTGGAAACTACAAACACTAGTCTTGATGTTTTCTTTATACTATACTGATCGTGCTCCAAGGGGTTCCTTAACTTTTACGGTTGGCTGTACCGTGCAGCTTCGTTAGATGACAAGGAAGTAGATGCACCACATGATCAGGGAACACAGTTGGCTAGCTCTTAAGGGCTAGCTGAGTATACCATATTGAAGATACTATAATTCATCGAGTTATTGAATTGGGTATATGGACAGAGCTAATTATCGATTGATCAAGCCTTCTTTTCTTAAAAGAATACTTGCTTGTAAGTAAGCTAATTCAATAAGATTTAACATATTTTTTAAAAATAATATAAAAGCATGCATCCAAAAAATAATATAAAAGCATGCATTCAATAAATATTGGCATGGAGTGGTTTTATATGTGTATATCCTTCTCATAAAAATTCAACACATTTTAGGAAAATTAAACTAAACATGGTCACAGACATAAATCTCTCACACTCTTTCATACTTTCTACGCAAACTTATGTTTTTACACACCCCAAAACAGTATTTTTACTCATATTAAATGGAAATAATTTTTAAATGTGTTATACTGCATATAAGTTGCCACGGAGGAATTTTCTATTTTATTAAATGATTTGCTATTTTTTGGATTAATGAAATTTCTAGTACTTATAAATTAATAGCATGTACAACATTTTTTATTGTTTGACATTTTCCTTGAACGAGAAGCATGTATGATATAACTGACTGCCTTTTCTTCTCTCGAAAAATGTAGCTTTATAGGCGTGCACCATGAACTGAGATATTTTTAGGCTTTCCTCTTGTTGGGTTAATAGCCGAAGCCAATAGTCCCAAACAACAGCTGAAACGGGACAACTGAGACAAGCAACAATGAATTACTTATCTACAGTATCCTGGAATCAACAACCTTTACATGAAGGGGAGGGGTCCCCTTTTATAGGGAGACCAAGGGTCTTTACATTCTCATTGTACCCCTGAGATCAGGCATCATCCTCTAGACTATACAATACAAATAGCCTATGGACACTTTGGTACATTTACTCCTCCCAATGTGAATGCGTAGACTTGTGATTCCGTGTTTGACTTGGCTTGGACTTGGTCTCCTTGGACTCGGTCCACGTTTGCTTCGCCCGCCTCCAAAGGCTCTGTAGCTCCTGAAATTGGCTTCTGCTGAGTCGAGATGACCTTAAGCCGCTTTCCAGCGTCCAGGAAGCTGATGGCTCCTGCAAGAACCTGCAGTTTAGAGTGAACCGAAGCTTGCCATTAACTTATTCGTAGCTTTTGACATTCAATAGTATCAATATTTCACCGAATTGGCTTCTAACTTGATTCCGATAACATCACATTGGCTTCCTGCTGCACGATCACCGAAGCCTATTGGCTTCCTCATATAGCGAGATGTGATTACCGAAGCCGATTGGCTTTTGTATTCAGCAAGACGCGACGAGCGAAGCCAATTGGGTTTCGTTTACAGCAAAACGTGACGAGCGAAGCCAATTGGCTTTCGAATACAGCAGGATATGCTCACCGAAGCCGAATTAGAGGCCTGCAGAGTAAAATGAAGCTAAATTGGTTCTATCTCCTTCGTTCATTGCTGCCCTTACGCGTGAGATGAAGCAAAACAAGTAGAAGGCGTTTGTCGGCGGGCCAAATCCCCAACAGTAGCCCCTCGAGGACGAGGGCTTTCTTCAACAGGCCGAGCTCCATGAAATTAGGATTGCTTGCCAGCCTGAGAAACGCCTCCTCCTTGTTGGAGAAAGCCCCTTAGTGTTTTTGTCGTGTTTGCTCTATTTTTGCTTCGTTTGTCTGTCGTGTCCTGTCGCTTGGCTTCGTTTGTTGGAAACTGGTTGTATTATTTTAACCGTTATTGTAACTTTTGCTTCGGTTTGACCGGATTTGACACGGCGGTTCGTTTTTCGAGGTTTTAACGGTCAGATTTTACTGGCCTATAAATAGGACCGAAGGGGGGGGTCAATTTTGCTTGCTTCGTTTTGCTTGGCTTGAGCTTGACGCTTTCTCTGGCTTTTGGAAGCTCTTGATTTCAAGCTTTGGCTTTCTTCTCTCGACACAAGTAAGTTTTGCTTTTTGTGCTCTACTATTTCCTTCGTTCATTCTCTTTGTCTTTTTGCTTATTGTTTTTTCCTGTTTGTTGTAGCGGCTCGTACGAAGCAAACCGCTCGTCTGATTGGCTACGTCTCTGACGAAGACAACTCAGACGGCATGGATATGGATGCTGCCGAAGCTGCGCAGTTTGCTCAGGAGATTGAGGGCAACGTGGCCGTGAACCCCGAAGCCGGAGCTGCTATGATTATTGATGACCGAGGCAAGGGACTTGCCGAAGAAGATGCAGGTGACGACACAGAGGACGCTGGATCTACAGCCGAGGATGCCCTTGAGGACGTGGAAGCTGATGCCTCAGATCTTGTGGATTATAGGAAAAAGCCAAAGACCACTGTCTTTGGTGAGTCTCGTGTTACCCCTTCATTGATTCGCTTCTATGAGGAAAAGGGGTACTTTGGAGCCGGTCAAGGACGAGCCCCTGGCACAGAGACTACCCCGACGCCTGAGGCAGACGAAGCTGTGGTATTCAAAGAGTTCTTCACTGCCGGGCTTCGGATGCCCGTGGATAATATTATTGCTGATATTCTGGGGAAGTATGGCTTACAACTTCATCATCTTACCCCCAATGCTATTACTCACTTGCTTCGCTTCTTCTGGGCCGTAAAGACCAACGCTTCAGATGTTAATGCGGACTGCTTCGTCCGTTACTTTGAGGGGCATCGGCAGACAAAAAGCGTCAAGGTTGACGGTTTTGACTATGAGCTGGACTATGGTAGTGTTACCTTTTGCGCGCGGTGGATGCAAACTGACAAACAAAAGGTGGAGCTTACTTTTTGTCAGAGAAACACATGGGACAAGAGCTGGAAGAACTATTGGCTTTATGTCAAGGTGCCTGCGCTGGAAAATGTGCTGGATGATGGAACGAAGCTGATGGCTTTTCCTCTGCGTAGTTCTATTGGTACTTGTGAATTTGTCGCTTGTCCCTCCTTCGACAGAAATGCCCCCGGCTTTGATCGTTGTGAAAGTGCTTTTTTCAAGGCTAGTCGGGTCTCAAGCAGCCGGGACTTGATTGAGGAAGGGCTTGCTGCTGGATTAAATTTCTTGTCTGCTTCGTGGAAGCCGTTTGCTGTTGAGACTAGGTTGTACAGAGGTATTCCTCGTGTTTGCTTTCCCAAGTTTGGGGTAAAAAAGCCAGAGAATATGTCTGACTTCGCCTTCGTTCAGTCCATTGAGTTAATGGCTGAAATTATTTGTGGGAAGTATACTACTAAGGAACATGAGAGTTGCTTAACTTTGGTGGATGGGGTCCGGCTTAACAGGGTGTTCGATGAGATGGGCGTTAGCTATCCTCAGCGCTCGGCCCCATCCAAGCCATCGAAGAAGTTCGTGGACCAGGATCATCCCAGCCTGCAACCAGCCCCGAAGCCGAGTCGTGGCCGTGGAAGGAAAGGTCGTGGTGGGGGCCGTGGAAGCGGTCAGTCGGATGAGGGTGGTGACGAGGCTGGGGGCAGCAAAGCCGGAGCCCCCTCCAAGGTGACTGGTTCAAAAAAGCGTGTTGCTTCCTTGGAGACTTCCAAGCGTACTTCTGCTTTGGAGTCCTCCAAGCGTCAAAAGCTTGGAAAAGCTCTTCCCATCACTCCGCTTGCCAGCGCACCTCCTCGTCCCATTGCTTCGGCCGCGGAAGCGCCTCCTGCTATCGCCCCTAAGCAAGTTGTTCCTGCAGCTTCCGCTGCAATTGATTTGCCTTCTTCTGGAGGTTTGTTTCTTGTGCAACTTGTCTTTTTATTTTTAGCTTCGGTTTGCACTTAGCTTCGGTTTGCTTACTTGTTTTAGTCATCTTATTGCAGTAAAAACTGCTGTTCAACCTCTTCGTCGCGAGCGTGTACTTGACTGCATCGACGACGAAGATGAAGTGAGCTACAGTCGTCTTTTGAGGGAGGACGAGACAAAGGATTTAACGCTTGGTGACGCCGAAGTATCGTCTGTCCCCCTCCAGCTATCATCCTTGGATTTACTGGCTGGTGCCACGGCCAAGTCCCTTCAGATAGAGGGGCGTGCTGAGCCGGCTTCGGATAATATTGATGAAATTCCGCGTATGACTGCGGGTATCACTGAAGAGCCGACCCAGTTGGCTTCGACTGACGTTGAAGAGCCTGCACAGATGGCTCTTACTCTTGAGGCTTTGCAGGGCCCTGTCGATTCGGCTCCACGGACAACTGAGCCAGTTAAGTTGGTTGGTTCAGCTATCGCCGAGCGATCTGCCCCTGCCAAGGATATTGAACCAGCTCCTGAGAGATCAGCTCCTGAGGAGCCAGCTCCTCAATCAAGAGGTAAGTTTCACGAAGCAGTTATACTTGCATTTTTAGCTGAAATGATGTTTTTTCTTGATATGTTGATTATTTTGCTTCAGAAACAAGTTATGCTGGGTATGGTCCCCTTGCAGATCGGCTTCGACAGAGCGGCTTTCGTCCTCCCAACGATATTCCTGTTATCGTTCCAAATGGTTGGTAATTCTTAACTGCTCGCCCGAAGCTGTTTGCTTTTAGCTTTTTGCCTAAACATTGGTTTTGCTCTTTCAGAGCTTGAGACTCATGTGAGATCCTTGGATTTGGATACGCTTTCGATTTCAAGCCTTAGTGGTGGCATCCAGGTTTGTTCCTTTTCCTTCGTTTTTGATTTTGTTGTCCGACTTTTTGATACTCAGACAATTGAGGGGCTTCGGGGCAAGGTAATCGATGCTGCCACTTTGGAGCATGACCTGAAGAATCAAGTTAAATCTCTCGAAGCTGATAAAGAGAAAGCGACGTCGGATGCTGAAAAGTATAAAAGGGAGCTTCTGGTTGCTGTTGACTTAAAGGACTCCCTTGTTTCCGAAACCAGTCAGCTTAAGGCTCAAGTGGAGCAGCTTAGGACGGACAAGGAGAGTTTAGATTCTGAGTTGCTCAGTCGCAGCTTGGGCATTTATGCTGAATACGAAGCTGCTCTGAAACAATACGGAGCCGAGCCGCTGCCCTTCCCCTCTGATGACTTTAGCGTTGGGAAGCTTTTTGACTTGCTTGATGATGAATTCAAGTCTTTGCCAGACATCTTGTCCAGAGTGGGTGATTACGCTGCCCGGACATGCATCACGAACGCCTTTAAGATGCTGGCAGATGACGGATGCTCTCATTTCAAGGGCTTTTTAAGGAGGGATTTTCAGTTTCCTTCGGCTCTGAATCCTGATAAGAAAGAGCTTTTCAACGAGGCTGTTCTGGCGACTCGTGGCCTCTTTCTGAGGAAGTTTTGGTCTCAGACAGGGAGGGAGTGTGCTCGGCGCACTGCATATGATCGTCTGGTTAAGGTTGGCTTCTTTATCATTTTGGCTATTTGTTTTGGCTTCAGACATGTCCTGTTAACTTTGCTTTTGGTATTGATTGTTCTGTTTAATTTTAGCACAAGGAGTGTCGGATGTTTGGACCCGGCAGTCCACACAGGGTAGCCTACGTGGTTGATTTGTTGAGGGACAGATCGAGGATCAGAAGCCGATGGTAACACAAGACGCAAGGATTGAACAGGTTCGGGCCGTCGAGATGACGTAATACCCTATGTCCTGTGTTGGGGGTGATTGTATTGCTGTGTATGAAGTTCCTGAAGGATCTCCGTAGTTGGGTTCTGTCCTAGGTTGAATGATCGGATGTTGTAGTTCCCGTTCTGGAGGGGGGTCTCAAGGCGCCTTATATAGTCCGGCTGCCTTGAGTTACAAGTCGGCTAGAGATCGTAACCTACCCGAAATACAAGGATGCGATCCTATAACGATTACAGATATCTTTCTCTATAATTCCGGCTAGTTTATCTTGATCTCCGAGCTTCTTGCGGGATACGCCGTCTTCTTCCTTGCCGCGCGCGCCGTCGCGCCCATCCGGTTCGCCCGACTGGTGGGCCTCCTGACTGGTGGGCCACCCAGTCCGACAAACCGATCCAGCTGCACTCGGATTGGGCCGTCCCTTGCTGGTTGGGCCAATCCGCCTTCTGGGTACCCCTGGGGGTCTACCCCCGACAAGGAGGAGCTCGCTCTCGAACAGCGACAGAAAGCCGAAGCCGAAGCTGCTGATGCCGCCGCCGCTGACGGGGCCTCTACTTCAAGAGTTGGTGCCGAAGCTGGTCGTGATGGTGCTAAAGCCGGAGCCTGTGATGCTGATCCGAAGGTTTAGCTTCAATAGAGCTGATGACTTCAATTCTTTTGTTGAGGGATGTTAAATCTTTGAAAATTTGTATATACTCAGATCCCTGATGAGGGAGGTGTTCTTGAACCCATGCCGATCACTATGCGTGATGGCCCCTTGTGTGTATCTGGCTTCGCATGGGAACAATATCGCAAGTTGTGTCCAAGTCAAAGAATTGACAATTTCTGGGAATTTTGCCATGAGTTCTTTAGTCATTGCGAATTCGATGTGTTTGAGTTTTTTAACTCCTTTATCATTCGATGTTCTCCTCGTGTTGAACTCACTCGTGCAAGAAATGCCGAAGCTGCTCGTCTGCTTCCAATTAAGGTGGAGCCAGAAGATTTAGATAATGATAGGGATTTTGCTTATGTATACAATGCTCCTAGATTTAGGAAATCTGGCCAGCTTTTTGACGGCTATGTTTTTGAGATGTTCTGAGTCATCTATGTGTGAAACACATTGTAATTCGCTTGGTCATTGTTTTGATTTGAAACACTTGAATGAATGTAAGCTCGATTTGGCTTCGTTGCGAAAGAAACGCCTCCTCCCCCCAAAGCGGGGTTTTATTCGTTCAAGTGTTTTGCACTTTTTGGTTCGGAGCCGCCTTAACTCTTTTGAACTTTGTACGGGGATGTGCTTTGCGTGATTTGCCGAAGCCCCTATTATTTCAATCGTTTTAAAATACTGATAGCCGAAGCTGATTTTAAATTAAAATATATGTTTTAGCCGAAGCCCCTTTTGGTCTATTTGTAGTAAGCGCTTTTGGACCGAAGCCCCTTTCGCTCTTGTTTTTATAGATCTGAATTGGCCTTACTCTTGGTAGGGCTAATTCAGTTCTATTTGAGTTATCGAATATTAGCGACTTGGTCGAAGCCAATCGCTTTTGATGCTGTTTTTGTGTGTTCTAACAAGTTGCCGAAGCCCCTATAGGCTTTTTAGGGCGCTGCTAGACGAAGCTGCTGATGCCTTTATAAGATTTTAGAGTTCTGCTAGCTGAAGCTGCTTTCATTTTATAGCAATTGTTTGGGTCATAGCCCCTTTTACTCTGTTTTTAGAGTAAGCGTATCTGGACCGAAGCCCCTTTTACTCCTTTTTGGAGTAAGCTTTTGCTTAGATCTGAATTGGCATTACTCTTGGTAGGGTCAATTCAGTTCTTTTTGAGTTGTCGAATATCAGCGACTTGGTCGAAGCCAATCGCTTTGGATGCTGCTTTTTTTGGGGAATACCTCGTTCATATATGATTTGACGAGTTACAGTAAGCACCGCCTCATTAAAAACCTCACCCCTTGGTCAGGGTCCCCTTGTGAGGAAAAGAGTACGGGCTTTTGGAAACAAAGTAAAAATGCTATTCTACTCAATGACTTCGTTTATAGGATACGAAGCCATTTTACATCTTTTCATAGGTAATATTTGCGTAAGCTGTCTGCATTCCATGAATGCGGCAGCTCATTGCCTTCGTCATCGCTTANGATCAGCGCCGACGTGATGGTTCAATGGCCGATGCCGATATGATGAATGGTCTGATGGCCGACGCCGATATGATGACAGGTCCGATGGCAGACACTGGTTTGATGATAGAGTCGACGATCGCCATCAGTACGGTTATGGGTCTAATTGGCATATAGACAGGCGTCAAGGTTACGACCGATATGATCAAGATGATGATCACTGGGGGTGTCCTTTCTTCGTATTCTGCTGGAACGAGAAGCTTAGACTGCCATCAAAAGCAGATTGTCCTGAATGCAGTTTCCAGTATGAAGAATACAGAGCTTACAAAAGAGGTCGACGATCAGTTCATGAACGGATCGGCGTCAGGATTGATGATCATCATCGAGGAGATGAAGGCCGAGTTGATGCTCATGGCCGTAAAAATATCGAAGGCCAGGTTGATGCTCTTGGCCCTGAAAAAATTGAAGAAAAGGCTCCAGTTCGGAGTCGGATTAAAGAACCTCAAATGAAGCCTGGACAGTGGTGCCCGTCAGGGATTTCTAGGTCCAAAAAGAGACGCGTGCAACGCTTGCGCTATCATGTGCAGATTCAGGAGTAGGAATTGGCAAAAGAAAAGAAGACATGGCACGTCAAGATGGCCAATGATGATGAAGCAAGCACATCGGCCGCAATAAACATGGTTTTGATGTTGCCTTTTGATTTTGCTGCTCTTGATGAACAGGACGATGATGAGGTCAATTATGAACTAGAGGAAGCCGCTGCATGCTTGGTTCTGGATTCAGAGAAAGTTATCTTTGAGAAACCAAATGCAAATGGGTATCAGCATCTGAAGCCTCTGTACATCAAGGGATACGTTGATGGGAAGCCGATGACCAAGATGTTGGTTGATGGAGGAGCTGCAGTCAATCTCATGCCTTATTCCACGTTCCGCAAATTGGGAAAAGGGATTGATGATCTAATCAAGACCAATATGATGCTCAAGGACTTTGGCGGAAACATTTCAGAGCCTCGGGGGGCAATTCATGTTGAATTGACCATCGGCAGCAAAACATTGCCGACTACCTTCTTTGTGATTGATGGCCAAGGTTCTTACAGCATGCTCCTCGGACGAGATTGGATACATGCCAATTGTTGCATCCCATCCACGATGCACCAATGTTTGATTCAGTGGCAGGACAATAATGTGGAGATCGTCCCGGCTGATGATTCGGTTAGCATTGCTACAGCTGAGTCAACGATTTGGGAGTTTGAAGGAATTGAATGCCTGTCAGGAAAAACATGGGATGGAGATTTTCTCAGGGTGTCCGATCAAGGATTACAACCGGTCCAAGTAGTTGGCTCTGAAACTTTATTTTAATGGCTGATTTGGTTGCTGATCATTGTGGATCTAATGTTGATACTGTTGAACAATGCACCATGGAGCTTGATGCAATTGGTCCGATCAATACAAAGGCCAATGTGGTTGACGCAGTTCCCTGGACCATGTTCTCTGATGGTTCATCTTGCAATGATGGTTGCGGAATCGGCCTTCTTATTATTTCGCCTTGGGGGGCAAGATTCGAGTTTGCTTATCCGATTGAAAAGTGCACAAGTAATCAGGCAGAATATGAAGCATTGATGAAAGATCTCCGAATTCTTAAAGAGATCGGCGTATTTGGAGATTCTTTGTTGGTCATTGATCAGTTACTTGGCACGTATGATTGCAAGATGGATGCGTTGATGCCTTATTTTGAGAAATGCCGGGATTTGATTGACCAATTCGCCTTGGTAATTCTTAAATATATTCCAAGACATCGTAATGAGGAAGCAGATCGGCTGGCGCAAAAAGCGTCTGGCTATCGGCCTATGACCGATGTGATGGTACAGGAGATACCAGAAGGAGATTGGAGGAAAGAAATCATTGAATATTTGAAGGATTCTTCTGTCAAGACTTCCAGGAAGTTACGTTACAAATTAATCAGACATGTCTTGGTTGAAGGGGAAACATTTCCTAAATCATTGAACGGGAAATATTTGAAGAAGTACTACTCTAGCATTTGGGTAGATTCGTAAAGCCGATACCATTGCTGCTCATGCTGTCGCTGCTGATGAAGGAACAGTGCCAGAATACCAAGATTCAGAAGAAAGGATTTCAACATCTATGCTAACACGACGTCGGCTTGTCGATCCGAAAACTATGGTATGATCAAGTAAACTTTATTTCTTACTGCAAAATACTTGGGAATTTTATTTTGTGAAAATAAAATACATAGTTTAACTCCTCAATGATATGAAATTCCTACCAGAGCCATATGTTGATATCTTCTGAAAACCTTACACATATGCTGCTTGTTTTGTATTGAGCATTGTCAAATTGTTTGTGACCCTTGTGAGATTTGTTTCATGCTTTTAAGATCGAGATCACGTACACTCCACATACCATTGTTGGGTATGCTAGACCTTAATTTCCGGGCACATCGGTCATTTGGTCTGGATTCACATACTCGACTATTCATATGCTGACTTCTACACTGGAAGTTACGCAAAAACATGCCTTCCATCCATACAAAAATACTCCGTCCCTTTGACATGACTTTTCAAATTCATTATGCAAAAGGTATGGGTTATGCAAAAAAAATAATATATTATCCGTGCTCAAAAGCATAAGGAAGAATGATAAAAAATAAAAGATAGCCCATATCTGAAAAGAAAAGTAAAATGAAGAGTCATGCAAAAGGGAGTTTCACCCAAAAAATTCCACACACATGCACATCTTGATCTGATTGTATGACTTATTTTCTCCACTGGATCCGGTTTTTGACTTTGCAAGATATGCAGTGCAAGTATGCTTCCTTTATATATCCTACCCTGAGCTCCACAAAAAAGGCCTTATTAGAAGTAGGAAGAAAAAGAGACGATACAGTGTCTTGGTGAGGAATAATACACGTTGAGCGATCTGAGAGAATCATTTGAGGAGCGAGGCTATGTTTTGATTTGAAAATGAAAAACCAAGTTATTTAGCAGAAAGAATAGAGTTTTTCTTGATTATTCATATTGGCTAACATGTTATGATAAAGAAGCTTGAAGAAAGGTATCGGCTATGAAAAGGGCAGTGCTAGCGAAGTCAAGATGTTGAATCTATGAAGCGAATCGCATCGGATAAGAGATTGGGACGCTGGATTTACAGAATTTCGAAGCATGAATCCTTCATACTCCGAAACTGGGGGGCATGTGTTGACACCAGATTTTCGCACCAGATATGCTGAGTCATGAGGTGACGTGGTAAGGCTGGTGGACCCATTGACTGGTTGAAGCCGAAGATGACAGAGAAGGAAGCCGATATGCAGAAGAGATCCGATGAAGCAGGAATCCGACCCGATAACGAGTACAAGAAGAAAGACGCGTCGGCTGGGAAGGAAGCGCATCATATGCAGGGACTATTTCCTTTTTGAAGGCATATTGAGAGTCCCATTCTATATTAGATTTAGTTTACTTTGTCCGCAAGTTAGTATGGTCCGATCAGGACTCTCTATGACCAGGGTATAAATATGAACCCTCGTCCATTGTAAAAACTATTCTCACAATCAATACAACCCGGCTTCACGCCAAAAACCCTAGTAGTAGTTATCGACGAAGCTCATTGGTGGACGGGCTGCATCAGTTCTGATCTCTGGCTTACCAGTAAGTTAGTCAACTTATCGAACTAGTATAGCTTTGAATTGAGGCGCATCGCCCTTTCTCGTTTATACTGTTCAACCGATTTATCTCTGGATAAGCAAGATTGATATAGATTCCCTACGTCGGAGCTAGATCAATATTGATTATCCAACAGATTATCGTTTATCGGACTGTACTTTTAGCCTAGATTCCCTACGTCGGAGCTAGGTATCAAGATTAGGCTAGATTCCCTACGTCGGAGCTAAAATAATCTTGGTTACTAAAGGCAGTTTTTGCAGTTTGTTTGGAGTTGCTAGATTGGTTTAGATCTATGCCATGTGAATCAATTCTACTTCTTCAACGGCTTTGAGCATTGGTCTTGGTCCGATTTAAGCAATATTTATCTTACAGCATCGTTCTAGGTCCGATCCTGCTTTGTGGTTTAATCTAGTTGTTCTTTGAGTATTGCACTGGTGTAGATTCCCTACGTCGGAGCTGGATCTTTGTAATACGCTCAGATTAATCTTTGATTGTCATGTTTGGTTTAGATTCCCTACGTCGGAGCTAGATTCATCTTGATTAGTCAAAGGAAGCTTTGGTTATGCCTTATTGTTATTTGAATGTTAAGTGTGGTTTAGATTCCCTACGTCGGAGCTAGGTCATGCTTGATTATTTGATAGCATATCTTAGAATCAGAACGATCCTGTTAATGTTTTATCCGCTTATTTGCTTAATCTGGTCAACACTTGTGCGAGCATCTTGTTTAATTGACAGGTTGAAATTCGACGTTACTCCATCGTCTGAAATAGAGCCGGCACAATCAAAGAGCAATTTAACTGTTTTATCCCTTGTCAATTTCAGGTCAAATTGACTGGCACGCTGCGAACCTGAACTGGAGTGTGGGCTGGCACTGGAGTGAAGCAGATCTCCCTGGTCTTCGTGTGCTGCACGCGGAGGATACAACCGCCGATTTTCCGCGTCAACACTAGCCATGTTGGATATTTGACTTCGCGTATGACATTGGCGTCCAGCAGCCTTTGCACTTCGGCTTTTACTGCATCAGCTTTCTCTTCGGACATCTTTCTCAACTTTTGCTTTTTTGGCTTCATATCGGGACTGATTGCCAGCTTATGCTCAACTATGCTTCTGTCAACACCTGGTAGATCTTTGCTTGACCAAGCAAACACATCTTTGTTATTTCTGAGGAATTCGATGAGCCTATCTTCTTCGTCCGGCTCTAGATCTGAGCCAATGATCACTTCTTTGTCAAAGACGTAGGGCTGCAGCTGCACCTGCTTCGTCTCTGCAGCTTTCTGCATCTTCCTGCAATCTTTCTCGATAATTGGCTTTTCTTCTGGGTAATATGGATCTTTTTCTTCAAGCAAATGCACATTTCGCTGACCAGGTGCTCTGGCTTTTTCGATGTTTCTGGCTTCCCTCTGGTCGCCATATACAGTTATAACTCCTTTGAGAGCTGGCATTTTCATACATAGGAATGACTGCCTTATGATGATATCAAAAGCATTTATGACTCCTCTTCCGAAGATGACATTGTAGTCAAAGACCATGTCCACTACATCAAAGGTGATGTATTCTGTTCTTGCATTGGATGTGTCACCGAAGGATACTTGCAGTGAAATTTTCCCGAGTGTTTGGGTTCGCTTCCCCCCGAAGCCGACCAACGGAGTGTCTGATGGCTCCAGGTTGTCTGGGTTGATATTGGTCATGTTTCTCAGTGTTTTTGCTAGGATGATGTCAGCAGAGCTTCCTGTGTCCACGAGCACCTTTCCAATCGTCCAGCCAGCAATATTGGCTTCGATCGACATAGCATCGTTGTGTGGGTAGTTGTGGAGCTTGAGATCTTCCTCAGTGAAAGTGATGGGCATATGAGACCATTCCGACCTCATGTACGGGCCATCAACAGAGATGTTATTGACTTGGCGAAAATAGCTTTTCCTTTGCTTTTTGTTCTCAAAAGCAAGCGATGATCCTCCAGAAATGGGCATGATGTGTCCATAGCTTGGGAGTGGACTTGGAGCTTCTTTCTGATTGGCTTTTTGCTGTGAGAGTGGTGGTGGTGGTGGCAGCTCCTCAACCTTTATGTTTTGCGAAGCTACTTGTGGGAGGTTTGATGGTATAGGTGAGGATATATGGCTTGTGGGTAATAGTGTTGAAAGGTTTGTGGCGAAGGCAAATATTGGGTTGCCATCGCTGTTGATGGATGCACAGTGTTTGAGTTTAGTGAAGGATATACTGGGCAGTATGGTTGGATAGCTTGGGAAGGGTTTTGGGTATTTGTTTGCGAAGCCGATATTGGCTTCGTTTGGGTTGCTTGAATCTTCTCTGCTCTTAGCTTTTCTATTGTTTTATTGATATCTTTGCACTGTTCTGTGCCATGGGTATGATTTTTGCCGTGGTATTGGCAAAACAGCTCAGGTCCCGCTGGACCTCTTCCTCTTCCTCGGCCTCTGCCGGCTTTTTCACCCCTCTGAGTGGGCTCATTTCTCTAGTTGTGGTATTGGCTTTCTGGGTACGATGGTTTGGTTTCGTAAGAAGGAGGCGGATTGTCCACCTTCATGATTGTTTGGTGGGAGTAGTTTTGGTAGTTGTGGCTGTGGTGATGGGTTTTGGCTTGTGACTCATATTGGTTTCTCATGATGGCTTCTCTTGCCAATCTCATTCGGTTGTCATTGTCAGAGCGACAATATTTTTTGAACTCCTCATACAGGTCTGCCAGAGTAGCTGGTGTCTCTCTTGTGATATGCAATGCAAACAATCCTGGGCGAAGCCCTTGTATTGCTGCGAATTTTGCTGCTTCATCAGGGATATGTGGGGCTTGAGCACGTAGAGTGACAAATCTGCGGAAGTAGTCCTCTAGTGGCTCCTTCGGCTGCTGGTGTAGCGTGAGTTCGGCATATGAGAGTGATTGGTCTCCCATGATGCAAAAATTTTTGATAAGCTCCCTCTTCAGATCATACCAGTTGTTGATTGACAGGCCAGGCAGCTTCGTGTACCAATTCATTGCTGTGCCATCACAGACAATGATGAAAGATTTTGCTAGTACAACATCATCTCCTCCTGCCGAAGCTATTGCAGCTTCATAGCTCATTAGGAATTGTTTTGGGTCGGTGAGGCCGTTGTATCTTGGTAGAGAGATGGGTTTGTAGGAAGGTGGCCATCTTGCCAGTTGGAGGCTTTCTGAAAGTGGGCACATATGATCGATGGGATGAGTATGGAGTGTTTGGAAGCCAGTTTGGGATGAAGAGTTGTGGTTTGGTGGGTTGATGGTGTTTGGCTCATTAAGCTCTGCTTGGAGCTCAGTGACTTGCTTTTTGGCTTTCTCGAGTTCTTGGCGTAGCTTTTCAGCTCTAGAGTTTGTGTTGTTCAGCCTCCTCTGCTTCGCTTGCCTCAGCTCCTCGAGCTGCTTCTTGACTTGCAGCAATTGATGTTGCTGCTCCTCTTCTTCTTCTTGCATTTCTTGCTCTAGTTCGAGCTATGCAGCATCCAGCTCTCTCTGCTGCTCAAGGCGTCGGAGACAAAGCCTTTCTTCGATTCGTTGCATTCTCTCCTGGGTGTTAGTGCTTCTTCATCGGTCTCTTGATCGTCGAGAACGGCTTCGGTTATTGGTGGTGGGCTTGTTGGTGGATTTGTGGGTCGGGGGGCAGCTTCGATGCTGAGGGTTGCATTTGACACGGTGGGGGTTGGTTTGGCTGGCTTGGTTGGCTTTTTTGGTGGCATGGTGGTTATCGTGGGTTTTGTTCATGCACTGCACAAACGGTGGGCGCCAGTTGTTGGGTTAATAGCCGAAGCCAATAGTCCCAAACAACAGCTGAAACGGGACAACTGAGACAAGCAACAATGAATTACTTATCTACAATATCCAGGAATCAACAACCTTTACATGAAGGGGAGGGGTCCCCTTTTATAGGGAGACCAAGGGTCATAACATTCCCATTGTACCCCTGAGATCAGGCATCATCCTCTAGACTATACAATACAAATAGCCTATGGACACTTTGGTACATTTACTCCTCCCAATGTGAATGCGTAGACTTGTGATTCCGTGTTTGACTTGGCTTGGACTTGGTCTCTTTGGACTCGGTCCACGTTAGCTTCGACCGCCTCCAAAGGCTCTGTAGCTCCTGGAATTGGCTTCTGCTGAGTCGAGATGACCTTAAGCCGCTTTCCAGCGTCCAGGAAGCTGATGGCTCCTGCAAGAACCTGCAGTTTAGAGTGAACCGAAGCTTGCCATTAACTTATTCGTAGCTTTTGGCATTCAATAGTATCAATATTTCACCGAATTGGCTTCTAACTTGATTCCGATAACATCACATTGGCTTCCTGCTGCACGATCACCGAAGCCGATTGGCTTCCTCATATAGCGAGATGTGATTACCGAAGCCGATTGGCTTTTGTATTCAGCAAGACGCGACGAGCGAAGCCAATTGGGTTTCGTGACGAGCGAAGCCAATTGGCTTTCGAATACAGCAGGATATGCTCACCGAAGCCGAATTAGAGGCCTGCAGAGTAAAATGAAGCTAAATTGGTTCTATCTCCTTCGTTCATTACTGCCCTTACACGTGAGATGAAGTAAAACAAGTAGAGGGCGTTTGTCGGCGGGCCAAATCCCCAACACCTCTTATTCGCCCACAAGGTTGCATATATGCGTCATCAGTGAGGGTCGTTCAAGACCTGTCTTACTGGTTATAAAGCCCTAGTTGTTGCAACTTTGCATATATTTTCTTCAGCATATGGCTCGTCGGAAACTTGCCAAAGGCTGATATATGCGTCATCAGTGAGGGTCGTTCAAGACCTGTCTTACTGGTTATAAAGCCCTAGTTGTTGCAACTTTGCATATATTTTCTTCAGCATATGGCTCGTCGGAAACTTGCCAAAGGCTGAGTCTGCTGACTAGTGACTACAACATATTCCCAGGCTCGGCCAATCCTCAGGGTCCGCCACCGTAAGAAACTGCTATTTAACATACAATAAGTGCCCCTGTACTTCTTTTGAAAAAATTGCACTAATACCAAAGCAGCCATGCCTAGCCAGTTTCTTTGCACCAAATTAAAGGCTACCCGAAACCAGGGTGATTCTTTAGTACCAACTAAAGAACGTATCAAGAAGCTGATATATAATATATGCATATTCTATAACATTACTACTGAATTTTGCGGCCGTGCTTTCTTGGTACAAGCGCTGGGAAAGCTGGCTTTCATATAGACAGATGTACGGCTTGGAGGATCGGATTCTGAACCAACCTTCTCAGCGCATGTTCTACCTCTCAGAATTTCCCTAAATCTCCTGATGTATCCCATCCCCAATGGGCAATGGAAACCTATTAAACATTTCCATCGCCGTGCAATTCAAAAATCGTCACATTCTACACAGGGGGTCCGATGATTCTTTATTTTTTATAATGCCACTGTTGCACCAGGAAGCACCTGATTTTATTTGCTCCCCCTTGAAAGGCTGTAGCTTAGTAGGTAGTAGGAAGGTGTAGTAAGTTGAGCTTTTTCCCTCATCACATTGATTATCTGGGGACCACCAGGGTACATGTTGCTCCTTTTAACCTGCATATTGTGCAATATGCATTTCGTCATCCTTCAATTTTAATTTTAGGCAAAATAGGAATTTTGTTCCCTCAATTTTGCTAAAAAGGTCAAGTTCATCCCTCAACTTTTGGATTGGTCAATATAGTCCCTTAACTTTTGTTTTTG